>JAWNOI010000136.1:0-723568 GCA_035046045.1 Zaprionus bogoriensis | reverse complement strand
AGCTAGAGACACCTGACTTGGTGGGAGTGTGCGTGTATTCAATACACACAAGAAGTTTATTTCAAACTTGATGTGCCACGCCCACCGCCTCCACAAATCGATAAATGCGTATTTCCATTTTTTCCAAATAATTCAATAACGAAAAGAGATAAACGCACAAAATTTGGTAGGAGGGTGTCTTGCAACATTATGCAGAAGTTGGATTTTAGACTTTTGGATGCCACGCCCACCGCCTCTTAAAAACACATTTTTATAGTTTAAAAGAACACTAGAAAAGCTAGAAGCACCAAATTTGGAAGTAAGGTGACTGGTAACATTACGGAGAATGTTTGATTTTTAATTTTTCGATGCCACGCCCACCGCCCCCAAAGTATTGAATTTTAAGAAAAGTAGGGAAATAACAAAACATTTTTTTGACACTCTTGTAGCTTGCCATAATACACATTTACCCTATAAATTTCAATCCGATCGGACAATAGACAAAGAAGTTATAGGAGTTTGAATCTCCCATATAAAATTGTGGGCGCTTAGAATTCCAACTAAAATGTTGAACTGACGCAGCAGAGGGCCGGCATCAATAAAAGTCTCGATTGTCGATTGCACTGCGTAACTGTGTGTGGTCTAGATGGTTGGCTCAAGATTCTGGTGCGTGAGATAGCGGTTCAAATCCTGCGACGGGGCAGTTTTTTTTTTTTTTTGCCGATCGCACTGCGTAACTGTGTGTGGTCTTGATGGTTGGCTCGCAAGTTTCTGATGCGTGAGGTCGCGGGTTCGAATCCTGCGCTGGACAATTTTTATACCATTTACCCATTGAAAATGGGTAAAAAATGGTATATTAACTTTGTGCAAATGTATGTAACAGGCAGAAGGAGGCGTGGCAGACCATACAAAGTATATATATTCTTGATCAGCATCAATAGCCGAGTCGATTTGGTCATGCCCGTCTGTCCGCCTGTATGAACACACAGATCTCAGCTATTAAAAGAGCTAGAGACACCTGACTTGGTGGGAGTGTGCGTGTATTCAATACACACAAGAAGTTTATTTCAAACTTGATGTGCCACGCCCACCGCCTCCACAAATCGATAAATGCGTATTTCCATTTTTTCCAAATAATTCAATAACGAAAAGAGATAAACGCACAAAATTTGGTAGCAGGGTGTCTTGCAACATTATGCAGAAGTTGGATTTTAGACTTTTGGATGCCACGCCCACCGCCTCTTAAAAACACATTTTTATAGTTTAAAAGAACACTAGAAAAGCTAGAAGCACCAAATTTGGAAGTAAGGTGACTGGTAACATTACGGAGAATGTTTGATTTTCAATTTTTGGATGCCACGCCTACCGCCCCCAAAGTATTGAATTTTAAGAAAAGTAGGGAAATAACAAAACATTTTTTTTGACACTCCTTTAGCTTGCCATAGTACAGATTTACCCTAAAAATTTCAATCCGATCGGACAATAAACAAAGAAGTTATAGGAGTTAGAATCTCCCATATAAAATTGTGGGAGCTTAGAATTCCAACTAAAATGTTGAACTGACGCAGCAGAGGGCCGGTATCAATAAAAGTCTCGATTGTCGATTGCACTGCGTAACTGTGTGTGGTCTAGATGGTTGGCTCAAGATTCTGATGCGTGAGGTCGCGGTTCAAATCCTACGACGGGGCAGTTTTTTTTTTTTTTGCCGATCGCACTGCGTAACTGTGTGTGGTCTTGATGGTTGGCTCGCAAGTTTCTGATGCGTGAGGTCGCGGGCTCGAATCCTGCGCTGGACAATTTTTATACCATTTACCCATTGGAAATGGGTAAAAAATGGTATATTAACTTTGTGCAAATGTATGTAACAGGCAGAAGGAGGCGTGGCAGACCATACAAAGTATATATATTCTTGATCAGTATCAATAGCCGAGTCGATTTGGTCATGTCCGTCTGTATGAACACACAGATCTCAGCTATTAAAAGAGCTAGAGACACCTGACTTGGTGGGAGTGTGCGTGTATTCAATACACATAAGAAGTTTATTTCAAACTTGATGTGCCACGCCCACCGCCTCCACAAATCGATAAATGCGTATTTCCATTTTTTCCAAATAATTCAATAACGAAAAGAGATAAACGCACCAAATTTGGTAGGAGCGTGTCTTGCAGCATTATGCAGAAGTTGGATTTTAGACTTTTGGATGCCACGCCCACCGCCTCTAAAAAACACATTTTTATAGTTTAAAAGAACACTAGAAAAGCTAGAAGCACCAAATTTGGAAGTAAGGTGACTGGTAACATTACGGAGAATGTTTGATTTTCAATTTTTCGATGCCACGCCCACCGCCCCCAAAGTATTGAATTTTAAGAAAAGTAGGGAAATAACAAAACATTTTTTTGACACTCTTGTAGCTTGCCATAATACACATTTACCCTATAAATTTCAATCCGAACGGACAATAGACAAAGAAGTTATAGGAGTTTGAATCTCCCATATAAAATTGTGGGCGCTTAGAATTCCAACTAAAATGTTGAACTGACGCAGCAGAGGGCCGACATCAATAAAAGTCTCGATTGTCGATTGCACTGCGTAACTGTGTGTGGTCTAGATGGTTGGCTCAAGATTCTGGTGCGTGAGGTCGCGGTTCAAATCCTGCGACGGGGCAGTTTTTTTTTTTTTTGCCGATCGCACTGCGTAACTGTGTGTGGTCTTGATGGTTGGCTCGCAAGTATCTGATGCGTGAGGTCGCGGGCTCGAATCCTGGGCTGGACAATTTTTATACCATTTACCCATTGAAAATGGGTAAAAAATGGTATATTAACTTTGTGCAAATGTATGTAACAGGCAGAAGGAGGCGTGGCAGACCATACAAAGTAAATATATTCTTGATCAGCATCAATAGCCGAGTCGATTTGGTCATGTCCGTCTGTCCGCCTGTATGAACACACAGATCTCAGCTATTAAAAGAGCCAGAGACACCTGACTTGGTGGGAGTGTGCGTGTATTCAATACACACAAGAAGTTTATTTCAAACTTGATGTGCCACGCCCACCGCCTCCACAAATCGATAAATGCGTATTTCCATTTTTTCCAAATAATTCAATAACGAAAAGAGATAAACGCACAAAATTTGGTAGGAGGGTGTCTTGCAACATTATGCAGAAGTTCGATTTCAGACTTTTGGATGCCACGCCCACCGCCTCTAAAAAACACATTTTTATAGTTTAAAAGAACACTAGAAAAGCTAGAAGCACCAAATTTGGAAGTAAGGTGCCTGGCAACATTGCGGAGAATGTTTGATTTTCAATTTTTCGATGCCACGCCCACCGCCCCCAAAGTATTGAAGGTACAGTACAGAAGGAACTCCAACTCCAATGCGACCATGCAGAGATACTTGCGGAAGTATTCACAACATACAAAATAAGGTACACTCCAGCACTGCTGACTCACATATACATATTCGAGAAATTTAACGAATTTAGAAGAGAACTGTACCTCCAATTCCAAGAACAACTAGGTAATAAAACAGAACAAAGGTTTACCAAATAAGACCAAGGAACAAAACCATCAGCCCAGGTCGAAAATATTGACGTTGTATTTAGGAAAGAAAATAGAAGAAATAAATTAACAACTAGATTTCCCTTGCACAAAGTCAGAACCGATAGAGGAGTTACATTAATTAAGGCTAGACAACAGAAATTAAACAAATAAAAAATAAGAAAAATAATCAAAACCTACTTCATTCCAGAACAACCCATTCCAACGCACAGTTTTTTTTCTTGGTAAAACTCACAAATCCTCACCACTCGAACTCATCCATCTGGGAAGGGCTCACATAGCACTGAACCATAAAATATTAAAAAAATTCAAGTTGTGCGTTTCCAAAATAAAAGATTCGTTGAAAACCCTTAGACTTAGACAACATTTAAAATTCAACTAGAAGTTATATAAGGGAAATTACAACAATTGGAAGACAGAATAGATGTAGGGTAGGGTCTCACATGTAAGAAGTAAGAAGAGTTTGATTAATGGCTTAGGAACCATCCTCAAATCAATATTAGGAAACTTGTACGACAACGATGGTCAAATTATCCTTTCCGAAATTAAGACCCTAAAAACACCTCAGGTGTCCTAAAAAACGCTCAAGAAAAGTAAAAAACTTTTGATAAGCAAGTTTTTATCAGATTTAATACTATCACGGAGCTCATCAATAATGAACAATTGAAATTAAAAACCTTTTAGACATAGTACAAAACACAATTTTCAAAGAACTCAAAGAAGATTTATACCCTTCTTAAGCACATTAATAGAATAAACTTTAACATAGATACCTTGATGGAACGCATTTATAATGTAGATGAAAGCCTTTGGACAGCAAATTGGGCTTAATCCCAAAATTTTTGTTCAACAAAAACCAAATAACACTATTAGGAATATGTTTAGCATGAATAACATAAATTAAATTATATCAACACATCTATAATATTCTCACACCATCATGTAATACTTTCGATACTAAACTATTATTTAACGTTAAGATACCAATATTCGATACAAAAATTTATAAATTCACTCACATTGTACCCTTATCGTTAAATAACTCACACTTCATCATTTCCCTGGAATTCTTGGCACACGCTGACAATATCTTTCATCAATTCCGCGAAATCTGCCTTAAAGTAGAATAATTCTTCTGCCAGAAACCTCAAATGGACACGGCAACTAACAATAGCGAATGCCTATCAGACATCGTCAAGCACACTAAAGAAATAAAATGCGATGTGATGGATACAGGTTACGAAAAAAAAATATTCGAAGCTGAGAACGGATTCATCCTTATTTTTAACAGGCAAAACATCACCCTCAAATCAACTTGAAACAACGAAACACACATAGATGGCTCCTTTATAGTACAATAAATGATTTGTACCTTTTGGGTAAGTGATGTGGAGTACAGCGATGCAGAATTGATCGAATATGATCACTTCACCTTCGTACTCCCACCAGTCGAAAAGATAACGAAAAATCCAACCATAAAGACGTTATCACTGGAAAGGTTACATCTGGAGGCCCTATCAACGGCTGACAGGATCATCAGCATGAACAGCGCAACCCACTACAAATTTACGGCAACATATTCGGCAATATCGTTCATCATAATCCTCATGGTCGTCTTTTAATTATTCAATAAGCCGAAGACGATCTTCCCCCACGCCTTACGACTACACCTACCTTAGTGGAGCCAGCCACCCCCTCGCTGTGACCCTCTCTCCACTCTTGGGGGGTGATGAGTTGCCGCACACAGTTACGGATACACCGCCGCCTCCTAAACCTCAGCGGCATAAACGAATGGTCATGAACCCATTCATTGTGTGCACAAACGATGAGTACACAAACGAGCGGAAGCAAACAAAGTAAACAGTAAACAAGGCCAGCTGTCTCAGCAGCAACGAGAATCTGTATGTCTTCGAGATTCCCGTTCTCATTCCATTTTATTCCCTTTATTCTGTAAACTTAGTTCTTAGTTTAAAATGAATAAATCAATTGACCGTCATACAGTGTGGTTCACTTTTTTAGTCAAATCTCGCAAAATATAATTGAATTCCATAATATTTCTGCTCATCTCTTAACTGAATACCATTAATATAGCACCGTGTGACTACCATTAAATCAAATGCAAATAAATTAAATAAATAATAAATCAAAATAAATTAAATGAAATGTATTCAATTAGAATGCTTTGTTGAATTTAATAAAGACCTAAGAAAAACAAGTGAAGAAAGCTACAGTCGAGTGCACTCGACAGTAAGATACCATTTACCTTTGGCTGTTAAAAAAAATGCTTAATATTAATTACTTTTATTCGCCGAACTAATACAATGCTTCGCAAATTTTCGAAGTCAAATAATACACATGCATTGACGGCGTCAATTTGACGCTAATGGCACAGGCCGACTGCACGCTGACTGCACGCCGATTAAGCGTGCGCAGTCGGCGCAAGCATTGACGCCGAGCCTCTACTCCGTCTCTGCTGCTGTATGCAAAACTTCTCGCGCCATACATATGTATTTAGCAGAAACAGACAATGTGCCTCGTTTGGTTTGTGGTTTGTTGTGAGAGTTGTCAGCTCTATAACTAAATGTCCCCGGTTCGAATCCCAGCGCAGGCTTCTTTTTATACCATTTACCCATTGAAAATGGGTAAAAAATGGTATATTAACTTTGTGCAAATGTATGTAACAGGCAGAAGGAGGCGTGGCAGATCATACAAAGTATATATATTCTTGATCAGCATCAATAGCCGAGTCGATTTGGTCATGTCCGTCTGTCTGTCCGTCTGTCCGTCTGTATGAACACACAGATCTCAGCTATTAAAAGAGCTAGAGGCACCAGACTTGGTGGGAGTGTGCGTGTATTCAATACACACAAGAAGTTTATTTCAAACTTGATGTGCCACGCCCACCACCTCCGCAAATCGATAAATGCGTATTTCGATTTTTTCCAAATAATTCAATAACGAAAAGAGATAAACGCACCAAATTTGGTAGGAGGGTGTCTTGCAACATTAGAAGTTAGATTTTAGAATTTTGGATGCCACGCCCACCGCCTCTAAAAAACACATTTTTATAGTTTAAAAGAAAACTAAAAAAGCTTGAAGCGCCAAATTTGAAAGTAAGGTGCCTGGTAACATTACGGAGAATGTTTGATTTTCAATTTTTGGATGTCACGCCTACCGCCCCCACACTATTGCATTTTAAGAAAAGTAGGGAAATAACAAAACATTTTTTTAACACTCTTGTAGCTTACCATAGTACAGATCTACCTTATAAATTTCAATCCGATCGGACAATAAACACAGAAGTTATAGGCACGAGAAGTTTCGCTCACAGCAGTAGAGGCCCGACGCCGACGACGACGCCGACTGCGCACGCACAGTCGTCGTGTAGCCAGTGTGCAGTCGACATGTGTCATTAGCGTCAATGCATGTGAATTTGTCCTCGAAAATATGCGATGCGTTGTTATTCGCCGAATAAAAGTAATTAATATTAAGAATTAGTTTTTAACAGCGAAAGGTAAATGGTATCTTACTGTCGAGTGCACTCGACTGTAGCTTTCTTCACTTGTTTTTGTATTGCTTAGAACAAGTTTTCCGTTTTTCTTATTTTTTTGTATCTTCCATTTTCGTCAATTTGATTAAAAATATCGTACTATATTTTTCAGTATAGCGCAAAATTATTAAAAAAAAAAAAATTGACCAGCGCAGGATTCGAACCCGCGACCTCACGCATCAGAAACTTGCGAGCCAACCATCAAGACCACACACAGTTACGCAGTGCGATCGGCAAAAAAAAAAAAAAAAAAAAAATTGCCCGTCGCTGCATTCGAACCCGCGACCATGTAACGTGCAACGGAAGCAAGCTCAAGGCGACAGGGCTAATGGTATGTGCGGGGCACGCTTTAGAGTCCGGCTCTAGCTCGTCGGCTTTGGGGGTGGTGGTCTTGCCTATACCAATAGCCCTTTCCTTCGCTGCTCATTATTATTAATTGAAGATCAGAATTGAGCGTGCTGCGACGAAAAAAATATTGCTAGAGGACTAGCCGGAAAGAGAAGAAAAATCCAAAAATGTCTCAAAAAAAAATATAAGAAAGAAAATAAAAAAAATAAAGAGAGAGTGAGAGAAAAGGAGAGAGATAGATAGAAAGAGAGAGAGAGGGAGAGCGAGAGAGAAAGAGAGAGAGAGGGAGCGAGAATTAGGATAGGTCATCACAGCTGTTGTGTGATGAGTGTCCCCTCCCAGCCTAAGATCACAGCATCAGAGCATGGCTCTGGTGATCCCTTTTAACCCTACGACAGTGTTGTCAATGGCCCGTCTCGGGTAATTAAAGACAAATTAAATCATAATTAATACAATTTAATTAATAATAAAGACTAAACAATGATTCATTGTAAACAAAACTAAAAGGTAGTACATAATTATCAATAATATTATAATATAATAAGAAGCAGTTGTAATATTATAATAGTTCCCCTTTTAAATATGTGAACGTATTTTTTTTCTGCAGAGCTTTGTATTTTAATTTTTGTATTTATTTTTGTATTTGTATTTTATTTTGTTTTCGCTTACTGCATGTTTTGTATTCTTATAATGATTGTTTTTTTTTTTTTTTGGTTTTTTTATCTATCTGATTTTAATTTATTTTTCATGCGTTTCTTTTAACTATATGCGTTGCGTGTATGTGCCTAATGACTTATGTCAACAAAACGTATGTGCTTTCAATAACAAAACTTACCATCAGAACTCCAGCGGCGGCGATCGATCTCCGGCGAAGTACTGAAACGTTGCTGTATAAAAAATAAAATTTTCACCAAACGTTGACATATCATAAGGCACAATCGCGAGGCAAAGTAAAAAATAATATCCTATGTAATTCTGATTTGATTTAAACTTGCACTGACTTGCATTATTTATTGCTTTGATTTGATTTAACTCTCTATTTCTTGATTAGGCATTTAGCCTGAGAAGCTTTTAGCTGTTTACTTTTAACTTTCTTTTAATTTGTACACAACACTTCCAACCATTGTTTAAATATTCTAAAATTTCCCTAGCTCTACATTTTATTTTATTTTTTTTTTTTTCAACTGTCTAATTTGTGTTGGTACATTTGTGTTGGTATAATTGTGTGGGGCTTTGCTTTTAATTTGTCGTACAATATAGTAGCGCTTCAATTTTAATTCGAATTTTAAATATTTTTGTGAACAAATCAGTTGCGCTCTTTTGTATTGTTAAATCATTTTATCTGACAATTTTTTTTTTCTTTTTATGTTGTCTTCATTTTTACATTTAGCTATCGCAACAATTTTCTATACTTTTTTCTTTGTTTTAATTCTTCATTTTATTGTGCAATTTTGGAATTCTGCAAACTAAATTGTGATAATATTTCGATTTAAATTTGTGCGACAAAGTGACGCTCTACTTTTGCCTTTCGAACTTTTTAAACAATGTAGCGCATCACTTTTCAACTTTTTATACCATTTACCCATTGAAAATGGGTAAAAAATGGTATATTAACTTTGTGCAAATGTATGTAACAGGCAGAAGGAGGCGTGGCAGACCATACAAAGTATATATATTCTTGATCAGCATCAATAGCCGAGTCGATTTGGTCATGTCCGTCTGTCTGTCCGTCTGTCCGTCTGTCCGTCTGTCCGTCTGTCCGTCTGTCCGTCTGTCCGTCTGTATGAACACACAGATCTCAGCTATTAAAAGAGCTAGAGGCACCAGACTTGGTGGGAGTGTGCGTGTATTCAATACACACAAGAAGTTTATTTCAAACTTGATGTGCCACGCCCACCGCCTCCGCAAATCGATAAATGCGTATTTCGATTTTTTCCAAATAATTCAATAACGAAAAGAGATAAACGCACCAAATTTGGTAGGAGGGTGTCTTGCAACATTATGCAGAAATTGGATTTTAGAATTTTGGATGCCACGCCCACCGCCTCTAAAAAACACATTTTTATAGTTTAAAAGAAAACTAGAAAAGCTAGAAGCGCCAAATTTGAAAGTAAGGTGCCTGGTAACATTACGAAGAATGTTTGATTTTCAACTTTTGGATGCCACGCCCACCGCCCCCAAACTATTGAATTTTAAGAAAAGTAGGGAAATAACAAAACATTTTTTTTAACACTCTTGTAGCTTACCATAGTACAGATCTACCCTATAAATTTCAATCCGATCGGACAATAAACAAAGAAGTTATAGGAGTTTGAATCTTCCATATAAAGTTGTGGGCGCTTAGAATTCCAACTAGAATGTTGAACTGACGCAGCAGAAGGCCGGCATCAATAAAAGTCTCATTTGCCGATCGCTCCGCGTAACTGTGTGTGGTCTAGATGGTTGCATGCAAGATTCTGGTGCGTGTGGTCGCGGGTTCGAATCCAGCAACGGGCAATTTTTTTTTTTTTTTTGCCGATCGCACTGCGTAACTGTGTGTGGTCTTGATGGTTGGCTCGCAAGTTTCTGATGCGTGAGGTCGCGGGTTCGAATCCTGCGCTGGGCAATTTTTTTTTTTTAATAATTTTGCGCTATATGAAAAGTATATTATGCAAAAAAAAAACAAGAAGCGGGCAAAGTGTGACCCCCATTCGGGTCACATCTATAACTTCCCGATATGAGATGTATGTATGTGCTTTTTCTCTGAGCTTTGTGTCAAACATAAATTTTCTCGTCAACCAGTAGGTATAAGTAAAAATGTTATGAAACTTTTTTTTATAGAGAATATAATTTGCACACACAAATACACATATCTGTGTGTGTGTCTACGCGTGTGTGAGTATGTGTGTATCTGGGACGGGCAATGTGAGCGAGCGTGTCGCGATTTTTCAACTTTTTCCTACTTTTAAAACACCATTATCTCGTTAAGGGTTGAGAATTTTGAAAAATATCATATTACCTTTTTTGTAGAGAATTTAATTTCGGCTCGAAAAGTTTCTTACGACTTTCTTCAAAACCCCGTCGTTTACGAGATAGAGCCGAAAAAAGCAAAAAATACCCAAAAAATCGTGCTTTTTGGCGAATTATTAAAAAACTATAACATATAACCCTCTTAAACTCCTTTCAGACCTAGATGGCGGTGAAACGAATCTTTCAAAAAAAAAAAGTTCAAATCGGTTCAGTAGTTTATGAGAAACCGCTGTCACAAAAAAATCTCACATACGAACATACGCACATACACACACACACACACACACACACACACAGAACCCTCATTGAAAATGGGTCAGGGGGATGTGAAACGTCGAGAAACGTGAAAATTTCAAGGATCTGACACTCTTCAAAATCGGGGTCGTTACAATAACTTCCCTAGATCGGGAAGTTAAAAAATAACAAAAATATGTATGTGTGTGTGTGTGTGTGTGTGTGTGTGTGTGTGTGTGGGTGGACGGGTGGGTGTGTGTGGGTGGACGGGTGGGTGTGTGTGGGTGGACAGGTGGGTGGGTGAGTGTGTTGTTGGGGGGGGGGGGGGGGCGATGTGAGCGAGCGTGTCGCGATTTTTCAACTTTTTCCTACTTTTAAAACACCATTATCTCGTTAAGGGTTGAGAATTTTGAAAAATATCATTTTACCTTTTTTGTAGAGAATTCAATTTCGGCTCGAAAAGTTTCTTACGACTTTCTTCAAAACCCCGTCGTTTACGAGATAGAGCCGAAAAAAGCAAAAAATACCCAAAAAATCGTGCTTTTTGGCGAATTATTAAAAAACTATAACATATAACCCTCTTAAACTCCTTTCAGACCTAGATGGCGGTGAAACGAATCTTTCAAAAAAAAAAAGTTCAAATCGGTTCAGTAGTTTATGAGAAACCGCTGACACAAAAAAATCTCACATACGAACATACGCACATACACACATGTGAGCGAGCGTGTCGCGATTTTTCAACTTTTTCCTACTTTAAAACACCATTATCTCGTTAAGGGTTGAGAATTTTGAAAAATATCATTTTACCTTTTTTGTAGAGAATTCAATTTCGGCTCGAAAAGTTTCTTACGACTTTCTTCAAAACCCCGTCGTTTACGAGATAGAGCCGAAAAAAGCAAAAAATACCCGAAAAATCGTGCTTTTTGGCGAATTATTAAAAAACTATAACATATAACCCTCTTAAACTCCTTTCAGACCTAGATGGCGGTGAAACGAATCTTTCAAAAAAAAAAAGTTCAAATCGGTTCAGTAGTTTATGAGAAACCGCTGACACAAAAAAATCTCACATACGAACATACTCTCATACACACACACACACACACACACACACACACAGAACCCTCATTGAAAATGGGTCAGGGGGATGTGAAACGTCGAGAAACGTGAAAATTTCAAGGATCTGACACTCTTCAAAATCGGGGTCGTTACAATAACTTCCCTAGATCGGGAAGTTAAAAAAATAAAAACAAAAACTTTTTCTAAGCAATACAAAAAAATGAAGACTGCGCTGGGATTCGAACCGGGGACATTTAGTTATAGAGCTGACAACTCTTACAACAAATCACTGACGCACATGGTCTGTTCCTAGGCGCGAGAAGTTTTGCATACAGCAGCAGAGACGGAGCAGAGGCTCGGCTTTAATGCTTGCGCCGACTGCGCACGCACAATCGGCGTGCAGTCGGCATGTGCCATTAGCGTCAATGCATGTGTATTTAATTTCGGAAATATGCGATGCGTTGTTATTAATTCGAATAAAAGTAATTAATATTAAGAATTATTTTTAGCAGCCAAAGGTAAATTATAACTTACTGTCGAGTGCACTCGACTGTAGCTTTCTTCAATTTTTATTTTTTAATAACAAAGAAGTTATAGGAGTTCGAATTCCCCATATAAAGTTATGGGCGCTAGCGATTCCTAACCAAAACGTTAAATCGACGCAGTAGAGGGCCCGCGTCAATAAAAGCCTAATTTGCCGATCGCATGGCGTAAGTTTGTGTGGTCTAGTGGTTAGAGGTCCGACTCGTAAGTTACAAAGTTCGTGAGAGTTCTTGGGTTCGAATCTGGCGCGGGCCGATTTTTTTTTCTTAATGTAAAATTGCTTTTTTTTTATTTTTATACCATTTATTTTATTTTGTATTATTTCTTCGAATAGGGTAAATGGTATCTTACAGTCGCGCGCGCTCGACTGTAGCTTTCCTTACTTGTTTACTTTAATTTACTTTGTGATTGTTTTAAATTTATGCTATCATCACTTTTCACACACACACAAGAATTTGCGAACTAGTCGCTGAGGTTGATCGCTGAGTTGAAGTTTAGGGATTCAGATGCTGGCCAATATTGCGCAGGTGCGCTGCTCTGGCGACTCGAGCGCTTCGCCGGCGCAGTAAGACTCTCTGCTCGGCCGAAATGAGAATAAGAACGATGTCGCTCAGTGACGCTTTGTTGGCCGCAAGTGCGGCGGCAAAGATGGCGCTCACTGGCGCTCCGCTGGCCGCAAGCGCGGAAGCAACGAAAACGACCTGTGAAATCGACAATACTAAGTATGTAATATTTAAAAAGAATCCAACTCTTACCAGATTCAAATCAAAAAAAATAACCTACTTGTGGCTCGATGCACAAATATTTTCTCACAACTGCAAATACGCGTCTAGGCACGCGGCCGGTCACCAGAAAAGTGATTTGACCGGAACCGACCCAGCTTAAGTTGGCTGCGCTTGCGCGCGGTGCAGCTACCGAAACGTCAAGCTAAGCTTTTTAATGCAGCTGACGAAACGTCAAGCTCAGCTTTCCAGTGCAGCTGACTAAACTCAAAGCTTAGCTTTCCAGCGCAGCTGATGCACTCAAATTTTCGCCCTTATGTCAGGCAACAAAATCGATGCCTCACCCCGCTTGAGTGTAAGTTGGAATTAACTTGCATACTTTTAGGATCTCTCTGGAATGCATTTTTATTTGGAGTTTACATTAGCTTCAGGCGCCGTTACAAAACCCCCCGCTAGAATCAGGCTATGGTATTGTAATCGTACACTAGACTGACTCCGCCTGAAGCGAACTTACTGCCGTATGTCCTTAGCATGGTAATTACCTAACGACCGGCCCTGCAGATCCTCTAATTCGTAATACGAATTGTCTATCTTTCTCCTCACTCGTGCTTTAATAAAGGCAGGCCCAAACTTAGCATTGTACCCGGTTTGAAAACAACTTTGCTTAAAGTTCCTTCTGTACACTTCTTGTCCGGTAGTAAAAGACACTTCTCTCGATCGAAGATTATACTTCCGTTCGCTTTGCTCGTGTTTTAATAGCATGAGTTTGGAGGCTTTATCGCGAATTAAATCAAACGAATCCTGCCGATTAAACGCTAAAGAGCGATCATCCAGCAAATTTAACTTCCTTAACAATCCGTAAGTTGACCCAGACGTGATCATGTGCTGACCAAACGCCATGTAATAGGGCGAGGTTCCTATACTAGAATGAATAGAGGACCTTAATGCACAACTGATTTTGCTCAGCACTTCGTCCCAATCTTTCTGATCAGGGCGCAAGTAAGCTCTAATTCCAGCTATAACCGACCTGTTTACTCGTTCTGAGGCGTTTGCTTGAGGCGAGTGAACTGCGGTCAGCACATGATTTATTTCGTACTGATGCAACAGCTTTTGAAAGGCCTCTGAGCGAAACTGGGATCCATTATCAGAAACAATTGTCTCCGGAACCCCAAAAGTCATGAACAACTCGCTTTCTAGATATTTTATGACGAGTGCTGCGTTTCTTTCTTTACAGGCTTCAGAAAAACGTATTTAGAAAAATGATCAAGAACAACAAATATTCCAATATGTCCGCTTCGCGATCGTGGATAGGGCCCAAGAAAATCTACGTAGAGCCGTTGGAAAAACCTCTGACTTTCAGGTGCTCTAATGGCGGTCGAAGTGCATAATTAGGTGCTTTTGAGGTCTTACACACCTCGCAGGCATTAATATAGGCCTTGACGTCAGCCACCAAACCGGGCCAAAAATAGTATCGCCTAATTCTTTCAACAGTTTTGTGAATGCCTCCATGTGAGCACAAGGGATTGTTATGTGCTTGAAACAGGACTTTCGGAACCAGCTCTTTCGGTATCCAAAGCTTCCAGGCATATTCATCGTGTTTACGCTCACCTATGAGATGTTCAGCCTTACGATACACGTATCCATTATCAATTTTCAAATCCGGGAAATTTTTTTTCATTTGCCTTCACCTTGTGAAGCAAATCTAAATAGTCTGCGGACTCAAAATGCTCGGATTTTAAATCGACAAGCAACCCATCTCGCAGATCTATCGCTGCTATTGTATCTTCATTAACCCGCGACAACGAATCTGGTACTACATGCAGGGAGACTTAACGATGCTCAATTTGGAATCGATAACGCTGTAGAGCTAATGCCCAACGAGCTAAGCGTGAACTTAAATCGTGATTCGACATGAGCCACTTTAGCGAAGCGTGATCCGTCACTATTTTGAACTCATGTCCTTCTACATACGCTCGAAAATGTTTAAGAGCTACTACTGCAGCTAAGCACTCTTGCTCAGTTACTGTGTAGTTACGCTGTGCCTTATTTAATTTTTTTGAGATGAAGGCGACTGGACGCTCATCTCCATTTTCATCTACTTGCACCAACACAGCGCCAATGCCCGTTTTGCTTGCGTCACAATGTATTGCAAACGGCTTTGCAAAATCCGGACTGCACAAAACCGGAGCATCGCTAAGTCGAGCCTTCAATTCAGCAAACGCTCTCAATGCTTCAGGCGTTAAACTGAATCTTCGCTTGGTCGTCATTAAATCAGTCAATGAGGAAGCAAGTGACGCAAAATTGGGTACAAACTTGCGATACCAGCCACATAAGCCCATAAAACTTCTTAAACCTCTTAAAGTTTTTGGTACCGGAAAATTTAAGATGGCTTCCACTTTCTCAGGGTCTGTTCTAATGCCGCCGTCACCTATTATGTGGCCCAAATAGCGCACACGCCGCATACAGAAATGACTTTTGTCAATATTTATCGTTAGACCTGCACGCTTAATGTGTAAAGCTATTTCCCTTAGCACCTCCAGATGCATTTTCAAACTAGGAGAGACCACTAGGAGATCATCTAAATACACAAATACTTCGTTCCTAAGATGAGCTGGAACCACCTTATCCATCAACCTAGACATTGTACTTGTGGCGTTGCATAAACCAAATGGCATGACTTTAAATTGGTAAAGAGGTCTACCCGGAACTGTGAACGCTGTTTTGTCTCGCGATTGAGGCTCTAAAGGCACTTGCCAATATGCATCCTTCAAGTCCAAACTGGTAATATATTCGGCCTTTGGCAGACGGCTCAAAATGCCTTGAATTTGTGGCAGAGGATATGCGTCTTTCTCTGTGAAACTGTTTACCTTCCGACAGTCAAGACAAATTCTCACTTTGCCGGGCTTAGTGACCATAACTATAGGAGATGACCATGCACTCTCTGACTCCTCTATTACGCCGAGCTGCAACATTCTGTCAATTTCGGCGTACATATCCTTCTCCACCGCGGGTGAGACTGGAAAATGCCGTTGTTTCACAGGCTTAGCATTGCCCACATCTATTGCATGCGATATCAAGTTGGTTTTTCCGAGACCTTCTTGAGCGAAAGAAGGAAAACTCTGTATGACATTGGCCAACTTAACTTTGTCGCCGCTAGACAGTACATGTTGGTCGACATCGTCACTGTCACTATTTGTCTCCGCCGTAACCTCTAAGCTTGCAAATTCTAAGCGTTTTGGAAGAAGCTTATACAGCTTCCAAAAATCAATGCCCAAGTACAAATCTTGCTTCAACGATGGTACTATATACAAATTCAAAGACTTTATAATGTTGCCGTATTCAATGTCAACTTTCAGGCGACCTACTACTTGCTGACAGCTTCCGTCCGCAGTGGTAGCGCTTTTCTTCATAGACTTGAAAGCCACCTTTTCCTCCAATAATTCTCTGGCCAAATTGCCTCCACAACAACTTATGGATGCACCGGAGTCAAGCAATCCAAAGACTGTGCGGTTCAATATACGAATTGACAAGAATGGCCTTGGATCGAATGATCCTGGAGAGTTGGAGCAAACGTATTCTAATCCGATTACAGCCTTTTTGACGTGCTGCCAAAAAGACTTAATACGCTTGGAGTTTCGTGTCTCAGTTCTCTGAGTATCTGGTAAAACGACACGTTCAGAGTTTTTGGTCAGGCTGTGAATTTTGTGATATAGCAATGAGCTTTCATCGTTTTTGTGTAAGTCTGGGAACGTAGCAAGTGAAAGACTCGGGGCTTCCACTATTGGTCCGTCATAGTCGCATGGCTCTTTGAGGCACTCGAAGTCTTCGGTCTGAACGCCGACTTCGATGTGCCGAACTTGGAGTTTTTTGAACACTTTAGGCAACTTGGCTTATATGTGTTTGCCGCTCCACAGCCGTAACAGAAAACCCTTCTCTCTGACAGACAGTCCTGATAGCGGTGCCCTTCTTCTCGGCAATTCCAGCATATCAAGGATATAGCCTCCACCTCTAGATCTTCAGCTAGCTCCGTCTCGCTAACCTCTTCTGAGTCTTGGACCAACTTCGACACTTCACGCTTAAAAGGAACTAGTCTCGCGTATCCATGAGACCGTTTTACGTCGTCTAGAAACGTTTCACGACGTCTACATATCTCTCTTAGAGCGGGAACGGTTCTGATATTCACATTAAGCAACTCATGTTGAATTTCAGGTCTCAGATTATTTCTAAGTATTCGGACGATCTTGGTATCTGACCACGGAACTTCCAATTGATCGATTAAAATTGAAATGCCCTCATAAAAACTATCAAAAGCCTCGTTTGTCTTTTGCTTCCTGTTTCGGATCAACTCCTCGATATCGCAATCGTCTCTAGCAATGCGAAAATGCGACCGCAATGCCGAGCACAAGCTATCCCATCGAACTTCGCCAGTCGACTTATGATATCGCCAGTAAAACTCTAGTGCTTTGCCTTCAAAAAGCACACTGGCATTTCTGCAAAGAACAGCAAAGTTACCTCCCAGAGTTTGATGAGTCAGCGCTTCCGCTCTGTAGATGAAATTTTCCACGGACACTCCAGTTCCCGAAAATTTCATTTTCCACCCATTTAGAATTTGAACTACTTTGTCGGGCCTGTTAAAAAGATCGGATATGTGGGAGATGGGAGTGGCTGAGTGTTGCGACAGGAAATCTGTATTGCCGTCAGTTCTCGTATCGTGAACTGGTCTGCTTTCAACTCTTGGAGCAGCTTGCGTAGGGGTGAACCTATTTTCACTATGGACGGGAGTCGCTAGCAATCTTTGCATGCTATCGACTACAGAACTTTGGATCAGTTCGGCCATTCTCTCCGTCAGAGTTGTGAGCAATCTTTGCTCCATCAAGAGCAAAGGAAGTGGATCAGCCGCGTCAGCATTTCTCGACTCTCGAGTCTGCGACATTGCAACGCCTTGTGATGTACTAGGGCCATCACTTGCTGTCGATTGGCTATCCTGGTCTTCCATTTGACGACTTTTGGATTGAGAGCGAGTTTGTAAGCCTTGGCTGTTTGTCGGCTTATTTGCGGCTGGCCTACACACTGCTTGGCAGACTGGACACTTTTCATGTGACTTTAAATAAGCTTCGATGCACTTTTTATGAAAGTCATGGTCACAAGGTGTTTTAAATATATCTGCGACGGATCTAAATTCACTCTTGCAAAGCAGACAAGAGCTGGGCTTTCCTAAAGCGCCTTTATTAGGCGAGCGAGCGACACTCATTTGAAAAAGAAATCGATAGAAACGGGCCAACTATGAAGGATTCAACAGTGATAACGATCACACCTCATATAACAACTCCAAAAAATAATTATAAAATACAGAAATAAATAAATATATGAATAAATAAATAAAAGTATAAATAAATAAATGAAAAAAAATAAATGAATGACAAAAAAAAAAACACAACTCAAAAATCTTACTGTCACAACGACGAAAAATTTTCAAAAATAAAATATATAATCAGAGATATCATAAACATTTTTAGCCGAGAACAAAGCCTGACATCGCACGTATCGTAGGGTAATTTCAGTCACTACCGAAATTCTCAAGGAGAAAAAAAAAAAAAAAAGAAATAGAAATAGTGGGTCAGAATGCATTTTCCATCAAAAAGAGGATACGTTCTGGCGAGATTTATTTTAGGCCTGATTAACGGACAACAAAGCAATCTTCAATACTTTTGTTGTATTCCAGCAAATCAGAGAAGCCTAAATTCGAAAGAAGAAGAATTTCAAATTTGGGTATCCTTCAGTCATTCGGGGTTGCAACACTGTCTAAACACAATGTCTACATATTCCATCCGACCGATATGAAGGACATCAAAATTTGTGCTGATTCACCAATATTGAAATTAATTTACATGGGCCAAAATAATCAACCGCAGTTGAATAATTTTGTATTTCCTTATACAAATAAATATCACATTATTGGCAAATACAAAAATTAGAAGGGAAAATTCCGACCCAACTTTTTCTTTTTGGCCAAAAAGGAACTGATTGTGTATTCCTTCTTTGTAATCCATAAAGGTTTTTTGAGATAAAGTCGAATTTTCTTGAAAGAAAGTGAATGAAAGAAAAATAAAGAGTTAATAGAGTACGAAATTTGAATTTATCCGAGAGTCTTAATGAGTGATTACTGTACTCACTAAGGCCCCATAGTTGGGCGCCACTTTTCTTAATTAATAATAATTAATTATAAATGTAACGTGCAACGGAAGGAAGCTCAAGGCGACAGGGCTAATGGTATGTGCGGGGCACGCTTTAGAGTCCGGCTCTAGCTCGTCGGCTTTGGGGGTGGTGGTCTTGCCTATACCAATAGCCCTTTCCTTCGCTGCTCATTATTATTAATTGAAGATCAGAATTGAGCGTGCTGCGACGAAAAAAATATTGCTAGAGGACTAGCCGGAAAGAGAAGAAAAATCCAAAAATGTCTCAAAAAAAAATATAAGAAAGAAAATAAAAAAAATAAAGAGAGAGTGAGAGAAAAGGAGAGAGATAGATAGAAAGAGAGAGAGAGGGAGAGCGAGAGAGAAAGAGAGAGAGAGGGAGCGAGAATTAGGGTAGGTCATCACAGCTGTTGTGTGATGAGTGTCCCCTCCCAGCCTAAGATCACAGCATCAGAGCATGGCTCTGGTGATCCCTTTTAACCCTACGACAGTGTTGTCAATGGCCCGTCTCGGCTAGTTAAAGACAAATTAAATCATAATTAATACAATTTAATTAATAATAAAGACTAAACAATGATTCATTGTAAACAAAACTAAAAGGTAGTACATAATTATCAATAATATTATAATATAATAAGAAGCAGTTGTAATATTATAATAGTTCCCCTTTTAAATATGTGAACGTATTTTTTTTCTGCAGAGCTTTGTATTTTAATTTTTGTATTTATTTTTGTATTTGTATTTTATTTTGTTTTCGCTTACTGCATGTTTTGTATTCTTATAATGATTGTTTTTTTTTTTTTTGGTTTTTTTATCTATCTGATTTTAATTTATTTTTCATGCGTTTCTTTTAACTATATGCGTTGCGTGTATGTGCCTAATGACTTATGTCAACAAAACGTATGTGCTTTCAATAACAAAACTTACCATCAGAACTCCAGCGGCGGCGATCGATCTCCGGTGAAGTACTGAAACGTTGCTGTATAAAAAATAAAATTTTCACCAAACGTTGACATATCATAAGGCACAATCGCGAGGCAAAGTAAAAAATAATATCCTATGTAATTCTGATTTGATTTAAACTTGCACTGACTTGCATTATTTATTGCTTTGATTTGATTTAACTCTCTATTTCTTGATTAGGCATTTAGCCTGAGAAGCTTTTAGCTGTTTACTTTTAACTTTCTTTTAATTTGTACACAACACTTCCAACCATTGTTTAAATATTCTAAAATTTCCCTAGCTCTACATTTTATTTTATTTTTATTTTTTTTTTCAACTGTCTAATTTGTGTTGGTACATTTGTGTTGGTATAATTGTGTGGGGCTTTGCTTTTAATTTGTCGTACAATATAGTAGCGCTTCAATTTTAATTCGAATTTTAAATATTTTTGTGAACAAATCAGTTGCGCTCTTTTGTATTGTTAAATCATTTTATCTGACAATTTTTTTTTTCTTTTTATGTTTGCTTCATTTTTACATTTAGCTATCGCAACAATTTTCTATACTTTTTTCTTTGTTTTAATTCTTCATTTTATTGTGCAATTTTGGAATTCTGCAAACTAAATTGTGATAATATTTCGATTTAAATTTGTGCGACAAAGTGACGCTCTACTTTTGCCTTTCGAACTTTTTAAACAATGTAGCGCATCACTTTTCAACTTTTTTACTTTAATTTACTTTGTGATTGTTTTAAATTTATGCTATCATCACTTTTCACACACACACAAGAATTTGCGAACTAGTCGCTGAGGTTGATCGCTGAGTTGAAGTTTAGGGATTCAGATGCTGGCCAATATTGCGCAGGTGCGCTGCTCTGGCGACTCGAGCGCTTCGCCGGCGCAGTAAGACTCTCTGCTCGGCCGAAATGAGAATAAGAACGATGTCGCTCAGTGACGCTTTGTTGGCCGCAAGTGCGGCGGCAAAGATGGCGCTCACTGGCGCTCCGCTGGCCGCAAGCGCGGCGACGAAGATGGCGCTCACTGGCGCTCCGCTGGCCGAAAGTGCGGCGACAAAGACGGCGCACACTGCCGCTCCGCTGGCCGAAAGTGCGGAGGCAGGGATGGCGCTCACTGGAGCTCAGCTGGCCGCAAGCGCGGCGACAAAGACGGCGCTCAGTGTCGCTTGTGCAGGCACTGTCGCGCTCAAAAAGAGCCAAACCACAAGGCCAAGGAAGCAACGAAAACGACCTGTGAAATCGACAATACTAAGTATGTAATATTTAAAAAGAATCCAACTCTTACCAGATTCAAATCAAAAAAAATAACCTAATTGTGGCTCGATGCACAAATATTTTCTCACAACTGCAAATATGCGTCTAGTCACGCGGCCGGTCACCAGAAAAGTGATTTGACCGGAACCGACCCAGCTTAAGTTGGCTGCGCTTGCGCGCGGTGCAGCTACCGAAACGTCAAGCTAAGCTTTTTAATGCAGCTGACGAAACGTCAAGCTCAGCTTTCCAGTGCAGCTGACTAAACTCAAAGCTTAGCTTTCCAGCGCAGCTGATGCACTCAAACTTTCGCCCTTATGTCAGGCAACAAAATCGATGCCTCACCCCGCTTGAGTGTAAGTTGGAATTAACTTGCATACTTTTAGGATCTCTCTGGAATGCATTTTTATTTGGAATTTACATTAGCTTCAGGCGCCGTTACAACCACACGCACCAGAATCTTGCATGCAACCATCTAGACCACACACAGTTACGCGGAGCGATCGGCAAATGAGACTTTTATTGATGCCGGCCTTCTGCTGCGTCAGTTCAACATTTTATTTGGAATTCTAAGCGCCCACAACTTTATATGGGAGATTCAAACTCCTATAACTTCTTTGTTTATTGTCCGATCGGATTGAAATTTATAGGGTAGATCTGTACTATAGTAAGCTACAAGAGTGTTTAAAATTCAATAGTTTGGGGGCGGTGGGCGTGGCATCCAAAAGTTGAAAATCAAACATTCTCCGTAATGTTACCAGGCACTTTACTTCCAAATTTGGTGCTTCTAGCTTTTCTAGCATTTCAAATCGAAATGCGCATTTATCGATTTGCGGAGGCGGTGGACGTGGCACATCAAGTTTGAATCAAACTCGATCTGCGTATTCAATACACGCACACTCCCACCAAGTCTAGTGACTCTAGCTCTTTTAATAGCTGAGATCTGTGTGTTCATACAGACGGACAGACAGACGGACATGACCAAATCGACTCGGCTATTGATGCTGATCAAGAATATATATACTTTGTATGGTCTGCCACGCCTCCTTCTGCCTGTTACATACATTTGCACAAAGTTAATATACCATTTTTTACCCATTTTCAATGGGTAAATGATATAAACAGAGAGAGAAAATAAAAAGGAGAATCGAAAGTAGTCTACATATAAAAGAAAAATGAAATAAATAAAATAAAAATATTAAAATAACAATAATATGGAGACATTGGTTGCGAGCGGAACAGAGAAGGAGAGGTGCGGCAACCATGGAGTGGCTACGAGGTAGATACATTTCTGCCACAAGGGCGACTTAGAAGGCGTTCTGCAGGTGCAACGACCGGACGCCGAGGGAAAAGTGGACGTCGTCTAGCTGCCTTCATCAAAGGAGGCAAGCACAGTTCGGTTATTTGGAATAAAGTAACCGAGTGTCAGACCCGATTCACGCGAGTGGAAGTGAGCTCTCCTGTGGATAGAGTTTGCACAGCGGGTGCGCTAAGAACACACGTCCGAACGATGGAAAGCGGGTGGAGCAGTCAACAACCGATAGTTGTGGCGTCGAAGAACGTGCGTGCTTGCAGCATTCCGGAGCAGGTACGCGAATGGGGCATCCCATTCCATGGCAAGGATGAACCGCTGGCCTTCATCAAGGAGATGAATGAGCGAACAGTGTGCTACGGTATCGAGATGGATCGTCTGCCAAGGGAAATGAGCAAGGCGCTGACGGATCGAGCGCTGGTTCACGGCTAGTGGCCTGAGGGAAGAAACGTGGGACATTCCAGAAAGAATTTTTAGAAATCTTCCTGCGTCCTCAGTATTTCGACAGACTCGAGGATGAAATTCGCGCCGGGCACAGTACAGAAGCTCGGTCGTGCTACGGGTGTGGCAAGGAAAGCCACTTCGCGAAAGAGCGCCCACAACAAGAAGTAAGGCTAGGAGGCGAGGAATTAGGTTGCGCGAAATGAGCAGCAGACTCGTCTGGATCAGAAGTTGACGGGTGCCAAACGGAACAACTCCGGATCTGAAGTATCCCTTGAAGGTACACGAGGACCGGATCATTGCTACCTTGACCATCGGGCAGCGAATGGTTACGGCGACGGTCGACACAGCAGCGTCGCGGAATTTAGTAAGCGAGGAGTTTGCAAAACTGATTGCGAGATGCTGAAGGCAGATCAAAATCAAGCTGGCAGACGGATCGGCGGTGAACGTAAAGAACGTCCTACGGATTCGATTAGGATTAGTTGTGACGAGATATCCATGGTGACCTCGTGTTCATTATGACTGTAGAGCTAATGAGCTTTTTCATTAGCTATGTATGCACATATGTATGTCCAAATAAAAACACACACTGAAGAATGTTTTAATTCTTATTATATTTGTTTGGCCACACAGGGCGATATTAACAATATTTAGCTTTGAGTTTATATGCGAAGCGAGCAGGCACGACGTTGCCTGTGCAGATCAACGAAACGAGATTTATTTTCCGAATACGCTCTCGACTGCAAGGCGAATAGAAAGCGAACTACTGATAAAAACTCTGCACGCAGGCAGAAGGCCAAAGCTAGGCAAAAAGTAAATAGAGAGAGAGAGAGTGATCAATCACTGGGTTGCTTTGTATGCTGATTCGGCTGCATAACCCAACATACTCCCCCCGTTGGAAGGCAGGGGCTTTCAACAGCATCTAGCGATCCAAATGATTAAGATTTAGTCCAGTGACATCATGCTCTGGAAAGAGAACCAGAGGTGCAGTGCCAAGAAAATGAGCAGGATTTTCAGAAGGGTTTTCTGAAAGAGGCACCAAAGGTCTTGAATTGATTATTGCGGCAATGTAGCAGAAGAGCTTAGGCTGAATAGTGGGGCCTGCCATGGGCACATCGTTCAACGAGTATCTAGTGGATGATCTCGCCGAGCCATCAAAAACCACACGGAGCTTGGTCGTAGTGCTTTGTTCCTTCAGCACACAGTGGTGGGGCAAAAGATATCTGCAAAGCTGTAGCGAATCTTTCTTCACAGGAGACATGTGCTTCAGTTCCAAATACTCCTGAATGAATGAAGAGTACTGAGCCTTTAGCTGCGGACGACGTTCGAGTTTATTTTTAAGCAACTAAAGCTGTAGATCGTTTTGAATCATTGCCTTCGCCTGTGACAATCCATCCAAGTCGAGTCTTTTGAAGCAACGGCAGGCCTGCACCAAGCTTGATCTGCCCAACGCATAACAGGTCAAAGAAAAGACTGGCTCCGATGAGTAAATCCACATTCTGCGATTTATAAAATTCAGGATCGGCTAGCTTAATATTAGCTGGGATTCTCCATCCTTCTGAGTCCCAGTCAACTTAGGAGGATTGTCCGTTATGGTAGGAGCAACCAAAGCAGAGATGCTAACAGAATAATCTGAAGCAAGAGATTTGAGATTAATGCTTACAGAAAATCCGTCGGATACAAATCTGGAATCACCAATTCCAGCAACAGCTACTGTTGACCTTTTCCGTGGCAATTGTAACTGGTGTGCCAAACTAGACGTAACAATGTGCAACTGCGATCCAGAGTCGAGCAGTGTACGGCAAGGAATCCAAGCACCAGATCGAATTTTTATACCATTTACCCATTGAAAATGGGTAAAAAATGGTATATTAACTTTGTGCAAATGTATGTAACAGGCAGAAGGAGGCGTGGCAGACCATACAAAGTATATATATTCTTGATCAGCATCAATAGCCGAGTCGATTTGGTCATGTCCGTCTGTCTGTCCGTCTGTCCGTCTGTATGAACACACAGATCTCAGCTATTAAAAGAGCTAGAGGCACCAGACTTGGTGGGAGTGTGCGTGTATTCAATACACACAAGAAGTTTATTTCAAACTTGATGTGCCACGCCCACCGCCTCCGCAAATCGATAAATGCGTATTTCGATTTTTTCCAAATAATTCAATAACGAAAAGAGATAAACGCACAAAATTCGGTAGGAGGGTGTCTTGCAACATTATGCAGAAGTTCGATATCAGACTTTTGGATGCCACGCCCACCGCCTCTAAAAAACACATTACGGAGAATGTTTGATTTTCAATTTTTGGATGCCACGCCCACCGCCCCCAAACTATTGAATTTTAAGAAAAGTACGGAAATAACAAAACATTTTTTTTTGACACTCTTGTAGCTTACCATAGTACAGATCTACCCTATACATTTCAATCCGATCGGACAATAAACAAAGAAGTTATAGGAGTTTGAATCTCCCATATAAAGTTGTGGGCGCTTAGAATTCCAACTAGAATGTTGAACTGACGCAGCAGAAGGCCGGCATCAATAAAAGTCTCATTTGCCGATCGCTCCGCGTAACTGTGTGTGGTCTAGATGGTTGCATGCAAGATTCTGGTGCGTGTGGTCGCGGGTTCGAATCCAGCAACGGGCAATTTTTTTTTTTTTTAATAATTTTGCGCTATATAAAAAGTATATTATGCAAAAAAAAAAAAAAAAATTAAAACAAAAACTTTTTCTAAGCAATACAAAAAAAAGAAGACTGCGCTGGGATTCAAACCGGGGACATTTAGTTATAGAGCTGACAACTCTCACAACAAATCACTGAAGCACATGGTCTGTTCCTAGGCGCGAGAAGCTTTGCATACAGCAGCAGAGACGGAGCAGAGGCTCGGCTTCAATGCTTGCGCCGACTGCGCACGCACAATCGGCGTGGAGTCGGCATGTGCCATTAGCGTCAATGCATGTGTATTTAATTTCGGAAATATGCGATGCGTTGTTATTAATTCGAATAAAAGTAATTAATATTAAGAATTATTTTTAGCAGCCAAAGGTAAATTACAACTTACTGTCGAGTGCACTCGACTGTAGCTTTCTTCAATTTTTTTTTTAATAACAAAGAAGTTATAGGAGTTCGAATTCCCCATACAAAGTTATGGGCGCTAGCGATTCCTAACCAAAACGTTAAATCGACGCAGTAGAGGGCCCGCGTCAATAAAAGCCTAATTTGCCGATCGCATGGCGTAAACTTGTGTGGTCTAGTGGTTAGAGGTCCGACTCGTAAGTTACAAAGTTCGTGAGAGTTCTTGGGTTCGAATCTGACGCGGGGCGATTTTTTTTTCTTAATGTGAATTGCTTTTTTTTTATTTTTATACCATTTATTTTATTTTGTATTATTTCTTCGAATAGGGTAAATGGTATCTTACAGTCGCGCGCGCTCGACTGTAGCTTTCCTTACTTGTTAAATTTACAATTGCTGTTGGCAGGAACACAGCATCAGGCACAGAATTCTGAGCGATCAGAGAAGTAGAGGTAGTGATGTTTACTGGCTGGCTGCAAGAAGAAGGCTGATTTGTTTTCCGTTTCTGATGTAGGATTTTGATTTAAATGCGATGTGGGCTGCGACTCAAAATGGAGCAGGTTATGATGTTTTCTTCCACATGTTCGACTAGATCCGGTTTTGCAGTTGGCATTTGATGCCCTGGCTTTAAACAGTTGATGCATAATGTCAGCCTCTTAGCATCTCGAAGGCGAAATTGTGGAGTTAAACTCAAGAATTGGTTACAACTGTATATAAAATGGCCAGACCCATTACAGCACACACAGGCCGCAGGTTGTGCTCTAGCAGTGAGAAACGAGCTCCGATTGTGGCTAGGTTTACGATTTGCACCCACCTGATTAAATGCTTCTGACGAATATTCCACATTTTCCAAACGTTGACAGCGTTTCTCCAGAAAATCGATGAACTGCTTGACAGTTGGTATCTTATCAGCTGTATTAGATTCCTCCCACGCTGTTCGCGATGCAATGTCGAGCTTCTGCAATATGCTATGGACGATTATACAGTCAGAGATTTGTTCCGAGCTGCCTATGGATTGCAGAGCGCGCAAGTTAGCAACAAATGTATCCGACAAGCATCGTAGCTTCACAGCTAACACTACCTCAACCTTCTGAATACCCAAAATTGTGCTGATGTGTGGCTGAAAGATAAGACGCTTGTTATTATACCGCTTGTCTAATATATCTAATGCGACGGCATAATTGTCCGCTGATATTTCGAGGGCTCTGATGGCATCCAACGCAGAGCCTTTGAGGCACGATTTTAAATGCTGCAGCTTCGCAATTGGAGACAAATCAGGATCCTTGTCGATGACGGTGGAAAACATGCCGCCACTAAACTCCGGCAACTTCAATTCTGGCAAATTTGCTCTCCTTTGAGCTTGAACTGACGATACATCCATGGACATTTCAGGCCGCAATGTTGAACACCGAACACCAGCGAAGTTACGTCTTCGTATTTCCTGCTGGACGACCGCCTTTAATGATAGGACCAATTCTTCAAACTCATCTCGCATTGGGCTGCCAATTTCGTTGAAGTCAAGCTCTTCCATACAGTCATGGGCCAAAATAAAAGACACTTGAGTTTTGTCCAACAATTCTAAGCGCAATGACAGTTCTTCTTCGCTGGAAGATTTGATCGCATCGTTGCTGAGGGACTGTCCAATTCTTTGGGCGTGCGCAAATATAGAGTTGGCTTTGCGCTTAAAAAAATCGACTTTGTTTATATCAAAGATCATAGTTGAGTCCATTGGCATTTTACCGCGATTGCTTTTATATACCGTACCGACGAATTTATTTTGTTAAATTTATTTATGTGCACAAAATGTTTGCTTGATTATGCACAAAGCAAAGCAAGCCGATGCTCTGATTTAGCGAACTGCACTAGCAAAGAAGATGAAAGGAAACAACAACAACTTTGCTATGCATGTAACTGCTGTTATGTACATAAAGCTCGCGGCAACTAAAGCGGCACTAATGTATGTACAAGCACAAATGTATGTAATGTATTAGAAGTTTTAGCGCAATTTCCAGTGATTTTAATTAATTTATAATCACTTTTATAACTGTTCACAATCACGTCGGGGTCACCAAAATGTTGAGCTAATGAGCTTTTTCATTAGCTATATATGCACATATGTATGTCCAAACAAAAACACACACTGAAGAATGTTTTAATTCTTAGTATATTTACTTGGCCACACAGGGCGATATTTACAATATTTAGCTTTGAGTTTATATGCGAAGCAAGCAGGCACGGCGTTGCCTGTGCAGATCAACGAAACGAGATTTATTTTCCGAATACACTCTCGACCGTAAGGCGAATAGAAAGCGAACTACTGATAAAAACTCTGCACGCTGGCAGAAGGCCAAAGCTAGGCAAAAAGTAAATAGAGAGAGAGAGAGAGTGATCAATCACTGGGTTGCTTTGTATGCTGATTCGGCTGCATAACCCAACAATGACCTTGATGCTCGATAATCTGATTATTGGAATAGATTTCCTATATATGGTATGATCGGTACCATGATCCAGTGCGAGAAGGCGAAGCTGATTCTGTATACAGCGGATAGAAAGAAACATTTTAGGTAGCAGCAAATGTACTTTAGCATTTTGGGTACTATAATATAAGTTAACATAAATTTAAAACTAGCGATAGTTGGTGTTGTACCATCACTAGCTAAAAGGTGGCAACCTCAGTGGCAGCACCGTGTGCCATGTACTCGCGTGCATTTGAATTGTTCGACAATAGTTTTAGTTTAAATCCACGCCCAAACGAGAGCAGACGCTCCGAATAAACAAACATTCTATATCAGAATAACTTAGTATTCTTAATTTATACATTAACAGTTGAGATCAGGGTGGGGTTTTTAAGAAAAAGGACATCAACTTGATTTTCAACCTTTATCCAAAATTTTGTTATACCATTTATATGTATATTTGTTAAAACCGACACGTTTATAGAGAGAGTTGAACAGACAGTCACACAAAGCCAAGAACTTGGTTATTGATGTTGGTCAATAATACATTTGCACAAAGTTAGCTTTTACTCATTTTCAATGGGAAATAAATAGTACAAACGGCATTGTCATACTTGTCTTCGCAAGAACTATTTGCAAAAGAAACGGAACTTTTAAAATATAACTATGGCGAAGTTTAGTTGCCACCTATATTTATTCAGATAAATTAATACTGGGATTACAAAGATGCAATCAGATTATTGGCAACGGGTGATGCACGTGTGACCTAGATAAATTGCCGATCAATCGTCAGCTGATGCTTTTCGATGAATCGCCAGCTGAATCTTATCGATCTATCGCTGGAGAGTTGCCACACCATTTCGATAGTCAGCTGGCAAGCTGCTGTTGGCGCTATTGCCATATTAGGTCGCCACAGTACTACCCCTCCAGTGAAGGTCATGAAGATTAGGTCATTTTATTAGTTAGAAAATCTAACTCGATGACTTCTCTCATATGTCCTGGTCAGTCTAGGGGTAGCATTTTCTGAGTCCAGCTGAGTCCAGCAGGTACGCGAATGGGGCATCCGATTCCATGGCAGGGATGAACCGCTGGCCTTCATCGAGGAGATGAATGAGCGAGCAGTGTGCTACGGTATCGAGATGGATCGTCTGCCAAGGGAAATGAGCAAGGCGCTGACGGATCGAGCGCTGGTTCACGGCTAGTGGCCTGAGGGAAGAAATGTGGGACATTCCAGAAAGAATTTTTAGAATTCTTCCTGCGTCCTCAGTATTTCGACAGACTCGAGGATGAAATTCGCGCCGGGCACAGTACAGAAGTCCCTGCTCGGTCGTGCTACGGGTGTGGCAAGGAAAGCCACTTCGCCAAAGAGCGCCCACAACAAGGAGTAAGGCTAGGAGGCGTGGAATTAGGTTGCGCGAAATGAGCAGCAGACTCGTCTGGATTAGAAGTTGACGGGTGCCAAACGGAACAACTCCGGATCTGAAGTATCCCTTGAAGGTACACGAGGACCGGATCATTGCTACCTTGACCATCGGGCAGCGAATGGTTACGGCGACGGTCGACACGCAGCGTCGCGGAATTTAGTAAGCGAGGAGTTTGCAAAACTGATTGCCCCGGAGGGCGAGATGCTGAAGGCAGATCAAAATCAAGCTGGCAGACGGATCGGCGGTGAGTTTATATGCGAAGCAAGCAGGCACGACGTTGCCTGTGCAGATCAACGAAACGAGATTTATTTTCCGAATACACTCTCGACTGTCAGGCGAATAGAAAGCGAACTACTGATAAAAACTCTGCACGCAGGCAGAAGGCCAAAGCTAGGCAAAAAGTAAATAGGGAGAGAGAGAGAGTGATCAATCACTGGGTTGCTTTGTATGCTGATTCGGCTGCATAACCCAACATACTCCCCCCGTTGGAAGGCAGGGGCTTTCAACAGCATCTAGCGATCCAAATAATTAAGATTTAGTCTAGTGACATCAGGCTCAGGAAAGAGAACCAGAAGTGCAGTCCCAAGAAAATGAGCAGGATTTTCAGAAGGGTTTTCTGAAAGAGGCACCAAAGGTCTTGAATTGATTATTGCGGCAATGTAGCAGAAGAGCTGAATAGTGGGGCCTGCCATGGGCACATCGTTCAACGAGTATCCAGTGGATGATCTCGCCGAGCCATCAAAAACCACACGGAGCTTGGTCGTAGTGCTTTGTTCCTTCAGCACACAGTGGTGGGGCAAAAGATATCTGCAAAGCTGTAGCGAATCTTTCTTCACAGGAGACATGTGCTTCAGTTCCAAATACTCCTGAATGAATGAAGAGTACTGAGCCTTTAGCCGCGGACGACGTTCGAGTTTAGGTTGAGCAACTAAAGCTGTAGATCGTTTTGAATCATTGCCTCCGCCTGTGACAATCCATCCAAGTCGAGTCCTTTGAAGCAACGGCAGGCCTGCACCAAGCTTGATCTGCCCAACGCATAACTGGCTCCGATGAGTAAATCCACATTCTGCGATTTATAATCAGGATCGGCTAGCTTAATATTTGCTGGGATTCTCCATTCTTCCGAGCACACAGTCAAATTGGGAGGATTGTCCGTTATGGTAGGAGCAACCAAAGCAGAGATGCTGACAGAATAATCTGAAGCAAGAGATTTGAGATTAATGCTTACAGAAAATCCGTCGGATAGAAATCTGGAATCACCAATTCCAGCAACAGCTACTGTTGACCTTTTCCGTGGCAATTGTAACTGGTGTGCCAAACTAGACGTAACAATGTGCAACTGCGAACCAGAGTCGAGCAGTGCACGGCAAGGAATCCAAGCACCAGATCGATTTTTTAAATTTACAATTGCTGTTGGCAGGAACACAGCATCAGACACAGAATTCTGAGCGATCAGAGAAGTAGAGGTAGTGATGTTTACTGGCTGGCTGCAAGAAGAAGGCTGATTTGTTGAATTTTCCGTTTCTGATGTAGGATTTTGATTTAAATGCGATGTGGGCTGCGACTCAAAATGGAGCAGGCTATGATGTTTTCTTCCACATGTTCGACTAGATCCAGTTTTGCAGTTGGCATTTGATGCCCTGGCTTTAAACAGTTGATGCATAATGTCAGCCTCTTACCATCTCGAAGGCGAAATTGTGGAGTTAAACTCAAGAATTGGTTACAACTGTATATAAAATGGTCAGACCCATTACAGCACACACAGGCCGCAGGTTGTGCTCTAGCAGTGAGAAACGAGCTCCGATTGTGGCTAGGTTTACGATTTGCACCCACCTGATTAAATGCTTCTGACGAATATTCCACATTTTCCAAACGTTGACAGCGTTTCTCCAAAAAATCGATGAACTGCTTGACAGTTGGTATCTTATCAGCTGTATTAGATTCCTCCCACGCTGTTCGCGATGCAATGTCGAGCTTCTGCAATATGCTATGGACGATTATACAGTCAGAGATTTGTTCCGAGCTGCCTATGGATTGCAGAGCGCGCAAGTTAGCAACAAATGTATCCGACAAGCATCGTAGCTTCACAGCTAACACTACCTCAACCTTCTGAATACCCAAAATTGTGCTGATGTGTACCTGAAAGATAAGACGCTTGTTATTATACCGCTTGTCTAATATATATAATGCGACGGCATAATTGTCCGCTGATATTTCGAGGGCTCTGATGGCATCCAACGCAGAGCCTTTGAGGCACGATTTTAAATGCTGCAGCTTCGCAATTGGAGACAAATCAGGATCTTTGTCGATGACGGTGGAAAACATGCCGCCACTAAACTCCGGAAACTTCAATTCTGGCAAATTTACTCTCCTTTAAGCTTGAACTGACGATACATCCATGGACATTTCAGGCCGCAATGTTGAACACCGAACACCAGCGAAGTTACGTCTTCGTATTTCCTGCTGGACGACCGCCTTTAATGACAGGACCAATTCTTCAAACTCGTCTCGCAGACAGTCAGACAAAGCCAAGAACTTGGTTATTGATGTGGGTCAATAATACATTTTCACAAAGTTAGCTTTTACTCATTTTCAATGGGAAATAAATAATACAAACGGCATTGTCATACTTGTCTTCGCAAGAACTATTTGCAAAAGAAACATAACTTTTAAAATATAACTATGGCGAAGTTTAGTTGCCACCTATATTTATTCAGATAAATTAATACTGGGACTACAAAGATGCAATCAGATTATTGGCAACGGGTGATGCACGTGTGACCTAGATAAATTGCCGATCAATCGTCAGCTGATGCTTTTCGATGAATCGCCAGCTGAATCTAATCGATCTATCGCTGGAGAGTTGCCACACCATTTCGATAGTCAGCTGGCAAGCTGCTGTTGGCGCTATTGCCATATTAGGTCGCCACAGTACTACCCCTCCAGTGAAGGTCATGAAGATTAGGTCATTTTATTAGTTAGAAAATGTAACTCGATGACTTCTCTCATATGTCCTGGTCAGTCTAGGGGTAGCATTTTCTGAGTCCAGCTGAGTCCAGCAGGTACGCGAATGGGGCATCCGATTCCATGGCAGGGATGAACCGCTGGCCTTCATCGAGGAGATGAATGAGCGAGCAGTGTGCTACGGTATCGAGATGGATCGTCTGCCAAGGGAAATGAGCAAGGCGCTGACGGATCGAGCGCTGGTTCACGGCTAGTGGCCTGAGGGAAGAAACGTGGGACATTCCAGAAAGAATTTTTAGAATTCTTCCTGCGTCCTCAGTATTTCGACAGACTCGAGGATGAAATTCGCGCCGGGCACAGTACAGAAGTGCCTGCTCGGTCGTGCTACGGGTGTGGCAAGGAAAGCCACTTCGCGAAAGAGCGCCCACAACAAGGAGTAAGGCTAGGAGGCGTGGAATTAGGTTGCGCGAAATGAGCAGCAGACTCGTCTGGATTAGAAGTTGACGGGTGCCAAACGGAACAACTCCGGATCTGAAGTATCCCTTGAAGGTACACGAGGACCGGATCATTGCTACCTTGACCATCGGGCAGCGAATGGTTACGGCGACGGTCGACACAGCAGCGTCGCGGAATTTAGTAAGCGAGGAGTTTGCAAAACTGATTGCGAGATGCTGAAGGCAGATCAAAATCAAGCTGGCAGACGGATCGGCGGTGAACGTAAAGAATGTCCTACGGATTCGATTAGGATTAGTTGTGACGAGATATCCATGGTGACCTCGTGTTCATTATGACTGTAGAGCTAATGAGCTTTTTCATTAGCTTTGTATGCACATATGTATGTCCAAATAAAAACACACACTGAAGAATGTTTTAATTCTTATTATATTTATTTGGCCACACAGGGCGATATTAACAATATTTAGCTTTGAGTTTATATGCGAAGCAAGCAGGCACGACGTTGCCTGTGCAGATCAACGAAACGAGATTTATTTTCCGAATACACTCTCGACCGTAAGGCGAATAGAAAGCGAACTACTGATAAAAACTCTGCACGCTGGCAGAAGGCCAAAGCTAGGCAAAAAGTAAATAGGGAGAGAGAGAGAGTGATCAATCACTGGGTTGCTTTGTATGCTGATTCGGCTGCATAACCCAACATACTCCCCCCGTTGGAAGGCAGGGGCTTTCAACAGCATCTAGCGATCCAAATGATTAAGATTTAGTCCAGTGACATCAGGCTCAGGAAAGAGAACCAGAAGTGCAGTCCCAAGAAAATGAGCAGGATTTTCAGAAGGGTTTTCTGAAAGAGGCACCAAAGGTCTTGAATTGATTATTGCGGCAATGTAGCAGAAGAGCTTAGGCTGAATAGTGGGGCCTGCCATGGGCACATCGTTCAACGAGTATCCAGTGGATGATCTCGCCGAGCCATCAAAAACCACACGGAGCTTGGTCGTAGTGCTTTGTTCCTTCAGCACACAGTGGTGGGGCAAAAGATATCTGCAAAGCTGTAGCGAATCTTTCTTCACAGGAGACATGTGCTTCAGTTCCAAATACTCCTGAATGAATGAAGAGTACTGAGCCTTTAGCCGCGGACGACGTTCGAGTTTAGTTTGAGCAACTAAAGCTGTAGATCGTTTTGAATCATTGCCTCCGCCTGTGACAATCCATCCAAGTCGAGTCTTTTTAAGCAACGGCAGGCCTGCACCAAGCTTGATCTGCCCAACGCATAACAGGTCAAAGAAAAGACTGGCTCCGATGAGTAAATCCACATTCTGCGATTTATAAAATTCAGGATCGGCTAGCTTAATATTTGCTGGGATTCTCCATCCTTCCGAGCACACAGTCAAATTGGGAGGATTGTCCGTTATGGTAGGAGCAACCAAAGCAAAGATGCTGACAGAATAATCTGAAGCAAGAGATTTGAGATTAATGCTTACAGAAAATCCGTCGGATAGAAATCTGGAATCACCAATTCCAGCAACAGCTACTGTTGACCTTTTCCGTGGCAATTGTAGCTGGTGTGCCAAACTATGTGCAACTGCGATCCAGAGTCGAGCAGTGCACGGCAAGGAATCCAAGCACCAGATCGATTTTTTAAATTTACAATTGCTGTTGGCACAGCATCAGACACAGAATTCTGAGCGATCAGAGAAGTAGAGGTAGTGATGTTTACTGGGTGGCTGCAAGAAGAAGGCTGATTTGTTGCATTTTCCGTTTCTGATGTAGGATTTTGATTTAAATGCGATGTGGGCTGCGACTCAAAATGGAGCAGGCTATGATGTTTTCTTCCACATGTTCGACTAGATCCGGTTTTGCAGTTGGCATTTGATGCCCTGGCCTTAAACAGTTGATGCATAATGTCAGCCTCTTAGCATCTCGAAGGCGAAATTGTGGAGTTAAACTCAAGAATTGGTTACAACTGTATATAAAATGGCCAGACCCATTACAGCACACACAGGCCGCAGGTTGTGCTCTAGCAGTGAGAAACGAGCTCCGATTGTGGCTAGGTTTACGATTTGCACCCACCTGATAAAATGCTTCTGACGAATATTCCACATTTTCCAAACATTGACAGCGTTTCTCCAGAAAATCAATGAACTGCTTGACAGTTGGTATCTTATCAGCTGTATTAGATTCCTCCCACGCTGTTCGCGATGCAATGTCGAGCTTCTGCAATATGCTATGGACGATTATACAGTCAGAGATTTGTTCCGAACTGCCTATGGATTGCAGAGCACGCAAGTTAGCAACAAATGTATCCGACAAGCATCTTAGCTTCACAGCTGACACTACCTCAACCTTCTGAATACCCAAAATTGTGCTGATGTGTGCCTGAAAGATAAGACGCTTGTTATTATACCGCTTGTCTAATATATCTAATGCGACGGCATAATTGTCCGCTGATATTTCGAGGGCTCTGATGGCATCCAACGCAGAGCCTTTGAGGCACGATTTTAAATGCTGCAGCTTCGCAATTGGAGACAAATCGGGATCCTTGTCGATGGCGGTGGAAAACATGGTGAAGAAATCGGCATACTTACGTAGCCGGCACTAAACTCCGGCAACTTCAATTCTGGCAAATTTACTCTCCTTTAAGCTTGAACTGACGATACATCCACGGACATTTCAGGCCGCAATGTTGAACACCGAACACCAGCGAAGTTACGTCTTCGTATTTCCTGCTGGACGACCGCCTTTAATAATTCTTCAAACTCGTCTCGCAGACAGTCAGACAAAGCCAAGAACTTGGTTATTGATGTGGGTCAATAATACATTTTCACAAAGTTAGCTTTTACTCATTTTCAATGGGAAATAAATAGTACAAACGGCATTGTCATACTTGTCTTCGCAAGAACTATTTGCAAAAGAAACGGAACTTTTAAAATATAACTATGGCGAAGTTTAGTTGCCACCTATATTTATTCAGATAAATTAATACTGGGACTACAAAGATGCAATCAGATTATTGGCAACGGGTGATGCACGTGTGACCTAGATAAATTGCCGATCAATCGTCAGCTGATGCTTTTCGATGAATTGCCAGCTGAATCTTATCGATCTATCGCTGGAGAGTTGCCACACCATTTCGATAGTCAGCTGGCAAGCTGCTGTTGGCGCTATTGCCATATTAGGTCGCCACAGTACTACCCCTCCAGTGAAGGTCATGAAGATTAGGTCATTTTATTAGTTAGAAAATCTAACTCGATGACTTCTCTCATATGTCCTGGTCAGTCTAGGGGTAGCATTTTCTGAGTCCAGCTGAGTCCAGCAGGTACGCGAATGGGGCATCCGATTCCATGGCAGGGATGAACCGCTGGCCTTCATCGAGGAGATGAATGAGCGAGCAGTGTGCTACGGTATCGAGATGGATCGTCTGCCAAGGGAAATGAGCAAGGCGCTGACGGATCGAGCGCTGGTTCACGGTTAGTGGCCTGAGGGAAGAAACGTGGGACATTCCAGAAAGAATTTTTAGAATTCTTCCTGCGTCCTCAGTATTTCGACAGACTCGAGGATGAAATTCGCGCCGGGCACAGTACAGAAGTCCCTGCTCGGTCGTGCTACGGGTGTGGCAAGGAAAGCCACTTCGCGAAAGAGCGCCCACAACAAGGAGTAAGGCTAGGAGGCGTGGAATTAGGTTGCGCGAAATGAGCAGCAGACTCGTCTGGATTAGAAGTTGACGGGTGCCAAACGGAACAACTCCGGATCTGAAGTATCCCCTGAAGGTACACGAGGACCGGATCATTGCTACCTTGACCATCGGGCAGCGAATGGTTACGGCGACGGTCGACACAGCAGCGTCGCGGAATTTAGTAAGCGAGAAGTTTGCAAAACTGATTGCCCCGGAGGGCGAGATGCTGAAGACAGATCAAAATCAAGCTGGCAGACGGATCGGCGGTGAACGTAAAGAACGTCCTACGGATTCGATTAGGATTAGTTGTGACGAGATATCCATGGTGACCTCGTGTTCTTTATGACTGTTGAGCTTATGAGCTTTTTCATTAGCTATGTATGCACATATGTATGTCCAAATAAAAACACACACTGAAGAATGTTTTAATTCTTATTATATTTATTTGGCCACACAGGGCGATATTAACAATATTTAGCTTTGAGTTTATATGCGAAGCAAGCAGGCACGACGTTGCCTGTGCAGATCAACGAAACGAGATTTATTTTCCGAATACGCTCTCGACTGTAAGGCGAATAGAAAGCGAACTACTGATAAAAACTCTGCACGCAGGCAGAATGCCAAAGCTAGGCAAAAAGTAAATAGAGAGAGAGAGAGTGATCAATCACTGGGTGCTTTGTATGCTGATTCGGCTGCATAACCCAACATACTCCCCCCGTTGGAAGGCAGGGGCTTTCAACAGCATCTAGCGATCCAAATGATTAAGATTTAGTCCAGTGACATCAGGCTCAGGAAAGAGAACCAGAAGTGCAGTCCCAAGAAAATGAGCAGGATTTTCAGAAGGGTTTTCTGAAAGAGGCACCAAAGGTCTTGAATTGATTATTGCGGCAATGTAGCAGAAGAGCTTAGGCTGAATAGTGGGGCCTGCCATGGGCACATCGTTCAACGAGTATCCAGTGGATGATCTCGCCGAGCCATCAAAAACCACACGGAGCTTGGTCGTAGTGCTTTGTTCCTTCAGCACATAGTGGTGGGGCAAAAGATATCTGCAAAGCTGTAGCGAATCTTTCTTCACAGGAGACATGTGCTTCAGTTCCAAATACTCCTGAATGAATGAAGAGTACTGAGCCTTTAGCCGCGGACGACGTTCGAGTTTAGTTTGAGCAACTAAAGCTGTAGATCGTTTTGAATCATTGCCTCCGCCTGTGACAATCCATCCAAGTCGAGTCCTTTGAAGCAACGGCAGGCCTGCACCAAGCTAGATCTGCCCAACGCATAACAGGTCAAAGAAAAGACTGGCTCCGATGAGTAAATCCACATTCTGCGATTTATAAAATTCAGGATCGGCTAGCTTAATATTTGCTGGGATTCTCCATCCTTCCGAGCACACAGTCAAATTGGGAGGATTTGCAGTATTTTCTGCGATTTATAAAATTCAGAATCCTAGCTTAATATTGCTGGATTCTCCATTCTTCCGAGCACACAGTCAAATTAGATTGTCCGTTATGGTAGGAGCAACCAAAGCAGAGATGCTGACAGAATAATCTGAAGCAAGAGATTTGAGATTAATGCTTACAGAAAATCCGTCGGATAGAAATCTGGAATCACCAATTCCAGCAACAGCTACTGTTGACCTTTTCCGTGGCAATTGTAACTGGTGTGCCAAACTAGACGTAACAATGTGCAACTGCGATCCAGAGTCGAGCAGTGCACGGCAAGGAATCCAAGCACCAGATCGATTTTTTAAATTTACAATTGCTGTTGGCAGGAACACAGCATCAGACACAGAATTCTGAGCGATCAGAGAAGTAGAGGTAGTGATGTTTACTGGGTGGCTGCAAGAAGAAGGCTGATTTGTTGCATTTTCCGTTTCTGATGTAGGATTTTGATTTAAATGCGATGTGGGCTGCGACTCAAAATGGAGCAGGTTATGATGTTTTCTTCCACATGTTCGACTAGATCCGGTTTTGCAGTTGGCATTTGATGCCCTGGCTTTAAACAGTTGATGCATAATGTCAGCCTCTTAGCATCTCGAAGGCGAAATTGTGGAGTTAAACTCAAGAATTGGTTACAACTGTATATAAAATGGCCAGACCCATTACAGCACACACAGGCCGCAGGTTGTGCTCTAGCAGTGAGAAACGAGCTCCAATTGTGGCTAGGTTTACGATTTGCACCCACCTGATAAAATGCTTCTGACGAATATTCCACATTTTCCAAACGTTGACAGCGTTTCTCCAGAAAATCAATGAACTGCTTGACAGTTGGTATCCTATCAGCTGTATTAGATTCCTCCCACGCTGTTCGCGATGCAATGTCGAGCTTCTGCAATATGCTATGGACGATTATACAGTCAGAGATTTGTTCCGAGCTGCCTATGGATTGCAGAGCACGCAAGTTAGCAACAAATGTATCCGACAAGCATCGTAGCTTCACAGCTGACACTACCTCAACCTTCTGAATACCCAAAATTGTGCTGATGTGTGGCTGAAAGATAAGACGCTTGTTATTATACCGCTTGTCTAATATATCTAATGCGACGGCATAATTGTCCGCTGATATTTCGAGGGCTCTGATGGCATCCAACGCAGAGCCTTTGAGGCACGATTTTAAATGCTGCAGCTTCGCAATTGGAGACAAATCGGGATCCTTGTCGATGGCGGTGGAAAACATGGTGAAGAAATCGGCATACTTCACGTAGCCGGCACTAAACTCCGGCAACTTCAATTCTGGCAAATTTACTCTCCTTTAAGCTTGAACTGACGATACATCCACGGACATTTCAGGCCGCAATGTTGAACACCGAACACCAGCGAAGTTACGTCTTCGTATTTCCTGCTGGACGACCGCCTTTAATGACAGGACCAATTCTTCAAACTCGTCTCGCAGACAGTCAGACAAAGCCAAGAACTTGGTTATTGATGTGGGTCAATAATACATTTTCACAAAGTTAGCTTTACTCATTTTCAATGGGAAATAAATAGTACAAACGGCATTGTCATACTTGTCTTCGCAAGAACTATTTGCAAAAGAAACGGAACTTTTAAAATATAACTATGGCGAAGTTTAGTTGCCACCTATATTTATTCAGATAAATTAATACTGGGACTACAAAGATGCAATCAGATTATTGGCAACGGGTGATGCACGTGTGACCTAGATAAATTGCCGATCAATCGTCAGCTGATGCTTTTCGATGAATCGCCAGCTGAATCTAATCGATCTATCGCTGGAGAGTTGCCACACCATTTCGATAGTCAGCTGGCAAGCTGCTGTTGGCGCTATTGCCATATTAGGTCGCCACAGTACTACCCCTCCAGTGAAGGTCATGAAGATTAGGTCATTTTATTAGTTAGAAAATGTAACTCGATGACTTCTCTCATATGTCCTGGTCAGTCTAGGGGTAGCATTTTCTGAGTCCAGCTGAGCCCAGCAGGTACGCGAATGGGGCATCCGATTCCATGGCAAGGATGAACCGCTGGCTTTCATCGAGGAGATGAATGAGCGAGCAGTGTGCTACGGTATCGAGATGGATCGTCTGCCAAGGGAAATGAGCAAGGCGCTGACGGATCGAGCGCTGGTTCACGGTTAGTGGCCTGAGGGAAGAAACGTGGGACATTCCAGAAAGAATTTTTAGAATTCTTCCTGCGTCCTCAGTATTTCGACAGACTCGAGGATGAAATTCGCGCCGGGCACAGTACAGAAGTCCCTGCTCGGTCGTGCTACGGGTGTGGCAAGGAAAGCCACTTCGCGAAAGAGCGCCCACAACAAGGAGTAAGGCTAGGAGGCGTGGAATTAGGTTGCGCGAAATGAGCAGCAGACTCGTCTGGATTAGAAGTTGACGGGTGCCAAACGGAACAACTCCGGATCTGAAGTATCCCTTGAAGGTACACGAGGACCGGATCATTGCTACCTTGACCATCGGGCAGCGAATGGTTACGGCGACGGTCGACACAGCAGCGTCGCGGAATTTAGTAAGCGAGGAGTTTGCAAAACTGATTGAGAGATGCTGAAGGCAGATCAAAATCAAGCTGGCAGACGGATCGGCGGTGAACGTAAAGAACGTTCTACGGATTCGATTAGGATTAGTTGTGACGAGATATCCATGGTGACCTCGTGTTCTTTATGACTGTTGAGCTTATGAGCTTTTTCATTAGCTATGTATGCACATATGTATGTCCAAATAAAAACACACACTGAAGAATGTTTTAATTCTTATTATATTTATTTGGCCACACAGGGCGATATTAACAATATTTAGCTTTGAGTTTATATGCGAAGCAAGCAGGCACGACGTTGCCTGTGCAGATCAACGAAACGAGATTTATTTTCCGAATACGCTCTCGACTGTAAGGCGAATAGAAAGCGAACTACTGATAAAAACTCTGCACGCAGGCAGAATGCCAAAGCTAGGCAAAAAGTAAATAGAGAGAGAGAGAGTGATCAATCACTGGGTTGCTTTGTATGCTGATTCGGCTGCATAACCCAACATACTCCCCCCGTTGGAAGGCAGGGGCTTTCAACAGCATCTAGCGATCCAAATAATTAAGATTTAGTCCAGTGACATCAGGCTCAGGAAAGAGAACCAGAAGTGCAGTCCCAAGAAAATGAGCAGGATTTTCAGAAGGGTTTTCTGAAAGAGGCACCAAAGGTCTTGAATTGATTATTGCGGCAATGTAGCAGAAGAGCTTAGGCTGAATAGTGGGGCCTGCCATGGGCACATCGTTCAACGAGTATCCAGTGGATGATCTCGCCGAGCCATCAAAAACCACACGGAGCTTGGTCGTAGTGCTTTGTTCCTTCAGCACACAGTGGTGGGGCAAAAGATATCTGCAAAGCTGTAGCGAATCTTTCTTCACAGGAGACATGTGCTTCAGTTCCAAATACTCCTGAATGAATGAAGAGTACTGAGCCTTTAGCCGCGGACGACGTTCGAGTTTAGTTTGAGCAACTAAAGCTGTAGATCGTTTTGAATCATTGCCTCCGCCTGTGACAATCCATCCAAGTCGAGTCCTTTGAAGCAACGGCAGGCCTGCACCAAGCTTGATCTGCCCAACGCATAACAGGTCAAAGAAAAGACTGGCTCCGATGAGTAAATCCACATTCTGCGATTTATAAAATTCAGGATCGGCTAGCTTAATATTTGCTGGGATTCTCCATCCTTCCGAGCACACAGTCAAATTGGGAGGATTGTCCGTTATGGTAGGAGCAACCAAAGCAGAGATGCTGACAGAATAATCTGAAGCAAGAGATTTGAGATTAATGCTTACAGAAAATCCGTCGGATAGAAATCTGGAATCACCAATTCCAGCAACAGCTACTGTTGACCTTTTCCGTGGCAATTGTAACTGGTGTGCCAAACTAGACGTAACAATGTGCAACTGCGATCCAGAGTCGAGCAGTGCACGGCAAGGAATCCAAGCACCAGATCGATTTTTTAAATTTACAATTGCTGTTGGCAGGAACACAGCATCAGACACAGAATTCTGAGCGATCAGAGAAGTAGAGGTAGTGATGTTTACTGGGTGGCTGCAAGAAGAAGGCTGATTTGTTGCATTTTCCGTTTCTGATGTAGGATTTTGATTTAAATGCGATGTGGGCTGCGACTCAAAATGGAGCAGGCTATAATGTTTTCTTCCACATGTTCGACAAGATCCGGTTTTGCAGTTGGCATTTGATGCCCTGGCTTTAAACAGTTGATGCATAATGTCAGCCTCTTAGCATCTCGAAGGCGAAATTGTGGAGTTAAACTCAAGAATTGGTTACAACTGTATATAAAATGGCCAGACCCATTACAGCACACACAGGCCGCAGGTTGTGCTCTAGCAGTGAGAAACGAGCTCCGATTGTGGCTAGGTTTACGATTTGCACCCACCTGATAAAATGCTTCTGACGAATATTCCACATTTTCCAAACGTTGACAACGTTTCTCGAGAAAATCAATGAACTGCTTGACAGTTGGTATCCTATCAGCTGTATTAGATTCCTCCCACGCTGTTCGCGATGCAATGTCGAGCTTCTGCAATATGCTATGGACGATTATACAGTCAGAGATTTGTTCCGAGCTGCCTATAGATTGCAGAGCACGCAAGTTAGCAACAAATGTATCCGACAAGCATCGTAGCTTCACAGCTGACACTACCTCAACCTTCTGAATACCCAAAATTGTGCTGATGTGTGGCTGAAAGATAAGACGCTTGTTATTATACCGCTTGTCTAATATATCTAATGCGACGGCATAATTGTCCGCTGATATTTCGAGGGCTCTGATGGCATCCAACGCAGAGCCTTTGAGGCACGATTTTAAATGCTGCAGCTTTGCAATTGGAGACAAATCGGGATCCTTGTCGATGGCGGTGGAAAACATGCCGCCACTAAACTCCGGAAACTTCAATTCTGGCAAATTTACTCTCCTTTAAGCTTGAACTGACGATACATCCATGGACATTTCAGGCCGCAATGTTGAACAGCGAACACCAGCGAAGTTACGTATTCGTATTTCCTGCTGGATGACCGCCTTTAATGACAGGACCAATTCTTCAAACTCGTCTCGCAGACAGTCAGACAAAGCCAAGAACTTGGTTATTGATGTGGGTCAATAATACATTTTCACAAAGTTAGCTTTTACTCATTTTCAATGGGAAATAAATAGTACAAACGGCATTGTCATACTTGTCTTCGCAAGAACTATTTGCAAAAGAAACGGAACTTTTAAAATATAACTATGGCGAAGTTTAGTTGCCACCTATATTTATTCAGATAAATTAATACTGGGACTACAAAGATGCAATCAGATTATTGGCAACGGGTGATGCACGTGTGACCTAGATAAATTGCCGATCAATCGTCAGCTGATGCTTTTCGATGAATCGCCAGCTGAATCTAATCGATCTATCGCTGGAGAGTTGCCACACCATTTCGATAGTCAGCTGGCAAGCTGCTGTTGGCGCTATTGCCATATTAGGTCGCCACAGTACTACCCCTCCAGTGAAGGTCATGAAGATTAGGTCATTTTATTAGTTAGAAAATGTAACTCGATGACTTCTCTCATATGTCCTGGTCAGTCTAGGGGTAGTATTTTCTGAGTCCAGCTGAGTCCAGCAGGTACGCGAATGGGGCATCCGATTCCATGGCAGGGATGAACCGCTGGCCTTCATCGAGGAGATGAATGAGCGAGCAGTGTGCTACGGTATCGAGATGGATCGTCTGCCAAGGGAAATGAGCAAGGCGCTGACGGATCGAGCGCTGGTTCACGGCTAGTGGCCTGAGGGAAGAAACGTGGAACATTCCAGAAAGAATTTTTAGAATTCTTCCTGCGTCCTCAGTATTTCGACAGACTCGAGGATGAAATTCGCGCCGGGCACAGTACAGAAGTCCCTGCTCGGTCGTGCTACGGGTGTGGCAAGGAAAGCCACTTCGCGAAAGAGCGCCCACAACAAGGAGTAAGGCTAGGAGGCGTGGAATTAGGTTGCGCGAAATGAGCAGCAGACTCGTTTGGATTAGAAGTTGACGGGTGCCAAACGGAACAACTCCGGATCTGAAGTATCCCTTGAAGGTACACGAGGACCGGATCATTGCTACCTTGACCATCGGGCAGCGAATGGTTACGGCGACGGTCGACACAGCAGCGTCGCGGAATTTAGTAAGCGAGGAGTTTGCAAAACTGATTGAGAGATGCTGAAGGCAGATCAAAATCAAGCTGGCAGACGGATCGGCGGTGAACGTAAAGAACGTCCTACGGATTCGATTAGGATTAGTTGTGACGAGATATCCATGGTGACCTCGTGTTCTTTATGACTGTTGAGCTTCTGAGCTTTTTCATTAGCTATGTATGCACATATGTATGTCCAAATAAAAACACACACTGAAGAATGTTTTAATTCTTATTAAATTTATTTGGCCACACAGGGCGATATTAACAATATTTAGCTTTGAGTTTATATGCGAAGCAAGCAGGCACGACGTTGCCTGTGCAGATCAACGAAACGAGATTTATTTTCCGAATACGCTCTCGACTGTAAGGCGAATAGAAAGCGAACTACTGATAAAAACTCTGCACGCAGGCAGAAGGCCAAAGCTAGGCAAAAAGTAAATAGGGAGAGAGAGAGAGTGATCAATCACTGGGTTGCTTTGTATGCTGATTCGGCTACATAACCCAACATACTCCCCCCGTTGGAAGGCAGGGGCTTTCAACAGCATCTAGCGATCCAAATGATTAAGATTTAGTCCAGTAATATCAGGCTCAGGAAAGAGAACCAGAGGTGCAGTCCCAAGAAAATGAGCAGGATTTTCAGAAGGGTTTTCTGAAAGAGGCACCAAAGGTCTTGAATTGATTATTGCGGCAATGTAGCAGAAGAGCTTAGGCTGAATAGTGGGGCCTGCCATGGGCACATCGTTCAACGAGTATCCAGTGGATGATCTCGCCGAGCCATCAAAAACCACACGGAGCTTGGTCGTAGTGCTTTGTTCCTTCAGCACACAGTGGTGGGGCAAAAGATATCTGCAAAGCTGTAGCGAATCTTTCTTCACAGGAGACATGTGCTTCAGTTCCAAATACTCCTGAATGAATGAAGAGTACTGAGCCTTTAGCCGCGGACGACGTTCGAGTTTAGTTTGAGCAACTAAAGCTGTAGATCGTTTTGAATCATTGCCTCCGCCTGTGACAATCCATCCAAGTCGAGTCCTTTGAAGCAACGGCAGGCCTGCACCAAGCTTGATCTGCCCAACGCATAACAGGTCAAAGAAAAGACTGGCTCCGATGAGTAAATCCACATTCTGCGATTTATAAAATTCAGGATCGGCTAGCTTAATATTTGCTGGGATTCTCCATCCTTCCGAGCACACAGTCAAATTGGGAGGATTGTCCGTTATGGTAGGAGCAACCAAAGCAGAGATGCTGACAGAATAATCTGAAGCAAGAGATTTGAGATTAATGCTTACAGAAAATCCGTCGGATACAAATCTGGAATCACCAATTCCAGCAACAGCTACTGTTGACCTTTTCCGTGGCAATTGTAACTGGTGTGCCAAACTAGACGTAACAATGTGCAACTGCGATCCAGAGTCGAGCAGTGCACGGCAAGGAATCCAAACACCAGATCGATTTTTTAAATTTACAATTGCTGTTGGCAGGAACACAGCATCAGACACAGAATTCTGAGCGATCAGAGAAGTAGAGGTAGTGATGTTTACTGGGTGGCTGCAAGAAGATGGCTGATTTGTTGAATTTTCCGTTTCTGATGTAGGATTTTGATTTAAATGCGATGTGGGCTGCGACTCAAAATGGAGCAGGCTATGATGTTTTCTTCCACATGTTCGACAAGATCCGGCTTTGCAGTTGCGCATTTGATGCCCTGGCTTTAAACAGTTGATGCCTAATGTCTGCCTCTTAGCATCTCGAAGGCGAAATTGTGGAGTTAAACTCAAGAATTGGTTACAACTGTATATAAAATGGCCAGACCCATTACAGCACACACAGGCCGCAGGTTGTGCTCTAGCAGTGAGAAACGAGCTCCGATTGTGGCTAGGTTTACGATTTGCACCCACCTGATTAAATGCTTCTGACGAATATTCCACATTTTCCAAACGTTGACAGCGTTTCTCCAAAAAATCGATGAACTGCTTGACAGTTGGTATCTTATCAGCTGTATTAGATTCCTCCCACGCTGTTCGCGATGCAATGTCGAGCTTCTGCAATATGCTATGGACGATTATACAGTCAGAGATTTGTTCCGAACTGCCTATGGATTGCAGAGCACGCAAGTTAGCAACAAATGTATCCGACAAGCATCGTAGCTTCACAGCTGACACTACCTCAACCTTCTGAATACCCAAAATTGTGCTGATGTGTGCCTGAAAGATAAGACGCTTGTTATTATACCGCTTGTCTAATATATCTAATGCGACGGTATAATTGTCCGCTGATATTTCGAGGGCTCTGATGGCATCCAACGCAGAGCCTTTAAGGCACGATTTTAAATGCTGCAGCTTCGCAATTGGAGACAAATCGGGATCCTTGTCGATGGCGGTGGAAAACATGGTGAAGAAATCGGCATACTTCACGTAGCCGGCACTAAACTCCGGCAACTTCAATTCTGGCAAATTTGCTCTCCTTTGAGCTTGAACTGACGATACATCCATGGACATTTCAGGCCGCACTGTTGAACACCGAACACCAGCGAAGTTACGTCTTCGTATTTCCTGCTGGACGACCGCCTTTAATGACAGGACCAATTCTTCAAACTCATCTCGCATTGGGCTGCCAATTTCGTTGAAGTCAAGCTCTTCCAGACTGTCATGGACCAAAATAAAAGACGCTTGAGTTTTGTCCAACAATTCTAAGCGCAATGACAGTTCTTCTTCGCTGGAAGATTTGATCGCATCGTTGCTGAGGGACTGTCCAATTCTTTGGGCGTGCGCAAATATAGAGTTGGCTTTGCGCTTAAAAAAATCGACTTTGTTTATATCAAAGATCATAGTTGAGTCCATTGGCATTTTACCGCGATTGCTTTTATATACCGTACCGACGAATTTATTTTGTTAAATTTATTTATGTGCACAAAATGTTTGCTGGGTTATGCACAAAGCAAAGCAAGCCGATGCTCTGATTTAGCGAACTGCACTAGCAAAGAAGATGAAAGGAAATAACAACAACTTTGCTTTGCAAGTTAACTAAGTGTCAACAACTTTTAGGTCTTGCAGCCGACTTGGCCGAAATTGCTGACCAGGCACCAAGCCGGACGTCGCTGCAATCTGACTAAGTGTCAAAGACCCTTAGGTCCAACAGTCGACTCGGCCGAAACTGCTGACCAAGCATTAGGCTGGACGTCGCTGCATAGCCGGCGAACACAGCATATTTGCGTGGCCGCTATGAGATGATCGCGTAACATTGTTATTCTTTGTTGCGCTTTCAGTGTACTTCATAAGAATTCATTTTTGTACCCCAATTCAGTTTTAAGCTTACACTCCAGCATGAAAGATCGTTTCTGCTGTCAAATATCAAAAGCTACTTAATAAAAAATCGTGTTTTATTCACACGGCTCCGCCTGTAATTTGACCGTATAACTTATTTGGCGCCCAACTAGTGGAATACCCACACGTGTGATTGTCGTTGCTGGAAATAGTGAAGCTTTGCTGCAGTGAACCTTGCCTCCAGAATAAAAAAGAGACTGGTGAAGCGCTTAAGCGCAGTAAATAAATACAACAAACTTTGTCGCCGAAGCCGCACGAGCTCTTCGGACAGCGGAGACTGCAGCGTAGGAGCATAGACTCTACTGGAATCGGCGGGCTTTTCCCTCTTAGTATTATTAATTTTTTTTAATATCATATTAAAAAAGAAAGAGAACAGGATCATATTAAGACATGTAAGTGGAAACCTCTAACTTAATTGTTTTAAAATCTGCTAAATAAATTCAAATTTGTAAGAAAATAAAGAAAAAAGAGAAAAAGGAATTTAACTGCGCATTAAAACTAAAGCATTGAATCTTGCAACAAAGTGTCAATACTAACGATAAATGAAAATCTGTGTTTATTTCTTTTTGCCACATTGTGGTTATACTCATACATTCTGTGTAGCACTCGTAATTCGACCCGCAGAAAATTTTTATACCATTTACCCATTGAAAATGGGTAAAAAATGGTATATTAACTTTGTGCAAATGTATGTAACAGGCAGAAGGAGGCGTGGCAGACCATACAAAGTATATATATTCTTGATCAGCATCAATAGCCGAGTCGATTTGGTCATGTCCGTCTGTCTGTCCGTCTGTCCGTCTGTATGAACACACAGATCTCAGCTATTAAAAGAGCTAGAGGCACCAGACTTGGTGGGAGTGTGCGTGTATTCAATACACACAAGAAGTTTATTTCAAACTTGATGTGCCACGCCCACCTCCTCCGCAAATCGATAAATGCGTATTTCGATTTTTTCTAAATAATTCAATAACGAAAAGAGATAAACGCACCAAATTTGGTAGGAGAGTGTCTTGCAACATTATGCAGAAGTTGGATTTTAGAATTTTGGATGCCACGCCCACCGCCTCTAAAAAACACATTTTTATAGTTTAAAAGAAAACTAGAAAAGCTAGAAGCGCCAAATTTGAAAGTAAGGTGCCTGGTAACATTACGAAGAATGTTTGATTTTCAACTTTTGGATGCCACGCCCACCGCCCCCAAACTATTGATTTTGTAAAGTAGGAAAATTTTTAGGGAAATTACAAAACTTTCAAAAATTTTTAACTATTCTTGTAGCTTACCATAGTACAGATCTACCCTATAAATTTCAATCCGATCGGACAATAAACAAAGAAGTTATAGGCGCGAGAAGTTTTGCATACAGCAGCAGAGACGGAGCAGAGGCTCGGCGTCAATGCTTGTGCCGACTGCGCACGCACAATCGGCGTGCAGTCGGCATGTGCCATTAGCGTCAATGCATGTGTATTTAATTTCGGAAATATGCGATGCGTTGTTATTAATTCGAATAAAAGTAATTAATATTAAGAATTATTTTTAGCAGCCAAAGGTAAATTGTATCTTACTGTCGCGCGCGCTCGACTGTAGCTTTCTTTACTTGTTTTTATGTTGTAGTCTTTGCACTCAGTCGCCAACACATGGATTTGTTTGTTTTCTTTTTCGTGCACACTCAACGTTTGGGTCGATGGGCTTGCCGTTCTCTAATTACAGAACCTCTCGGCAACATTCTAGCGATTCAGAGTCAGACGCTGATAGCCACATTAGAGGTTCTTAGGAATAGAATTGTAAAAAGCAAGCGCGCTTTTGAAGCTTCATCACCAAACATGGACCCAGATCAGCTCAGAGTAGTGGTTGAGGCAGCGATTCGAAATGCCTTAGCTGAACAAGCTACTGTGCACAATCGTGAGCAACAAGCACTGATACAGAAAATTAATGAGTTGGCTGATCAAGTAGCAGCAGCTCACGTCACACCTCCAGTCGTTCAGGAATACAGTGCTTTTGACATCACAAATGAAATTCAATGTGATGAGCCGTTGGACGCTGTCAAGTGCCTTCCTGAATTTAATGGGGCACAATATTTATATGTCGCCTGGAGACAGGCAGCGGTTGCCGCCTACCATATTTTTAAACCTTATAATGGCAGTTCTCGCCACTACCAGGCAGTCATCATTATTAGGAGTAAAATTAGGGGAGCCGCTGATGCAGTTCTGTCATCATTCGGCACAGTTTTGAACTTCGACGCAATTATTAGCCGTCTCGGCTTTACATATAGAGATAGAGCAGGAATTGGGCACTCTTAGACAGGGAGGGCAGTCGCTTCTCCAATACTACGACGAAGTAGAGAAGAAGCTTACACTATTGACCAACAAGGTTAATATGTCGTATGATCCAGTCATGGCAAAAGGCCTATGTGAAAAATTCCGGGATGATGCTCTGCGAGTGTTCATATCAGGCCTTAAACGCAGTCTTACCGATGTGCTCTTCGCGGCGAAGCCGAAAAACTCGCCTTCGGTATTGGCTCTGGCCCAAGAGGTCGAGTCAAACCATGAAAGATCTGCATTCGCAGCAAATTTCGCCAAAAGCCTCAAAGATAAAGAGCGCAAACCAAACGCGAAGGCGTATGGTCGCCAGCAAGAAAAACAGCCTCAGCAAGCTAGCAACCAATTGGGCAGTGGAAAAAACCCACACTTTGTTAAACAAAACAAGCCACAGGGCCAGTCGGATCAGCGACACAACAGACAATTAAGGTTGATCCTTCTCTTTCAGGGGAATTACAGCCCACTCAGGCCCCAGCTTTTGTTAACAAAAGATCGGTCAGGTGGCCAGAGAACTCAGCAAAAGCTGAATCACGTCATGCAAGCCGCGGAGCAGGGAACAGAAGCCTATGCCAGTGCTGCCGCAAGTGCAGAGGCGCAAGTCTATGACGAAGCCAATGCAGGCTATGACTCTGATGGCATCAATTTTTTAGGGGTACGTCCCTGCTACCCGTCATCAGACGAAGAGTAGCAGGGATTGACATGAAGTTTCTTATAGACACAGGTTCGTCTAAGAACTTCATCCGACCGCATAAGGGGTTAAAACGCGTTCGGTCAGTAGAGTCCCCATTCACAATCCATTCAATTCACGGCGCAACAAAAATTACACAAAAGTGTGTGGTTGCATTTCTTAACATTAGGGAAACTTTTTTTATTCTACCAGACCTTTCAACATTCGATGGAATAATCGGCCATGACCTGCTAAGGCAGGCGGGCGCGTCACTTTGCTTAGTCTCAGGGCGGCTCAAGTGGGGTTCGGAGGAAGAACAAATTTCCTTCCATACCTGCACGGATGTCAATCGTACAAATGTAGATTGCTCGGATGCACCCCTCTTCATTAAGAAAGCTTTCCTCAGGATGATAAAGGGCAATAATAAGGTCTTCGCAGACCCTAACGAATCTTTGCCATACAACACAGCGGAGGTAGCCACTATTAGAACGGTGGACGAGGAACCAGTTTATGCCAGACATTACCCGTATCCAATGGGAGCAGCTGATTTCGTAAACAAAGAAATCCAAAGTCTGCTGAAAAATGGCATAATACAAAAGTCAGTCTCCCCTTATAATAACCCAATATGGGCGGTAGATAAGAAAGGCACTGACGAGGATGGTAATCGTAATATGCGGTTGGTAATGGACTTTCGGAAACTCAACGAAAGGACAATTCCCGATAAATACCTAATACCAAATATCTGTATGATATTGGAAAATTTAGGTAAGGCAAAATTTTTTTCAACACTGGATCTTAAGTCTGGTAATCACCAGATAATACTCGCTGAACGCGACCGTGAGAAAACATCTTTTGCAGTAAACGGGGGAAAGTACGAATTCCGTAGACTCCCTTTCGGCTTAAAAAACGCTGCCAGTATATTTCAGAGAACCATTGACGATATCTTGCGAGAGCAAATCGGCAAGTTCTGTTACGTTTATGTTGATGACGTGATCATCTTCTCAGAGAGCGAAGAAGCGCATGTCAAACATGTGGACTGGGTCCTAAAGAGGCTACTCGAAGCAAACATGAGGGTCTCAGTAGAAAAGTCGCGTATTTCTAAGAAAAGCGTGAACTTCCTAGGATTTGTTGTAACAAGCAATGGAACAACGACAGACCCAGAAATGATCAGAGCCATACAAGATTTTCCAGAGCCAAAATCGGTATTTGAGGTCCGCTCGTTCATGGGTCTCGCCAGTTATTATAGATGTTTCATAAAAGACTTTGCGGCAATAGCAAGGCCCATTTCAGACATCTTAAAAGGCGAAAATGGATCAGTTAGTAGGCATAGATCTCGGAACATTCCGGTGCAGTTCACTGAAGCGCAACAACGAGCGTTTCATAAGCTACGAAACATCTTGGCATCTAAAGATGTCATGCATAAATATCCCGACTTCAAGAAGCCGTTTGATCTGACGACAGACGCTTTGGCATATGGCATAGGTGCAGTGCTTTCCCAAGAGGGAAGTCCCATTACAATGATCTCAAGAACATTGAAGGACAGAGAAGTCAATTATGCTACAAACGAAAGAGAGCTATTGGCCATAATTTGGGCCTTGGCCAAGTTGCGGCCCTATTTGTATGGAGTTAAAGACATCAACATCTTTACAGACCATCAGCCTCGAACCTTTGCGGTGTCAGAATCAAATCCGAATGCGAAGATTAAAAGGTGGAAAACGCGCATTGACCTCGTGGCGGACGCCCTGTCCAGACAACAGCTTAACGCTGTAGAACAACAGGATATCCACTCTTGTGCTGCGACAGTTCACAGTGAAATATCCCTCACTCACGCTTTCGAAACAACAGACAAGCCGCTGAATTGTTTCCAAAATCAGATAGTGATAGAAGAGGCCCGTTTCCCATTAAAGCGTACCTTCGTGTTATTTGGGAACAAAAGACGACACACAATCAGCTTCACATGTTAGGAAGCCCTAATAGATGAGCTTGAAGACACAATTATACCCAACGGTGTTAACGCCATCCATTGTAACTTGCACACGCTTGCAACAATACAGGATGAAGTAATCCGAAGATTCCCGGCTACCAAGTTTTGGCATTGCAAAACTCGTTTTGTTGATATATTCGGGGTTGGGGAAAGAAGGGAAATACTCGTTACAGAGCATAATAGAGCCCTCAGGTCAGCTCAAGAGAATGTGAAGCAGGTATTATCCGAATACTATTTTCCCAAAATGTCCAAAATGGCCAACGAAATAGTACAAAATTGCAAAACATGTGCTAGGGCTAAATATGACAGACACCCTAAAAACAAGAACTGGGTGAGACTCCAGTCCCATCACGAGTAGGGGAGATATTACACATAGATATCTTTTCTACCGACAGAAAATACTTCTTAGCTTGTATAGATAAGTTCTCGAAATTCGCTGTTGTACAACCTGTCCCTTCAAGGACCATAGAGGACCTAAAACCAGTCGTACTTCAGCTAATGAATTTTTTCCCAAAAACTAAGACGATATACTGTGACAATGAACCAGCATTGAATTCTCAGACAATTGCAACAATGTTGGACAACAATTTTGGAGTTAACATTGTAAATGCCCCTCCCCTACACAGTGTCTCCAATGGGGTGGAGCGCTTTCATAGCACTTTGCTAGAGCTCGCCAGATGTATCAAAATTGATAAAAAAAAAAAATCAATGACACGGTGGAAATCATTTTGCTGGCAGCAGCTGAGTATAATAAGTCAATCCACTCCGTTATTAACAGGAGACCAGTTGACGTTGTTCAAGCGCGCACAGACGGGCCCCAAGAAGCCATAGAAGGCAAAATTAGAAATGATCAGGTTGCGCTCAGGACCAGAAAGAATGCTTCACGGCAAAACAGGGTGTTCGAGGTTGGTGAAAAGGTGTTAGTAAAATCCAATCGAAGAATCGGCAACAAACTCACGCCTTTGTTCGAAGAAAGAGTTGTAGAAGCAGACCTGGGGACTACGGTCCTTATTAAAGGGAGGGTGGTCCACAAAGACAATCTAAAGTAACGTCGACAAGTGACCCCGCTGTTTTTTTTGTCTTCTCTTTATTATTCGCCACTAGGCAAATTAATGTTTACTTCAATTTAAGTCCATGTTTGGTGGTGGGTTGTCCCATTCCACAGGTTGATTTTCACGCTCCTCTCCTCATTATCCATGGCCTCAGCGCGCATTACCAACTATTCACATGCTAAGTACATCCCCATCGTGGATGGTAAAATTCTAGTGTGGGAAGAATACGCCTACGTCAAAATCCAAGTTCAGATTAACAAATTAACTTCAACCGTCAATCAAATCCTTGATGTAGCCAAAAAGTCACAAGTCGATACAAGTAATCTATATGAAACTTTATTGGCTAGAAATAGGATGTTGATGATGGAGTTGCAAAATTTAATGCTTGCCATAACCCTAGCAAAGGCTAACATCATAAGCCCAAATATCCTAGATCACGTAGATTTAAAATCAGTTTGGTTGAAGGAGCCCACCAATACTCCCATAGGGGATATTATGTCCGTCTCGTCCGTAAAGGTTATTCAATCAATTAACATACTTTACTTTATCATAAAATTTCCTAGAATTAAGTTCGCATGTAGGAAAATAACCATATTCCCGGTCTCCCATAAAGGCTTTATTCTAAGCCTACCAAGCAACGTCATAGCCGACTGCGACGGAGCAACTCACGCTCTTGAAGGCTGCAACGATTCCCCTGGAGCTACGTTTTGCCGCCTGTCGTCGAAGAGTTCTTGTGCCAGGGAAATACATGCCGGAGGTGTAGCACACTGCGAAATCCAGCCGAGTAATCTGAATTCGATCAGCCAGGTGGACGACGGAATTGTCATCGTCAACGACAGATCTGCAAAAGTGCAGGTAGACAATGGCACCGAGATCTGGATACACGGTACGCAGCTTATCACCTTCAGCGACCGGACCACGATCAATGGAACTCTATACGTCAATCGTAATAACATTCAAGATAGAGTCCCAGCAATTTCCAACTCTCCTCTGCTGAACATCACCGCCAGTCAAGATGTTCTTAGCCTCCCTTACCTTCATCATTTGATTGAACGTAATCTGCAGGAAATCCAGAGGATTAAAGAGTCTACCGAAGCCGGTAGCACGTACCTGGTGGCCCTTATCGTGGTGGCCATATGCTGCGTTCTTATCTGCCTTGGCCTCTTATACCAACGGATCACCATGACAAGGAAGTCTGCGCGTCGGCTAAGAGAGGTGGTCGCTGGATTGGAGTCAGCCGAGGGCGGCCTTGGTCTTGAAGGGGGAGTAGTTAACTAAGTGTCAACGACTTTTAGGTCTTGCAGCCGACTTGGCCGAAATTGCTGACCAGGCACCAAGCCGGACGTCGCTGCAATCTGACTAAGTGTCAAAAACCCTTAGGTCCAACAGTCGACTCGGCCGAAACTGCTGATCAAGCATTAGGCTGGACGTCGCTGCATAGCCGGCGAACACAGCATATTTGCGTGGCCGCTATGAGATGATCGCGTAACATTGTTATTCTTTGTTGCGCTTTCAGTGTACTCCATAAGAATTCATTTTTGTACCCCAATTAAGTTTTAAGCTTACACTCCAGCATGAAAGATCGTTTCTACTGTCAAATATCAAAAGCTACTTAATAAAAAATCGTGTTTTATTCACACGGCTCCGACTGAGATTTGACCGTATAACTTATTTTGCATGTAACTGCTGTTATGTACATAAAGCGGGCGGCAACTAAAGCGGCACTTATGTATGTACAAGCACAAATGTATGTAATGTATTAGAAATTTTAGCGCAATTTCCAGTGATTTTAATTAATTTATAATCACTTTTATAATTGTTCGCTATGTATGCACATACACTGAAGAATGTTTTAATTCTTATTATATTTATTTTGCCACACAGGGCGATATTAACAATATTTAGCTTTGAGTTTATATGCGAAGCAAGCAGGCATGACGTTGACTGTGCAGATCAACGAAACGAGATTTATTTTCCGAATACGCTCTCGACCGTAAGGCGAATAGAAATCGAACTACTGATAAAAACTCTGCACGCAGGCAGAAGGCCAAAGCTAGGCAAAAAGTAAATAGAGAGAGAGAGAGAGAGTGATCAATCACTGGGTTGCTTTGTATGCCGATTCGGCTGTATAACCCAACAATGACCTTGATGCTCGATAATCTGATTATTGGAATAGATTTCCTATATATGGTAAGATCGGTACCATGATCCAGTGCGAGAAGGCGAAGCTGATTCAGTATACAGCGGATAGAAAGATGATTGCAGAGGGATCGAGAAACCCTCGTAGGAAGCGGCGACGGTGTGGTTCGTTTAATGGTCAACGGCGCAGGCCTCTGAAGTATGGACAGGAAATACGTCCATGTAATGTTACGCCAGTAGGATCAGCGAGGGTAATGGAGACGACGGAGGAAAAGAAGCGGCAGCCTCTGAAGGTCCAGGAAGCACCTCCGACTGATTTGTATTTTATACATAGTGTTAACATTATAGGTAGCGGCAAATGTACTTTAGCATTTTGGGTACTATAATATACATTAACAGTTGAGATCGGGATGGGGGGATTTTTAAGAAAAAGGACATCAACTTGATTTTCAACCTTTATCCAAAATTTTGTGTTACCATTTATATGTATATTTGTTAAAAACGACACGTTTATAGAGAGAGAGTTGAACAGACAGTCAGACAAAGCCAAGGACTTGGTTATTGATGTGGGTCAATAATACATTTGCACAAAGTTAGCTTTTACTCATTTTCAATGGGAAATAAATAGTTCAAACGGCATTGTCATACTTGTCGTCGCAAGAACTATTGGCAAAAGAAACAGAACTTTTAAAATATAACTTTGGCGAAGTTTAGTTGTCACCTATATTTATTCAGATAAATTAATACTGGGATTACAAGGATGCAATCAGATTATTGACAACGGGTGATGCACGTGTGACTTAGATAAATTTCTGATCAATCGTCAGCTGATGCTTTTCGATGAATCGCCGGCTGAATCTTATCGATCTATCGCTGGAGAGTTGCCACACCATTTCGATAGTCAGCTGGCAAGCTGCTGTTAGCGCTATTGCCATATTAGGTCGCCACAGTACTACCCCTCCAGTGAAGGTCATGAAGATTAGGTAATTTTATTAGTTAGAAAATCTAATTCGATGACTTCTCTCATATGTCCTGGTCAGTCTAGGGGTAGCATTTTCTGAGTCCAGCTGAGTCCAGCAGGTACACGAATGGGGCATCCGATTCCATGGCAAGGATGAACCGCTGGCCTTCATCGAGGAGATGAATGAGCGAGCAGTGTGCTACGGTATCGAGATGGATCGTCTGCCAAGGGAAATGAGCAAGGCGCTGACGGATCGAGCGCTGGTTCATGGTTAGTGGCCTGAGGGAAGAAACGTGGGACATTCCAGAAAGAATTTTTAGAATTCTTCCTGCGTCCTCAGTATTTCGACAGACTCGAGGATGAAATTCGCGCCGGGCACAGTACAGAAGTCCCTGCTCGGTCGTGCTACGGGTGTGGCAAGGAAAGCCACTTCGCGAAAGAGCGCCCACAACAAGGAGTAAGGCTAGGAGGCGAGGAATTAGGTTGCGCGAAATGAGCAGCAGACTCGTATGGATCAGAAGTTGACGGGTGCCAAACGGAACAACTCCGGATCTGAAGTATCCCTTGAAGGTACACGAGGACCGGATCATTGCTATGTAGCAGAAGAGCTTAGGCTGAATAGTGGGGCCTGCCATGGGCACATCGTTCAACGAGTATCCAGTGGATGATCTCGCCGAGCCATCAAAAACCACACGGAGCTTGGTCGTAGTGCTTTGTTCCTTCAGCACACAGTGGTGGGGCAAAAGATATCTGCAAAGCTGTAGCGAATCTTTCTTCACAGGAGACATGTGCTTCAGTTCCAAATACTCCTGAATGAATGAAGAGTACTGAGCCTTTAGCCGCGGACGACGTTCGAGTTTAGTTTGAGCAACTAAAGCTGTAGATCGTTTTGAATCATTGCCTCCGCCTGTGACAATCCATCCAAGTCGAGTCTTTTGAAGCAACGGCAGGCCTGCACCAAGCTTGATCTGCCCAACGCATAACAGGTCAAAGAAAAGACTGGCTCCGATGAGTAAATCCACATTCTGCGATTTATAAAATTCAGGATCGGCTAGCTTAATATTTGCTGGGATTCTCCATCCTTCCGAGCACACAGTCAAAGTGGGAGGATTGTCCGTTATGGTAGGAGCAACCAAAGCAGAGATGCTGACAGAATAATCTGAAGCAAGAGATTTGAGATTAATGCTTACAGAAAATCCGTTGGATAGAAATCTGGAATCACCAATTCCAGCAACAGCTACTGTTGACCTTTGACCGTGGCAATTGTAACTGGTGTGCCAAACGAGACGTAACAATGTGCAACTGGATCCAGAGTCGAGCAGTGCACGGCAAGGAATCCAAGCACCAGATCGATTTTTTAAATTTACAATTGCTGTTGGCAGGAACACAGCATCAGACACAGAATTCTGAGCGATCAGAGAAGTAGAGGTAGTGATGTTTACTGGCTGGCTGCTAGAAGAAGGCTGATTTGTTGAATTTTCCGTTTCTGATGTAGGATTTTGATTTAAATGCGATGTGGGCTGCGACTCAAAATGGAGCAGGCTATGATGTTTTCTTCCACATGTTCGACAAGATCCGGCTTTGCAGTTGCGCATTTGATGCCCTGGCTTCAAACAGTTGGTGCATAATGTCAGCCTCTTAGCATCTCGAAGGCGAAATTGGAGTGGAGTTAAACTCAAGAATTGGTTACAACTGTATATAAAATGGCCAGACCCATTACAGCACACACAGGCCGCAGGTTGTGCTCTAGCAGTGAGAAACGAGCTCCGATTGTGGCTAGGTTTACGATTTGCACCCACCTGATTAAATGCTTCTGACGAATATTCCACATTTTCCAAACGTTGACAGCGTTTCTCCAGAAAATCGATGAACTGCTTGACAGTTGGTATCTTATCAGCTGAATTAGATTCCTCCCACGCTGTTTGCGATGCAATGTCGAGCTTCTGCAATATGCTATGGACGATTATACAGTCAGAGATTTGTTCCGAACTGCCTATGGATTGCAGAGCACGCAAGTTAGCAACAAATGTATCCGACAAGCATCGTAGCTTCACAGCTGACACTACCTCAACCTTCTGAATACCCAAAATTGTGTTGATGTGTGGCTGAAAGATAAGACGCTTGTTATTATACCGCTTGTCTAATATATCTAATGCGACGGCATAATTGTCCGCTGATATTTCGAGGGCTCTGATGGCATCCAACGCAGAGCCTTTGAGGCACGATTTTAAATGCTGCAGCTTCGCAATTGGAGACAAATCGGGATCCTTGTCGATGGCGGTGGAAAACATGGTGAAGAAATCGGCATACTTCACGTAGCCGGCACTAAACTCCGGCAACTTCAATTCTGGCAAATTTGCTCGCCTTTGAGCTTGAACTGACGATACATCCATGGACATTTCAGGCCGCAATGTTGAACACCGAACACCAGCGAAGTTACGTCTTCGTATTTCCTGCTGGACGACCGCCTTTAATAACAGGACCAATTCTTCAAACTCATCTCGCATTGGGCTGCCAATTTCGTTGAAGTCAAGCTCTTCCAGACTGTCATGGACCAAAATAAAAGACGCTTGAGTTTTGTCCAACAATTCTAAGCGCAATGACAGTTCTTCTTCGCTGGAAGATTTGATCGCATCGTTGCTGAGGGACTGTCCAATTCTTTGGGCGTGCGCAAATATAGAGTTGGCTTTGCGCTTAAAAAAATCGACTTTGTTTATATCAAAGATCATAGTTGAGTCCATTGGCATTTTACCGCGATTGCTTTTATATACCGCACCGACGAATTTATTTTGTTAAATTTATTTATGTGCACAAAATGTTTGCTGGGTTATGCACAAAGCAAAGCAAGCCGATGCTCTGATTTAGCGAACTGCACTAGCAAAGAAGATGAAAGGAAACAACAACAACTTTGCATAATCTGCCTTGGCCTCTTATACCAACGGATCACCATGACAAGGAAGTCTGCGCGTCGGTTAAGAGAGGTGGTCGCTGGATTGGAGTCAGCCGAGGGCGGCCTTGGTCTTGAAAGGGGAGTAGTTAACTAAGTGTCAACGACTTTTAGGTCTTGCAGCCGACTTGGCCGAAATTGCTGACCAGGCACCAAGCCGGACGTCGCTGCAATCTGACTAAGTGTCAAAGACCCTTGGTCCAACAGTCGACTCGGCCGAAACTGCTGACCAAGCATTAGGCTGGACGTCGCTGCATAGCCGGCGAACACAGCATATTTGCGTGGCCGCTATGAGATGATCGCGTAACATTGTTATTCTTTGTTGCGCTTTCAGTGTACTCCATAAGAATTCATTTTTGTACCCCAATTCAGTTTTAAGCTTACACTCCAGCATGAAAGATCGTTTCTACTGTCAAATATCAAAAGCTACTTAATAAAAAATCGTGTTTTATTCACACGGCTCCGACTGAGATTTGACCGTATAACTTATTTTGCATGTAACTGCTGTTATGTACATAAAGCGGGCGGCAACTAAAGCGGCACTTATGTATGTACAAGCACAAATGTATGTAATGTATTAGAAATTTTAGCGCAATTTCCAGTGATTTTAATTAATTTATAATCACTTTTATAATTGTTCGCTATGTATGCACATATGTATGTCCAAACAAAAACATACACTGAAGAATGTTTTAATTCTTATTATATTTATTTGGCTACACAGGGCGATATTAACAATATTTAGCTTTGAGTTTATATGCGAAGCAAGCAGGCATGACGTTGACTGTGCAGATCAACGAAACGAGATTTATTTTCCGAATACGCTCTCGACCGTAAGGCGAATAGAAAGCGAACTACTGATAAAAACTCTGCACGCAGGCAGAAGGCCAAAGCTAGGCAAAAAGTAAATAGAGAGAGAGAGAGAGAGAGAGAGAGTGATCAATCACTGGGTTGCTTTGTATGCTGATTCGGCTGCATAACCCAACAATGACCTTGATGCTCGATAATCTGATTATTGGAATAGATTTCCTATATATGGTAAGATCGGTACCATGATCCAGTGCGAGAAGGCGAAGCTGATTTTGTATACAGCGGATAGAAAGATGATTGCAGAGGGATCGAGAAACCCTCGTAGGAAGCGGCGACGGTGTGGTTCGTTTAATGGTCAACGGCGCAGGCCTCTGAAGTATGGACAGGAAATACCTCCATGTAATGTTACGCCAGTAGGATCAGCGAGGGTAATGGAGACGACGGAGGAAAAAAAGCGGCAGCCTCTGAAGGTCCAGGAAGCACCTCCGACTGATTTGTATTTTATACATAGTGTTAACATTATAGGTAGCGGCAAATGTTCTTTAGCATTTTGGGTACTATAATATACATTAACAGTTGAGATCGGGGTGGGGTTTTTAAGAAAAAGGACATCAACTTGATTTACAACCTTTATCCAAAATTTTGTGTTACCATTTATATGTATATTTGTTAAAAACGACACGTTTATAGAGAGAGAGTTGAACAGACAGTCAGACAAAGCCAAGGACTTGGTTATTGATGTGGGTCAATAATACATTTGCACAAAGTTAGCTTTTACTCATTTTCAATGGGAAATAAATAGTTCAAACGGCATTGTCATACTTGTCGTCGCAAGAACTATTTGCAAAAGAAACAGAACTTTTAAAATATAACTATGGCGAAGTTTAGTTGTCACCTATATTTATTCAGATAAATTAATACTGGGATTACAAGGATGCAATCAGATTATTGACAACGGGTGATGCACGTGTGACTTAGATAAATTTCTGATCAATCGTCAGCTGATGCTTTTCGATGAATCGCCGGCTGAATCTTATCGATCTATCGCTGGAGAGTTGCCACACCATTTCGATAGTCAGCTGGCAAGCTGCTGTTAGCGCTATTGCCATATTAAGTCGCCACAGTACTACCCCTCCAGTGAAGGTCATGAAGATTAGGTAATTTTATTAGTTAGAAAATCTAACTCGATGACTTCTCTCATATGTCCTGGTCAGTCTAGGGGTAGCATTTTCTGAGTCCAGCTGAGCCCAGCAGGTACGCGAATGGGGCATCCGATTCCATGGCAAGGATGAACCGCTGGCTTTCATCGAGGAGATGAATGAGCGAGCAGTGTGCTACGGTATCGAAATGGATCGTCTGCCAAGGGAAATGAGCAAGGCGCTGACGGATCGAGCGCTGGTTCATGGTTAGTGGCCTGAGGGAAGAAACGTGGGACATTCCAGAAAGAATTTTTAGAATTCTTCCTGCGTCCTCAGTATTTCGACAGACTCGAGGATGAAATTCGCGCCGGGCACAGTACAGAAGTCCCTGCTCGGTCGTGCTACGGGTGTGGCAAGGAAAGCCACTTCGCGAAAGAGCGCCCACAACAAGGAGTAAGGCTAGGAGGCGAGGAATTAGGTTGCGCGAAATGAGCAGCAGACTCGTCTGGATCAGAAGTTGACGGGTGCCAAACGGAACAACTCCGGATCTGAAGTATCCCTTGAAGGTATACGAGGACCGGATCATTGCTACCTTGACCATCGGGCAGCGAATGGTTACGGCGACGGTCGACACAGCAGCGTCGCGGAATTTAGTAAGCGAGAAGTTTGCAAAACTGATTGCCCCGGAGGGCGAGATGCTGAAGGCAGATCAAAATCAAGCTGGTAGACGGATCGGCGGTGAATTTATATGCGAAGCAAGCAGGCACGACGTTGCCTGTGCAGATCAACGAAACGAGATTTATTTTCCGAATACGCTCTCGACTGTAAGGCGAATAGAAAGCGAACTACTGATAAAAACTCTGCACGCAGGCAGAATGCCAAAGCTAGGCAAAAAGTAAATAGAGAGAGAGAGAGAGAGAGAGAGAGTGATCAATCACTGGGTTGCTTTGTATGCTGATTCGGCTGCATAACCCAACATACTCCCCCCGTTGGAAGGCAGGGGCTTTCAACAGCATCTAGCGATCCAAATGATTAAGATTTAGTCCAGTGACATCAGGCTCAGGAAAGAGAACCAGAGGTGCAGTCCCAAGAAAATGAGCAGGATTTTCAGAAGGGTTTTCTGAAAGAGGCACCAAAGGTCTTGAATTGATTATTGCGGCAATGTAGCAGAAGAGCTTAGGCTCAATAGTGGGGCCTGCCATGGGCACATCGTTCAACGAGTATCCAGTGGATGATCTCGCCGAGCCATCAAAAACCACCCAGAGCTTGGTCGTAGTGCTTTGTTCCTTCAGCACACAGTGGTGGGGCAAAAGATATCTGCAAAGCTGTAGCGAATCTTTCTTCACAGGAGACATGTGCTTCAGTTCCAAATACTCCTGAATGAATGAAGAGTACTGAGCCTTTAGCTGCGGACGACGTTCGAGTTTAGTTTGAGCAACTAAAGCTGTAGATCGTTTTGAATCATTGCCTCCGCCTGTGACAATCCATCCAAGTCGAGTCTTTTGAAGCAACGGCAGGCCTGCACCAAGCTTGATCTGCCCAACGCATAACAGGTCAAAGAAAAGACTGGCTCCGATGAGTAAATCCACATTCTGCGATTTATAAAATTCAGGATCGGCTAGCTTAATATTTGCTGGGATTCTCCATCCTTCCGAGCGCACAGTCAAATTGGGAGGATTGTCCGTTATGGTAGGAGCAACCAAAGCAGAGATGCTGACAGAATAATCTGAAGCAAGAGATTTGAGATTAATGTTTACAGAAACTCCGTCGGATACAAATCTGGAATCACCAATTCCAGCAACAGCTACTGTTGACCTTTGACCGTGGCAATTGTAACTGGTGTGCCAAACGAGACGTAACAATGTGCAACTGCGATCCAGAGTCGAGCAGTGCACGGCAAGGAATCCAAGCACCAGATCGATTTTTTAAATTTACAATTGCTGTTGGCAGGAACACAGCATCAGACACAGAATTCTGAGCGATCAGAGAAGTAGAGGTAATGATGTTTACTGGCCGGCTGCTAGAAGATGGCTGATTTGTTGAATTTTCCGTTTCTGATGTAGGATTTTGATTTAAATGCGATGTGGGCTGCGACTCAAAATGGAGCAGGCTATGATGTTTTCAAGATCATGTTCGACAAGATCCGGCTTTGCAGTTGCGCATTTGATGCCCTGGCTTCAAACAGTTGGTGCATAATGTCAGCCTCTTAGCATATCGAAGGCGAAATTGTGGAGTTAAACTCAAGAATTGGTTACAACTGTATATAAAATGGCCAGACCCATTACAGCACACACAGGCCGCAGGTTGTGCTCTAGCAGTGAGAAACGAGCTCCGATTGTGGCTAGGTTTACGATTTGCACCCACCTGATTAAATGCTTCTGACGAATATTCCACATTTTCCAAACGTTGACAGCGTTTCTCCAAAAAATCGATGAACTGCTTGACAGTTGGTATCTTATCAGCTGTATTAGATTCCTCCCACGCTGTTCGCGATGCAATGTCGAGCTTCTGCAATATGCTATGGACGATTATACAGTCAGAGATTTGTTCCGAACTGCCTATGGATTGCAGAGCACGCAAGTTAGCAACAAATGTATCCGACAAGCATCGTAGCTTCGCAGCTGACACTACCTCAACCTTCTGAATACCCAAAATTGTGCTGATGTGTGGCTGAAAGATAAGACGCTTGTTATTATACCGCTTGTCTAATATATCTAATGCGACGGCATAATTGTCCGCTGATATTTCGAGGGCTCTGATGGCATCCAACGCAGAGCCTTTGAGGCACGATTTTAAATGCTGCAGCTTCGCAATTGGAGACAAATCGGGATCCTTGTCGATGGCGGTGGAAAACATGGTGAAGAAATCGGCATACTTCACGTAGCCGGCACTAAACTCCGGCAACTTCAATTCTGGCAAATTTGCTCGCCTTTGAGCTTGAACTGACGATACATCCATGGACATTTCAGGCCGCAATGTTGAACACCGAACACCAGCGAAGTTACGTCTTCGTATTTCCTGCTGGACGGCCGCCTTTAATAACAGGACCAATTCTTCAAACTCATCTCGCATTGGGCTGCCAATTTCGTTGAAGTCAAGCTCTTCCAGACTGTCATGAGCCAAAATAAAAGACGCTTGAGTTTTGTCCAACAATTCTAAGCGCAATGACAGTTCTTCTTCGCTGGAAGATTTGATCGCATCGTTGCTGAGGGACTGTCCAATTCTTTGGGCATGCGCAAATATAGAGTTGGCTTTGCGCTTAAAAAAATCGACTTTGTTTATATCAAAGATCATAGTTGAGTCCATTGGCATTTTACCGCGATTGCTTTTATATACCGTACCGACGAATTTATTTTGTTAAATTTATTTATGTGCACAAAATGTTTGCTGGGTTATGCACAAAGCAAAGCAAGCCGATGCTCTGATTTAGCGAACTGCACTAGCAAAGAAGATGAAAGGAAACAACAACAACTTTGCTATGCATGTAACTGCTGTTATGTACATAAAGCTCGCGGCAACTAAAGCGGCACTTATGTATGTACAAGCACAAATGTATGTAATGTATTAGAAATTTTAGCGCAATTTTCAGTGATTTTAATTAATTTATAATCAATTTTATAATGGTTTGGCTTTCATTCGTGCAGAGTAAAGTTTCTGATCGCGGTCAACTTGGCGGCCGCCAGTGTGATCTCTGTCTACGAATGATTGCAAGTTGACACAGCCTCCTCGTGGCACCTCCTGGGTAACTATCTTAGCATTCGCTAGATAGTGAGCTAATGTGTGCAGCGGGTCACCAGGACTGTAAATGATTGAGCGCAGGGTTTGGAACCCGCCTCGTAAAAAAAAACTTCCAATGAAAACCAAAGCCAAAGGCTCGGCTGGAATGTCCGAACTCCTAGTTGGGAAGGTGCCTCTATCTAACTGGCGGATGCCCTCGAAAAATTAAAGGCTGACATACCGCCATCCAGGAAATGAGATGAACAGGACAAGGTTGCTCCAAGCGAGCAAACTGTGATATCTACTACAGCTGCCATGCGGAGAGTCGCGAATTTGGATGCGGATTTGTAGTAAGCCGGAGACTTCGCCACCACGTCATATCCCACTCCATGCGAGCTGCTGCTGAAACAGCCATTGGGTTCAAGCGCCAAGAAACGACTTTTCAGACAGAAAAAACGGGAGCAAGAAAAGCGAGAGTGCGAGGAACTTGAGGTGTTGCAAGACAGGAATGATGCTCGAAAATTTTACCAACAAGTCAACCGTCTGACACAAGGTTTCAAGACCGGAGCATCTAACTGTCGAGATGATAATGGAAATCTGGTTACAGATACGCTGTGCGCGCTGAGGTTATGGAGGGCGCATTTCTCCAAGCTGCTAGCAGGCGATGACGGCACCAATCCCGCCGTTAGAGAAAACAGCCCGATACCACCAATCAACGACAATGTGGATATACCACTAACTAGCCATGACGAGGTCCGAGTTGCGATTACGCGACTCAAAAACAACAAAGCAGCCGGTGCTGATGGACTGCCTGCAGAGTTGTTTAAGGCCGGCGGCGAAGAGCTGATAAGGTGCATGCATCAGCTAGAAAAAAATATGGCTAGAAGGAAGCATGCCCAACGATTGGAATCTCAGGGTCCTTTGTCCTGTACTGAAGAAAGGCGACCCGACGATATGTGCCAACTACTAGGGAATCAGCCTGATCACCATCTCATACAGGGTCCTATCGAGCGTTATATGTGAACGACTGATGCCGTATGCCAACACACTGATCGGACCTTATCAGTGCGGCTTCAGACCTGGTAAACCCACCATAGACCAGATCTTCACATTGCGCCAAATCCTGGAAAAAACCCACGAAAATGGAATTGACACACACCATCTCTTTGTTGATTACAAAGCTGCATTCGATAGCCCGACGAGGGAAAGCCTTTATGCCACCATGTCTGAGTTCGGTATTCCTGCAAAGCTGATACGCCTTTGCAGGATGACATTGAGCAGCACCATCAGCTCTGTCAAGGTAGGAGCGAACCTCTCCGAACCTTTTAATACCGTTCGAGGTTTCAGACAAGGCGACTCTCTGTCGTGCAACCTCTTCAACTTCGTGATGGAAGCGGTTCTGCGGAAAGCCGGTGTACATCGATCTGGCAATATTTTTTATAAAGGTGTCCAGCTCCTTGCTTATGCTGATGATATTGACATCATTGGCCGTAGCAAGCGTGATGTCACTGGGGGTTTGTGGTTTGGCGGTAAACGAGGGCTAGACGAAGTATATGCTGTCGACAAGCAGGGAGACGCGGCGCCTAGACTCCAATGTGGTAGCCGACAGCAATAACTTCGAAGTGGTCAAGGAGTTCACGTACCTTGGCACCGCCATTAACACCAAAAATGACGTCAGCCTGGAGATCAAGCGAAGAATCACACTTGCCAATAGGTGCTACTTTGGTCTGAGTAGGCAAATGTGCAATAGAGACCTCTCTCGCCGAACAAAACTAACACTCTACAAGACACTCATCCTACCCGTGCTCTTATATGGCGCAGAAGCATGGGTAATTTCACAGACGGATGCAGCAGCGCTTGCAGTGTTCGAGAGAACAAAACGCGGCCAAAACCCGAAATGGGTTGTAGTGCCACCTAATAATAATAATAATTGTTCACTATCACGTCGGGGTCACCAAAATGTTGAGCTAATGAGCTTTTTCATTAGCTATGTATGCACATATGTATGTCCAAACAAAAACACACACTGAAGAATGTTTTAATTCTTATTATATTTATTTGGCCGCACAGGGCGATATTAACAATATTTAGCTTTGAGTTTATATGCGAAGCAAGCAGGCACGTTGCCTGTGCAGATCAACGAAAAGAGATTTATTTTCCGAATACGCTCTCGACTGCAAGGCGAATAGATAGCGAACTACTGATAAAAACTCTGCACGCAGGCAGAAGGCCAAAGCTAGGCAAAAACTAAAAAGAGAGAGAGAGAGAGAGAGAGTGATCAATCACTGGGTCGCTTTGTATGCTGATTCGGCTGCATAACCCAACATACTCCCCCCGTTGGAAGGCAGGGGCTTTCAACAGCATCTAGCGATCCAAATGATTAAGATTTAGTCCAGTAATATCAGGCTCAGGAAAGAGAACCAGAGGTGCAGTCCCAAGAAAATGAGCAGGATTTTCAGAAGGGTTTTCTGAAAGAGGCACCAAAGGTCTTGAATTGATTATTGCGGCAATGTAGCAGAAGAGCTTAGGCTCAATAGTGGGGCCTGCCATGGGCACATCGTTCAACGAGTATCCAGTGGATGATCTCGCCGAGCCATCAAAAACCACCCAGAGCTTGGTCGTAGTGCTTTGTTCCTTCAGCACACAGTGGTGGGGCAAAAGATATCTGCAAAGCTGTAGCGAATCTTTCTTCACAGGAGACATGTGCTTCAGTTCCAAATACTCCTGAATGAATGAAGAGTACTGAGCCTTTAGCTGCGGACGACGTTCGAGTTTAGTTTGAGCAACTAAAGCTGTAGATCGTTTTGAATCATTGCCTCCGCCTGTGACAATCCATCCAAGTCGAGTCTTTTGAAGCAACGGCAGGCCTGCACCAAGCTTGATCTGCCCAACGCATAACAGGTCAAAGAAAAGACTGGCTCCGATGAGTAAATCCATATTCTGCGATTTATAAAACTCAGGATCGGCTAGCTTAATATTTGCTGGGATTCTCCATCCTTCCGAGCACACAGTCAAATTGGGAGGATTGTCCGTTATGGTAGGAGCAACCAAAGCAGAGATGCTGACAGAATAATCTGAAGCAAGAGATTTTAGATTAATGCTTACAGAAAATCCGTCGGACAGCAACAGCTACTGTTGACCTTTGACCGTGGCAATTGTAACTGGTGTGCCAAACGAGACGTAACAATGTGCAACTGCGATCCAGAGTCGAGCAGTGCACGGCAAGGAATCCAAGCACCAGATCGATTTTTTAAATTTACAATTGCTGTTGGCAGGAACACAGCATCAGACACAGAATTCTGAGCGATCAGAGAAGTAGAGGTAATGATGTTTACTGGCTGGCTGCTAGAAGATGGCTGATTTGTTGAATTTTCCGTTTCTGATGTAGGATTTTGATTTAAATGCGATGTGGGCTGCGACTCAAAATGGAGCAGGCTATGATGTTTTCTTCCACATGTTCGACAAGATCCGGCTTTGCAGTTGGCATTTGATGCCCCTGGCATCCAATTTCGTTGAAGTCAAGCTCTTCCAGACTGTCATGGGCCAAAATAAAAGACGCTTGAGTTTTGTCCAACAATTCTAAGCGCAATGACAGTTCTTCTTCGCTGGAAGATTTGATCGCATCGTTGCTGAGGGACTGTCCAATTTTTTGGGCGTGCGCAAATATAGAGTTGGCTTTGCGCTTAAAAAAATCGACTTTGTTTATATCAAAGATCATAGTTGAGTCCATTGGCATTTTACCGCGATTGCTTTTATATACCGCACCGACGAATTTATTTTGTTAAATTTATTTATGTGCACAAAATGTTTGCTGGGTTATGCACAAAGCAAAGCAAGCCGATGCTTTGATGTAGCGAACTGCACTAGCAAAGAAGATGAAAGGAAATAACAACAACTTTGCTTTGCAAGTTAACTAAGTGTCAACAACTTTTAGGTCTTGCAGCCGACTTGGCCGAAATTGCTGACCAGGCACCAAGCCGGACGTCGCTACAATCTGACTAAGTGTCAAAGACCCTTAGGTCCAACAGTCGACTCGGCCGAAACTGCTGACCAAGCATTAGGCTGGACGTCGCTGCATAGCCGGCGAACACAGCATATTTGCGTGGCCGCTATGAGATGATCGCGTAACATTGTTATTCTTTGTTGCGCTTTCAGTGTACTCCATAAGAATTCATTTTTGTACCCCAATTCAGCTTTAAGCTTACACTCCAGCATGAAAGATCGTTTCTGCTGTCAAATATCAAAAGCTACTTAATAAGCAAGTAAGGAAAGCTACAGTCGAGCGCGCGCGACTGTAAGATACCATTTACCTTATTCGAAGAAATAATACAAAATAAAATAAATGGTATAAAAATAAAAAAAAGCAATTTACATTAAGAAAAAAAAAATTGCCCCGCGCCAGATTCGAACCCAAGAACTCTCACGAACTTTGTAACTCACGAGTCGGACCTCTAACCACTAGACCACACACGTTTACGCCATGCGATCGGCAAATTAGGCTTTTATTGACGCGGGCCCTCTACTGCGTCGATTTAACGTTTTGGTTAGGAATCGCTAGCGCCCATAACTTTGTATGGGGAATTCGAACTCCTATAACTTCTTTGTTATTAAAAAAAAAATTGAAGAAAGCTACAGTCGAGTGCACTCGACAGTAAGTTATAATTTACCTTTGGCTGCTAAAAATAATTCTTAATATTAATTACTTTTATTCGAATTAATAACAACGCAACGCATCGTATATTTTCGAAATTAAATACACATGCATTGACGCTAATGACACATGCCGACTGCACGCCGATTGTGCGTGCGCAGTCGGCGCAAGCATTGAAGCCGAGCCTCTGCTCCGTCTCTGCTGCTGTATGCAAAACTTCTCGCGCCTAGGAACAGACCATGTGCTTCAATGGTTTGTTGTGAGAGTTGTCAGCTCTATAACTAAATGTCCCCGGTTCGAATCCCAGCGCAGTCTTCTTTTTTTTGTATTGCTTAGAAAAAGTATTTGGTTTTTCTTATTTTTTTTGCATAATATACTTTTCATATAGCCCAAAATTATTAAAAAAAAAAAAAATTGCCCAGCGCAGGATTCGAACCCGCGACCTCACGCATCAGAAACTTGCGAGCCAACCATCAAGACCACACACAGTTACGCAGTGCGATCGGCAAAAAAAAAAAAAATTGCCTGTTGCTGGATTCGAACCCGCGACCACACGCACCAGAATCTTGCATGCAACCATCTAGACCACACACAGTTACGCGGAACGATCGGCAAATGAGACTTTTATTGATGCCGGCCTTCTGCTGCGTCAGTTCAACATTCTAGTTGGAATTCTAAGCGCCCACAACTTTATATGGGAGATTCAAACTCCTATAACTTCTTTGTTTATTGTCCGATCGGATTGAAATTTATAGGGTAAATCTGTACTATGGTAAGCTACAAGAGTGTTAAAAAAAATGTTTTGTTATTTCCCTACTTTTCTTAAAATTCAATAGTTTGGGGGCGGTGGGCGTGGCATCCAAAAGTTGAAAATCAAACATTCTTCGTAATGTTACCAGGCACCTTACTTTCAAATTTGGCGCTTCTAGCTTTTCTAGTTTTCTTTTAAACTATAAAAATGTGTTTTTTAGAGGCGGTGGGCGTGGCATCCAAAATTCTAAAATTCAACTTCTGCATAATGTTGCAAGACACCCTCCTACCAAATTTGGTGCGTTTATCTCTTTTCGTTATTGAATTATTTGGAAAAAATCGAAATACGCATTTATCGATTTGCGGAGGCGGTGGGCGTGGCACATCAAGTTTGAAATAAACTTCTTGTGTGTATTGAATACACGCACACTCCCACCAAGTCTGGTGCCTCTAGCTCTTTTAATAGCTGAGATCTGTGTGTTCATACAGACGGACAGACGGACAGACAGACGGACATGACCAAATCGACTCGGCTATTGATGCTGATCAAGAATATATATACTTTGTATGGTCTGCCACGCCTCCTTCTGCCTGTTACATACATTTGCACAAAGTTAATATACCATTTTTTACCCATTTTCAATGGGTAAATGGTATAAAAATCGTGTTTTATTCACACGGCTCCGCCTGTGATTTGACCGTATAACTTATTTGGCGCCCAACTAGTGGAATACCCACGCGTGTGATTGTCGTTGCTGGAAATAGTGAAGCTTTGCTGCAGTGAACCTTGTCTCCCGAATAAAAAAGAGACTGGTGAAGCGCTTAAGCGCAGTAAATAAATACAACAAACTTTGTCGCCGAAGCCGCAGGAGCTCTTTGGACAGCGGAGACTGCAGCGTAGGAGCATAGACTCTACTGGAATCGGCGGGCTTTTCCCTCTTAGTATTATTAATTTTTTTTAATATCATATTAAAAAAGAAAGAGAACAGGATCATATTAAAACATGTAAGTGGAAACCTCTAACTTAATTGTTTTAAAATCTGCTAAATAAATTCAAATTTGTAAGAAAATAAAGAAAAAAGAGAAAAAGGAATTTAACTGCGCATTAAAACTAAAGCATTATATCTTGCAACAAAGTGTCAATACTAACGATAATTGAAAATCTGTGTTTATTTCTTTTTGCCACATTGTGGTCATACTCGTACATTCTGTGTAGCACTCGTAATTCGACCCGCAGAAATTTTTATACCATTTACCCATTGAAAATGGGTAAAAAATGGTATATTAACTTTGTGCAAATGTATGTAACAGGCAGAAGGAGGCGTGGCAGACCATACAAAGTATATATATTCTTGATCAGTATCAATAGCCGAGTCGATTTGGTCATGTCCGTCTGTCCGTCTGTATGAACACACAGATCTCAGCTATTAAAAGAGCTAGAGGCACCAGACTTGGTGGGAGTGTGCGTGTATTCAATACACACAAGAAGTTTATTTCAAATTTGATGTGCCACGCCCACCGCCTCCGCAAATCGATAAATGCGTATTTCGATTTTTTCCAAATAATTCAATAACGAAAAGAGATAAACGCACCAAATTTGGTAGGGGTTGTCTTGCAACATTATGCAGAAGTTGGATTTTAGACTTTTGGATGCCACGCCCACCGCCTCTAAAAAACACATTTTTATAGTTTAAAAGAACACTAGAAAAACTAGAAGCACCAAATTTGGAAGTAAGGTGCCTGGTAACATTACGGAGAATGTAGAATTTCAACTTTTGGATGCCACGCCTACCGCCCCCAAAAATCGATTTTGTAAATCGGTAAATCAAATTATAGGAAAAGCAGAAAAGTTTCCGAAATTTTTTTTAGGTATTATTGTAGATAATAATAATATCTACCAACCCTATAAATTTAAATCCGATCGGACAATAAACACAGAAGTTATAGGCACGAGAAGTTTCGCTCACAGCATTAGAGGCCCGACGCCGACGCCGACGCCGACTGCGCACGCACAGTCGTCGTGTAGTCAGTGTGCAGTCGGCATGTGCCATTAGCGTCAATGCATGTGAATTTGTCCTCGAAAATATGCGATGCGTTGTTATTCGCCGAATAAAAGTAATTAATATTAAGAATTCGTTTTTAACAGCGAAAGGTAAATGGTATCTTACTGTCGAGTGCACTCGACTGTAGCTTTCTTCACTTGTTTATGTTGTAGTCTTTGCGCTCAGTCGCCAACACATGGATTTGTTTGTTTTCTTTTTCGTGCACACTCAACGTTTGGGTCGATGAGCTCGCCGTTCTCTAATTACAGAACCCCTCGGCAACATTCTAGCGATTCAGAGTCAGACGCTGATAGCCACATTAGAGGTTCTTAGGAATAGAATTGTAAAAAGCAAGCGCGCTTTTGAAGCTTCATCACCAAACATGGACCCAGATCAGCTCAGAGTAGTGGTTGAGGCAGCGATTCGAAATGCCTTAGCTGAACAAGCTACTGTGCACAATCGTGAGCAACAAGCACTGATACAGAAAATTAATGAGTTGGCTGATCAAGTAGCAGCAGCTCACGTCACACCTCCAGTCGTTCAGGAATACAGTGCTATTGACATCACAAATGAAATTCAATGTAATGAGCCGTTGGACGCTGTCAAGTGCCTTCCTGAATTTAATGGGGCACAATATTTATATGTCGCCTGGAGACAGGCAGCGGTTGCCGCCTACCATATTTTTAAACCTTATAATGGCAGTTCTCGCCACTACCAGGCAGTCATCATTATTAGGAGTAAAATTAGGGGAGCCGCTGATGCAGTTCTGTGATCATTCGGCACAGTTTTGAACTTCGACGCAATTATTAGCCGTCTCGACTTTACATATAGCGATAAGCGACCGATTCATCTCATAGAGCAGGAATTGGGCACTCTTAGACAGGGAGGGCAGTCGCTTCTCCAATACTACGACGAAGTAGAGAAGAAGCTTACACTATTGACCAACAAGGTTAATATGTCGTATGATCCAGTCATGGCAAAAGGCCTATGTGAAAAATTCCGGGATGATGCTCTGCGAGTGTTCATATCAGGCCTTAAACGCAGTCTTACCGATGTGCTCTTCGCGGCGAAGCCGAAAAACTTGCCTTCGGCATTGGCTCTGGTCCAAGAAGTCGAGTCAAACCATGAAAGATCTGCATCCGGAGCAAATTTCGCCAAAAGCCTCAAAGATAAAGAGCGCAAACCAAACGCGAAGGCGTCTGGTCGCCAGCAAGAAAAACAGCCTCAGCAAGCTAGCAACCAATTGGGCAGTGGAAAAAACCCGCACTTTGTTAAACAAAACAAGCCACAGGGCCAGTCGGATCAGCGACACAACAGACAATGAAGGTTGATCCTTCTCTTTCAGGGGAATTACAGCCCACTCAGGCCCCAGCTTTTGTTAACAAAAGATCGGTCAGGTGGCCAGAGAACTCAGCAAAAGCTGAATCACGTCATGCAAGCCGCGGAGCAGGGAACAGAAGCCTTTGCCAGTGCTGCCGCAAGTGCAGAGGCGCAAGTCTATGACGAAGCCAATGCAGGCTATGACTCTGATGGCATCAATTTTTTAGGGGTACGTCCCTGCTACCCGTCATCAGACGAAGAGTAGCAGGGATTGACATGAAGTTTCTTATAGACACAGGTTCGTCTAAGAACTTCATCCGACCGCATAAGGGGTTAAAACGCGTTCGGTCAGTAGAGTCCCCATTCACAATCCATTCAATTCACGGCGCAACAAAAATTACACAAAAGTGTGTGGTTGCATTTCTTAACATTAGGGAAACTTTTTTTATTCTACCAGACCTTTCAACATTCGATGGAATAATCGGCCATGACCTGCTAAGGCAGGCGGGCGCGTCACTTTGCTTAGTCTCAGGGCGGCTCAAGTGGGGTTCGGAGGAAGAACAAATTTCCTTCCATACCTGCACGGATGTCAATCGTACAAATGTAGATTGCTCGGATGCACCCCTCTTCATTAAGAAAGCTTTCCTCAGGATGATAAAGGGCAATAATAAGGTCTTCGCAGACCCTAACGAATCTTTGCCATACAACACAGCGGAGGTAGCCACTATTAGAACGGTGGACGAGGAACCAGTTTATGCCAGACATTACCCGTATCCAATGGGAGCAGCTGATTTCGTAAACAAAGAAATCCAAAGTCTGCTGAAAAATGGCATAATACAAAAGTCAGTCTCCCCTTATAATAACCCAATATGGGCGGTAGATAAGAAAGGCACTGACGAGGATGGTAATCATAATATGCGGTTGGTAATGGACTTTCGGAAACTCAACGAAAGGACAATTCCCGATAAATACCTAATACCAAATATCTGTATGATATTGGAAAATTTAGGCAAGGCAAAATTTTTTTCAACACTGGATCTTAAGTCTGGTAATCACCAGATAATACTCGCTGAACGCGACCGTGAGAAAACATCTTTTGCAGTAAACGGGGGAAAGTACGAATTCCGTAGACTCCCTTTCGGCTTAAAAAACGCTGCCAGTATATTTCGGCAAGTTCTGTTACGTTTATGTTGATGACGTGATCATCTTCTCAGAGAGCGAAGAAGCCCATGTCAAACATGTGGACTGGGTCCTAAAGAGGCTACTCGAAGCAAACATGAGGGTCTCAGTAGAAAAGTCGCGTATTTCTAAGAAAAGCGTGAACTTCCTAGGATTTGTTGTAACAAGCAATGGAACAACGACAGACCCAGAAAAGATCAGAGCCATACAAGATTTTCCAGAGCCAAAATCGGTATTTGAGGTCCGCTCGTTCATGGGTCTCGCCAGTTATTATAGATGTTTCATAAAAGACTTTGCGGCAATAGCAAGGCCCATTTCAGACATCTTAAAAGGCGAAAATGGATCAGTTAGTAGGCATAGATCTCGGAACATTCCGGTGCAGTTCACTGAAGCGCAACAACGAGCGTTTCATAAGCTACGAAACATCTTGGCATCTAAAGATGTCATGCATAAATATCCCGACTTCAAGAAGCCGTTTGATCTGACGACAGACGCTTCGGCATATGGCATAGGTGCAGTGCTTTCCCAAGAGGGACGTCCCATTACAATGATCTCAAGAACATTGAAGGACAGAGAAGTCAATTATGCTACAAACGAAAGAGAGCTATTGGCCATAATTTGGGCCTTGGCCAAGTTGCGGCCCTATTTGTATGGAGTTAAAGACATCAACATCTTTACAGACCATCAGCCTCTAACCTTTGCGGTGTCAGAATCAAATCCGAATGCGAAGATTAAAAGGTGGAAAGCGCGCATTGACCTCGTGGCGGACGCCCTGTCCAGACAACAGCTTAACGCTGTAGAACAACGGGATATCCACTCTTGTGCTGCGACAGTTCACAGTGAAATATCCCTCACTCACGCTATCGAAACAACAGACAAGCCGCTGAATTGTTTCCAAAATCAGATAGTGATAGAAGAGGCCCGTTTCCCATTAAAGCGTACCTTCGTGTTATTTGGGAACAAAAGACGACACACAATCAGCTTCACATGTAAGGAAGCCCTAATAGATGAGCTTGAAGACACAATTATACCCAGCGGTGTTAACGCCATCCATTGTAACTTGCACACGCTTGCAACAATACAGGATGAAGTAATCAAAAGATTCCCGGCTACCAAGTTTTGGCATTGCAAAACTCGTTTTGTTGATATATTCGGGGTTGGGGAAAGAAGGGAAATACTCGTTACAGAGCATAATAGAGCCCTCAGGTCAGCTCAAGAGAATGTGAAGCAGGTATTATCCGAATACTATTTTCCCAAAATGTCCAAAATGGCCAACGAAATAGTACAAAATTGCAAAACATGTGCTAGGGCTAAATATGACAGACACCCTAAAAACATGAACTGGGTGAGACTCCAGTCCCATCACGAGTAGGGGAGATATTACACATAGATATCTTTTTTACCGACAGAAAATACTTCTTAAGTTGTATAGATAAGTTCTCGAAATTCGCTGTTGTACAACCTGTCCCTTCAAGGACCATAGAGGACCTAAAACCAGTCGTACTTCAGCTAATGAATTTTTTCCCAAAAACTAAGACGATATACTGTGACAATGAACCAGCATTGAATTCTCAGACAATTGCAACAATGTTGGACAACAATTTTGGAGTTAACATTGTAAATGCCCCTCCCCTACACAGTGTCTCCAATGGTCAGGTGGAGCGCTTTCATAGCACTTTGCTAGAGATCGCCAGATGTATCAAAATTGATAAAAAAAATCAATGACACGGTGGAAATCATTTTGCTGGCAGCGGCTGAGTATAACAAGTCAATCCACTCCGTTATTAACAGGAGACCAGTTGACGTTGTTCAGGCGCGCACAGACGGGCCCCAAGAAGCCATAGAAGGCAAAATTAGAAATGATCAGGTTGCGCTCAGGACCAGAAAGAATGCTTCACGGCAAAACAGGGTGTTCGAGGTTGGTGAAAAGGTGTTAGTCAAATCCAATCGAAGGATCGGCAACAAACTCACGCCTTTGTGCGAAGAAAGAGTTGTAGAAGCAGACCTGGGGACTACGGTCCTTATTAAAGGGAGGGTGGTCCACGAAGACAATCTAAATTAACGTCGACAAGTGACCCCGCTGTTTTTTATACCATTTACCTATTGAAAATGGGTAAAAAATGGTATATTAACTTTGTGCAAATGTATGTAACAGGCAGAAGGAGGCGTGGCAGACCATACAAAGTATATATATTCTTGATCAGCATCAATAGCCGAGTCGATTTGGTCATGTCCGTCTGTCCGTCTGTATGAACACACAGATCTCAGCTATTAAAAGAGCTAGAGGCACCAGACTTGGTGGGAGTGTGCGTGTATTCAATACACACAAGAAGTTTATTTCAAATTTGATGTGCCACGCCCACCGCCTCCGCAAATCGATAAATGCGTATTTCGATTTTTTCCAAATAATTCAATAACGAAAAGAGATAAACGCACCAAATTTGGTAGGGGTTGTCTTGCAACATTATGCAGAAGTTGGATTTTAGACTTTTGGATGCCACGCCCACCGCCTCTAAAAATCACATTTTTATAGTTTAAAAGAAAACAAGAAAAGCTAGAAGCACCAAATTTGGAAGTAAGGAGAATATGGAGAATGCGAAATTTAAACTTTTGGATGCCACGCCTACCGCCCCCAAAAATCGATTTTGTTAATCGGTAAATCAAATTATAGGAAAAGTAGAAAAGTTTCAGAAATTTTTTTTAGGTATTATTGTAGATAATAATAATATTGGCCAACCCTATAAATTTAAATCCGATCGGACAATAAACACAGAAGTTACAGGCACGAGAAGTTTCGCTCACAGCAGTAGAGGCCCGACGCCGACGCCGACTGCGCACGCCGACTGCGCACGCACAGTCGTCGTGTAGTCAGTGTGCAGTCGGCATGTGCCATTAGCGCCAATGCATGTGAATTTGTCCTCGAAAATATGCGATGCGTTGTTATTCGCCGAATAAAAGTAATTAATATTAAGAATTAGTTTTTAACAGCGAAAGGTAAATGGTATCTTTCTTTCTTCACTTGTTTTGTCTTCTCTTTATTATTCGCCACTAGGCAAATTAATTTTTACTTCAATTTAAGTCCATGTTTGGTGGTGGGTTGTCTCATTCCACAGGTTGATTTTCACGCTCCTCTCCTCATTACCCATGGCCTCAGCGCGCATTAAGTACATCCCCATCGTGGATGGTAAAATTCTAGTGTGGGAAGAATACGCCTACGTCAAAATCCAAGTTCAGATTAACAAATTAACTTCAACCGTCAATCAAATCCTTGATGTAGCCAAAAAGTCACAAGTCGACACAAGTAATCTATATGAAATCTTATTGGCAAGAAATAGGATGTTGATGATGGAGTTGCAAAATTTAATGCTTGCCATAACCCTAGCAAAGACTAACATCATAAGCCCAAATATCCTAGATCACGCAGATTTAAAATCAGTTTGGTTGAAGGAGCCCACCAATACTCCCATAGGGGATATTATGTCCGTCTCGTCTGTAAAGGTTATTCAATCCATTAACATACTTTACTTTATCATAAAATTTCCTATAATTAAGTTCGCATGTAGGAAAATAACCATATTTCCGGTCTCCCATAAAGGCTTCATTCTAAGCCTACCAAGCAACATCATAGCCGACTGCGACGGAGCAACTCACGCTCTCGAAGGCTGCAACGATTCCCCTGGAGCTACGTTTTGCCGCCTGTCGTCGAAGAGTTCTTGTGCCAGGGAAATACATGCCGGAGGTGTAGCACACTGCGAAATCCAGCCGAGTAATCTGAATTCGATCAGCCAGGTGGACGACGGAATTGTCATCGTCAACGACAGATCTGCAAAAGTGCAGGTAGACAATGGCACCGAGATCTGGATACACGGTACGCAGCTTATCACCTTCAGCGACCGGACCACGATCAATGGAACTCTATACGTCAATCGTAATAACATTCAAGATAGAGTCCCAGCAATTTCCAACTCTCCTCTGCTGAACATCACCGCCAGTCAAGATGTTCTTAGCCTCCCTTACCTTCATCTTTTGAATGAACGTAATCTGCAGGAAATCCAGAGGATTAAAGAGTCTACCGAAGCCGGTAGCACGTACCTGGTGGCCCTTATCGTGGTGGCCATATGCTGCGTTCTTATCTGCCTTGGCCTCTTATACCAACGGATCACCATGACAAGGAAGTCTGCGCGTCGGCTAAGAGAGGTGGTCGCTGGATTGGAGTCAGCCGAGGGCGGCCTTGGTCTTGAAGGGGGAGTAGTTAACTAAGTGTCAACGACTTTTTGGTCTTGCAGCCGACTTGGCCGAAATTGCTGACCAGGCACCAAGCCGGACGTCGCTGCAATCTGACTAAGTGTCAAAAACCCTTAGGTCCAACAGTCGACTCGGCCGAAACTGCTGATCAAGCATTAGGCTGGACGTCGCTGCATAGCCGGCGAACACAGCATATTTGCGTGGCCGCTATGAGATCGCGTAACATTGTTATTCTTTGTTGCGCTTTCAGTGTACTCCATAAGAATTCATTTTTGTACCCCAATTAAGTTTTAAGCTTACACTCCAGCATGAAAGATCGTTTCTGCTGTCAAATATAAAAAGCAACTTAATAAAAAATCGTGTTTTATTCACACGGCTCCGACTGAGATTTGACCGTATAACTTATTTTGCATGTAACTGTTGTTATGTACATAAAGCGGGCGGCAACTAAAGCGGCACTTATATATGTACAAGCACAAATGTATGTAATGTATTAGAAATTTTAGCGCAATTTCCAGTGATTTTAATTAATTTATAATCAATTTTATAATTGTCCGCTATGTATGCACATATGTATGTCCGAACAAAAACACACACTGAAGAATGTTTCATTTCTTATTATATTTATTTGGCCACACTGGGCGATATTAACAATATTTAGCTTTGAGTTTATATGCGAAGCAAGCAGGCACGACGTTGCCTGTGCAGATCAACGAAACGAGATTTATTTTCCGAATACGCTCTCGAGTGTAAGGCGAATAGAAAGCGAACTACTGATAAAAACTCTGCACGCAGGCAGAAGGCCAAAGCTAGGCAAAAAGTAAATAGAGAGAGAGAGAGAGAGAGAGAGAGTGATCAATCACTGGGTTGCTTTGTATGCTGATTCGGCTGCATAACCCAGCAATGACCTTGATGCTCGATAATCTGATTATTGGAATAGATTTCCTATATATGGTAAGATCGGTACCATGATCCAGTGCGAGAAGGCGCAGCTGATTTTGTATACAGCGGATAGAAAGATGATTGCAGAGGGATCGAGAAACCCTCGTAGGAAGCGGCGACGGTGTGGTTCGTTTAATGGTCAACGGCGCAGGCCTCTGAAGTATGGACAGGAAATACCTCCATGTAATGTTACGCCAGTAGGATCAGCGAGGGTAATGGAGACGACGGAGGAAAAAAAGCGGCAGCCTCTGAAGGTCCAGGAAGCACCTCCGACTGATTTGTATTTTATACATAGTGTTAACATTATAGGTAGCGGCAAATGTACTTTAGCATTTTGGGTACTATAATATACATTAACAGTTGAGATCGGGGTGGGGTTTTTAAGAAAAAGGACATCAACTTGATTTTCAACCTTTATCCAAAATTTTGTGTTACCATTTATATGTATATTTGTTAAAAACGACACGTTTATAGAGAGAGTTGAACAGACAGTCAGACAAAGCCAAGGACTTGGTTATTGATGTGGGTCAATAATACATTTGCACAAAGTTAGCTTTTACTCATTTTCAATGGGAAATAAATAGTTCAAACGGCATTGTCATACTTGTCTTCGCAAGAACTATTTGCAAAAGAAACATAACTTTTAAAATATAACTATGGCGAAGTTTAGTTGTCACCTATATTTATTCAGATAAATTAATACTGGGATTACAAAGATGCAATCAGATTATTGACAACGGGTGATGCACGTGTGACTTAGATAAATTTCCGATCAATCGTCAGCTGATGCTTTTCGATGAATCGCCGGCTGAATCTTATCGATATATCGCTGGAGAGTTGCCACACCATTTCGATAGTCAGCTGGCAAGCTGCTGTTGGCGCTATTGCCATATTAGGTCGCCACACTACTCCCCCTCCAGTGAAGGTCATGAAGATTAGGTAATTTTATTAGTTAGAAAATCTAACTCGATGACTTCTCTCATATGTCCTGGTCAGACTAGGGGTATCATTTTCTGAGTCCAGCTGAGTCCAGCAGGTTCGCGAATGGGGCATCAAATTCCATGGCAAGGATGAACCGCTGGCCTTCTTCGAGGAGATGAATGAGCGAGCAGTGTGCTACGGTATCGAGATGGATCGTCTGCCAAGGGAAATGAGCAAGGCGCTGACGGATCGAGCGCTGGTTCACGGTTAGTGGCCTGAGGGAAGAAACGTGGGACATTCCAGAAAGAATTTTTAGAATTCTTCCTGCGTCCTCAGTATTTCGACAGACTCGAGGATGAAATTCGCGCCGGACACAGTACAGAAGTCCCTGCTCGGTCGTGCTACGGGTGTGGCAAGGAAAGCCACTTCGCGAAAGAGCGCCCACAACAAGGAGTAAGGCTAGGAGGCGTGGAATTAGGTTGCGCGAAATGAGCAGCAGACTCGTCTGGATTAGAAGTTGACGGGTGCCAAACGGAACAACTCCGGATCTGAAGTATCCCTTGAAGGTACACGAGGACCGGATCATTGCTACCTTGACCATCGGGCAGCGAATGGTTACGGCGACGGTCGACACAGTAGCGTCGCGGAATTTAGTAAGCGAGGAGTTTGCAAAACTGATTGAGAGATGCTGAAGGCAGATCAAAATCAAGCTGGCAGACGGATCGGCGGTGAACGTAAAGAACGTCCTACGGATTCGATTAGGATTAGTTGTGACGAGATATCCATGGTGACCTCGTGTTCTTTATGACTGTTGAGCTTATGAGCTTTTTCATTAGCTATGTATGCACATATGTATGTCCAAATAAAAACACACACTGAAGAATGTTTTAATTCTTATTATATTTATTTGGCCACACAGGGCGATATTAACAATATTTAGCTTTGAGTTTATATGCGAAACAAGCAGGCACGACGTTGCCTGTGCAGATCAACGAAACGAGATTTATTTTCCGAATACGCTCTCGACTGCAAGGCGAATAGAAAGCGAACTACTGATAAAAACTCTGCACGCAGGCAGAAGGCCAAAGCTAGGCAAAAAGTAAATAGAGAGAGAGAGAGTGATCAATCACTGGGTTGCTTTGTATGCTGATTCGGCTGCATAACCCAACATACTCCCCCCGTTGGAAGGCAGGGGCTTTCAACAGCATCTAGCGATCCAAATGATTAAGATTTAGTCCAGTGACATCATGCTCTGGAAAGAGAACCAGAGGTGCAGTCCCAAGAAAATGAGCAGGATTTTCAGAAGGGTTTTCTGAAAGAGGCACCAAAGGTCTTGAATTGATTATTGCGGCAATGTAGCAGAAGAGCTTAGGCTGAATAGTGGGGCCTGCCATGGGCACATCGTTCAACGAGTATCCAGTGGATGATCTCGCCGAGCCATCAAAAACCACACGGAGCTTGGTCGTAGTGCTTTGTTCCTTCAGCACACAGTGGTGGGGCAAAAGATATCTGCAAAGCTGTAGCGAATCTTTCTTCACAGGAGACATGTGCTTCAGTTCCAAATACTCCTGAATGAATGAAGAGTACTGAGCCTTTAGCTGCGGACGACGTTCGAGTTTATTTTTAAGCAACTAAAGCTGTAGATCGTTTTGAATCATTGCCTTCGCCTGTGACAATCCATCCAAGTCGAGTCTTTTGAAGCAACGGCAGGCCTGCACCAAGCTTGATCTGCCCAACGCAAAACAGGTCAAAGAAAAGACTGGCTCCGATGAGTAAATCCACATTCTGCGATTTATAAAATTCAGGATCGGCTAGCTTAATATTAGCTGGGATTCTCCATCCTTCCAAGTCCCAGTCAACTTAGGAGGATTGTCCGTTATGGTAGGAGCAACCAAAGCAGAGATGCTAACAGAATAATCTGAAGCAAGAGATTTGAGATTAATGCTTACAGAAAATCCGTCGGATACAAATCTGGAATCACCAATTCCAGCAACAGCTACTGTTGACCTTTTCCGTGGCAATTGTAACTGGTGTGCCAAACTAGACGTAACAATGTGCAACTGCGATCCAGAGTCGAGCAGTGTACGGCAAGGAATCCAAGCACCAGATCGATTTTTTAAATTTACAATTGCTGTTGGCAGGAACACAGCATCAGACACAGAATTCTGAGCGATCAGAGAAGTACAGGTAGTGATGTTTACTGGCTGGCTGCTAGAAGAAGGCTGATTTGATGAATTTTCCGTTTCTGATGTAGGATTTTGATTTAAATGCGATGTGGGCTGCGACTCAAAATGGAGCAGGCTATGATGTTTTCTTCCACATGTTCGACAAGATCCGGCTTTGCAGTTGCGCATTTGATGCCCTGGCTTTAAACAGTTGATGCCTAATGTCTGCCTCTTAGCATCTCGAAGGCGAAATTGTGGAGTTAAACTCAAGAATTGGTTACAACTGTATATAAAATGGCTAGACCCATTACAGCACACACAGGCCGCAGGTTGTGCTCTAGCAGTGAGAAACGAGCTCCGATTGTGGCTAGGTTTACGATTTGCACCCACCTGATTAAATGCTTCTGACGAATATTCCACATTTTCCAAACGTTGACAGCGTTTCTCCAGAAAATCGATGAACTGCTTGACAGTTGGTCTCTTATCAGCTGAATTAGATTCCTCCCACGCTGTTTGCGATGCAATGTCGAGCTTCTGCAATATGCTATGGACGATTATACAGTCAGAGATTTGTTCCGAACTGCCTATGGATTGCAGAGCACGCAAGTTAGCAACAAATGTATCCGACAAGCATCGTAGCTTCACAGCTGACACTACCTCAACCTTCTGAATACCCAAAATTGTGCTGATGTGTGCCTGAAAGATAAGACGCTTGTTATTATACCGCTTGTCTAATATATCTAATGCGATGGCATAATTGTCCGCTGATATTTCGAGGGCTCTGATGGCATCCAACGCAGAGCCTTTGAGGCACGATTTTAAATGCTGCAGCTTCACAATTGGAGACAAATCGGGATCCTTGTCGATGGCGGTGGAAAACATGGTGAAGAAATCGGCATACTCCACGTAGCCGCCACTAAGCTCCGGCAACTTCAATTCTGGCAAATTTGCTCTCCTTTGAGCTTGAACTGACGATACATCCATGGACATTTCAGGCCGCAATGTTGAACACCGAACACCAGCGAAATTACGTCTTCGTATTTCCTGCTGGACGACCGCCTTTAATGACAGGACCAATTCTTCAAACTCATCTCGCATTGGGCTGCCAGTTTCGTTGAAGTCAAGCTCTTCCAGACTGTCATGAGCCAAAATAAAAGACGCTTGAGTTTTGTCCAACAATTCTAAGCGCAATGACAGTTCTTCTTCGCTGGAAAATTTGATCGCATAGTTGCTGAGGGACTGTCCAATTTGTTGGGCGTGCGAATATATAGAGTTGGCTTTGCGCTTAAAAAAATCGACTTTGTTTATATCAAAGATCATAGTTAAGTCCATTGGCATTTTACCGCGATTGCTTTTATATACCGTACCGACGAATTTTCTATGTTAAATTTATTTATGTGCACAAAATGTTTGCTGGGTTATGCACAAAGCAGAAAGGCAAAGCAAGCCGATGCTCTGATTTAGCGAACTGCACTAGCAAAGAAGTAAAAAGAAACAACAACAACTTTGCTATGCATGTAACTGCTGTTATGTACATAAAGTGCGAAACAACTAAAACGGCACTTATGTGGCGCAAGCACAAATGTATGTAATGTTTAATTTTATCAAATTTATTTATGTGCACAAAATGTTTGCTGGGTTGTGCACAAAGCAAAAAGGCAAAGCAAGCCGATGCTCTGATTTAGCGAACTGAACTAGCAAAAACATGAAAGGAAACAACAACAACTTTGCTATGCATGTAACTGCTGTTATCTACAAAATCGCGCGGCAACTAAAGCGGCACTTATGTATGTACAAGCACAAATGTATGTAATGTATTAGAAATTTTAGCGCAATTTCCAGTGATTTTAACTAATTTATAATCACTTTTATAATTGTTCACTACCACGTCGGGGTTACCAAAATGTTGAGCTAATGAGCTTTTTCATTAGCTATGTATGCATATATGTATGTCCAAACAAAAACACACTGAAGAATGTTTAAATTCTTAATATATTTATTTGGCAACATAGGGCGATATTAACAATATTTAGCTTTGAGTTTATATGCGAAGCAAGCAGGCACGACGTTGCCTGTGCAGATCAACGAAACGAGATTTATTTTCTGAATACGCTATCGGCTGTAAGGCGAATAGAAAGCGAACTACTGATAAAAACTCTGCACGCAGGCAGAATGCCAAAGCTAGGCAAAAAGTAAATAGAGAGAGAGAGAGAGTGATCAATCACTGGGTTGCTTTGTATGCTGATTCGGCTGCATAACCCAACAATGACCTTGATGCTCGATAATCTGATTATTGGAATAGATTTCCTATATATGGTAAGATCGGTACCATGATCCAGTGCGAGAAGGCGAAGCTGATTTTGTATACAGCGGATAGAAAGATAATTGCAGAGGGATCGAGAAACCCTCGTAGGAAGCGGCGACGGTGTGGTTCGTTTAATGGTCAACGGCGCAGGCCTCTGAAGTATGGACAGGAAATACCTCCATGTAATGTTACGCCAGTAGGATCAGCGAGGGTAATGGAGACGACGGAGGAAAAGGAGCGGCAGCCTCTGAAGGTCCAGGAAGCACCTCCGACTGATTTGTATTTTATACATAGTGTTAACATTATAGGTAGCGGCAAATGTACTTTAGCATTTTGGGTACTATAATATACATTAACAGTTGAGATCGGGGTGGGGTTTTTAAGAAAAAGGACATCAACTTGATTTTCAACCTTTATCCAAAATTTTGTGTTACCATTTATATGTATATTTGTTAAAAACGACACGTTTATAGAGAGAGTTGAACAGACAGTCAGACAAAGCCAAGGACTTGGGTATTGTTGTGGGTCAATAATACATTTGCAAAAAGTTAGCTTAGTTAGTTACTCATTTTCAATGGGAAATAAATAGTTCAAACGGCATTGTCATACTTATCTTCGCAAGAACTATTTGCAAAACAAACAAAACTTTTAAAATATAACTATGGCGAAGTTTAGTCATTTTATTAGTTAGAAAATCTAACTCGATGATTTCTCTCATAGGTTCTGGTCAGTCTAGGGGTAGCATTTTCTGTGTCCAGCTGGCGGTCGTCTTTGATGAGGAATGCTGGTTTGAGGCGGTCAACTGATACTGCAGTCTCGTGGCCATTGAGTCTTATAGTGAAAACACGATCGTTTTCGCGTCTGATATTCCCATGAGGACCAGTGTAAGATGCTTCCAGCGGCTGCTTTATGGCGTCAGTGCGGAGAAATACATGTGTGCATTTATCGATCCGTTTTAGTAAGAACATATTCTGCTTGATGTGGAGTGCTGTTGATTTCGGTCGCACTTTTTGCATGTGCACCCTAAAAATACTCAAAAACGCGGTGAGATTAACCGTGCCGTCCAAGTCGGTGAAAAACTCGCTTGGAAGTCGAATAGGTGTTCCGTATACCATTTCTGAGGCGGAAGATTTGAGATCCTCCATGAAACAGGTTCGAAGTCTTAGTAGAACTGTCGGCAGTAACTCCGGCCACGGAGTACCTGTGTTGCGCATTTAAGATGACTTTAAGGATCTGTGCCACCTCTGAATGAATCCGTTTGACTGAGGGTGGTAGGCCGTCGTGTGTATGTGTTTGCTTCCAAACTGCTGACTCAAATTGTGTTCCTTGGTCTGTAGTTTTTAGCGAACCATATCGAGATATCCAGTGAGTCCATAACGTCGTAGCTATGGTCTCAGCAGTATTATTTTAGAGACGTACAGCTTCGGGCCATCGCGTAAGTCTGTCAATCATCGTCAGACAGTAGCGATAGTTGTGTTGTAGTAACATAACTACAATGTCCAGGTGAACGTGATCAAATCTACCGGCACTTCGATCTTTTTTGGTAAGAGGTGGTTGTGTTTGTGGATCTTATACCGCTGACATGGTAAGCAAACTCTGCACCACTCGAAGACATCTTTGTTCATCGAGGGCCATACGAACTTTTGGGGCACTTGGCGAACTGATAACTGACCACTGGGATGTAACAAGCCGTGAATGATAGAAAACACAGCGTTGCGCAAAGATTTGGGTACATAAGGGCGAACGCTTCCTGTAGATATATCGCAGTAGAGTGAGATGTTGTCATCAAATCGAACTCTTAACAGTTTTCTATGGGCGATGCTGAAATGCGTACACGAGCGGCTTGTGGTCCGTTCTGATGACGAAAATGCGTCCGTCAACAAGGTGCCGGAAGTATTTGATGGTTTCAAAGATAGCGAGCATTTCTCTGTTGTACGTCGAGTAATTTCTCTCCGTGTTGCTCAGCTTCTTTGAGAAAAATCCTAAAGGTTGCCAATTTCCGTATTTACGCTGCTCTAAAACTGCTCCAATTAAGTAATCAGTTTTTGGTTTGGGAAAACACAAGAGGGCTGCGTCTGCTATGCTTCGTTTGCAAGCTTCAAACGCTGCCTGGAGCTCTGGTGCCATTCAATTTTACGTTGATCATTTTTCTTTACATCCTTTAGCAACTCAGTGAGCGGTGCTTGTATGTGTGATGATCGAGCCAAACATCTGCGATATTAATTTATAACGCCCAAGAAGCGACCAAGTTGGCTTATGGTTTCTGGACGTTCATAATTGAGAATGGCATCTATGCGTTCGGAGTCGCGATCGAACTCTCATCGAGAACAGACGTGCCCACGGACTGCGCAAACGCCACCCAGCAAACAAACACACAACAACAACCACCGTTACAAGCAGCGAGCTTATCAGCGCACTGAGCTCTGATTGGTTGGCTGAGTCATGCCACTGAGCTGAGCTCGAAGCTCAGCTTGCCGTGTACAAGCAAACCTTATCGCACCAACACACTCACACGCACGGCCTGTGCGTGTTATCTCTGTAAATCAGCTCTGCACTCAACAGCAACAGCAACAACACAAGCAGCGCACCACGTGCAAAGTCGCCCACGACTTTAGCACCAGTGCTGCAGCTTTGGCTAAACTCAAAAATCAGCGCAAACTGAAGAGCAACAGCTTTTCACTGCTGTCTTTGGACAGCAACATCGAGAGCGATACCGATAACGATACCGATAACAATACCAAAATGGATATTAAGAGTCGCCCTGCGCGTCTTGCGACGCCAGCAACCAAGACCACCACCCATCTTCATTCCAGATGTGGCCAACATAACGGCTCTTGTGAACTCAATCATAGAACTGGTTGGAAGAGATAGTGACTTTACATATAAAGCGCTAAACAATAGTAAATTCAGGGTCATGATGCCGGACAAGACCAGTTACAAGGCGCTTAAGGCCCATCTGGAGTCGACAGACAAGAGGTTTTACACCTGTCAGCCAAGGGACGAGAGGGCATATAAAATTGTCATCAAGGGATTGAATCACACTACGTCGCTATCCCACATAAAAGAGGAGCTGGCCGCACAGGGGCATACCGCAAGGGACGTGCATAATGCGATTAGCAATAGAAACAAGTCGCCAATGCCACTTTTTTTGTTAATTTAGAACCGGCAAAAAACAACAAAGAGGCCTTCCAAATCAAAAGGCTCTGCAGGTCAGTGGTTAGAGTTGAAGCACCCCTAAAATTCAACGACATACCTCAATGCTTCCGCTGCCAAGGGTTTGGTCACAGCCAGCGTTACTGCAAGCTCCAGGCGAGGTGTGTCAAATGCGTTGGTGTCCACAGCTCAGCGGACTGCCCCAAACAGAAGGACGAGGCGGCCACATGCCTTCACTGTGGTGGTGACCATCCTGCGTCATACAAAGGCTGCCCGGCGTATAAAAATGCCAAGGCATTAAGCTCGCCCAAACCATCCCGGCCCAGTGAAACACAGAGAGGAAGCCAGCGTACTACTCACGCCACGGTCACTGGAGGGAAATCCTTTGCAGAGATGCTCAAAGGAAGCCGTCCCGAACAACCGCAACCACAACCCACGGAACAAGCAACACAAGCAGCACAAACAGCACAAGCGGCCCAAGACACCCAAATGGCAGCCATGTTATCCAAAATGGAGAGCATGTTTGAGAAGATGCTGAACAGGATGTTCAAGCAGATGACGGAGATGATAACCTCCATTCTCTCCAAGGTCTGCAAATAGGCCTGCACATAGCCTTTTGGAATGCGAACGGCCTGGTGCGAAACAGGCCTGAGGTGGAGCATTTTCTCCACATCAATTGCATTGACATCCTGTTAATTTCCGCAACTCACTTCTCAAACAGATCGTATGTATGTATGTATGTATGTATCGAGGATATGATGTTATCCACGCTGACCATCCCAACGGCCGGGCTCGCGGTGGGGCAGCTATTATTATCAAAGCTGGTATAAGGTACAGCTCGCTCGCTACACTGAAGGAGGAATGGGTGCAGTGCGCTAAAGTTTGCCTCTTCAGTCCTTTTGGTGCAACTACTATTGCTGCTATTTACATCCCACCCAGGCACAGAGCCTGGGAAGCAGATACATAATAGGCGGCGATTTTAACGCAAAGCACCAGTGATGGGGATGTCGCACAAGCAACCCTAAAGGAAGTGCACTCCTTAGATGCATCCAACGCAGAGGAGTTGAGTGCTACTCCACTGGCGAACCGACGTATTGGCCCACAGACCACCAAAAACTCCCTGACATCCTGGACATTGCACTCTACAAGGGCATCGATCGAACAAAGATCGAGTGCGTGGCGAATGCGGACCTTTTATCTGCATCAACCTTCCAGTGCTAAAAGCTGCTGCCAAACCAAAAATGATCAGAAGCAGCACTAGAAGGGACGCATATGCCAACTGGATGAGTGACAATGTTAATCCCAACCTGGACCTCAACACCCCTGAGCAAATCGATGCTGCCATTGAAGGACTTACTCAGGAAATGCACAACACTGCTGCACATGCATCCCCAAGAGTTGCACCCACACCAAAGCACACATCAAGGAAAATGCATCTTTGGTCGCCAGAAGTTGCAGCTCTGGTTGCCGAAAAAAGGCGACTCAGGAGAGTCTGGTTCATGTTCCGAAATCCAAGGGACAAGAACGCACTCAATAGAGCGGCAAAGCAGCTGAAGGAGGTGCTGCAGAAGCTAAGGACCAGCGCGTTTGAGCATTTCTTGGGTAACTTCGAGCCTGGAGATACACACCACAACCTCTGGCAGGTCACACGACATATAAAACGCCCTATAAAAAGAACGGCGGCAATCCAGCGGGACGACGGGACCTGGTGTCGAACCGACCAGGATAGAGCTGAGGCGTTCGCTGAACATCTAAGTGAATCTTTCACCCCCATCATGAGGTGTACAGCTCAGGAAGAAGAAGCCACTCGACGCGCACTACAGGAACCCAGTGCAAACCTGGCAGTGATCGCACCGGCGACAGTGGAGGAGGTCGAGATGAAAATTCGCGGATTGAAAATCAATAAATCGCCAGGTGCCGATGGCATTGAAGCCCTGACCATGAAACTCCTCCCTCCTCCCTGTACGCAGCTGTTGACCAACATCTTCAACAGGTGCTTTGAAACTGGCCACTATGCAAAAGCATGGAAATCCGCTAAGGTTATCATGATACCAAAGCCTGGCAAGCCTGAAGCCAATATCGCCTCCTACCGTCCGATCAGTTTACTGGCAATACTCTCCAAAATACTCGAAAGAGTAGTTTTGCGAAGAGTGTTGCCAGTCATGGACGAGGCTGATTTGATCCCAGATCACCAGTTTGGTTTCAGGCGCTCACATTTCACACCGGAGCAATGCCATCGCCTAGTGGAAGCGATACAGGATGCATTCGAGACTAAGAAGTACTACTGCACCGTCCTGTTAGATGTAAAGCAGGCGTTCGACAGGGTCTGGCACGCAGGCCTGCTAGAGAAGGTTCGCAGCAGCTTGCCTATCTCTCACTACAACGTCCTCAGGGCCTACTTGAACGGCAGAACGTTCACGGTGAGATGCCCTGTATACAATATATACAGCCGACATGCCAGCTCCTCCCGAAGAGAACTTAAGGGTCGCAACATACCCTGACGATACAGCCTTCCTGGCAACAGCCGATACCCCGCAGGACGCCTCAGAAATCGTACAACGACAGCTGGGCGCTATTGATCCATGATTGCGCAGATGGAACATCACCATAAACGAAGGAAAATCCACGCAAATCACCTTCACACTGCGCAACGGAGACTGCCCGCCGGTCACCCTAAATGGGGTCGTCATCCCAGGCGAGCGAACACCAAAGTACCTGGGCATGACTCTTGATAGGCGCCTCACATAGCGTACCCATATCCTGCGAAAAAGAAAACAGGCAGGGGATAGAGTGAAGCAGTATCAATGGCTCATTGGCAGGCGCTCTAAGCTAAAAACTAGATTAAAGTTGCTGGTCTACAAAAGCGTCATAAAGCCAATATGGACATATGGCATCCAATTATGGGGAACAGCCAGCATGTCCAATCGCAGAACCATACAGCGGCTCCAAAATAAAACATTGCGCATGGTCTCAGCAGCCCAACAACTCCATGCTAACAAGACCATCCATCAGGAACTAGGTATGCCCCGGGTGGCAGAAGAAATTGCTAGAATTAGCACTAAGTACATCGAGAGGCTACACAACCACCCCAACGCGTTGGCAGTCAATCTGTTGGATAACAGCATGGCCACAAGAAGGCTAAAGAGAGCTCACCCCCTGGACTTTCCACTGAAAGGCGAACACTAAGACTCCACACCACCACCCAATTTCCCACCTTTATACCCCCCAACATTTTCATTTTTCTTTACATCCTTTAGCAACTCAGTGAGCGGTGCTTGTATGTGTGATGATCGAGCCAAACATCTGCGATATTAATTTATAACGCCCAAGAAGCGACCAAGTTGGCTTATGGTTTCTGGACGTTCATAATTGAGAATGGCATCTATGCGTTCGGAGTCGCGATCGAACTCTCATCGAGAACAGACGTGCCCACGGACTGCGCAAACGCCACCCAGCAAACAAACACACAACAACAACCACCGTTACAAGCAGCGAGCTTATCAGCGCACTGAGCTCTGATTGGTTGGCTGAGTCATGCCACTGAGCTGAGCTCGAAGCTCAGCTTGCCGTGTGCAAGCAAACCTTATCGCACCAACACACTCACACGCACGGCCTGTGCGTGTTATCTCTGTAAATCAGCTCTGCACTCAACAGCAACAGCAACAACACAAGCAGCGCACCACGTGCAAAGTCGCCCACGACTTTAGCATTGCACACCCCCCCCCCCCCCACACACACCGAACTACCCATCCCTCACCAAGGCGACCAACATGAACTGGCAGTCAGTCCCGCGCTCACCACGCTAACGGCGCCCTCAGCGCAACAAGCGCCCAGCAGCCGAATCAAGCTCAACTAAGCCAAAAGGCTCCACCAAAGAAGCGCACCCAGCCCATCGCCAGCGATTACTCTGACTCGTCAACTGAGCCAGGTGAGATCAAGATAAGGAGTAAACCAGCAGGGTCAAAATCTGACGATGGCAAACCTAGCACCAGTGCTGCAGCTTTGGCTAAACTCAAAAATCAGCGCAAACTGAAGAGCAACAGCTTTTCACTGCTGTCTTTGGACAGCAACATCGAGAGCGATACCGATAACGATACCGATAACAATACCAAAATGGATATTAAGAGTCGCCCTGCGCGTCTTGCGACGCCAGCAACCAAGACCACCACCCATCTTCATTCCAGATGTGGCCAACATAACGGCTCTTGTGAACTCAATCATAGAACTGGTTGGAAGAGATAGTGACTTTACATATAAAGCGCTAAACAATAGTAAATTCAGGGTCATGATGCCGGACAAGACCAGTTACAAGGCGCTTAAGGCCCATCTGGAGTCGACAGACAAGAGGTTTTACACCTTTCAGCCAAGGGACGAGAGGGCATATAAAATTGTCATCAAGGGATTGAATCACACTACGTCGCTATCCCACATAAAAGAGGAGCTGGCCGCACAGGGGCATACCGCAAGGGACGTGCATAATGCGATTAGCAATAGAAACAAGTCGCCAATGCCACTTTTTTTGTTAATTTAGAACCGGCAAAAAACAACAAAGAGGCCTTCCAAATCAAAAGGCTCTGCAGGTCAGTGGTTAGAGTTGAAGCACCCCTAAAATTCAACGACATACCTCAATGCTTCCGCTGCCAAGGGTTTGGTCACAGCCAGCGTTACTGCAAGCTCCAGGCGAGGTGTGTCAAATGCGTTGGTGTCCACAGCTCAGCGGACTGCCCCAAACAGAAGGACGAGGCGGCCACATGCCTTCACTGTGGTGGTGACCATCCTGCGTCATACAAAGGCTGCCCGGCGTATAAAAATGCCAAGGCATTAAGCTCGCCCAAACCATCCCGGCCCAGTGAAACACAGAGAGGAAGCCAGCGTACTACTCACGCCACGGTCACTGGAGGGAAATCCTTTGCAGAGATGCTCAAAGGAAGCCGTCCCGAACAACCGCAACCACAACCCACGGAACAAGCAACACAAGCAGCACAAACAGCACAAGCGGCCCAAGACACCCAAATGGCAGCCATGTTATCCAAAATGGAGAGCATGTTTGAGAAGATGCTGAACAGGATGTTCAAGCAGATGACGGAGATGATAACCTCCATTCTCTCCAAGGTCTGCAAATAGGCCTGCACATAGCCTTTTGGAATGCGAACGGCCTGGTGCGAAACAGGCCTGAGGTGGAGCATTTTCTCCACATCAATTGCATTGACATCCTGTTAATTTCCGCAACTCACTTCTCAAACAGATCGTATGTATGTATGTATGTATGTATCGAGGATATGATGTTATCCACGCTGACCATCCCAACGGCCGGGCTCGCGGTGGGGCAGCTATTATTATCAAAGCTGGTATAAGGTACAGCTCGCTCGCTACACTGAAGGAGGAATGGGTGCAGTGCGCTAAAGTTTGCCTCTTCAGTCCTTTTGGTGCAACTACTATTGCTGCTATTTACATCCCACCCAGGCACAGAGCCTGGGAAGCAGATACATAATAGGCGGCGATTTTAACGCAAAGCACCAGTGATGGGGATGTCGCACAAGCAACCCTAAAGGAAGTGCACTCCTTAGATGCATCCAACGCAGAGGAGTTGAGTGCTACTCCACTGGCGAACCGACGTATTGGCCCACAGACCACCAAAAACTCCCTGACATCCTGGACATTGCACTCTACAAGGGCATCGATCGAACAAAGATCGAGTGCGTGGCGAATGCGGACCTTTTATCTGCATCAACCTTCCAGTGCTAAAAGCTGCTGCCAAACCAAAAATGATCAGAAGCAGCACTAGAAGGGACGCATATGCCAACTGGATGAGTGACAATGTTAATCCCAACCTGGACCTCAACACCCCTGAGCAAATCGATGCTGCCATTGAAGGACTTACTCAGGAAATGCACAACACTGCTGCACATGCATCCCCAAGAGTTGCACCCACACCAAAGCACACATCAAGGAAAATGCATCTTTGGTCGCCAGAAGTTGCAGCTCTGGTTGCCGAAAAAAGGCGACTCAGGAGAGTCTGGTTCATGTTCCGAAATCCAAGGGACAAGAACGCACTCAATAGAGCGGCAAAGCAGCTGAAGGAGGTGCTGCAGAAGCTAAGGACCAGCGCGTTTGAGCATTTCTTGGGTAACTTCGAGCCTGGAGATACACACCACAACCTCTGGCAGGTCACACGACATATAAAACGCCCTATAAAAAGAACGGCGGCAATCCAGCGGGACGACGGGACCTGGTGTCGAACCGACCAGGATAGAGCTGAGGCGTTCGCTGAACATCTAAGTGAATCTTTCACCCCCATCATGAGGTGTACAGCTCAGGAAGAAGAAGCCACTCGACGCGCACTACAGGAACCCAGTGCAAACCTGGCAGTGATCGCACCGGCGACAGTGGAGGAGGTCGAGATGAAAATTCGCGGATTGAAAATCAATAAATCGCCAGGTGCCGATGGCATTGAAGCCCTGACCATGAAACTCCTCCCTCCTCCCTGTACGCAGCTGTTGACCAACATCTTCAACAGGTGCTTTGAAACTGGCCACTATGCAAAAGCATGGAAATCCGCTAAGGTTATCATGATACCAAAGCCTGGCAAGCCTGAAGCCAATATCGCCTCCTACCGTCCGATCAGTTTACTGGCAATACTCTCCAAAATACTCGAAAGAGTAGTTTTGCGAAGAGTGTTGCCAGTCATGGACGAGGCTGATTTGATCCCAGATCACCAGTTTGGTTTCAGGCGCTCACATTTCACACCGGAGCAATGCCATCGCCTAGTGGAAGCGATACAGGATGCATTCGAGACTAAGAAGTACTACTGCACCGTCCTGTTAGATGTAAAGCAGGCGTTCGACAGGGTCTGGCACGCAGGCCTGCTAGAGAAGGTTCGCAGCAGCTTGCCTATCTCTCACTACAACGTCCTCAGGGCCTACTTGAACGGCAGAACGTTCACGGTGAGATGCCCTGTATACAATATATACAGCCGACATGCCAGCTCCTCCCGAAGAGAACTTAAGGGTCGCAACATACCCTGACGATACAGCCTTCCTGGCAACAGCCGATACCCCGCAGGACGCCTCAGAAATCGTACAACGACAGCTGGGCGCTATTGATCCATGATTGCGCAGATGGAACATCACCATAAACGAAGGAAAATCCACGCAAATCACCTTCACACTGCGCAACGGAGACTGCCCGCCGGTCACCCTAAATGGGGTCGTCATCCCAGGCGAGCGAACACCAAAGTACCTGGGCATGACTCTTGATAGGCGCCTCACATAGCGTACCCATATCCTGCGAAAAAGAAAACAGGCAGGGGATAGAGTGAAGCAGTATCAATGGCTCATTGGCAGGCGCTCTAAGCTAAAAACTAGATTAAAGTTGCTGGTCTACAAAAGCGTCATAAAGCCAATATGGACATATGGCATCCAATTATGGGGAACAGCCAGCATGTCCAATCGCAGAACCATACAGCGGCTCCAAAATAAAACATTGCGCATGGTCTCAGCAGCCCAACAACTCCATGCTAACAAGACCATCCATCAGGAACTAGGTATGCCCCGGGTGGCAGAAGAAATTGCTAGAATTAGCACTAAGTACATCGAGAGGCTACACAACCACCCCAACGCGTTGGCAGTCAATCTGTTGGATAACAGCATGGCCACAAGAAGGCTAAAGAGAGCTCACCCCCTGGACTTTCCACTGAAAGGCGAACACTAAGACTCCACACCACCACCCAATTTCCCACCTTTATACCCCCCAACATTTTCATTTTTCTTTACATCCTTTAGCAACTCAGTGAGCGGTGCTTGTATGTGTGATGATCGAGCCAAACATCTGCGATATTAATTTATAACGCCCAAGAAGCGACCAAGTTGGCTTATGGTTTCTGGACGTTCATAATTGAGAATGGCATCTATGCGTTCGGAGTCGCGATCGAACTCTCATCGAGAACAGACGTGCCCACGGACTGCGCAAACGCCACCCAGCAAACAAACACACAACAACAACCACCGTTACAAGCAGCGAGCTTATCAGCGCACTGAGCTCTGATTGGTTGGCTGAGTCATGCCACTGAGCTGAGCTCGAAGCTCAGCTTGCCGTGTGCAAGCAAACCTTATCGCACCAACACACTCACACGCACGGCCTGTGCGTGTTATCTCTGTAAATCAGCTCTGCACTCAACAGCAACAGCAACAACACAAGCAGCGCACCACGTGCAAAGTCGCCCACGACTTTAGCATTGCACACCCCCCCCCCCCCCACACACACCGAACTACCCATCCCTCACCAAGGCGACCAACATGAACTGGCAGTCAGTCCCGCGCTCACCACGCTAACGGCGCCCTCAGCGCAACAAGCGCCCAGCAGCCGAATCAAGCTCAACTAAGCCAAAAGGCTCCACCAAAGAAGCGCACCCAGCCCATCGCCAGCGATTACTCTGACTCGTCAACTGAGCCAGGTGAGATCAAGATAAGGAGTAAACCAGCAGGGTCAAAATCTGACGATGGCAAACCTAGCACCAGTGCTGCAGCTTTGGCTAAACTCAAAAATCAGCGCAAACTGAAGAGCAACAGCTTTTCACTGCTGTCTTTGGACAGCAACATCGAGAGCGATACCGATAACGATACCGATAACAATACCAAAATGGATATTAAGAGTCGCCCTGCGCGTCTTGCGACGCCAGCAACCAAGACCACCACCCATCTTCATTCCAGATGTGGCCAACATAACGGCTCTTGTGAACTCAATCATAGAACTGGTTGGAAGAGATAGTGACTTTACATATAAAGCGCTAAACAATAGTAAATTCAGGGTCATGATGCCGGACAAGACCAGTTACAAGGCGCTTAAGGCCCATCTGGAGTCGACAGACAAGAGGTTTTACACCTTTCAGCCAAGGGACGAGAGGGCATATAAAATTGTCATCAAGGGATTGAATCACACCACGTCGCTATCCCACATAAAAGAGGAGCTGGCCGCACAGGGGCATACCACAAGGGACGTGCATAATGCGATTAGCAATAGAAACAAGTCGCCAATGCCACTTTTTTTGTTAATTTAGAACCGGCAAAAAACAACAAAGAGGCCTTCCAAATCAAAAGGCTCTGCAGGTCAGTGGTTAGAGTTGAAGCACCCCTAAAATTCAACGACATACCTCAATGCTTCCGCTGCCAAGGGTTTGGTCACAGCCAGCGTTACTGCAAGCTCCAGGCGAGGTGTGTCAAATGCGTTGGTGTCCACAGCTCAGCGGACTGCCCCAAACAGAAGGACGAGGCGGCCACATGCCTTCACTGTGGTGGTGACCATCCTGCGTCATACAAAGGCTGCCCGGCGTATAAAAATGCCAAGGCATTAAGCTCGCCCAAACCATCCCGGCCCAGTGAAACACAGAGAGGAAGCCAGCGTACTACTCACGCCACGGTCACTGGAGGGAAATCCTTTGCAGAGATGCTCAAAGGAAGCCGTCCCGAACAACCGCAACCACAACCCACGGAACAAGCAACACAAGCAGCACAAACAGCACAAGCGGCCCAAGACACCCAAATGGCAGCCATGTTATCCAAAATGGAGAGCATGTTTGAGAAGATGCTGAACAGGATGTTCAAGCAGATGACGGAGATGATAACCTCCATTCTCTCCAAGGTCTGCAAATAGGCCTGCACATAGCCTTTTGGAATGCGAACGGCCTGGTGCGAAACAGGCCTGAGGTGGAGCATTTTCTCCACATCAATTGCATTGACATCCTGTTAATTTCCGCAACTCACTTCTCAAACAGATCGTATGTATGTATGTATGTATGTATCGAGGATATGATGTTATCCACGCTGACCATCCCAACGGCCGGGCTCGCGGTGGGGCAGCTATTATTATCAAAGCTGGTATAAGGTACAGCTCGCTCGCTACACTGAAGGAGGAATGGGTGCAGTGCGCTAAAGTTTGCCTCTTCAGTCCTTTTGGTGCAACTACTATTGCTGCTATTTACATCCCACCCAGGCACAGAGCCTGGGATGTGATGGGGATGTCGCACAAGCAACCCTAAAGGAAGTGCACTCCTTAGATGCATCCAACGCAGAGGAGTTGAGTGCTACTCCACTGGCGAACCGACGTATTGGCCCACAGACCACCAAAAACTCCCTGACATCCTGGACATTGCACTCTACAAGGGCATCGATCGAACAAAGATCGAGTGCGTGGCGAATGCGGACCTTTTATCTGCATCAACCTTCCAGTGCTAAAAGCTGCTGCCAAACCAAAAATGATCAGAAGCAGCACTAGAAGGGACGCATATGCCAACTGGATGAGTGACAATGTTAATCCCAACCTGGACCTCAACACCCCTGAGCAAATCGATGCTGCCATTGAAGGACTTACTCAGGAAATGCACAACACTGCTGCACATGCATCCCCAAGAGTTGCACCCACACCAAAGCACACATCAAGGAAAATGCATCTTTGGTCGCCAGAAGTTGCAGCTCTGGTTGCCGAAAAAAGGCGACTCAGGAGAGTCTGGTTCATGTTCCGAAATCCAAGGGACAAGAACGCACTCAATAGAGCGGCAAAGCAGCTGAAGGAGGTGCTGCAGAAGCTAAGGACCAGCGCGTTTGAGCATTTCTTGGGTAACTTCGAGCCTGGAGATACACACCACAACCTCTGGCAGGTCACACGACATATAAAACGCCCTATAAAAAGAACGGCGGCAATCCAGCGGGACGACGGGACCTGGTGTCGAACCGACCAGGATAGAGCTGAGGCGTTCGCTGAACATCTAAGTGAATCTTTCACCCCCATCATGAGGTGTACAGCTCAGGAAGAAGAAGCCACTCGACGCGCACTACAGGAACCCAGTGCAAACCTGGCAGTGATCGCACCGGCGACAGTGGAGGAGGTCGAGATGAAAATTCGCGGATTGAAAATCAATAAATCGCCAGGTGCCGATGGCATTGAAGCCCTGACCATGAAACTCCTCCCTCCTCCCTGTACGCAGCTGTTGACCAACATCTTCAACAGGTGCTTTGAAACTGGCCACTATGCAAAAGCATGGAAATCCGCTAAGGTTATCATGATACCAAAGCCTGGCAAGCCTGAAGCCAATATCGCCTCCTACCGTCCGATCAGTTTACTGGCAATACTCTCCAAAATACTCGAAAGAGTAGTTTTGCGAAGAGTGTTGCCAGTCATGGACGAGGCTGATTTGATCCCAGATCACCAGTTTGGTTTCAGGCGCTCACATTTCACACCGGAGCAATGCCATCGCCTAGTGGAAGCGATACAGGATGCATTCGAGACTAAGAAGTACTACTGCACCGTCCTGTTAGATGTAAAGCAGGCGTTCGACAGGGTCTGGCACGCAGGCCTGCTAGAGAAGGTTCGCAGCAGCTTGCCTATCTCTCACTACAACGTCCTCAGGGCCTACTTGAACGGCAGAACGTTCACGGTGAGATGCCCTGTATACAATATATACAGCCGACATGCCAGCTCTTCCCGAAGAGAACTTAAGGGTCGCAACATACCCTGACGATACAGCCTTCCTGGCAACAGCCGATACCCCGCAGGACGCCTCAGAAATCGTACAACGACAGCTGGGCGCTATTGATCCATGATTGCGCAGATGGAACATCACCATAAACGAAGGAAAATCCACGCAAATCACCTTCACACTGCGCAACGGAGACTGCCCGCCGGTCACCCTAAATGGGGTCGTCATCCCAGGCGAGCGAACACCAAAGTACCTGGGCATGACTCTTGATAGGCGCCTCACATAGCGTACCCATATCCTGCGAAAAAGAAAACAGGCAGGGGATAGAGTGAAGCAGTATCAATGGCTCATTGGCAGGCGCTCTAAGCTAAAAACTAGATTAAAGTTGCTGGTCTACAAAAGCGTCATAAAGCCAATATGGACATATGGCATCCAATTATGGGGAACAGCCAGCATGTCCAATCGCAGAACCATACAGCGGCTCCAAAATAAAACATTGCGCATGGTCTCAGCAGCCCAACAACTCCATGCTAACAAGACCATCCATCAGGAACTAGGTATGCCCCGGGTGGCAGAAGAAATTGCTAGAATTAGCACTAAGTACATCGAGAGGCTACACAACCACCCCAACGCGTTGGCAGTCAATCTGTTGGATAACAGCATGGCCACAAGAAGGCTAAAGAGAGCTCACCCCCTGGACTTTCCACTGAAAGGCGAACACTAAGACTCCACACCACCACCCAATTTCCCACCTTTATACCCCCCAACCCAACAGAGAACAATGAAATAAGCAATTGTTAATGTAATGATAAAATTTAATTATTGTCCAAATCAGGACAGATTTTTAATAAATATATATATATATGACCAAGAAAAAAAAAATCTATGCGTTCGGTGGGTGGTCTAAATACAAATTCGTTGATCGTATGGCTGAAAAAATTGACTTGAGATTGCGCCAACCAGATTAGCAAGATTGACGCTTAGGCCATGTTTCTGAAGTACTTGCAAGACAGCCCGAAGATGCTCTTTGTGTTCAGCGATGAAATGCGATTTTACAAGTATGTCGTCTATGTAACAGTAAACAAAGTCCATGCAGCGAAAAATTTTGTCCATTAAAGGGACTTTCCCGTTCTAAGTCCCGAAAATTGCCAAAATTTCAGGAATTTTTTTTCGGTACAAAATAAAGAATTCTGCAAAAACTTTTTCGTGGGTTTTATTCGTTATTAAATGAAGTGTATTTCAGAATTTTTTCATAAAAAAATATTTCAAAATGGCGGCTCTATCTCCCGCCAAAGGAGCCGCCTCTGGCGCGAAGCGACCCGCGCAGCCTCCGCATGTAATCTGAAATCAAAAAATAAAAAAAATTCTCAAAATAGATGAAATTTGTGGGGCCCTGACGGTTTTCGATTTTTAAAAACCCCCTTGAAAACAAAATGGCGGCCATTACAAAAAAAAAGTCATTTTTTCATCCTTTTTTTGCGCTTTAAATTTAACAAAAAAAACAGTTGAAATAATTTTTTCGAAAAAAAAACGCTCTGTCAGGGCCCCTTAAATTTAATTAGCTTTAATTTGAGCCGTAAAACGTTAAAATCAGTGCATCCTTGAATTTGTAGAAAGGTACGGCGCGCCGGAAAACATAGTTTCGAGAAAAACGCGTTTAATGTTTTATATAGTAAAAAATCGTATTCAAAGTTAGTTTTTTGCAACTTACGTCTAATCATCTATTCCGGGTCCATACAGAGTCCCTTCTTCATCTTCAAAAATCATATCATTTTGAATTTGCAAATTGATTTTATCAATTCTTGCTTGTTTTGCGAGCTCCGACAATTTTTGCTCCCCATAGATGATGCGTCTATTGTCCATTTTCTCGCCGAAGTTTTTGCTGTAGTTCCCAAGACAATTCCTAGCGTATTCATTGTTCTTAAAATAGATGAATAACCTTCATTGAAGACACCAGCAGCTACATATGATGCTATTTCAATAGTTTTTACACTACAATGAAGGTGTTTCGGAGCAATTTTCCAGATACAAGCGTTTAAACTTTGATTGTCGTTTTGGGTGTTTGGGCGCTTTCAGACGGCTCCGCCCGATCCCGTATTTCTCGAAAACTACGTCGTATTTCGAAATATCCTTTCTCCCACGGATTCTTGACAACATAAGGATGAGATTTAAGCAACAAAAAAATTTTCGATTTTTTCATCGATTTTCGCGGGAAGGTCCCCTTAAGCGTTGAAATGTTTGAGTAGTGTTTTTTAACCCTAACGTCATGTATTGAAACTCAATAAACGGAGTGCATACGGCTGTTTTTTGGATATCGTTTTTAGCCATGGGAGTTTGGTAGTATGCTTTAACCAAATCGAGGGTTTTCTTTCCTTGCAGTTGTTCAGTGAAATCGTGTATGTGAGCGATTGGATAGCAATCTGGTATGGTGATTGAATTAAGTTTTCGGTAATCTCCACATGCCTGCCAGCCACCGTCTTTCTTGGTAACCATATGTAACGGGCTGGACCAAGGGCTTTTTTACGGGCGACATATGCCTTGTTCAATCAAGAAGTTTATTTCTCTCTTGGCAGCGACAAGTTTTTCACCGGAGAGGATACGCGGTCTATCCGCAACGTGTATTCCATTTGTTTCAATATAGTGACTCACGTCGTGTTGCGTAGCTGTTTTAAACTATGGCTTTGTCACGTCGACAAATTTACTTAAAAGTTTTTGAAATAATGACATACACTGCTCTGTGGAAATTGATATGTGTTTCGCTTGTGCAAGGCATGCTGGTGTTGACAGTCCAGTGATCGAGTCGATTAATCGTTTGTTTTTCAGACCAATGAGCAGTTGGAATTTGCTCAACAAGTCTGCTCCAATTATAGAAATGTGCACGTCACCGATGATGAACGGACATATAAAGTTACGGCGAGGGTCCAGGTTCAGCTAAATGACATACGTTCCATAAGTGTGAATGACTGTCTGGTTCGCTGCGTACAGTATCAATTCGCACAGTGTGGTATGACTAGTGATGGCACGATTAATCATATGGTACACAATAATCGATTATTTGGACTCAATTTACGATTTAATTGTATCGAAAAAACAGTTGCAATTAATTGAATCTATAATCGATTACTTACTAAAATAATCGCGTCACTACTTTTTGCGGCAAAATACAAACTGGCAAACAAATTATAATGGCAACAACTTGTAGTAAAGTTTGGAAATATTTTTGCAATTGCACATTGCGGACGCCAACAAATATTGAAAGTCGGCTACAGCAAGCCACCTGAAATCAACTATACTGGGACAGTTTGAACGTAGATTTGGAGCTATAGAGCGCTCTTTTTTATTGGTGCATCAACGTTGCTGGACCCGCGTTTTAAAAAAAAATCATTTCCATGATCCAATGGCCTTGGCCATAACCATGAAGAATATTCGGAAAGAAATAGCGGATCTTACACAACGGAATGAGAGTCTGGAAAGCGCAAGTGATGCATCATCCACTGGTGAAATTGAGTTTGATCCATGAGCACACCAAAAGTCGTTGGCGCACAAACGCCGCAAAATAGACGATGACCCATCACTTGTTCAGGACGAGCTCAGTTTTTTCCTGAACGCTCCAGTCCTTGAACTAAAATGCAACGTCGTCCAGTTTGCACGCGGGCACCTGATGGACTGCGTGCGCATTCTTGGAGTTGGAGACGTTTGACATCCTTTTGCAATGTGTCAATCTTCTGAGCTAGTGAACGCAAGTTGTCGTTGCTCTTTTTCCAAAGGTGTTCGGCGGAAGTTGCGCAAACAGATGGGCTCGCTGCGGTCGTGGTATTTGTGCTGATCGCAAAAGTGGCGTTTTGGTTCGACGCTTCGAGCATCTTGTCTGCGATCTTTGCGAGCTTATCCAAATCCGTCTTTTCCCAGATTGTAAGAGTAGGGCAGATCGACGCCGGCATCTCTGCTAGGAAAAGCGTGAGAATGCTGTTCTCGCTGCCCGGGTCCGGCGCGAGTCGTCGCATGTTGGCCAGGATCTCAACCATAGTTGAGGGTTGCTAAGTGCGAATTTGGGCAAATGGATAGACGCAAGTGTGTGCGTGCGAGTCGTCTCAGTCCGGTATCCAGATACACTTGCCCGAAATGCCTCGAATTGCTGCTGTAGGTCTCGGAAATGGGCTCTTAAATCATCGTTTGAATCCGACGTGATAAATAGAGGCGTGGAGGGACCGCTTTCTTCGTAGAAATTTAGTCGCCTCAAATTTAGTCGTTGTGAAAACATGCGTATCACTTTCGTACAATAAGTAATTTTATTGTGATATCACGTCGGGGTCGCCAACATGGCGAAGTTTAGTTGCCATCTATGTTTATTATAAGCTCATGTCATGGTGGCGAAACGCGATGGTGGCTGGCGTGCATGTGGTGACTATCGCAAACTCAATTCAGTCACAACGCCTGATCGCTACCCGATCGGTCATATTCACGATTTCGCTGAGAGACTTTATGGAAAAAAAATATTCACAACGTTGGATTTGGCTCGAGCGTATTATCAGATTCCCATGGCAGCAGAAGACATTAAAAAAACAGCCGTCTGTACTCCATTCGGACTAATTGAATTCTTGTACATGCCCTTTGGATTAAAAAACGCAACCCAAACCTTCCAACGCTTTATGGATGGTATTCTAAGAGGCTTGGACTTCGTCTACTGCTACATAGATGACATCTTAATCATGTCAAGCACACCGGATGAACACGAAAAGCAGCTACGTGCAGTTCTCTCTATACTTCAAAAAAATGGACTGACCATAAATGTAAACAAATGTCAAATTGCCAAACCAGAAGTCACATTTCTTAGCTACATTATAAACCAAGAGGGCATATGCCCACCGAGGGACCGTGTTACTGCCATCACCAACTATAAGCAACCTGACACAACCTGTGAGCTGGGCAGATTCCTTGGCATCGTCAATTATTATCGCCGATGTATTCCCCATGCATCAAAAATTCAGGCCCCTCTCAGCGAACTGATCCAAGACATCAAAAAGAACGATAAACGCCCAGTCAAGTGGACTCCAAAGGCTCTTGAAGCGTTTGAATTGTGCAAGCAGTCCGTTGCGAAAGCTGCCCTAATCAGTCATCCTGTACCCAACGCTGCCCTAGCATTAGTGTGTGATGCATCTGATTCAGCAATCGGTGCTGTTTTGGAGCAACAACTGGGTGTCACTTGGAAACCACTTGGATTTTTTTCAAGAAAACTCTCCAACACCGAAAAAACTACAGCACATACGACCGTGAGCTCCTGGCGATCTACGATGCCATACGGCACTTCAAACATATAGTGGAGGCGCGAGTCTTTGTCATTAAAACCGACCACAAGCCGTTGATATACGCCTTTTCACAGAAACCGGAAAAGGCGTCACCCCGTCAGCTCCGACATCTAGACTTCATAGCACAATTTTCAACAAATATTATACATATTGCTGGTCCAGAAAACTCAGTGGCAGATGCATTGTCACGTATCAGCGCGATCTCGATGCCGACTACAGTGAGTCTGGCAAGGATTGAGGAGGCTCAGAGCGATGATACTGAGCTTACACAATTACTCCAAGGCAACACAGTAATAAAATTCGAACTCATTCCCTTTCAAGACGACATTCAAATCTACTGCGACAAGTTCAATGGGTCTCATAGGCCATATGTGCCACACTCCCTTCGATATCCCGTTTTCGCAGCAATCCATGGACTATCTCACCCCAGTGGTAGGAGCACATTACAACAGGTCCGGCGAAAATATGTCTGGCCTTCAATGAGAAAAGATGTAACTGCGTGGGCTCGAAATTGCCTACCTTGCCAACGATCGAAAATCCACCGTCATAATTCCTTAAGTCCTGTCAAAATCGATATGCCAGATGGTCGTTTTGATCACGTGCACTTGGATATCGTTGTCATGCCGCTAGTGAAAGAGCACCGCTACTGTCTAACAATGATTGATCGCTTCTCCAGATGGCCCGAAGCTGTGTCTCTCAAGGACATAAGTGCTGAAACCATTTCCTCTGCATTTTGGTCCAACTGGATCTCTCGATTTGGTTGTCCAAAAATCATAACCACCGATCAGGGCACTCAATTTGAATCTTTTCTATTTAAAGCACTCGCCGATCTGGTTGGCAGTAAACATATCCACACTACCGCTTACCACCCACAATCCAATGGCATGATCGAGCGTTGGCATCGGTCTTTCAAGTCGGCCCTTATGTGTAGCCGAGAAGTGCCATGGATAGATCTACTGCCTACAGTTCTGCTAGGTTTAAGAACTTGCTACAAGGAGGACCTGGGTACATCAACAGCAGAATTTCTTTATGGAAACCACATCCGTCTTCCCAACGAGTTCTACGATGACTTAGACAAACCACTTCACCCAAAGAATTTTATAGAGAAATTCAGAGAACATATGCGCTTGGTTCGACCGGCATCTGCAGCCCACCACATCAAGGAGTCTATGTTCGTCCTGAAGCACATGAATGACTGCTCTCATGTCATGCTCCGCACCGATGCTGTACGACAACCTCTCGAACAACCCTATACTGGCCCATTCGAAGTGGTCAGCCGAACCTCTGACCGCGTCTACGTCATCAGAATGAACGGCAAAGAATTAGCGGTTTCCGTTGATCGCTTAAAACCAGCATTTATCCCAAAAGAAGTCAACACAGAACCACATTCGCTCCCGACCTGGTCACTGGGGGAGGGTAGCTGTGGCAACACTCTTTTGCGCACCTATCGGAAAACACAATCGAATGACTATCGAGCAACCAAGCAATAACTTGCTTGAATGCAACGGTGTGGTTAACTGGAATTCGAAAAGCTTCTCGTCTAAATTTGTATTTGAATATAAATAAAACGTTTATTAGTGTAAACATCAAACGTCTTAATGTGTACACTAAAGGTTTGTGGCGACCTAATATGGCAATAGCGCAAACAGCAGCTTGCCAGCTGACTATCGGAATGGTGTGGCAACTAAAGAGCGATAAATCGATAAGATTCAGCTGGCAATTCATCGAAAAGCATCAGCTGACGGTTAAAAGATAGAATAAGCTTTTTCTCTTGATCGGCAATTTAACTAGGTCACACGTGCATCACCCGTTGTCAATAATCTGATTGCATCATTGTAATTCCAGTATTAATTGATCTCAATAAACATAGATGGCAACTAAACTTCGCCATGTTGGCGACCCCGACGTGATATCACAATAAAATTACTTATTGTACGAAAGTGATACGCATGTTTTCACAACGACTAAATTTGAGGCGACTAAATTTCTACGAAGAAAGCGGTCCCTCCACGCCTCTATTTATCACGTCGGATTCAAACGATGATTTAAGAGCCCATTTCCGAGACCTACAGCAGCAATTCGAGGCATTTCGGGCAAGTGTATCTGGATACCGGACTGAGACGACTCGCACGCACACACTTGCGTCTATCCATTTGCCCGAATTCGCACTTAGCAACCCTCAACTATGGTTGAGATCCTGGCCAACATGCGACGACTCGCGCCGGACCCGGGCAGCGAGAACAGCATTCTCACGCTTTTCCTAGCAGAGATGCCGGCGTCGATCTGCCCTACTCTTACAATCTGGGAAAAGACGGATTTGGATAAGCTCGCAAAGATCGCAGACAAGATGCTCCAAGCGTCGAACCAAAACGCCACTTTTGCGATCAGCACAAATACCACGACCGCAGCGAGCCCATCTGTTTGCGCAACTTCCGCCGAACACCTTTGGAAAAAGAGCAACGACAACTTGCGTTCACTAGCTCATATAAAGTTACGGCGAGGGTCCAGGTTCAGCTAAATGACATACGTTCCATAAGTGTGAATGACTGTCTGGTTCGCTGCGTACAGTATCAATTCGCACAGTGTGGTATGACTAGTGATGGCACGATTAATCATATGGTACACAATAATCGATTATTTGGACTCAATTTACGATTTAATTGTATCGAAAAAACAGTTGCAATTAATTGAATCTATAATCGATTACTTACTAAAATAATCGCGTCACTACGTTTTGCGGCAAAATACAAACTGGCAAACAAATTATAATGGCAACAACTTGTAGTAAAGTTTGGAAATATTTTTGCAATTGCACATTGCGGACGCCAACAAATATTGAAAGTCGGCTACAGCAAGCCACCTGAAATCAACTATACTGGGACAGTTTGAACGTAGATTTGGAGCTATAGAGCGCTCTTTTTTATTGGTGCATCAACGTTGCTGGACCCGCGTTTTAAAAAAAAATCATTTCCATGATCCAATGGCCTTGGCCATAACCATGAAGAATATTCGGAAAGAAATAGCGGATCTTACACAACGGAATGAGAGTCTGGAAAGCGCAAGTGATGCAGCATCCACTGGTGAAATTGAGTTTGATCCATGAGCACACCAAAAGTCGTTGGCGCACAAACGCCGCAAAATAGACGATGACCCATCACTTGTTCAGGACGAGCTCAGTTTTTTCCTGAACGCTCCAGTCCTTGAACTAAAATGCAACGTCGTCCAGTTTGCACGCGGGCACCTGATGGACTGCGTGCGCATTCTTGGAGTTGGAGACGTTTGACATCCTTTTGCAATGTGTCAATCTTCTGAGCTAGTGAACGCAAGTTGTCGTTGCTCTTTTTCCAAAGGTGTTCGGCGGAAGTTGCGCAAACAGATGGGCTCGCTGCGGTCGTGGTATTTGTGCTGATCGCAAAAGTGGCGTTTTGGTTCGACGCTTCGAGCATCTTGTCTGCGATCTTTGCGAGCTTATCCAAATCCGTCTTTTCCCAGATTGTAAGAGTAGGGCAGATCGACGCCGGCATCTCTGCTAGGAAAAGCGTGAGAATGCTGTTCTCGCTGCCCGGGTCCGGCGCGAGTCGTCGCATGTTGGCCAGGATCTCAACCATAGTTGAGGGTTGCTAAGTGCGAATTCGGGCAAATGGATAGACGCAAGTGTGTGCGTGCGAGTCGTCTCAGTCCGGTATCCAGATACACTTGCCCGAAATGCCTCGAATTGCTGCTGTAGGTCTCGGAAATGGGCTCTTAAATCATCGTTTGAATCCGACGTGATAAATAGAGGCGTGGAGGGACCGCTTTCTTCGTAGAAATTTAGTCGCCTCAAATTTAGTCGTTGTGAAAACATGCGTATCACTTTCGTACAATAAGTAATTTTATTGTGATATCACGTCGGGGTCGCCAACATGGCGAAGTTTAGTTGCCATCTATGTTTATTGAGATCAATTAATACTGGAATTACAATGATGCAATCAGATTATTGACAACGGGTGATGCACGTGTGACCTAGTTAAATTGCCGATCAAGAGAAAAAGCTTATTCTATCTTTTAACCGTCAGCTGATGCTTTTCGATGAATTGCCAGCTGAATCTTATCGATTTATCGCTCTTTAGTTGCCACACCTTTCCGATAGTCAGCTGGCAAGCTGCTGTTTGCGCTATTGCCATATTAGGTCGCCACAAACCTTTAGTGTACACATTAAGACGTTTGATGTTTACACTAATAAACGTTTTATTTATATTCAAATACAAATTTAGACGAGAAGCTTTTCGAATTCCAGTTAACCACACCGTTGCATTCAAGCAAGTTATTGCTTGGTTGCTCGATAGTCATTCGATTGTGTTTTCCGATAGGTGCGCAAAAGAGTGTTGCCACAGCTACCCTCCCCCAGTGACCAGGTCGGGAGCGAATGTGGTTCTGTGTTGACTTCTTTTGGGATAAATGCTGGTTTTAAGCGATCAACGGAAACCGCTAATTCTTTGCCGTTCATTCTGATGACGTAGACGCGGTCAGAGGTTCGGCTGACCACTTCGAATGGGCCAGTATAGGGTTGTTCGAGAGGTTGTCGTACAGCATCAGTGCGGAGCATGACATGAGAGCAGTCATTCATGTGCTTCAGGACGAACATAGACTCCTTGATGTGGTGGGCTGCAGATGCCGGTCGAACCAAGCGCATATGTTCTCTGAATTTCTCTATAAAATTCTTTGGGTGAAGTGGTTTGTCTAAGTCATCGTAGAACTCATTGGGAAGACGGATGTGGTTTCCATAAAGAAATTCTGCTGTTGATGTACCCAGGTCCTCCTTGTAGCAAGTTCTTAAACCTAGCAGAACTGTAGGCAGTAGATCTATCCATGGCACTTCTCGGCTACACATAAGGGCCGACTTGAAAGACCGATGCCAACGCTCGATCATGCCATTGGATTGTGGGTGGTAAGCGGTAGTGTGGATATGTTTACTGCCAACCAGATCGGCGAGTGCTTTAAATAGAAAAGATTCAAATTGAGTGCCCTGATCGGTGGTTATGATTTTTGGACAACCAAATCGAGAGATCCAGTTGGACCAAAATGCAGAGGAAATGGTTTCAGCACTTATGTCCTTGAGAGACACAGCTTCGGGCCATCTGGAGAAGCGATCAATCATTGTTAGACAGTAGCGGTGCTCTTTCACTAGCGGCATGACAACGATATCCAAGTGCACGTGATCAAAACGACCATCTGGCATATCGATTTTGACAGGACTTAAGGAATTATGACGGTGGATTTTCGATCGTTGGCAAGGTAGGCAATTTCGAGCCCACGCAGTTACATCTTTTCTCATTGAAGGCCAGACATATTTTCGCCGGACCTGTTGTAATGTGCTCCTACCACTTGGGTGAGATAGTCCATGGATTGCTGCGAAAACGGGATATCGAAGGGAGTGTGGCACATATGGCCTATGAGACCTATTGAACTTGTCGCAGTAGATTTGAATGTCGTCTTGAAAGGGAATGAGTTCCAATTTTAATGCTGTGTTGCCTTGGAGTAATTGTGTAAGCTCAGTATCATCGCTCTGAGCCTCCTCAATCCTTGCCAGACTCACTGTAGTCGGCATCGAGATCGCGCTGATACGTGACAATGCATCTGCCACTGAGTTTTCTGGACCGGCAATATGTATAATATTTGTTGAAAATTGTGCTATGAAGTCTAGATGTCGGAGCTGACGGGGTGACGCCTTTTCCGGTTTCTGTGAAAAGGCGTATATCAACGGCTTGTGGTCGGTTTTAATGACAAAGACTCGCGCCTCCACTATATGTTTGAAGTGCCGTATGGCATCGTAGATCGCCAGGAGCTCACGGTCGTATGTGCTGTAGTTTTTTCGGTGTTGGAGAGTTTTCTTGAAAAAAATCCAAGTGGTTTCCAAGTGACACCCAGTTGTTGCTCCAAAACAGCACCGATTGCTGAATCAGATGCATCACACACTAATGCTAGGGCAGCGTTGGGTACAGGATGACTGATTAGGGCAGCTTTCGCAACGGACTGCTTGCACAATTCAAACGCTTCAAGAGCCTTTGGAGTCCACTTGACTGGGCGTTTATCGTTCTTTTTGATGTCTTGGATCAGTTCGCTGAGAGGGGCCTGAATTTTTGATGCATGGGGAATACATCGGCGATAATAATTGACGATGCCAAGGAATCTGCCCAGCTCACAGGTTGTGTCAGGTTGCTTATAGTTGGTGATGGCAGTAACACGGTCCCTCGGTGGGCATATGCCCTCTTGGTTTATAATGTAGCTAAGAAATGTTACTTCTGGTTTGGCAATTTGACATTTGTTTACATTTATGGTCAGTCCATTTTTTTGAAGTATAGAAAGAACTGCACGTAGCTGCTTTTCGTGTTCATCCGGTGTGCTTGACATGATTAAGATGTCATCTATGTAGCAGTAGACGAAGTCCAAGCCTCTTAGAATACCATCCATAAAGCGTTGGAAGGTTTGGGTTGCGTTTTTTAATCCAAAGGGCATGTACAAGAATTCAATTAGTCCGAATGGAGTACAGACGGCTGTTTTTTTAATGTCTTCTGCTGCCATGGGAATCTGATAATACGCTCGAGCCAAATCCAACGTTGTGAATATTTTTTTTCCATAAAGTCTCTCAGCGAAATCGTGAATATGACCGATCGGGTAGCGATCAGGCGTTGTGACTGAATTGAGTTTGCGATAGTCACCACATGCACGCCAGCCACCATCGCGTTTCGCCACCATGTGTAGTGGGCTTGCCCATGGGCTGTTGGATGTACGGCAAATGCCCTGGTTGAGCAGAGCATTTACCTCGTTTTTTGCCACGCGTAGTTTCTCGCCGGTGAGGCGTCGAGGTCGATCGGCGATTGGATTGCCTGTCGTTTCGATGAGATGTTCAACTTTGTGTGTTGAGTTTTTGGCATTATGTTGAATCGGTGCTGTCGTCACACTGATGAATTCATTTACTAAGCCTCGAAAGTCAATGGTGTTAGTTATAGTTGATACAGAAACATCTTCTGCATTTGGTGCAGGTTCCTGAGTCGGTTTTTTGGAACTCATGTCGATGAGCTTTTTAGCTTTAAGGTCGATTAGGATGCTATGTCTTGTGAGTAAATCAGCTCCAATTATTGGCGATTCCACATCAGCGATGGTGAATGACCAGGTGAACGTTCGGCCAAAACCCAAGTCGAGATTCATAGATTGAGAGCCGTATGTTTGGATGGTTGATTTATTTGCTGCAAAGAGACGTAGTGCGTTTAGTGTTGTTTTTGCGCGTATTAACTTGCGTGGTAAGATGGACACTGCTGAGCCGGAGTCGATGAGGAAGCGAATTTTCGAGTTATTGTCGATGACATGTAAGCGAGCTTCACGCAAAACACACTCCGAGTTTTGGTGTGCAGTGCTTGCACAATGGCTGGTTGTAGTGTAGCTGCCGCCAACCAGCGAGATCGGCAGCTGCTTTAGTTTAACGGCTTCCAATTGGGGCACTCGGGCCGGCATTTGCGTGCCTGATTCCCGAACTTGGCGTGGTACCAACATAATTTCTCCTTTGACTCTTCATCGATGTTTGTGGCTGGCTGAGCTGACTGGGAGCGGTTCTTGGACTTCGGTGGATTTTTTAGGTTTTTAACCTCGAGTTGTAGTTTGTTAACTGAATCCGCTAGTTCTTGAATTGTTGACGATATGTCGGTGGGCAATGGTGAACGGGACACAGCCTCTACTCCGAACTGTGTTGATGGCTTGACTGCATCCAGCATTTTATCGGCGTTTTCAGCGAGCTTATCCAAATCATAGTCGTCCCATAATGCCAGCAGTGGGCGAATAGACTGTGGCATTTGTTGCAAGAAGAGTGAACGAAGCAATAGATCATACCCCTTGTCAGGTACCAGGCGCCTCATATTAGCTAGTATTTCGCTTGGTTTAGTTGCCGAGGTTTCGACTCCAAGAAGAAGGCGTTGAAGTTTAGTATCTGCTGTTTCTGAAAATTTAGAGAGCAGCTTGATTTTGAGGCGTTCGTATCGATTCTGATCTGGCGGCGACATAACCAGGTCTTCAACGTGCCGCACAATGTCCTCTTCCAACCGGACGACTACCAGGTCAAAACGGTCGGCATCGTCGATAACGTTGCTCAGTCGCATTGATCGTTCCACTTGGGCAAACCAAAGGTGAGGGTTGGACTTGTTGAATTTGGGTACCAGGACACGTTCAAAGTTGGCAAGTATATTGGATTGCTGATCGCTCGTTGCGCTCAACGGTTGTAGGTTCTGCTGCGTTTCGCCAGATTGGCTTGATATATGCTCTGCTTGCATGTTGTCGTTGCTTTCGTAAAAATTTTCGTCGCTGACGCTTGATGTGGTTGTGGATCGGAGATTGTAGTGCGGCATTTGCTGTTCGATTTTGCTTGTCGGGGTCACCACTTTAGTGTACACATTAAGACGTTTGATGTTTACACTAATAAACGTTTTATTTATATTCAAATACAAATTTAGACGAGAAGCTTTTCGAATTCCAGTTAACTACACCGTTGCATTCAAGCAAGTTATTGCTTGGTTGCTCGATAGTCATTCGATTGTGTTTTCCGATAGGTGCGCAAAAGAGTGTTGCCACAAACCTGTTTCTGATGGCGCCACCTTTTGGTGGGTATATGAAATAAAAAGCATGATCTCTTGTTGACATTTCGTAAAAAATTTTAAGACAATTGGATAACTACGATCGAAGTTATCGATCAAAAAGTGACACAAGCTTTTGGTCATCGGCCGTAAAATGCATTTTGAACACAGAATTTATATAAAATTTTGTTGAGAAAACGTTCACTGAAATATTTCAAATGATGAAAAAAGTTTATAGTGATCAGTGCCTATCCGTAGTAATGTGCATGAGTGGTTTAAACGATTCCAAGAATACAGTGACGATGACGACCAGAAATTGTCCAAAATCAGTGATTACCCAAAACAATATTAACAAGTGAAGAAAGCTACAGTCGAGTGCACGCGACAGTAAGATACCATTTACCTTTGGCTGTTAAAAAATAATTCTTAATATTAATTACTTTTATTCGGCGAATTAATAGCTAATAGCACATGCAGACTGCACGCTGACTACATGACGACTTTGCGTGCTCAGTCGGCGTCGGTGTCGACGTCGGCGTCGGGCCTCAGCTGCTGTAAGGAAAACTTCTCGTACCTATAACTTCTATGTTTATTGTCCGATCGGATATAAATGTATAGGGTTGGACGATATTATTATTATCTACAATAATACTCAAAAAAAATTCGGAAACTTTTCTACTTTTCCTATAATTTGATTAACCGTTAAACAAAATCGATTTTTGGGGGCGGTGGGTGTGGCATCTAAAATTTGAACATCCGCATTCTGCGATATGTTACCAGGTACCTCGTGTTCTTTGAAACTATAAAAATGTGTTTTCTGGAGGCGGTGGGCGTGGCATCTAAAAGTCTAACAGCCAACTTTTGCATAATGTTGCAAGACACCCTCCAGCCAAATTTTGTGCGTTTGTCTCTTTTCGTTATTGAATTATTTGCAAAAAAACGAAAAACGAATTTTTTGCGGAGGCGGTGGGCGTGGCACATCAAGTTTGAAGTAAACTCAAACTGCGTACTCAATACACGCACACTCCCACCAAGTCTGGTGACTCTAGCTTTTTTAATAGCTGAGATCTGTGCGTTCATACAGACGGACAGACAGACAGACATGACCAAATCGACTCGGCTATTGGTGCTGATCAAGAATATATATACTTTGTATGGTCTGCCACGCCTCCTTCTGCCTGTTACATACCTTTTTTACAAAGTTAATTTACAATTTTTTACCCATTTTCAATGGGTAAATGGTATAAAAACGTGCAGGAATTTATTAATAACAATCTGAAATCTTTTTTGCGTTTCATGGAAATGCAGATAAATATCACCATAGACTCCATTCATCGCATTTTGATAGAGTTTCGACCATAATACCGTGGGGCAGAGTCGTGGCGCCTATTGCACGATAATGAGTGGTCTCATCGGTCGACGTTAATCACTGATTTTTGATCTGGCACCCTGTGATTTTTACCTATTTGGAAAACTTCATTGGTCCATGAAAGGTAACTGGTTTCAGCACATTTCAGCTATCCAAAAGGCGACGACCGATGTTCTCAAGAGCATTCCGAAAAATTACCATTAACACTCATTTAAAATTCTAATTGACCGGGCTAAACGCTGTACCGAAGCACAAAGAAACTACTATGAATAAAAAAAAAAACTTTTGAAAAATATTAATTTTTTGTTGTCTTTTTGAACAGTTCTGTTTCTTTTGCGACAGACCATGTATGTATTCTTGATCTGCAGTAAATGAACTAGCAGATTTAAGCTATTCCAAGAGCAAGAGACACCAAACTTGGTAGGAGAGTTTGGGGCTAAAATACTCTTTAAAAGTTTATTTCAAACCTTATGTCTCACGCCCAATGGTCCCAAGTTAAACAAGTGAAGAAAGCTACAGTCGAGTGTACTCGACAGTAAGATACCATTTACCTTTCGCTGTTAAAAACTAATTCTTAATATTAATTACTTTTATTCGGCGAATAACAACGCATCGCATATTTTCGAGGACAAATTCACATGCATTGACGCTAATGGCACATGCCGACTGCACACTGACTACACGACGACTGTGCGTGCGCAGTCGGCGTGCGCAGTCGGCGTCGGCGTCGGCGTCGGGCCTCTACTGCTGTGAGCGAAACTTCTCGTGCCTATAACTTCTGTGTTTATTGTCCGATCGGATTTAAATTTAAAGGGTTGGTCAATATTATAATTATCTACAATAATATCTAACAAAAATTTCGGAAACTTTTCTACTTTTCCTATAATTTGATTTACCGATTTACAAAATCGATTTTTGGGGGCGGTAAGCGTGGCATCCAAAAGTTGAAATTCCGCATTCTCCGTAATGTTACCAGGCACCTTACTTCCAAATTTGGTGCTTCTAGCTTTTCTAGTGTTCTTTTAAACTATAAAAATGTGTTTTTTAGAGGCGGTGTGCGTGGCATCCAAAATTCTAAAATCCAACTTCTGCATAATGTTGCAAGACAACCCCCTACCAAATTTGGTGCGTTTATCTCTTTTCGTTATTGAATTATTTGGAAAAAATCGAAATACGCATTCATCGATTTGCGGAGGCGGTGGGCGTGGCACATCAAGTTTGAAATAAACTTCTTGTGTGTATTGAATACACGCACACTCCCACCAAGTCTGGTGCCTCTAGCTCTTTTAATAGCTGAGATCTGTGTGTTCATACAGACGGACAGACGGACAGACAGACGGACATGACCAAATCGACTCGGCTATTGATGCTGATCAAGAATATATATACTTTGTATGGTCTGTCACGCCTCCTTCTGCCTGTTACATACATTTGCACAAAGTTAGTATACCATTTTTTACCCATTTTCAATGGGTAAATGGTATAAAAAGTGCAGAAAGCTACAGTCGAGTGCACTCGACTGTAAGATACCATTTACCTTCGGCTGTTAAAAAAAATCTTTATATTAATTACTTTTATTCGGCGAACTAATAGCAACACATCGCATATTTTCGAAGTCAAATACACATGCATTGACGCTAATGGCACATGCCGACTGCACGCTGACTGCGCATCTCACACATTGGGTCCCAGGTTCGAATCCCAGTCAGTGCAGTTTTTTTTTGGAAATGCTAAAAACAATTGGTCTTTCTTATTTTTTTGAAACATCCATGTTCTTCAATTTGATTAAAAATATTGTACTATAATTTTCAATGAGGTGAATAAGTAATTAAAAAAACAATTGAAGAAAGCTACAGTCGAGTGCACTCGACAGTAAAATACCATTTACCTATGGCTGTTAAGAAAATTCTTAATATTGTAGCATACGTACATATGTATATACATGCATATAAATAAGGCTGCAACACTTTGTTGTTATGCCAACAATGTTTACATTAACAGCGACTTTGTCGCTAACGATAAGTGCCCTCTGCGCATAGTTAAGTGCATTCGATATATGATCCGCACTTGGGGGCAGCGACCGCCCAAATGGCTAAGTCAGCGTTTTCACGCTTGACCATCGCTATGTGTACATATGGGCGCGCATAACTCTTCCTCTCTACACACTTACATATAGTTACGATATATAATATACAAAATATATAAAACGGCTGCTCTGCCGCTGCGCCGGCAGCTAGCAAGCCTCAATGTGTAACAATAAGATTCAGTCAATAAAGACAGGGAGTAGCGATGACTACAGTCGCTCTCCCAAATTTATAAAATATAAAATTATTAAAAAGAATTTTCAAAAGTGCTGTTTTACATGGCGACCGTGACTGCGTACTTGGCAGTACTTCCACAGGGCGATATCCTTTGATCGCTCTTTTGCCAAATGGTGATATCGTGATTTTGTGCCCATCGTACAACCGCAGCACCCCGTATCCTCATCGAACATCGCTAGCGTCATCGCCAGCGCCAACAAGCTGACCATCATCGAACCCATCATCATCCCATTATGCAGAAACAACAACAGCAGCAGCGGAAACCACCACAGCAACAAAGTCTTGCTAGCAGAAAAAAATAAACAAAAGCCAATACCAACAACCACCTACCCTGCAATTAAAAACTTAAGCAAATCTAATACAAAAGCTCAACCGCCAGCAAAAAAGATACCAGCCCTGAGGAGGACGTGCACTAACGACTGCGAGGGACCACTAGGCTCACCGCATTGTGAGTACACATGCGCAACCAGCACCGGTGCCCCTACGGAGAATAAGCAACACTAGTAGCCTTAGACCGCTCGGGAGGCACGACCGCCACCTGCGCCTTCGAGGGAGCGTCAGCATAGCCAAGCCAAACCAGCTGACGCGGACTGAAGAGGACAAACGTCGTAGAATTAACACATGCACTGCGTTGCATAATTTTTTTGAATGCACTGCGATGCATATTTTTTTTATACACATATCTAAAATAATTGTAAAATTGACCGGAAAAAAATCTGCCCAATTAGAGTGTAGCCTGTAAAGCTACACAAACATTAGGTAGGAAAATACATGTAACCAAATAATGAACAAAATTTTTTTTTTGAATAATAGTATAAGTAAATATGATGAAAATTTTGAAAATACAAAACAAAATTTAACAGAAACCATCAAAATTTTTATAAGTAATACACCCAAAATGGGATTAGTAGACGTTAAGACAGTGGATTCCACTGCTAACGTGATAATTAAAGTAGAACCGAACAATATCGATCTACAATTAATAACTATATTGTTAATAATTATTTGTAATAATGTGCGCTAATTGTTTCTACAAACTTTATAAACTGCACAACAAATGCTTAAAAAAGAAATATATGAGCCAAGCAAATGACTTGGACAAAATTTAAAATATATTAAAAGCACAAACAACAATAATTATTATTAAAAAATGTTTATATATATTATTTTGAAATTTACATTCTGTAACATTAAGAAGATGAATTAAATAAAAACTAAAATAATATATATATATATATATATAAAAAAAATGGAAATGCCAAAGAAAAGACATTTGAGAAAAAAATGGAATGGAACCAAATATATGGGGAACTAAATAAAATAAAAAGTGATTTTGATAGATCGTACAAGTCTCTTACTCAAAATCGGTCTATTCAAAATAATACCATTAGAAAGCACGTAGAAATATTAGTAAACGGTTTTAATGAAGCACGTATACTAATATATAAAAACAGAAATAATTTTAATCAAGATCATTGGTCTCAAGTATCAAAGTTTTTGATCAGACAAAGATCTAATTTAACAACAATTGGAGAAAAATTCAAACTAAATATCTCAATACCTAATATTCTAAATACTTCAATAATATTTGAAACTGGTGAAAAACCAGAATCAAAAGAAGTTATTGAAGACAAAGAAATAAATAATCTCACTATCCCAGCTATATTAATGTCTGAACTGGACAATTTAGCAGATTCAGACAATAGCTCGATCATAGGTGAAGAAAAATTTATTACCATGGCCCAATCGAATATTGAGTTCATCAACACGACATCAAAGCTTATACCAGTTTTCGATGGTAAAGCCGAAAACTTAACAAGTTTTCTTGATGCATTAAGCATTGTAGACTCAATAAAAGGCGAACACGAACAATTAGCTGTGTCGATGATAAAAACAAAGCTAAAGGGTGTTGCCAGAAATGTAGTCGGAAATGAGACTACAATAGCTGAAGTCATTTCCAGACTGCAAAACAATGTCAAAGGCGAAACTGTTGCAGTATTATCAGCAAAACTGATGAACCTACAGCAGCGCAATAAAACTGCCAATCAATATATAACAGAGATTGAGCAAATGACGAAAACATTGGAAAATGCATATATAACTGACGGGTTAACTTTAGAGTTGGCCAGAAGTTATTCCACCCAGCAAGCAGTAAAAGCAATGACTAAGAACTGCACAAATGAGAAGGTAAAACTTATCATGGAAGCTGGTAGTTTCTCTACAATGAATGAAGCCGTGTCCAAATTTGTAAACAGTTGCACAGAAGCAACTGGACAGCAAAACACAGTCCTATATTTCAAAAATTATCCACAACGTGGCTGAAACCGCGGACGTGGAAATTATGCAAATAATAGAGGTAACTTTCGTGGTCGTAACAACAATTACAACTACGACAATAGTACCAATGATAATAATGGACGTGGCCAATATAGAGGAAACTCAAGAGGCCGTAGAAATCAAAACAGAAACAATAATAGTAACACCAATAATGTCAGAGTAGCCCAAAACACATCGGGAAACTCACAAAGCCCTTCAACTACTCAACAGTGAAAAATGCAACGGTTCACATCATTAATCTCAGTCAAAACATATTTGTTACATTCATTCATGTGGCTACAGGAAAAGAACTTGTCTTTTTAGTAGACACAGGTGCAGACATTTCAATAGTTAAAGAAAATTCTGATGTCTTTCAAGACATAAAAGAAAACTATATTATAGATATAAAAGGAATAAGTCAAGAAGTTACCAAATCAAAAGGGTTGACTTCTATTGAGATACAGACCACTAAGTACATAATCCAGCATGATTTTCATATCGTGGACTTACAATTCGCTATCCCTTGTGATGGCATACTAGGAATCGATTTCATAAAAAAATACAACTGTCAATTAGACTTCAAACCTTCAGAAGATTTGTTCATTAGAAGACCTAATAACTTAAAATTTCCAATTTATGTTCCAATAACATACAGTTCTGGCAACAATTCAATACTTCTGCCAGCAAGATCACAGGTTATTAGAAAAATTCAATTAAATTCAAAGGAAGACAGTGTATTGATTCCAAATCAAGAAATTAAGCATGGCATTTACATAGCAAACACCATAGCAACATCAAAAAACGCTTTCATAAGACTACTTAATACAACAAATAAGGATCAAGTGATCAGTACAAATGACTTAGCTTATGAATCACTTTCGGACTACGAAGTAGTCCAAATCAATCAAGAAAATAGAGAAAAGTCTGTATTATCTCAACTTTCAAAAAACTTCCCTCCACAATTTAATTCACAGCTTACAAAATTATGCACCCAATATACTGATATATTCGGATTGGAAACCGTACTAATAAGTACTAATAATTTTTATAAACAAAAACTGAGATTGAAAGATGATGAGCCAGTGTATATAAAAAATTATAGAAGCCCACACAGTCAGGTGAACGAAATACAGAGGCAAGTCGGAAAATTGATCACCGACGGAATTGTAGAACCATCTGTATCTGAGTATAATAGCCCATTATTACTGGTCCCTAATAAACCATCTCCAGGTTCAAAAGAAAAAAAATGGCGATTAGTAATTGACTATCGTCAGATTAATAAAAAACTATTGTCGGATAAATTCCCGCTACCTAGAATTGATGATATTTTGGATCAACTAGGAAGAGCGAAATATTTCTCATGTCTGGACTTAATGTCTGGCTTTCATCAAATTGAACTTGAAAAACAAAAGCCTTGAACTTCAAGGGATATAACGTCATTTTCAACGAGCAATGGCTCGTATCGTTTCACATTTCAGAGGATGATGACTATTGCATTCTCTGGACTAGAACCATCACAAGCATTCCTTTATATGGATGACTTAATAGTTATAGGTTGCTCCGAAAAACATATGCTCAACAACTTAACAGATGTCTTTGAGAAATGTAGGCAATACAACCTAAAGATACTCCAGAAAAATGTTCATTTTTTATGCATGAAGTGACTTTTCTCGGTCATAAATGCACAGATAAAGGAATACTTCCAGATGACAAGAAATATGACGTCATTAAAAATTACCCAACACCGCATAATGCAGACAGCGCTAGACGTTTCATAGCTTTTTGCAATTATTACAGACGTTTCATACAGAATTTCGCCGACTATTCGCGGCACATAACAAGACTATGTAAAAAGAATGTTCCCTTTGTATGGACAAACGAATGCCAAAACGCATTCCAATACTTAAAAACAAAACTTATGGAACCAACTTTATTGCAATATCCAGATTTTAGCAAAGAATTTTGCATAATCACTGATGCAACTAAGCAAGCATGCGGAGCGGTTTTTACTCAAAACCATAACGGACTCCAACTTCCAATTGCCTATGCATCAAGAGCTTTTACTAAAGGAGAAAGTAATAAAAGTACAACTGAGCAGGAATTAGCTGCAATATACTGGGCAATAATACATTTTCGACCATATATTTATGGCACTTTACAATCAAAACAGATCACAGACCATTAGTATACCTATTTTCAATGACTAATCCGAGTTCTAAACTGACACGTATGAGGCTAGAGTTAGAAGAGTATGACTTTACTGTCGACTACTTGAAGGAAAAAGATAACTATGTAACTGATGCTTTATCAAGAATAACCATCAAAGATCTACAAAATATCACTGGAAATATAAACAAAGTCACTACTAGATATCAAAGTAGACAAAAATTCCGCGCGGAAAACAAAGAAATAGAATTGCCTACGCATTCTACAGAAAAAGCTTCTAAGCCCAACGTATATGAAGTCATAAACAACGACGAAGTACGTAAAGTAGTGACTTTGCAAATAAAAAATATGCTATGTTTCTTTAAGCATGGTAAGAAAATTATTGCAAGATATGATGTTAGCGATTTATATACCAATGGAACTCTTGACTTAGGTCAGTTTATCCATAGGCTTGAAATGCAGGCCGGTATACATGAAATCAGCCAACTCAAACTGGCACCGTGGGAAAATATCTTTGAACAAGTTTCAATTGATAATTTTAAAAATATGGGCAACAAGATATTAAAAACATTAAGAGTAGCGCTACTCAACCCGGTGACCATTATAGAAAATAAAAATGAAAAAGAAGCTATATTGTCTACATTCCATGACAATCCGTTTCAAGGATAAGATTCAGTCAATAAAGACAGGGAGTAGCGATGACTACAGTCGCTCTCCCAAATTTATAAAATATAAAATTATTAAAAAGAATCTTCAAAAGTGCTGTTTTACATGGCGACCGTGACTGCGTACTTGGCAGTACTTCCACAGGGCGATATCCTTTGATCGCTCTTTTGCCAAATGGTGATATCGTGATTTTGTGCCCATCGTACAACCGCAGCACCCCGTATCCTCATCGAACATCGCATCATCGATCCCATCATCATCCCATTATGCAGAAACAACAACAGCAGCAGCGGAAACCACCACAGCAACAAAGTCTTGCTAGCAGAAAAAAATAAACAAAAGCCAATACCAACAACCACCTACCCTGCAATTAAAAACTTAAGCAAATCTAATACAAAAGCTCAACCGCCAGCAAAAAAGATACCAGCCCTGAGGAGGACGTGCCCTAACGACTGCGAGGGACCACTAGGCTCACCGCATTGTGAGTACACATGCGCAACCAGCACCGGTGCCCCTACGGAGAATAAGCAACACTAGCAGCCTTAGACCGCTCGGGAGGCACGACCGCCACCTGCGCCTTCGAGGGAGCGTCAGCATAGCCAAGCCAAACCAGCTGACGCGGACTGAAGAGGACAAACGTCGTAGAATTAACACATGCACTGCGTTGCATAATTTTTTTGAATGCACTGCGATGCATATTTTTTTTTATACACATATCTAAAATAATTGTAAAATTGACCGGAAAAAAATCTGCCCAATTAGAGTGTAGCCTGTAAAGCTACACAAACATTAGGTAGGAAAATACGGTTACATGTATTGTATATAATGAACAAAATTTTTTTTTTGAATAATAGTATAAGTAAATATGATGAAAATTTTGAAAATACAAAACAAAATTTAAGAGAAACCATCAAAATTTTTATAAGTAATACACCCAAAATGGGATTAGTAGACGTTAAGACAGTGGATTCCACTGCTAACGTGATAAATAAAGTAGAACCGAACAATATCGATCTACAATTAATAACTATATTGTTAATAATTATTGTTGTAATAATGTGCGCTAATTGTTTCTACAAACTTTATAAACTGCACAACAAATGCTTAAAAAAGAAATATATGAGCCAAGCAAATGACTTGGACAAAATTTAAAATATATTAAAAGCACAAACAACAATAATTATTATTAAAAAATGTTTATATATATTATTTTGAAATTTACATTCTGTAACATTAAGAAGATGAATTAAATAAAAACTAAAATAATATATATATATATATATATAAAAAAAATGAAAATGCCAAAGAAAAGACATTTGAGAAAAAAATGGAATGGAACCAAATATATGGGGAACTAAATAAAATAAAAACTGATTTTGATAGATCGTACAAGTCTCTTACTCAAAATCGGTCTATTCAAAATAATACCATTAGAAAGCATGTAGAAATATTAGTAAACGGTTTTAATGAAGCACGTATACTAATATATAAAAACAGAAATAATTTTAATCAAGATCATTGGTCTCAAGTATCAAAGTTTTTGATCAGACAAAGATCTAATTTAACAACAATTGGAGAAAAATTCAAACTAAATATCTCAATACCTAATATTCTAAATACTTCAATAATATTTGAAACTGGTGAAAAACCAGAATCAAAAGAAGTTATTGAAGACAAAGAAATAAATAATCTCACTATCCCAGCTATATTAATGTCTGAACTGGACAATTTAGCAGATTCAGACAATAGCTCGATCATAGGTGAAGAAAAATTTATTACCATGGCCCAATCGAATATTGAGTTCATCAACACGACATCAAAGCTTATACCAGTTTTCGATGGTAAAGCCGAAAACTTAACAAGTTTTCTTGATGCATTAAGCATTGTAGACTCAATAAAAGGCGAACACGAACAATTAGCTGTGTCGATGATAAAAACAAAGCTAAAGGGTGTTGCCAGAAATTTAGTCGGAAATGAGACTACAATAGCTGAAGTCATTTCCAGACTGCAAAACAATGTCAAAGGCGAAACTGTTGCAGTATTATCAGCAAAACTGATGAACCTACAGCAGCGCAATAAAACTGCCAATCAATATATAACAGAGATTGAGCAAATGACGAAAACATTGGAAAATGCATATATAACTGACGGGTTAACTTTAGAGTTGGCCAGAAGTTATTCCACCCAGCAAGCAGTAAAAGCAATGACTAAGAACTGCACAAATGAGAAGGTAAAACTTATCATGGAAGCTGGTAGTTTCTCTACAATGAATGAAGCCGTGTCCAAATTTGTAAACAGTTGCACAGAAGCAACTGGACAGCAAAACACAGTCCTATATTTCAAAAACTATCCACAACGTGGCTGAAACCGCGGACGTGGAAATTATGCAAATAATAGAGGTAACTTTCGTGGTCGTAACAACAATTACAACTACGACAATAGTACCAATGATAATAATGGACGTGGCCAATATAGAGGAAACTCAAGAGGCCATAGAAATCAAAACAGAAACAATAATTGTAACACCAATAATGTCACAGTAGCCCAAAACACATCGGAAAACTCACAAAGCCCTTCAACTACTCAACAGTGAAAAATGCAACGGTTCACACCATTAATCTCAGTCAAAACATATTTGTTACATTCATTCATGTATTATTATTTATTATTAGGTGGCACTACAACCCATTTCGGGTTTTGGCCGACCTCAGCGTCTCCCTCCAGGCGCCTCTGCTCTTCGCGCGCCTCCTCCAATTGGAAATACCCAGTAGACTAAGGTCCTTCTCCACTTGGTCCTTCCAACGGAGATTTGGTCGTCCCCTTCGTCGTCGCCCATAGTCGACCCTCACTTCGAATACCTTCTGAGCTGGTGCTTCTTCATCCATACGCACAACGTGGCCGAGCCAGCGCAGACGTTGTATCGTGATGCGCCGGACCACGTCCACGTCGTCGTACAACTCGTACAGCTCGTGGTTCATCCGAATGCGAAAGTCGTCCCCAATCCGAACGGGACCGAAGATCTTGCGAAGAATTTTTCTCTCGAACACCCCAAGCGCTGCTGCATCCGTCTGTGAAATTACCCATGCTTCTGCGCCATATAAGAGCACGGGCAGGATGAGTGTCTTGTAGAGTGTTAGTTTTGTTCGGCGAGAGAGGTCTCTATTGCACATTTGCCTACTCAGACCAAAGTAGCACCTATTGGCAAGTGTGATTCTTCGCTTGATCTCCAGGCTGACGTCATTTTTGGTGTTAATGGCGGTGCCAAGGTACGTGAACTCCTTGACCACTTCGAAGTCATAGCTGTCGGCTACCACATGGGAGTCTAGGCGCCGCGTCTCCCTGCTTGTCGACAGCATATACTTCGTCTTGCCCTCGTTTACCGCCAAACCCACTTTTGCTGACTCCTTTTCGATAGCGGAGAATGCAGCAGTGACATCACGCTTGCTACGGCCAATGATGTCAATGTCATCGGCGTAAGCAAGGAGCTGGACACCTTTATAAAAAATAGTGCCAGATCGATGAACACCGGCTTTCCGCAGAACCCCTTCCATCACGAAGTTGAAGAGGTTGCACGACAGAGGGTCGCCTTGTCTGAAACCTCGAACGGTATTAAAAGGTTCGGAGAGGTTCGCTCCTACCTTGACAGAGCTGATGGTGCTGCTCAACGTCATCCTGCAAAGACGTATCAGCTTTGCAGGAATACCGAACTCAGACATGGTGGCATATAGGCTTCCCCTCGTCGGGCTATCGAATGCAGCTTTGTAATCGACAAAAAGATGGTGTGTGTCAATTCCATTTTCGTGGGTTTTTTCCAGGATTTGGCGCAATGTGAAGATCTGGTCTATGGTGGATTTACCAGGTCTGAAGCCGCACTGATAAGGTCCGATCAGTGTGTTGGCATACGGCTTCAGTCGTTCACATATAACGCTCGACAGGACCTTGTATGAGATGGTGATCAGGCTGATTCCCCGGTAGTTGGCACATATCGTCGGGTCGCCTTTCTTCAGTACAGGACAAAGGACGCTGAGATTCCAATCGTTGGGCATGCTTTCTTCTAGCCATATTTTGCACAAGAGCTGATGCATGCACCTTATCAGCTCTTCGCCGCCGGCCTTAAACAACTCTGCAGGCAGTCCATCAGCACCGGCTGCTTTGTTGTTTTTGAGTCGCGTAATCGCAACTCGGACCTCGTCATGGCTAGGTAGTGGTATATCCACATTGTCGTTGATTGGTGGTATCGGGCTGTTTCCTCCATCGGCGGGATTGGTGCCGTCATCGCCTGCTAGCAGCTTGGAGAAATGCGCCCTCCATAACCTCAGCGTGCACTGCGTATCTGTAACCAGATTTCCATTATCGTCTCGACAGTTAGATGCTCCGGTCTTGAAACCTTGTGTCAGACGGTTGACTTGTTGGTAAAATTTTCGAGCATCATTCCTGTCACGCAACACCTCAAGTTCCTCGCACTCTCGCTTTTCTTGCTCCCGCTTTTTCCGTCTGAAAAGTCGCCTCTCTTCCTTCCTTTTCTCCCTGTAACGTTCACACGTGGCTCGCGTTGCGCCAGACTGCAGCTTTTTTCTGTAGGCGGCGTTTTTTGCCGCAGCTGCGACGCGACACTCCTCGTCATACCATTGGTTCCGTGTGGGAGGGCGCTTGAACCCAATGGCTGCTTCAGCAGCAGCTCGCATGGAGTGGGATATGTGCGCCCAGAGTCCGCCAGCGTCAACAGGGTGAGGGGAAGGTTGGAGGAGCAGTTCCGAGAGGTGAGTGGAGTAGGCCATTGCTGTCCGTTGTGATCGCAGCTTAGTGACGTCAAGCTTTCGTTGCGTGATGGGGCGTATGTTTTTCGCACGGCATAGCCGCATGCGTATCTTGGCTGCGACAAGATAGTGGTCCGAGTCTATATTGACTCCACGAAACGTACGCACGTCCATCACGCTTGAGGCATGCCTTCCGTCTATCACAACGTGATCAATCTGGTTGCGCGTTTTTTGATCAGGGGACAGCCATGTGGCCTTGTGGATGTCGAGGTGTTGAAATCTGGTACTACTCACTACCATGTTTCGCGCCGCGGCGAAGTCAATCAGCCTGAAACCATTGTTCGAGGTGGTCTCATGGAGGCTGAATTGGCCGACGGTGCGGTCAAAGATGCGTTCGCGCCCAACCTTTGCGTTGAAGTCCCCGAGGATGATCTTCACGTCGTGGTTTGGGCAGCGGTCGTACGTGTCCTCGAGTCTCGCGTAGAACGCATCCTTAACAGCATCGTCCTTCTCCTCCGTCGGGGCGTGCGCGCAAATTATGCTAAGATTGAAAAATCTAGCTTTGACGCGGATTGTAGCCAGCCGTTCACTCACTGGAGTGAAATTGGAGACGTGGTGGCGAAGTCTCCGGCTTACTACAAATCCGCATCCAAATTCGCGCCTCTCCGCATGGCAGCTGTAGTAGATATCACAATTTGCTCGCTTGGAGCAACCTTGTCCTGTCCATCTCATTTCCTGGATGGCGGTAATGTCAGCCTTTAATTTTTCGAGGGCATCCGCCAGTTGGATAGAGGCACCTTCCCAATTAAGAGTTCGGACATTCCAGGTGCATATCCTTAAATCGTAGTCCTTTTTCGTTTTGCGGTGGTCGTCATCATAAGGGGGGATCCTTTCCGAGGCTTTCGCTTTGGTTTTCTTTGGGTTTTCTTTTTCCGAGGCGGGTTCCAAACCCTGCGCTCAACCATTTAAAGTCCTGGTGACCCGCTGCACACATTAGCTCACTATCTAGCGGATGCTAAGATAGTTACCCAGGAGGTGCCACGAGGAGGCTGTGTGTCAACTTGCAATCATTCGTAGACAGAGATCGCACTGGCGGTCGCCAAGTTGACCGCGATCAGAAACTTTACTCTGTACGAATGAAGCCAAACCATCCCATTCGTTCATGTGGCTACAGGAAAAGAACTTGTCTTTTTAGTAGACACAGGTGCAGACATTTCAATAGTTAAAGAAAATTCTGATGTCTTTCAAGACATAAAAGAAAACTATATTATAGATATAAAAGGAATAAGTCAAGAAGTTACCAAATCAAAAGGGTTGACTTCTATTGAGATACAGACCACTAAGTACATAATCCAGCATGATTTTCATATCGTGGACTTACAATTCGCTATCCCTTGTGATGGCATACTAGGAATCGATTTCATAAAAAAATACAACTTTCAATTAGACTTCAAACCTTCAGATAATTTGTTCATTATAAGACCTAATAACTTAAAATTTCCAATTTATGTTCCAATAACATACAGTTCTGGCAACAATTCAATACTTCTGCCAGCAAGATCACAGGTTATTAGAAAAATTCAATTAAATTCAAAGGAAGACAGTGTATTGATTCCAAATCAAGAAATTAAGCATGGCATTTACATAGCAAACACCATAGCAACATCAAAAAACGCTTTCATAAGACTACTTAATACAACAAATAAGGATCAAGTGATCAGTACAAATGACTTAGCTTATGAATCACTTTCGGACTACGAAGTAGTCCAAATCAATCAAGAAAATAGAGAAAAGTCTGTATTATCTCAACTTTCAAAAAACTTCCCTCCACAATTTAATTCACAGCTTACAAAATTATGCACCCAATATACTGATATATTCGGATTGGAAACCGTACCAATAAGTACTAATAATTTTTATAAACAAAAACTGAGATTGAAAGACGATGAGCCAGTGTATATAAAAAATTATAGAAGCCCACACAGTCAGGTGAACGAAATACAGAGGCAAGTCGGAAAATTGATCACCGACGGAATTGTAGAACCATCTGTATCTGAGTATAATAGCCCATTATTACTGGTCCCTAAGAAACCATCTCCAGGTTCAAAAGAAAAAAAATGGCGATTAGTAATTGACTATCGTCAGATTAATAAAAAACTATTGTCGGATAAATTCCCGCTACCTAGAATTGATGATATTTTGGATCAACTAGGAAGAGCGAAATATTTCTCATGTCTGGACTTAATGTCTGGCTTTCATCAAATTGAACTTGAAAAAGAAAAGCCTTGAACTTCAAGGGATATAACGTCATTTTCAACGAGCAATGGCTCGTATCGTTTCACACGATTACCTTTCGGTTTAAAAATAGCGCCTAATTCATTTCAGAGGATGATGACTATTGCATTCTCTTGACTAGAACCATCACAAGCAGTCCTTTATATGGATGACTTAATAGTTATAGGTTGCTCCGAAAAACATATGCTCAAAAACTTAACAGATGTCTTTGAGAAATGTAGGCAATACAACCTAAAGATACTCCAGAAAAATGTTCATTTTTTATGCATGAAGTGACTTTTCTCGGTCATAAATGCACAGATAAAGGAATACTTCCAGATGACAAGAAATATGACGTCATTAAAAATTACCCAACACCGCATAATGCAGACAGCGCTAGACGTTTCATAGCTTTTTGCAATTATTACAGACGTTTCATACAGAATTTCGCCGACTATTCGCGGCACATAACAAGACTATGTAAAAAGAATGTTCCCTTTGTATGGACAAACGAATGCCAAAACGCATTCCAATACTTAAAAACAAAACTTATGGAACCAACTTTATTGCAATATTCAGATTTTAGCAAAGAATTTTGCATAATCACTGATGCAACTAAGCAAGCATGCGGAGCGGTTTTTACTCAAAACCATAACGGACTCCAACTTCCAATTGCCTATGCATCAAGAGCTTTTACTAAAGGAGAAAGTAATAAAAGTACAACTGAGCAGGAATTAGCTGCAATATACTGGGCAATAATACATTTTCGACCATATATTTATGGCACTTTACAATCAAAACAGATCACAGACCATTAGTATACCTATTTTCAATGACTAATCCGAGTTCTAAACTGACACGTATGAGGCTAGAGTTAGAAGAGTATGACTTTACTGTCGACTACTTGAAGGAAAAAGATAACTATGTAACTGATGCTTTATCAAGAATAACCATCAAAGATCTACAAAATATCACTGGAAATATAAACAAAGTCACTACTAGATATCAAAGTAGACAAAAATTCCGCGCGGAAAACAAAGAAATAGAATTGCCTACGCATTCTACAGAAAAAGCTTCTAAGCCCAACGTATATGAAGTCATAAACAACGACGAAGTACGTAAAGTAGTGACTTTGCAAATAAAAAATATGCTATGTTTCTTTAAGCATGGTAAGAAAATTATTGCAAGATATGATGTTAGCGATTTATATACCAATGGAACTCTTGACTTAGGTCAGTTTATCCATAGGCTTGAAATGCAGGCCGGTATACATGAAATCAGCCAACTCAAACTGGCACCGTGGGAAAATATCTTTGAACAAGTTTCAATTGATAATTTTAAAAATATGGGCAACAAGATATTAAAAACATTAAGAGTAGCGCTACTCAACCCGGTGACCATTATAGAAAATAAAAATGAAAAAGAAGCTATATTGTCTACATTCCATGACGATCCGTTTCAAGGAGGTCATACAGGCATTGCAAAAACCTTGGCCAAGGTCCGAAGACATTATTTTTGGAAAGGTATGACTCGAGATATTACTGAGTACATACGAAAATGTCTGAAATGCCAAAAAGCAAAAACAACTAAGCATATCAAGACCCCGTTAACAATAACCGAAACCCCTATAAATGCTTTGGACAGGGTGATAGTGGACACTATTGGTCCACTACCAAAATCAGAAAATGGCAATGAATATGCAGTTACTCTAATATGTGATTTAACTAGTGATGTCAAAAAAAATTCATTAATCGATTATTGAATCATATGATTAATTTTAGCCAATCCGATTTTTAATTGCAATTAATCGAAAAAAATGAAAATAATCGATTAATCATATGATTTTTTGCACTAAGTCTTGTAATTTAAATCTTTAATCCAAATGCCGGGATTACAGAAGAAAATTATAAATACATAACTCTTTTATTTATTTAGTATAGAACTCAAAAATAATAATTTACACAGACGCGGGGTGGTCAATCTGTTCCTCTTTTCGGTGGCAGTTGCTCCCGCCTTTGAAAACAGACGTTCTGCTGGTACTGAAGTACCTATGAGAAAACAATACCGACGAGCTATAATATAAAGCTTTGGTTATACTACACACATGTCATCCCAGGCATTGACGACGTTGCATTTTAGTTCAAGGACTGGAGCGTTCAGGAAAAAACTGAGCTCGTCCTGAACAAGTGATGGGTCATCGCCTACTTTGCGGCGTTTGTGCGCCAACGACTTTTGGTGTGCTCATGGATCAAACTCAATTTCACCAGTGGATGATGCATCACTTGCGCTTTCCAGACTCTCATTCCGTTGTGAAAGATCCGCTATTTCTTTCCGAATATTCTTCATGGTTATGGCCAAGGCCATTGGATCATGGAAATGATTTTTTTTTAAAACGCGGGTCCAGCAACGTTGATGCACCAATAAAAAAGAGCGCTCTATAGCTCCAAATCTACGTTCAAACTGTCCCAGTATAGTTGATTTCAGGTGGCTTGCTGTAGCCGACTTTCAATATTTGTTGGCGTCCGCAATGTGCGATTGCAAAAATATTTCCAAACTTTACTATAAGTTGTTGCCATTATAATTTGTTTGCCAATTTGTATTTTGCCGCAAAAAGTAGTGACGTGATTATTTTAGTAAGTAATCGATTATAGATTCAATTAATTGCAACTGTTTTTTCGATACAATTAAATCGTAAATTGAGTCCAAATAATCGATTATTGTGTATCATATGATTAATCGTGCCATCACTAGATTTAACTAAATATTTAGTTGCCATACCAGTTCCAAATAAGAGCGCGAACACTGTAGCTAAAGCAATTTTTGAATCTTTCATTCTGAAGTACGGTCCAATGAAGACGTTCACTACGGACATGGGAACAGAATATAAGAATTCAATTATAAATGACTTGTGCAAATACCTAAAGATTAGAAATATAACATCTACAGCACACCACCACCAGACAGTTGGAGCAATAGAAAGTAGCCATAGAACTTTCAACGAATATATACGGCCGATAAAACCGACTGGGACGTATGGCTTCAATATTTCGTCTTTAGTTTCAACACGACCCCCTCAATGGCACATAATTATTGTCCATATGAGCTAGTGTTTGGTAAAACAAATAATTTACCAAAGGAATTTAATAGTATAGATAATATAGAAACTTTATAAAATATAGATGACTATGCTAAAGCAAGTAAATATAGATTAGAAGTAGCATACAAAAGAGCTAGATTAATGCTAGAAGATCATAAGAAAAAGAATAAAATACAGTATGATCAAAAATTAAATAACATAGATATATCAGTAGGCGATAAAGTCATATTAAGAAATGAAACAGGTCATAAGCTAGATTATAAATATACTGGTCCTTATAAAGTGACGGAAATAGGAGATAGAAATAACATAATAATAATGAGTAATAATAAAAAAACAAACAGTTCATAAGGATAGGATAAAAAAATTTATTTCTTAATTGTTTTTCTTATGGCGCCATACATAAATAATAACATAAATCTATTATATAAAAATGAATCGCAAAATGTGTTGGTAAGCGCATAACTCAACAACGCCTGAACCAATTTGGCCAATTTTTTTTTTAAATTGTTCGTTGAAGTTCAAGGTTTGTGGGCACGGCAAGAAAAATTAGAATTATTGCTGGGAAAACCGTTAAAATGGTCATTTTCTTTTTCCCATACAAATTTTCCGGGCCACTTCAAGTAACCTTTCACGAACACGTCAAAGTAAAACACACCTAAACACATTATTTGTAATACATAAACAGTCTACTTTTGCTCACCTAGCAGCAAGGTAGTTTTATTTATTTTAAAAATTTAAAATCCCTCGGCCACTAACCTGTTGTTATCTACTTTTTATGACTTCAAGTCATATCAAAATTAAAAAAAAAATGCCTGCCACCAAATCAACTGAGTTTGCTTTTGTCATGGATGGTTTTTTTATGGTTTTAAATTATAATTATTTCTGGATAAACCCTAAAAATAGCCATTCTCTTTTTCCCATACAAATTTTCCCGGCCACTTCAAGGTACCTTTGACGAACACGTCAAAGTAAAACACACCTATACACAGGTTACATAATAAATAGTTAGTCTAATTTTGTTCACCGAGCAACAAGGAACTTTAATTTATTTTAAAATAAATAAAAGTACCTTGCTGCTTGGTGAACAAAAGTAGACTGTTTATGTACTACAAATAATGTGTTTAGGTGTGTTATACTTTGACGTGTTCGTCAAAGGTACCTTGAAAATAAAAATAAATAAATAAAATATTAAAAGCAATAAATTTGATTATAAAATCTCTTAAAAAAAAATTATCAAAAAATTCTTTTCAAAAATGTTATATACGGGAGAGGGATTGGGAAAAGAATTCGGAGAGGGACTGGGAGAGGGAGAAGGATTGGGAGAGGGACTGTAAGAGCGACTGGGGGAGGGACTGGGAAAGGGACTAGAAGAGGGACTGGGAGAACGACTGGGGGAGGGACTGGGAAAGGGATTAGAAGAGGGACTGGGAGAACGACTGGGAGAAATATAGCCATCTGGTGGCGAAACGGAGTTCGCCGGGTTTGCTAGTAAATATATATATATATATAAATATCTTTAATATAAAAATATTTTTTAATTAATTTCATTTTTTTTATCGTTATCAAGAATGATTAAAAAAAAAATTTTTTTTTTAAATAAAAATAGTAAAAAAAAAAAAACAAATAACCATTAAAATAACAACATATAATTACGTTATTTTTCAAAAGGAGGGAGATGTAGCATACGTACATATGTATATACATGCATATAAATAAGGCTGCAACACTTTGTTGTTATGCCAACAATGTTTACATTAACAGCGACTTTGTCGCTAACGATAAGTGCCCTCTGCGCATAGTTAAGTGCATTCGATATATGATCCGCACTTGGGGGCAGCGACCGCCCAAATGGCTAAGTCGGCGTTTTCACGCTTGACCGTCGCTATGTGTACATATGTGCGCGCATAACTCTTCCTCTCTTACATATAGTTACGATATATAATATACAAAATATATAAAACGGCTGCTCTGCCGCTGCGCCGGCAGCTAGCAAGCCTCAATGTGTAACAATAAGATTCAGTCAATAAAGACAGGGAGTAGCGATGACTACAGTCGCTCTCCCAAATTTATAAAATATAAAATTATTAAAAAGAATCTTCAAAAGTGCTGTTTTACAATATTAATTACTTTTATTCGCCGAACTAATACAACGCTTCGCAAATTTTCGAAGTCAAATAATACACATGCATTGACGGCGTCAATTTGACGCTAATGGCACAGGCCGACTGCACGCTGACTGCACGCCGATTAAGCGTGCGCAGTCGGCGCAAGCATTGACGCCGAGCCTCTACTCCGTCTCTGCTGCTGTATGCAAAACTTCTCGCGCCATACATATGTATTTAGCAGAAACAGACAATGTGCCTCATTTGGTTTGTGGTTTGTTGTGAGAGTTGTCAGCTCTATAACTAAATGTCCCCGGTGCGAATCCCAGCGCAGGCTTCTTTTTTTTGTATTGCTTAGAACAAGTTTTTGGTTTTTCTTATTTTTTTGCATCTTCCATTTTCGTCAATTTGATTAAAAATATCATACTATATTTTTCAGTATAGCGCAAAATTATTAAAAAAAAAAAAATTGTCCAGCGCAGGATTCGAACCCCCATCAAGACCACACACAGTTACGCAGTGCGATCGGCAAAAAAAAAAAAAATTGCGACCTCACGCACCAGAGTCCTGCAAATCAAACATTCTCCGTAATGTTACCAGGCACCTAACTTCCAAATTTGGTGCGTTTATCTCTTTTCGTTATTGAATTATTTGGAAAAAATCGAAATACGCATTTATCGATTTGCGGAGGCGGTGGGCGTGGCACATCAAGTTTGAAATAAAGTCGATCTGCGTATTCAATACATGCACACTCCCACCAAGTCTGGTGACTCTAGCTTTTTTAATAGCTGAGATCTGTGCGTTCATACAGACGGACAGACAGACGGACATGACCAAATCGACTCGGCTATTGATGGTGATCAAGAATATATATACTTTGTATGGTCTGCCACGCCTCCTTCTGCCTGTTACATACATTTGCGCAAAGTTAATATACCATTTTTTACACATTTTCAATGGGTAAATGGTATACAAAAAATTGTACATCCCGCGCGGGATTTGAACCCGGGACCACAGAGCCTGAAACTTGCGAGCCAACCATCAGACCACACACAGCTTTGCAGTGCGGTCGGAAAATGAGACTTTTGTTGACACCGGCCATCTGCTGAGTCGGTTCAACGTGTGAGTTGGGAATTCTAAGCGCCCATAACTTTATATGGGAGATTCTAACTCCTATAACTTCTTTGTTTATGGTCCGATCGGGTTGTAATTTATAGGGTAGATCAGTACTATAGCCACCTACGAGAATATCAAAATTTTTTCTTATTTCTCTACTTTTCTTATTATTCAATTAAAACGATTTATGGGAGCGGTGGGCGTGGCATCCAAAATTTGAAAATCCACAATCTGCGTAATGTTACCTTGCACCTTACTAACAAATTTTTTGCTTCTAGCTGTTCTTCTGCATAATCTTGCAAGACACCCTCCTACGTGCGTTTATCTCTTTTCGTTATTGAATTATTTGAAAAAAATCGAAAAAACGCATTTATCGATTTTCGGAGGCGGTGGGCGTGGCAGATCAAGTTAGAAATAAACCTCTTGTGTGTATTGAATACACGCACACTCTGGTGCCTCTAGCTCTTTCAATAGCTGAGATCTGTGTGTTCATACAGACGGACAAACAGACAGACAGACGGACATGACCAAATCGACTCGGCTATTGATGCTGATCTGCCTGTTACATACATTTTCACAAAGGTAATATACCATTTTTTACCCATTTTCAATGAGCAAATTGTATAACAAGGCTTTTTTCGTTCTTTGTTATTTTATTTTATATTTTTTTACAGACGTCCCTTGTAACATTACGAAGCATGCGAATTTTAGACTTTCAGATGTTACGCTCACGACACGAATTTATTGCTTTACAAGAAAAGCATAAAAACTAGAATCACCAAATTTTATAGATCTCTGGTAACATTACGCTTTATGTGGACTTTTAACTTTTGGATGCAATGCCCACCGTCCCGATTTTTTTTCGAAATAATCTAAAGAAGTAAAGTAATTCTCGATATTCTCGTAGCTGTCAATAATATTAAATTACAACCCGATCGGATAACCACAGTTAACCACAATAACCACAGTTATAGGCGCGAGAAGTTTCCCCTGCAAAGTGATGCAATGCAGAAGAAGTCAACGCTTGCGTCAGCAGTCACGATAACTTACTAACACCACCAAAAGAACGATACAAAAATAATGAATGTTGAGATTCCTGCGCGCCATTTTTCAAGCATGCAAGATTCTTTTCTAGCCTTAGTGTTCAAATTATGACCCCAACTCCACTACATTCACGTTATTCGAGCACAATTGCTAAAATTGACTTACACCACGCATGAAACTGCACGGACAAGTAGTCAAATAATTAATCAATTTCACAATAAACAGCGATATAAATGTCTACAGAAAATAAACCAGACTTTAATAGCGGATCAGGAATAATCTTATGCTCAACAAGTTTCTCGCATTAGTGTCAAGCCATGACAGATTTGGCTACAAGCCAAATCCACTAATAACAACGCATCGCATATTTTCGAAGTCAAGTACACATGCATTGACGCTAATAGCACATGCCGACAGCATGCTGACTGCACGACAACTGTGCGTGCGCATCTATCACTTTGTCTCTCAGGTTCGAATCCCAGTCCAGGTTCCTTTTTGAATTGCTAAAAAGAATTGGTCTTTCTTATTTTTTTGCATCATTCATGTACGTCAATTTGATTGAAAATATCATACTATTTTTTTCAGTAACGTGCAAAAATAATAACAAAAAAAAAATTACATTAAAAAAAGTGGCCTGCGCCAGGGCTCGAACCCGCGACCCCACGAATTTTTGAATATGCAAGCCTTTAACTACTGCACACAGGGTTACGCAACGCGATCGGAAAATGAAGCTTTTATTGACGCCGGCCCTCTGCTGCGTCGGTTCAACGTATTAGTTTATAAGCTACCATAACTTAGTATGGAGAATTCAAGCTCCCATAACTTCTTTGTTTATTGTCTGATCGTGTTGTAATCTATATGGTAGATCAGTACTCTGGCATGTACTCGAGAATGTTAATAAAATGTTTTGCTTTTTCTCTACTTTTCTTATTATTCAATAAAAGCTATTTATGGAGGCGGTGGGCGTGGCATCCAAAAGTTGAAAATTCGCATTCTGCGTAATGTTACCAGAGACCTTACTACCAAATTTGGTGATTCTTGCTTTTCCACTGTTCTTAAAATTCAAAGAAAATCGTTTAATAGTGGCATCCAAAAGTCTAAAACCCAACGATGTATAATGTTGCAAGACACCCTCCTACCAAATTTGATGCGTTTATCTCTTTTCGTTGTTGAATTATTTGCAAAAAACTTAAAACGCTTTTATTTATTTGCGTGGCACATCAAGTTTGAAATAAACTTCTTATGTGTATTGAATACACGCACACCAAGTCTTGTGTCTTTAGCTCTTTTAATAGCTGAGATCTGTGTGTTCATACAGACGGACAGACAGATATGACCAATTCGACTCGGCTCTTGATGCTGATCAAGAATATATATACTTTGTATAGTCTGCCACGCCTCCTTCTGCCTGTTAAATACATTTTCACAAAGTTAATATGCAATTTTTACCCATTTTCAATGGGTAAATGGTATAACAAGAAAGCTACAGTCGAGTGCACTACCACATTCCTTTGGGTGTTAAAAAATAATTCTTAATTTTAAATACTTTTATTCGACGGTATATTAATCCCACAGGGAAATACACATTTACCAACTGCACCATACTAACTGAGCGTGCGCAGTCGGCACTGGCAATGATGCCGTTTCTAGCCGTTTAATATTCTGACTGATCACAAGCTATTCAACAAAAGCCACTAAAACAAGTGAAGAAAGTTACAGTCTAGTGTACGCGATCTTACTGTCGCGTACACTAGACTGTAACTTTCTTCACTTGTTTAACTATGACTGTAAAACAATAATTCTTAATATTAATTACTAACGCATCGCATTTTTTCGAAGTCAAATACACATTCATTGACGCTAATAGCACATGCCGACTACATGCTGACTACACGACGACTGTGCGTGCTCAGTCGGCGTCGGGCCTTTGCTGCTGTAAGGAAAACTTCTCGGGCCTATAATTCTGTGTTTATTGTCCGATCGGATTTAAATTTATAGGGTTGGCCGATATTATTATTATCTACAATAATACCTAAGAAAAATCGGAAACTTTTCTACTTTTCCTATAATTTAATTTACCGTTTTACAAAATCAAATTTTGAGGGCGGTGGCGTGGCATCCAAAATTTGAAAATCCGCATTCTGCGTAACGTTACCAGGGACCTTACTTCCAAATGGTGGTAGTAGCTTTTCTAGTGCTTCTAGCTTTTCTAGTGTTCTTTTAAACTATAAAAATGTATTTTTTAGAGGCTTTGGGCGTGGCATCCAAAATTTAAACTGCATAATGTTGCAAGACACCCTCCTACCAAATTTGGTGCGTTTATCTTTTGTCGTTATTGAATTATTTGCAAACAATCGAAAAACAAATTTATCGATTTGCGGAGGCGGTGGGCGTGGCGCTTCATGTTTGAAATAAATTCGATCTGCGTATTCAATACACGCACACTCCCACCGGACAGAAAGACGGATATGACCAAATCGACTCGGCTATTGATGCTGATCAAGAATATATTTACTTTGTATGGACTGCCACGCCTCCTTCTGCCCGTTACATACATTTTCACAAAGTTGATATACCATTTTTTACCCATTTTCAATGGGTAAATGGTATAAAAATTCTTAAGCAGCGAGTACGCGGCAGATATTCAGCACATAACTAGCAATGAATATGCTCGCATGTGTTTCTATGGGTCGACACTGTCTAGAATACGTTATTATCGTATTATAAGTTTTCGAGCAAATACAAAAGGAATTTGTTATTGATCTGAAAATCTGAAAAATCATACCCTGCAGCTAGCCGGTCAACAAAACACAGACCAGATACTAGAACAAGGTCGACACGCAGTGGATGAAAAGGCTTAGCCATAAGTATCTTACAGACGTGCAAGTTCGAGTGTACCTTTTCTTACTTGTTTTAATTTAATATGAATTTGATGAACTATTAATCCTAGCAAACTTGTTTGTATATAAAGTTACATTGTATGAATTATTAAATAAAACAGTTATTTTAATTCTCTAAACGTTTGAGAGAAAAAACCATATTAAATATTTTACACACTCATTCCTTTAACCAAGTTTTACATTTTACGATTCGAGTATATCATATAATATTTTAAATAGTCAAGCAATCTAATCTAATATACTTATTAAAATTTTATATTTTCGAATATTCATAAATTACATTTGAATTAAATTCAAAATATATGTTGCTGACTGCAAAAAAATACAGTATTGTAATTTAAGATTTAAAGATATACAAATAACAATTTTACGTTTTCTTGTTACAAAATACAGCACGATGTAGAACAGCAACGCCCAGATCCCCCTTTACTTTTTTGCCTCTGGTCTGAAAACAAAAACGAAATTGTAAGATAAGAAATATTTGTAATAAAAAGGAATCTAGTGTGTACTTATATTTTCTATTTTTTCGGATACAAGCTTAAGCGACATTCTGTAATATGAACAAGTAAAGGAAGCTTTTATCGAATGCACTCGACAGTATGATACTATTTACCCACTTTGAAAAAATAATTTTATATACTTATATATAACGAATTTAAAACGACACGTCTCATCTCACATTTTCATAGTCAAACATGCACATATTGACTCTACGCGCATATGTCGCCGCACACATTCAGTGAAACGCAAGCATTAAAGCCGTGTTTGTTCTTTGATCAGGTTGTGATTATATGGTGGATAAAGATAATTGTTTAATACAATTTGTCAAATCAATAATTCAAAATTTCTAATAATTCAAAATAAAAATCGATTAACCAAAATCCTTTCTAACAAATTTGATGCTTCTTCGGTGGGCGTAGCAGCAAAAAGTTGAAAGTACGCATTCTGCATTTGATGCTAATTTAGAAAGAAAAAAATATATACCGTTATTATGCGACCAGGCAATGCCTGCTACTTACATTTGCACAAAACTAATATATATTTTTTTCACCCATTTTCAACTAATAAATGGTATCTAGCTTTCTCTATTTCTTATATTTCAGATTTAGCTTTAATATTCTTATGCATGGGATGGTTTGGCTTTTATTCGTACAGAGTGAAGTTTCTGATCGCGGTCAACTTGGCGGCCGCCAGTGTGATCTCTGTCTACGAATGATTGCAAATTGACACACAGCCTCCTCGTGGCACCTCCTCGGTAACCATCTTAGCATCCGCTAGATAGTGAGCTAATGTGTGCAGCGGGTCACCAGGACGGTAAATGATTGGGCGCAGGGTTTGGAACCCGCCTCGTAAAAAGAAAACTTCCAATGAAAACCAAAGCCAAAGGCTCGGAAAAGATCCCCCTTTATGATGACGACCACCGCAAAACAAAAAAGGACTATGACTTAAAGATATTAACCTGGAATGTCCGAACTCTTAGTAGGAAAGGTGCCTCTATCTAACTGGCGGATGCCCTCGAAAAATTAAAGGCTGACATACCGCCATCCAGGAAATGAGATGGACAGGACAAGGTTGCTCCAAGCGAGCAAACTGTGATATCTACTACAGCTGCCATGCGGAGAGGCGCGAATTTGGATGCGGATTTGTAGTAAGCCGAAAACTTCGCCACCACGTCTCCAATTTCACCCCAATGAGTGAGATTTTTCAATCTTAGCATAATTTGCGCGCACGCCCCGACGGAGGAGAAGGACGATGCTGTTAAGTATGCGTTCTACGCGAGACTCGAGGACACGTACGACCGCTGCCCAAACCACGACGTGAAGATCATCCTCGGGGACTTCAACGCAAAGGTTGGGCGCGAACGCATCTTTGACCGCACCGTCGGTCAATTTAGCCTCCATGAGACCACCTCGAACAATGGTTTCAGGCTGATTGACTTCGCCGCGGCGCGAAACATGGTAGTGAGTAGCACCAGATTTCAACACCTCGACATCCACAAGGCCACATGGCTGTCTCCTGAACAAAAAACGCGCAACCAGATTGATCACGTTGTGATAGACGGAAGGCATGCCTTGTCGCAGCCAAGATACGCATGCGGCTATGCCGAGCGAAAAACATACGTTCCCATCATGCAACGAAAGCTTGACGTCACTAAGCTGCGATCACAACGGACAGCAATGGCCTACTCCACTCACCTCTCGAAACTGCTCCTCCAACCTTCCCCTCTCCCTGTTGACGCCGGCGGACTCTGGGCGCACATATCCCACTCCTTGCGAGCTGCTGCTGAAACAACCATTGGGTTCAAGCGCCCACCCACACGGAACCAATGGTATGACGAGGAGTGTCGCGTCGCAGCTGCGGCAAAAAACGCCGCCCACAGAAAAACTCTGCAATCTGCCGCAACGCGAGCTACGTGTGAACGTTACAGGGAGAAAAGGAAGCAAGAAAAGCGAGAGCGCGAGGAACTTGAGGTGTTGCAAGACAGGAATGATGCTCGAAAATTTTACCAACAAGTCAACCGTCTGACACAAGGTTTCAAGACCGGAGCATCTAACTGTCGAGATGAAAATGGAAATCTGGTTACAGATACGCAGAGCACGCTGAGGTTATGGAAGGCACATTTCTCCAAGCTGCTAGCAGGCGATGACGGCACCAATCCCGCCGTTGGAGGAAGCAATGTGGATAAACCACTACCTAGTCATGACGAGATCCGAGTTGCGATTACGCGACTCAAAAACAACAAAGCAGCCGGTGCTTATGGACTGCCTGCAGAGTTGTTTAAGGCCGGCGGCGAAGGGCTGATAAGGTGCATGCATCAGCTCTTATGCAAAATATGGCTAGAAGAATTGGAATCTCAGCGTCCTTTGTCCTGTACTGAAGAAAGGCGACCCGACGATATGTGCCAACTACCGGGGAATCAACCTGATCACCATCTCATGCAAGGTCCTATCGAGCGTTAGATGTGAACGACTGAAGCCGTATACCACCACACTGATCGGAACTTATCAGTGCGGCTTCAGACCTGGTAAATCCACCATAGACCAGATCTTCACATTTCGCCAAATCCTGGAAAAAACCCACGAAAATGGAATTGACACACACCATTTCTTTGTCGATTACAAAGCTGCATTCGATAGCCCGACGAGGGAAAGCCTATATGCCTCCATGTCTGAGTTCGGTATTCCTGCAAAGCTGATACGTCTTTGCAGGATGACATTGAGCAGCACCATCAGCTCTGTCAAGGTAGGAGCGAACCTCTCCGAACCTTTTAATACCTTTCGAGGTTTCAGACAATGCGACCCCCTGTCGTGCAACCTCTTCAACTTTGTGATGGAAGGGGTTCTACGGAAAGCCGGTGTTCATCGATCTGGCACAATTTTTTTAAAAGTGTCCAGCTCCTTGCGTATACCGATGATATCGACACCATTGGCCGCAGCAAGCGTGATGTCACTGCTGCATTTTCCGCTATCGAAAAAGAGTTAGCAAAAGTGGGTTTGGCGGTAAACGAGGGAAAGACGAAGTATATGCAGTCGAAAAGCAGGGAGGCGCGGCATTCGGATTCGGGACGACTTTCGCATTCGGATGAACGACGAGTTGTACGAGTTGCACGACGACGTGGACGTGGTACGGCGCATCACGATACAACGTCTGTGCTGGCTTGGTCACGTTATGCGTATGGATGAAGAAACTCCAGCTCAGAAGGTATTCGAAGCGAGGGTCCACTACTGGCGATAACGAAGGGGACGACCAGAGCTCCGATGGAAGGACCAAGTGAAGGAGAAGCCAACTACATCGACCCGCTTCCTGCATGTGCAGCGGATGTTGATTGCGCGTGTTGGCGAATTATAGTAACCGCTTACATTGTGGAACGTGCGGACCGAGTGTGAAAATGAACTTGGACTTATCCAACTGCTTGCGTAACGTATGACCCACGTGTAGGTATTGGTCGCAGAGCGTAGCGAGTGTTAACTCCTCCCCCTTAAGATGCGTACGTCTTCGAGCGCGTTGAACTTGTTTATTTCTGTGTTTTGGTGGCATTTTTGTTAAAGGTTCTTTTGTTTCTGTTTTTCTGCTTCTCATGTACTTTGTCATGAGTACGGAAACTGTGGCTTGTAGCAGGAATGTTATAATAAAGTTTGCCAACGCCAAAACTGTGCTTTGTGTGTTAATGGTGTTCAATTTTTGGGTATTGTTGATGCTCAATTCCTTCATCATTTGGAGTGATAGGACTTCATCAATCGCATTCGGTTCCGTCAATAAGTGGAATAGGGGTGGGAGGGGTTCAGCTTTAGTAACCTCTTTGGTCGTATAGCTGACATCGTTGATCGTATCACATAGCTGCCTTGGAAAGCTAGAGTTTCATTATCTATTATGACCTTTCCAGCGAAATTGTTAAGGAGAATAATACCTGGTAAGACTTCTTCGTAGTCTGGGATGTGTTGACTGTTTGTCTTTTTACATATTGGTGATCGCCGATTTAGTAAGGCCGCAATGCAATTGTCTTGGCTTAGGTCTACTAGGTTTTCGTGCTTACATCTGATTTTATCATTTGGAGTTTTATATGGTTTGCTTATGCCGAATAGTTTTCCTTTACAATGCAGGATGTTTTCAAACATTAATTGGTTTATTAAATAACCCTTCTTTATTGGTCTGACCAACAGCCTGTCACGATTTTCTTTGTTCGTTATGGGGATGCTTATAATATAAATTAGATTTAGGCCGTTTGAGGCAATTTTAATGCTAGAGAGCTCTAATAATTCTTCCAAATTTATAAAAATTAATTCTTCTACTTTTAAATTGTTATCTATGCCGTCTAGTTCGGGTTTTGTTAAAATGACCAAATTTACTGTGTTGGTTTTTGCCCAACTGATCGAAAAGAGAATATTCCTAATTTCTTCTTTAAACAAATGTATTTTGTACTAGCTGTACCCTGCCACGTTTCGCTGTGGTAAGTAACACAAAAAGAATAATTTCCCAATCCCTTCAATTCTGTAATGCTTGTGGGTATACAATATTTTTCGGTTCTCCATTCTCCGCGTAAATATAAAGACTATCTGGTTTACCGACTCGGGAACACGCAACATACAATTGCCCGTGTGAAAAACAATTTGCATCCAAATCTACACCACACAAATCGAGAGATTGATCTTGAGCTTTATTAATTGTCATTGCGAAAGCCAAGCGAATGGGAAACTGCAATCTCTTGAATTGAAACGGTGTTTCAGTCGGGATCATAGGAATCCTAGGAATGAGGTCGTCTTCACCTTTGAAGCGACCAGTTAGGATCGTTGCTTCTACAACGTTGTTCATCAATTTCTTGACCGCGAGTCGCGTGCCATTGCAGAGTTTCGGCTGATTGATATCCCGGAGCATGATAATTGGCACACCTATTTTCAATTTCAATATGTGTGGTGGCGTTCCATGCAAATCAAGTTAACAGTATCATCTGCATTCACAACGGTGTCTATTGTTTTATATGTTATCTCCTGAGCTTCTATGTTGGATTGGATTACATGATTGAGTTGGTAGACATCTTTGTTCTTGGCGGCAAGAATGGCTCGTTCACTGAGCCAATTGTGATTCCAATAATTGATTTTGATATCAGGGAACACTTTTCTGATTAGTTTTTCCTTCGTTATTACTTAATTACAAAAATTGTCTGGCAATCGTATTTTTCTCGACGTCTCATTGACTGGCAGCTCTCCGTTCCCAATGTCCAGTAACTGTCGTGAGAATGCGTCGGCTGAGTCATCGTTCTGCAACTGTACACGCATATTTGTTTTCAACTGTAATGTCCGTAATTGTCGCCTCAATGTACAATATTTCAGGCAAGCATTTATTTCATCCGCTGGTGTCGATCGAGAAATTACAGGCAACGTTTGTCTGAAGTCTCCTGCGAGCAATATCAAAGCATCCCCAAATGGTTGAACGGCTCCACGCAAATTCCGCAATGATCGATCGAGAGCCTCTAGTGATTTTTTGTGTGCCATCGTGCATTCATCCCATACAATGAGTTTACATCTTTGCAATACCTTCCCCATACCAGATGCTCTGAAGATGTTGCTCGTAGGAGTCTCGATGATTTGCATGTTCAACGACAACTTCAGCGCTGAATGAGCAGTCCTTCCACCGGGTAACAATGTCGCAGCGATTCCAGATGAGGAAAGAGCTAAAGCTTTTTCCTTGTTAGCTCGAACAGTAGCCAGAATCAATGTAATAAGGAATGTTTTTCCCGTTCCTCCCGGAGCATCCAAAAAGAAGATGCCCGGAGCCCCCTCATTTATCATTTGCATTAACTGATCATAAACTATTTTTTGTAAATGGTTTAATTTGGTAATGTTTGATTGGACATATGACTGGAGATCGCCGCTGTTGTAATTCTGCTCTCTGCGCAAATCCACATCAGATGCTGCAGTCGCAGTTCTGGCAGGTGCTGGCATTCCCAATTGATTTAGCACTTTATTTGCTATAGCTAAGCACTTGTCTTCAATGCTTATCAAAGTTTCATTGTAAATCTCTTCTGTCAATTCCATGGTCATGGCGGAATTTTCTAGACGTACTCTGTGCAAAATATCCTCAGCCATATGCTGAATCTGTTGGAGATGACGGGAAGCAAGCAGTCAATATGCTTGCAAACAATGCGCGAATTTGGTTCGGATATGCAGTCTGGCACGCATCATTAATGCAGATATCCCACTCTTGGTCGTTCTCTAATAAATTTAAGGCTAAGCACGCACTCCGGAAGGTGGCATGGGTGATGCCATTGAGATTTTTCAAATACTGGAAGGACGTAGGACCGGCCACATTCGCCAGCAGCATGCGAAGGAAGAAACATTCATCTTGATTGGGATGCACTGTATAAAGTCTTCCGATTGTATTCTCTTTGAAGATGCCAGGTTGGTCTTCGACAGGCTCGCCTCGTTTGCGTCGCACGAACGCTTTTTTAGTGACATTCCATGTGTAATAAGAGGGCACTTCTGGATACATAAGTGTTATGGTAAAAGCGTCTTCTTGGCATAATGTGAAGAAGGCAGTCAGAGTAGTAGCAGGCGGATTCAGGACCCTTTCTTGGACGGCATGACTCCGTTTATGACAGAAGTAGGAAGGAAAGTTGGAATTAAAATTTTTCTCATTTCTCATTTCAATCCATGTGGTTATATTTTGTAATGTTTTAAATGTACAGCTGTGGTTGCCCTTGGCAACTGACGGTTGAGGCACTGGGATATATATTTTTTAATGATTTAAATGTACAGCTGTGGTTGCCCTTGCCAACTGACGGATGAGGCACTCGGAAACGCAAAACAAGTAAAATATTTGCAAACGTAGATATGCTATGCATATAAAAAGTAAATAAAAACATCGCCAGAACCTCAATATATGTTGTATTAAAATCTAGGGTTAATCGGTTCAGCACTTTTCGAGTCCATAGGCGAATCCTATACGCTCAGATCATTTTTATATAAATATATTTAAGAGTAATTATTTTATCCATATTTAGTTCATGGCTACCTTTCGCCAGTTTTATTATTTCGTTGGTGACATTAGTAAGTTCGTTATTTTTTTTCGGTTGTGACTTTATTAATAATGACCTGTCTACTACTGTGGGGAAAAAGTAAGGTGAATATTTTTGTAAAGTCAAAATTCTTTATTTATTCTCCCAAATCAATTTTATCCCCGTCAAAGTAATCCCCTTCCGATAAAACACACTCATGCCAACGTTTTTTCAAATCCTCGAAACAAGCCAAATAGTTCCTTTCTGGTGTAGCCATGAGCGCCCTCGTCGATTTTTCTTTTATCTCTTCAATCGACTCGAAACGCGTTCTCCGTAGTGGTCTCTTGAGTTTTGGGAATAGTCAGAAGTCATACGGAGCCATATCAGGAGAATACGGTGGTTGCGGAACGATATGCGTCAAATTCTTGGCGAAATGGTCACGTGTACGACGTTTTCGGTACCAAACGAGATTTGACTTTTCGTAGGCCCAAACGGTCTTTAAAAATGGTTTTCACAGATCCTTCTGATATTCCTATCATATCAGTGAGGTCTCTAATAGTCAACCGACGATTTTTGAGCACTAATTCCTTTACTTCATTGAAGTGTTGGTCATCTGTTGACGTCGATGGTTGTCCGGAGCGCTCTAAGTCATCAACACGTTCCCGACCCTCTTTGAAGTCTTTGTAACACTTATAAACATTTTTCTGGGACATGGTAGAATCACCAAAGGCCATCCCCAAACTTCCTCAACGTTTCCGCACCCGAAATTTCATTCCGCAAACAAAATATGATGGCACTTCTCTGCTCAATTAAATCAGACATTGTAAAAATCGCCAAATGCACTCTTGATCATTTGGCAAACAAAAGCGTAAATATAGTACTCATACTGACATTGACATGAAATTCCCGCCAAATGTCATCAACAGTCCTGCCAACTCTAGAAAAATAGAACTAGTTCGCCATCTTAAGCCCGCGAATTTTAAATTGAAAATTCACTTTACTTTTTGCTCACAGTAGTATTATTATTTTCTAATTGCTCATTTATTTTACCTATAACTACCATATTTCATGGTCATGGTGGTGGGGAGTGCCAGCCAGCCATTTCCATGCTGTACCGATTATATTTATTGATATTTTATTTATACGTTTGAGTGGTTTAAGTCTATATAATGAATAATTTTGTAGGTTCCGTTTTTTTCTGCCGCAGGCCCTGTTTTAATGGATATTAACTGGGCATCTGCATACTCCAGTACCGTTGCCTCGCCGAGGCAAAAGGGTAGGAAAAGCCTGTAATGGCTTTTTTTTTACCATTTACCCATTGAAAATGGGTAAAAAATGGTATATTAACTTTGTGCAAATGTATGTAACAGGCAGAAGGTGGCGTGGCAGACCATACAAAGTATATAAGTTAAGACCGTACGAGGTCCCGTACCTGTTGAGGTAGAAGGAAATAATCCAGGACATTGATCTTTTAGTTTTCAAATTAAGTTTTATTTGAGTTTTATTGTATCTGTTAATATTTGTTAATATGAAGTTGAGAATTAATTGAGCTGTTGTGGTTGACGGCTCCAATAGAAGTGACTTCTGCATAAACGTTTTGGTTCTTAGTGCCCGCTCCCAGTGGAGTCCGATGTCAAGCAATGGATTTTATGCTGACCCAGCGCATGGCCTAATTGTGCACTCGATCAGTGGTCGTTGCCCGTTCTGTTATATCCGCTCTGCCGGCGTCATGTTGACGTTAGCAACATAGTCGCTATTTTGTGTGCGCGGCAGTTTTGGCTTGATGGTCTGCTGGCGGCGTGTCTGGTAGCAGGGCAGCAGGGGGAACCAATGTTAAGTGTTTCCTTAACTCCTCCCCACCACAAGATCTGCGTCCCGCAGATTCACTGATTTCGTTGATGAAGTCGTCAAGCTCGATGGGATGTCAACAGGCTTCGGGAGACCCTTGGTCGACGTGATCCTGTGCCATATGATACCAATCACTCCTAGAATGGTGAACGCTGCCAGCCCTTCGATCCAGTAAGAAAAAACCAAGTTGTCGGCCATACTAGACAACTTTTTGAGGTTTTCGAGGTTGAAGTCATAGACGTACTTGAGGGAAGGTTCGTATCCAGCGGCTGTCACATTAGTGAGGACGGCAGGCATTGCCATCATGTGTGTCGATGTCTTGCTGCTATACTGCTCCTCGCCGACCTCGATGGTTTCATTGCTAAACTGCACAATGAAGGAACCACATAGACGGTGCTGTCTGGGGCCGGCTGTCAGTGTCCCGTTGAAATTGGAGAGGAATAAAGTCCCGTCGTCCACCATCTCGACGATCCGCTGGTCATTCCTTAGGAACTTGCATGAGGCATGGCCACCCTTCAAGAGTTGTGGTATACAACTATCCTCATCCAGTCTTCGAAGTTCATTCTCCTGACAAACAGTTACGTTGCCAATGGACACACAACTGCCCAGTACAGCGAACGTCTCCTGGGAGTTGATGGCCACTTCATTGAAGTCCAGCACCAGTTGTTTGCCGTTGATGATCGTTGCGTAGAGTAGAACCTTGTGGTACGTTTTCGCCGCCACTCGCGGGATCGCAACGATGTAAAGGAGGCTGGTTCCATTCGTCAGTATTGAGGGGCGAGAGAATTCCACGGCTTCGATACTGTTCTTGTATGGTAGATTCTCCACTTCTTTCAGAATTGACTCCATCTCCTCATGGTCTAAGAGGTTCGTGTTGACGACCCCCGTCTTCGCCAGTTGGCATGCTCTGGTCATTTCCTTGACCTCATCCGCTAGAATGATAGCCTTGTGTAGGATTATTGTAGCGGTTTGCACCTCCTCGTCCAGAGCGTTGACCTTTCCGACGACGTTTTGTAGCTTCTCCAGAGTTTCATGCTCCAGATCGAATAGTCTGGTGTTGATCCTGATTTGCTGCTTGTTGTTGTCTAATAGCCCGCCTTGGGATGTTAGGATTGCGTCCCAGTCTGACGCATCGGGAGAGCCGGCTACCCACTTCCAGGCTGAGCCGATCCAGTTTATCGACCTGCGTTCTCTCGGTGCCGTAGTGGCAAGGCGAGATATACCCTCAATGGTATCACGTATGTAGTGGGTCGCCAGTGCTTTGATTTTCTCGTCCCTTATTACGTCGGCTTCCCTCGCTGTATTTGTAATTGTTTGCTTCAGTTGGTCGAGGTGAATCACATGAGCTAGTTTGAACACTCCGTTTACGCGCCACACAATGCCATGCTGGAGAGACACCACAGGAGTGTCATATTGGAATATTTGAACCGCGTGGACCAATAGTACGCTTGTCGAAACGAGATAGAATAGTTGAAGGGGTGAGAGTAACTTAATTAACAATGTAGGTTACAAAAGGTGTTCTTAATTGTAAATGTTTTAATAGTGTTTTCCTTAAAATTAATACGAAAGTGTACTTAAATGTGTAAATTCGGTTTAAATGTTGTAAATATGTGTTTCTTAGGATTATTACGAAAGTGTAGTTAAATGTGTAAATGTTTTAATGTGTAGGTTTTTTAATAGTGTGTTTCTTATAAAATTAAAAAAATGTATAAAAAATGTAATTTTTTGTAAAATTGGGGCTTCGTGAAGTCATCTTGCCATTTCTTCACACTCTCCTTTTTTTGTTGTTTTTGGTTTTATAGTTTTTTTGTGTTTTGTTTTTTTTTTTTTTTTTTTTTTTTTCAATTTATTTATTAACGTCGCTCTTGTGGAAAACCTTGCCCGATCTAGTTTTAATTGTTACTACACGATCTTCCTGCACCTCTTCTTTCCTAAACCTTGGTTTTTCCTTTGTCTTGATTTGCTTGTTGGCAACAAAAATAGTGTCGCCCTCCTTATAAACTTTAGGATCTTCCCTATGTCTATTGCGAGTGTCATTAGTCAAATTCTGCTTATGTTCGATTAAACCCCTGACATCTTCCAACGCTTGCTTCCTAAAATCGACCAAGCCCTCATAATTAATTTTTGCGGACCTGTCGAAAAAAATGTCGGCAGGTTTTTTATTGGTTACAGAATGTATCGTATTATTATACCTATCGACTGCTATATTAACCAACTCAATGGTCTTGAAAGATGGGTGTTCACTCCTTAAGCATCTGTAAATTTCAAGGAATGTACAGTGAAATTTTTCAATTTGACCGTTCACCTCGCTTTTTTGGGTAGGAGTATAATACAACTCTATGCCCAATGTTCTTAAATAGTTTAGGACTGTTGGACACAACAGTCCTCTTTCATTGTCTGATACCATCATTTTAGGAGCTGTGAAATAGTGAAGAACTTCCACCAGTTTTTCACGCAAGTGAACAGCCGATTTATTTTCGAGTGGAAATAATTTAGCGAATTTGGTGAATTTATCAATGCAACTCAAGTATATCTTTTTCTCTAGAGTAAAGACATCAATGTGCAAGATTTCGCATGGGTAATTTGGTACAGGTGTTGGTTGTAATGCCGGCTTGTCCGGGTGTCGGTTGTATTTAAACAACTTGCAACACTCACAGGAAGAAATTTGTGCCCGTATGATACTAGCCATACGAGGGAAATAATATTTTTCGAGAAGTTGGGAGCGAATTTCCTTAGAGCCCCTATGAGCTCTACGGTGCTCTTTTTCTATTATTTCACATATTTCCTCTTCGTCTGTTATGTCGAGTACTAATCGTTGTGTTATACGGACTTTATAGAGTTTAAAGTCTCGCGAACAACAAGATTGTAAAAGCTGCAGATACACATCCGGAATTTTCACCGCATTAAGTGTAACAGGTTTTAGATATTTTTTCAATGAGGAAACTAGATCAAGTTCAGAAAGGTTTTGGCTAGGAATCAAGTGTCTAGAGTAACCAGAATGTGGTTGCTCACAAACGTAGTTGGAGCGGTTAGCATCGAATATTAATTGATTGCGGAACGCGTTGATTGGAGTCTCGAGATGGGGTATTAGTTGTGAAGCATCCTCAAGCGCACTGTGAACAGTTGCGACTGAGTCCGTGTCCCCGTCTGTTGCTCTTATCGAGTCAACCCCCAGGTAGTTCAAGCAAGTTGGCGGGATACGCGAAAGTGCGTCAGCAACCACGTTTGACTTGCCCGGTTTGTAAATAAGAACGCAATTGTATTCCTCAATTCGAGATTTCCATCTCTTGAGTTTTGCGTTAAAATTCCTGTTACCCAATGCAAAGGTAAGAGGTTGATGGTCAGTGTATACTTTGATAGAACCCGCGCCATACAGGTACGAACGAAGGTTATCTAGTGCCCATACTATGGCAAGCATTTCCTTCTCATTTGTAGCGTAGTTTTCCTCCGCTTTATTGAGAGATCTGGAAATGTACGATATTGGTCGATCTCTGCCCTGATCATCTTGAGAAAGAACAGCCCCAATAGCGTAATTGGAGGCATCGGTGGTTAGATGGAATGGCTTTGAAAAATCGGGGAATGCTAGTACCTCTGAAGAGGCCAGTATGGCTTTGAGGTTTTGAAAAGACTGTAGAGCTTGTTCATCGAGCTCTATCGGGACTTGTTTGGATTTTGACGCTTTAACCTTCGCCAATTCTCCACGTGTTAAATTAGTCAGAGGTTTGGCGACTTTAGCGTAATCTCGGATAAATTTCCTATAATAAGATGTCATACCCAGAAACCTTTTCAATTCCTTCAAATTTGCAGGGGGTTCCATTTTATTGATTGCCTCTACTTTTTTCATATCGGCCTTGATGCCGTCCCTTGTAACGACATAACCCAAGAATTCTACTTGTGTGGATAGGAAATGGGTTTTTTCGAGATTAACCCGAAGTCTGGCTCTTTTTAAATTAGTGAAAACGAGACGAAGGTTTTCCCAGTGACTCTCATAGTCTTCGCTAAAGACTATGATGTCGTCTATATAAACATAGCAGATTTTTCCGATGTATTCACGCAACACATCATCAATCATTCTCTGGAAAATAGCAGGGGCATTTTTCAACCCAAACGGAAGTCGAAGGAATTCATATTTTCCATTCAATGTTGAGAATGCCGTTTTTGGTATGTCAGATTCTTTCATGAAGATCTGATGGAAGCCAGACGTTAAGTCCAAGGTAGTAAAGTATTTGGCTTTGCCAAGGCTTGCCAATGTCGAATTGATATCAGGGATAGGATATGTGTCGGATATTGTTATCGCATTGAGGCGTTTGTAATCCACGACTACGCGGTACTGTTTTTCCCCATTGGGTTTGTCTTTTTTTGGAACTATCCAAATGGGAGAGTTATAAGGGCTCTTGGAAGGTCTCACTATTCCCTCCTTAAGATATTCTTGTATGTGCTTTTCTACCTCATCTCTCATATTGGCGGGGTACGGATAACTTCTGGTGTAAATAGGGTCTGGCGTGCTTGTGTGGATTTCGGCTTTAATGACCGTATCCACCGCCCCACCAGGCAGAAGAGGTTCGAATAGGACTGAGAATTCATGAATCAATTTCTTTAACGTCACCCTCACTATTTCAGGATGATCCTCATCCAGTAGGAGATGAACATTGAGTGAGTGTTTCGCCAAAAGTGGCAATGTAACACCGGGTGAAATAGTTAGGCAATGGTTTTCTCTATCGATAAGTGCTTTTAAAGTTTTGAGAGTATCATCCCCGATGATACCCTCGAATGAATCTAAACCAGGAAGAACAAAAAAGGTGACAGGGGTTTCATTCCCATATGGTTTGAAGAATTGTCCTGCAAGGCTATGCGTTATTCGCACACCTCCAGCAGCTGACTGGACACAGAATGGTTTTGGCAAAGGAGTACTACCGGCAGCGATTCTAGGGCTGATGAAGTTTTTATTTGCACCGGTATCTATTAAAAATTTTAATTTAGCCCCATTTTTTGTGCCATACTCTATGTATGGTACACTTGAGAGGCTTCCGACATAAAATTCGGCTGTTCCTCAACTACACGACTGATTTCTTCGGGATTCTCCCCACGATATTCCTCACCCAAGGAACCCTCGCTTGTTTCAGTTGGGCCATCATAATATGACGTACCGTTGAAACAAGTATCTTCCGAGCTTTGGTCAGATTCCACCAACGTTGAACTGGCTGCGGGCCCGAGGCTTGCCTCCATATGATATAGTCTCTGAGCTTTCTTGAAAGGATTGTTCGATGAGTCATAGCTAAGGCTGCGCTTTCTGTTACCACTTCCGTCTCGTCTGGCTCCATATCCTGACCGGTAGGATTGCCCAGATTGGTTGGATTCCATTTTAATTGCAGGTCTTGGACCACTGAACCTCGGGCTGCCATGCGGACTTCGGGTTGCGACATTGTTATACGCCCCAGTCATTGATGGTCTGGGAGAAAATTGAGGCATGGGTCGATACTGAGGGGAGAATCTCGGACCCATTGGTCTATAAATTTGGTTGTAAGGGACATGTGGGGTTTGATTCATGGACATTTTAGGAACCACATTTTGCAATTCCAGACAGAAGGAATAGGCTTCCGGTAGATTCTTCGGGCGCCGAATAATTAACAGCTTGGAAGCATCACTATCTAGTCCCCTGGTAAAAACGTCCAAGGCTTTGTCCCTATACGTTTCCGCCAAGGCGTCAACGACATTGGGAGCATACGACCCACCATTTAATTTATTCAAAATAAGAGAGAGATGGTTATTTACTTGTAAATAAAAGTCCTCCAGAGGCCTAGACCCTTGCACCATCTGACTCAATTGGTATTCAAGAGTTCTCGTGTCTCTCTTGTCAGCATAGTGAAGTGCGAGTACGCGCTTAATTTCTAACCAATCATCATCGGGGACATTGTAAGACAACAATGCTGAGTCAGCACCGCCCCTGATTTTTTGTCTGATGTGAAGGAGAATGGATCTATACAATGGCTTTTCTTTTACAATGGCGTAATCATCCAGGATGGATTGCGCTCGATTAACCCAGGACACATACTTAGCGGACTGCCCCTCGAATATTTGAAGCTCTTTGACACAATCCGGCAAGGTTAGTGTCTCTTTCAACTCGTACTCCGTACGAGGCCTGGCCAAAGGAAGCGTCTGTTCTACAACCGGGTTTCGACTTTCATAGTCGGACTCTAAAGTGGACACTCTATTGCTAACTTTTCTAATATCGTCTTTGACGGACAACACCTGGTTAATTAGGGTTTTAAGCGAGTCGTCAAATTTACTAAGACTTTCTTTAATCTCTTCCATTTTGGTCGATATTTATAGGAGAAGTGCAGGAATAGTAATTTTGAATATGTTTGGGCTTTTATAATTGGGGCTCCCACAAGTGCGAGTTTTGATTTTCAATAAAAAAAAAAATTTCTTAAATTGTAGGCAAAATAGAGAGGCTTATAATGGCAAAATGTTTCACTCACCCTTCAATTTAATTGTTGTTTGTGTTGTTGTGCTGCTTGAGTATGGTCAGCAGTTCCCTGGTGTGTAACTAAATTCTTGGTTGCGTTATTGTGTGTAGTCAGCGGTTTCTGTTGAGGAGGAAAAAAAATACAATGAGACTTTGTATGTGTATTAAGTGTATTTGTGGTTTTGAAGTGGCATTTCATGTGTGTATGATTATTTTTTTGTTTTAAATTTTTCAAATTGCGTTCACTTAGTTTTCGATTATATTTTGTTTTTTGAGTTGTTTATTCTTTAACTATTTTGGCACTGGGTGCGGTGGTCCGTATTCGTCCGTTTTAGCCCTCAAGCCTACTAAGGTACGGATTAACACACAGTCCACTAGGCGGCTTTTTCGGGTGCATTCCACACCTCTCAGCGTATCTAGTGAACTACCACTCACCATTTTCCTCTTTTTTAGACACAACACTTTGCTCCCGTGGGGGTTACGCATATACAGCACAACGTCCCTACCGCGGAGGGTGGTTGTTTTCTGCTTTTTTTTTTTTTTTTTTTTTTTTCAGTGTATATTTGCAATCATCATTTTTCCACTTTTTTATACACAACACTTTGCTCCCGTGGGGGTTACGCATATACAGCACAACGTCCCCACCGCGGAGGGTGGTTGTTTTTTTTTTCTTTCTTTCATGTTTTTTTCATATTTTCTAATTTAAAAAAAAAATTGTATATGTTTTTTTTTATATTTTTTTCCTAGTTTAAAAAAAAATTTTATGTTTTTTCTTTTTTGTGTTTTTTTAATTATTTTAAATTTTTTAGAACGCAACTTGACACGTTTCACACACTATGCACACACCACATTAGTTTTATATTTTTCATAATTTTTTCTTTTTTTTTTTTTATTTCTTATACTCTAGCACACATCTTATCTTATAATTTTTTCGATTTTTTTTTTATTTTTAATTTTTTCACGTTCGGGTCGGCTCTGTTAGAGCGGACTGCTCGGGCGCCAGTTAAGACCGTACGAGGTCCCGTACCTGTTGAGGTAGAAGGAAATAATCCAGGACATTGATCTTTTAGTTTTCAAATTAAGTTTTATTTGAGTTTTATTGTATCTGTTAATATTTGTTAATATGAAGTTGAGAATTAATTGAGCTGTTGTGGTTGACGGCTCCAATAGAAGTGACTTCTGCATAAACGTTTTGGTTCTTAGTGCCCGCTCCCAGTGGAGTCCGATGTCAAGCAATGGATTTTATGCTGACCCAGCGCATGGCCTAATTGTGCACTCGATCAGTGGTCGTTGCCCGTTCTGTTATATCCGCTCTGCCGGCGTCATGTTGACGTTAGCAACATAGTCGCTATTTTGTGTGCGCGGCAGTTTTGGCTTGATGGTCTGCTGGCGGCGTGTCTGGTAGCAGGGCAGCAGGGGGAACCAATGTTAAGTGTTTCCTTAACTTATATATTCTTGATCAGCATCAATAGCCGAGTAGATTTGGTCATGCCCGTCTGTCTGTCCGTCTGTATGAACGCACAGATCTCAGCTATTAAAAGAGTTAGAGTCACCAGAGTGGTGGGAGTGTGCGTGCATTGAATACGCAGATCGAGTTTATTTCAAACTTGATGTGCCACGCCCACCGCCTCCGCAAATCGATAAATGCGTATTTCGATTTTTTCCAAATAATTCAATAACGAAAATAGATAAACGCACCAAATTTGGTAGGAGGGTGTCTTGCAACATTATGCAGAAGATGGATTTTAGACTTTTGGATGTCACGCCCACCGCCTCTAAAAAACACATTTTTAGAGTTTAATAGAGCACTAGAAAAGCTAGAAGCACCAAATTTGAAAGTAAGGTGCCTGGTAACATTACGGAGAATGTTTGATTTTCAATTTTTGGATGCCACGCCCACCGCCTCCAAATTATTGAATTTTAAGAAAAGTAGGGAAATAACAAAATATTTTTTTTAACACTCTTGTAGCTTACCATAGTATAGATCTACCCTATAAATTTCAATCCGATCGGACAATAAACAATAAAGTTGTGGGCGCTTAGAATTCCAACTAAAATGTTGAACTGACGCAGCCGAGGGCCGGCATCAATAAAAGTCTCATTTGCCGATCGCACTGCGTAACTGTGTGTGGTCTAGATGGTTGGTCGCAAGATTCTCGTGCGTGAGGTCGCGGGTTCGAATCCAGCGACGGGCAATTTATTTATTTATCTTTTTTTTTTTTTTTGCCGATCGCACTGCGTAACTGTGTGTGGTCTTGATGGTTGGCTCGCAAGTTTCTGATGCGTGAGGTCGCGGGTTCGAATCCTGCGCTGGACAATTTTTTTTTTTTAATAATTTTGCGCTATACTGAAAAATATAGTATGATATTTTTAATCAAATTGACGAACATGGAAGATGCAAAAAAATAAGAAAAACGAAAAACTTGTTCTAAGCAATACAAAAAAAAGAAGCCTGCGCTGGGATTCGAACCGGGGACATTTAGTTATAGAGCTGACAACTCTCACAACAAACCACAAACCAAATGAGGCACATTATCTGTTTCTGCTAAATACATATGTATGTATGTATTTATGTATAGAAATTATAGGCGCGAGAAGTTTTGCATACAGCAGCAGAGACGGAGCAGAGGCTCGGCGTCAATGCTTGCGCCGACTGCGCACTCACAATCGGCGTGCAGTCAGCGTGCAGTCGGCCTGTGCCATTAGCGTCAAATTGACGCCGTCAATGCATGTGTATTATTTGACTTCGAAAATTTGATTTGAAAATTTGGTCGTATTTTTGTCTTCTAAGACTATTTCTTTTTTATAACGAGGCGTTAGTTTTGTACCTAACCTTTCGTGAACCCGGACATAGATTACGTCTCCCACTTTATAGTTTTTTTGCGCCTTTCTTAGAGGCGTTGAGGTATTCGCTGTCGGCTACTTGCTTTTCTCTAACCCTGCCTTCTATTTTTTTTTTCTCAAAAAATAACTCGATGGGTTTTTTTCCTATTGTGGAGTGTATTGAGCCATTATATTCTTGCACGACTTTGTACAATAAGTCTCCAAATTGTTTGAATGGTATGGGGGCGTAACGTATATTGAGAGCCCATTTGGTTTTCTAACAGAGCTTTTATAGATTCTGAGCTCAATGCTCGCTAGTTGTCAATGCTTATTTGTTTTGGGATACCATAAGCGGAGTTCTCTGAGTGGTAATTTTATGTCTTCTGAGGCTTTTGATTTGATTATTTTGGCTTGAATATATTTTGAGAATTTATTGATGCTAATCAAAACTATATTCCCTTCTGTAATGTAGAGGTCAATGTGAACGATTTCACCGGGGTATTCTGGGATTGGTGTTAGTTGTATCAGGACATCGGAGGGATGTCGGTCATATTTTGACTCTTTGCATGTTAAGCATGAAGATGTAATTGCTTTGACCTTTTTTAACATTTGTGGGAAAAAATATTTGGTCAGCAATGGGATTTTATTCTTTAAAGCCTGCCTATGTGCCTTCCTATGTTCTTTGGCAATTAGGTCTTGTTGTTTGCTTTCCTCTGTTACGTCTTCCACTTGCATTTGTGTATATCATATTTTATCCGCTTTGAAATGGATTGGGTAGATATCTTGTATCCTTCCTATAGTTTTTTCTGAGGTGAACAATCCATTTAATCTTTTCGGGTCAAGACGGTCATTCATTATTTTGATAACTTCGGTTTAGGAATAATTGGGTTGTTTAACAATGTGTCTATAGAATGTGGGAAAAGGTAACTCAAACTTGTAGCTTGGTTCGTTGTCTGTGAGCAGGAAAAGTTGATTCTTAAAGACATTGATATGTGTTTCTATTGTTGGTATGAGATTATGACTTGAACTTTCATCGCTATGACAAGGTGCAAGGTGCTATTTATTTCTACTCTTGGTGGTGCCCTTGATAGTGCATCCGCAACTACGTTTGGTGGTGGCTTGTATTGTAGTTCATAATTGATTTCTTCTAAGTAGCTTTTTCATCGTTTTAGCTTCACATTATGATTTTTTGTGGTTCTGAGACCGAAAAGGTTCAGGTTGGTGTGGTGCGTGATTTTTACTTGACCCCTAACTAAATTTGCAAAAAACAGTTTTTCGTTTGACTTTAGGTTACGGGACTATTTTCGGTTGTATGTCATTTTTATTGGTATCTATGAGAAATTTGCACACTTTCCCGTTCTTCGCCTTACACCGGAAATAGGGTAGCGAAGAACTGTTTATTCTAAAAAATGCAACTCCGATTCATTGTTGGGATCTCCTTCGTAGTATGCCTAGGCATATTCTTCTTAAAGAACAAATGCTCCTTCCTGTTCCACCTCGTAAAAATAGCTCTGTTCCTCGGTGGCGAGTTCCACAGGGTCTTGACCATTTAGCTCTGGAGTGCTCGTCCCTATATGGAACTGTCTTTGAATACTGTCTTTGACCAGAATAGGCGGCAGTTGGTGGGCGTTTGCCCTTGAAGTTATTGCCGCTAGGCCGATTCATGTAGATAATATTTCTAGAACGTATGGAAGAGTCAATTTCCATTGGCACTGGCCTTGGTTGGGGTTTTAGTTCCACAGGCCGTGGGGGTTGTTGAGTTTGCACAGATGTAGGGCATGTCCTAAGTCGCGTGGTTCTTTTACTGCTAACAGACGTGGTAAGTCCCTGTTAAGCCCACGTACGAATGTGTCTAGGGCTTTTTCGCGGTAACTTTGTGTTAATGCGCGGACACTTTCAGCAGTATGTTCTTGCACACCTATCTGGTTCATGATTAAAGAGAAGAGTTGGGACTCCAAAGTTTTAAAGTCGCGTTTGTCGGCATAATGCGCAGTCAAACATTTGGATATTGCTTTCCAATTCATTACCAGCACAGTGTCGTCTTCTCCGACAACCTTATTTCGGATGGCTATGTTTATCAAGTAACAGCTGTAGGTATCCTCTTGACCTTGATAAATGCTCTTTCAACGTTTTTTTCCCAGGACCCGAAAGCTGCCCGGAAAAATCTATAATACGAGGTGTGTTCAAAAAGTAAGGTGACTTTTCAAATTTCGCGGGCAACATATTTTCGATTATCGATTTTTTTGTTTTGTTATATTGGTACACTCTTCCCTAACGTCTGTACCAAGTTTCAATGGAACATCCTCTTTTGTTTGGTTGTGAGAGGCGTAAAGTTACAAGTTATTTTGCGAGCTCGGCGATTTTTTGCTATCGAAAAATATGGATCAAAGGATTTGCATCAAATTTTGTGTAAAAAATAAAATTAAGTGCTCTGAAACACTTGAAATGTTGACAGTGGCATACGGTGAAACTGTTCTGAGTAAAAAAAATGTGTACAAGTGGTACAAACTCTTCCAAGATGGCCGGGAAGATGCCAATGACCAGCCTCGCTCTGGACGCCCAAGCACGTCAACAACTGATGAAAACGTTCAAGCAGTGACGAAAATTGTTTTGGAAAATCGTCGAATCACTATCAGAGAAGTTGCTGAAGATGTCGGTATATCGCTTGGCTCGTGCCATGAAATTTTTTCAAACGTTTTGGGTATGAGTCGTGTGTCAGCGAAGTTTGTTCCGAAATTGCTGAATTTTGACCAACAGAACCGTCGCATGAGCATCGCTCAAGAGCTGTTGAATGACGTCAACGACGACCCAGATTTACTCAAAAGGGTCATTTGGCCCCATGTGACTTTTTCTTGTTCCCAAAACTGAAGAGACCTATGAAAGGACGGAGATTTGCAACGATTGAAGAGATAAAGACTGCATCGCTGCAAGAGCTCAAGGCTATACCGAAAAGTGCTTATGGGAAGTGCTTTGAGGATTGGAAAAACCGTTGGCATAAGTGTATTGTATCTAAGGGGGATTACTTTGAAGGGGACAACATAAATATTGATAAATAAATTAATAGTTTTCCTTGAAAATACAAAGTCACCTTACTTTTTGAACACACCTCGTAAGTTTTACAACTTCTGGGACTTTGCTTTGTTCTTCGGGGCCTGGTCTTACCAAAGGCACATACTCTAGAGCTTCACCTCTGGTATTTTCTCTCATGAGCTCCCTAATCATGCCTGATATAACATCTTTAAGTTCAGGGGTTACTATAGGCGTGCTTGCACGCATGGCATCTTGCTGCTGGAGCATGTCGGGGTTATTGGCTAGGGCCTGCACCTAGAGTGAGGCTGCTAATTGATCAGAAAAATCGTCGGGTATTGTTAGCAATTCGGACAACGACTTTTATTTTAAAAATTAAATTAGTTTTGGAGCATAAGTGGAAAAGAATATTACCAGACGGTTTCTTTTTGAGGAAAAAAAATTTCTTGTTGTTCGATTTTAGGAATATTCACTTAATGATTATGGGTTTATGGAACTTGAACGACTTTATTCGCGTTCCTATGTAATAGGAAGAAGAAGACATGGCAGGCCACACAAGATATATTTATTCATTATCAGCGTCAATAGCCAAGACAATTTCAGATTTTAAACAGACGAATGTGTGGTTGTCGATCTGTACGAGCACATAGATCTCAGCAAAATTACCATAGATTTACGCCCCACATTTCCGATAATGAATATTTTCGATTTTAATTTCAATAATAAGACATTAGGCACACAAGTAGCTATTTAATGCTGGTATTGCCTGCACCAGGGGATCACCGTCATTGGTTTCTTTTGACTATATGTGTGCATCAATTCAGGTGTGAATATTAAAATGTGCGACGCAAGATATTTTTGTGCATTCGTTATATAAAAGTATTTTATTTTATTTTTAAAATTAACGTTTAACGGCCAAAGCGTGTAAATGGTACGTATATGGTAAAATATGATCGAGCCATATGTTTTGGATAACCATAAATTGATATTTGTGAAAACATTGATATTGATAGTACAGTAACTCTGCTATTATTGTTTTGATTATACACATTTTTGACTACTGCTTTGTGATTTTTTTCATGTATTTGCCTTCTTATTTGTTTTCAATACCAGGAGTAGCCATATGAAACTGGGTTTCTTTTTACAACTTTGGAGATTTATTTAAAAAAAATGGTGACAATTTCAATCTTCAAAGTATACCCCTTCAGAAGCCACACATTTTGCCCATCTAAACTAAACCAGTCCGTGTCCCAAACTGGCGAACAAATAGTAATCTGATGGAGCCAAGTCAGGTGAATAAGCTGCATGGGGTAAGGACTCCTAGCCAAATTCAATTCCAATTCCAATTCCTTGGTGCCTCTTGTCCGGTGTGATGGCGTGTTGTTGTCCAGAAGAATTGCTTTGTGCTGCCTTTTTACGTATTCTGGGCGTTTATGGAGCAGAGATTCTTTCAATTCTTTCAATTGTTGCTGGTAGCGTTCGCCCGGTTTCACCCGGTTTTAGGAGCTCATACCAAACGATTCCGGCCTGATCCCAGAAAACGCAGAGCATGGCTTTGCGGACGAAATGGTTTGGCCGAGATTGGGATTGGGCCGGCTGGCCTGGGCTAACATAGGTTTTTTTCGTTTGGGGCTTTAAAAATAGATCCACTTTTCATCCCCAGTGACAATGCAATGCAATAACGACAAAAACGAAGAGTCTTCCAACGGTGCTCTGGTCAACCTTCAATTGTTCTGTTAGTTGTTATTGGGTTTGGCCATCCTTCTGATTAAGCAACGCCTGCAATTCAGTGTCCTGAAACTGTTTTGGTAATCTTCCACGCTCTTAATTCTCAACTCTAAATTCACCGCTCCGGAATTTTTTAAGCCAGGCTTGGAAACTTTTAATGCTTACGGCATGCACACCGTAAGCATCCACTAGCATTTTTTGGGCTTCCACAGCAGTTTTCTTTAAAAGAAAGCAGAAAAGCACCGATGTCCGCTAATCGTGGTTTGTGGGTATAAAACTTGACATTTTCAATATTAGAAAAAAAATTGCTAATGGAAAAAAAACTCGCAAAAACCGTTTAAGCAGTGTTGTCATTTATCAAAAGATGCTAAAAAAAAGTTGTACCAAAAACGTATCGATCACTTTTGTTATCGATAATTAACAATGAAGTAAAACGCAGTTTCATATGGCTACACCTGGTATACGAGGTGTGTTCAAAAAGTAAGGTGACTTTGTATTTTCAAGAAAAACTATTAATTTATTTATCAATATTTATGTTGTCCCCTTCAAAGTAATCCCCCTCAGATACAATACACTTATGCCAACGGTTTTTCCAATCCTCAAAGCACTTCCCATAAGCACTTTTCGGTATAGCCTTGAGCTCTTGCAGCGATGCAGTCTTTATCTCTTCAATCGTTGCAAATCTCCGTCCTTTCATAGGTCTCTTCAGTTTTGGGAACAAGAAAAAGTCACATGGGGCCAGTTATGACCCTTTTGAGTAAATCTGGGTCGTCGTTGACGTCATTCAACAGCACTTGAGCGATGCTCATGCGACGGTTCTTTTGGTCAAAATTCAGCAATTTCGGAACAAACTTCGCTGACACACGACTCATACCCAAAACGTTTAAAAAAATTTCATGGCACGAGCCAAGCGATATACCGACATCTTCAGCAACTTCTCTGATAGTGATTCGACGATTTTCCAAAACAATTTTCGTCACTGCTTGAACGTTTTCATCAGTTGTTGACGTGCTTGGGCGTCCAGAGCGAGGCTGGTCATTGGCATCTTCCCGGCCATCTTGGAAGAGTTTGTACCACTTGTACACATTTTTTTTACTCAGAACAGTTTCACCGTATGCCACTGTCAACATTTCAAGTGTTTCAGAGCACTTAATTTTATTTTTTACACAAAATTTGATGCAAATCCTTTGATCCATATTTTTCGATAGCAAAAAATCGCCGAGCTCGCAAAATAACTTGTAACTTTACGCCTCTCACAACCAAACAAAAGAGGATGTTCCATTAAAACTTGGTACAGATGTTAGGGAAGAGTGTACCAATATAACAAAACAAAAAAATCGATAATCGAAAATATGTTGCCCGCGAAATTTGAAAAGTCACCTTACTTTTTGAACACACCTCGTATACTCCTGTTATGATTTTGAAGCAAAAAATCCGCGTTTTAAAAAGTTTATATTTAAGCAAAATTCATCATTTGGGTTTGAGTATGACATGCGTACATATTGTGGAAAGATCAAGAAGTGACATATCATAGTTATTAACAATTGTATTATCTAATTCAATTAAATTTATTTCCTTGCCCTTAGCTGACCTTTTTTGAGTTTTTAATGTTTTTTGACTAAAATACCTCTTTCTGATGAACTAAGCAATAAAAAGCGAAAAGAATTAAGCATCACAAGTATATACTGGGACTATTACTTAATTCGTGCGATGTGCTAAGAGATGGCGCCGCATGACTAATCTACCATTATTTCAATATTTCAGACATGCGTTGGAAAGCTAATGTTATTGTGCATCTGTTTCAGTATATGTCATTCATTTGAAGCGTAAACATTATTTTTTGGTGCACTCAATTACCATATGTCGAAGTTTGTGCCTAGAAAAGTGTTTTTGTGGGGAGTTCTTCTTCATTAATTCAATATGAAGAAAGCTGCTGTCGAAAGTCATACAATTTTGGTGGAAGTTTATGGTGAACATGCTCTAGCTAGCAAAAGTGGTTCGCACGATTTAAAAGTGGCGATTTTGACTTGGAAGACTCAGAATGTTCTGGGCGGCCAAAAAAAGTTTGAAGATGACGAACTGGAAGTATTACTCGATGAAGATTGTTGCCGAACACAAGAAGAGCTCGCAGAATCTTTGAGAGTCACTCAAGCAGCCATTGCAAAACGTTTGAAAGCAGCCGGATAAATTGAAAAGTAAGGAAATTGAATATATATGAACTCAAGCTGAAAGACGTATAAAGGCTATTTTGCATGTCCGAAATGCTGCTGGAACGCTACAAATAAATATTTTTTGCACCGGATCGTTACTGGTGATGAAAAATGAATCTATTACGGCAACCCCAAATGCAGAAAGTCATATGTGAAACTCGACCAACCAGCCAGTTCGACCACAAAGCCGAATATCCATGGCGTAAAGGTAATGCTCTGTATTTGGTGGGATCAGAAGGGTGTGCTGTATTATGAGCTGCTAAAATCGGGTAAAACTATCAATGGAAAACGCTACCGAATACAGCTAATCCGTTTGAAAAGACCAATAGCCGAAAACCGCCCGGAATATGTGACCACGCACGATGCAATTATTTTCATTCATGACAACGCTCGGCCCATGTTGCTATTCCGGTTAAAAACTATTTGGAAAACAATGGATGGGATGTGTTACCCCACCTGCCTTATAGCCAAAACCTTGCCCCTTTTGACTATCATTTGTTACGGTCGATGCAGAACGCCCTCACTGAAATACCGTTCACATCAAAACAGCATATCAAAAATTGGCTTGATTCGTTCTTGGCCGTCAAGCCGGCGCAGTTCTTTTGGGATGGAATCCACAAATTGCCAGCTAGATTGGAAAAAGGTTATAGCTTTAGATGGGAATAACTTTTAATTGATACCATTGTACATGTTTTTCTTAAATAAACGTTCAAAGTTTGAAAAAACCGAACGAATTAAGTTATATAGACCCAAACAATAATTACTTGAAAACAGCCATATTAATCGGAAGTTGGTAGTTTTTTTTTTATTTTCGACGGAATTATTGCGTTCCTTCTGAATATGATTGGACGTTTGACATTTTAGAAGACCTTACTTGTTAATTGTTTACAATATATAATATACAATATTTACAGTAAGGAGACCGGTGGGATGTATCCTTCTGAGTCTTCGGAGGGATAGTGGGTCAGCAAGCCTACTTGCCAGGGAATTTGGATGCGTTACCAGTCTATCAGCAAATCGGCTGCTGTAAGTTTATTTGGTCTTCCAGTGGTACAAGCCGGAGATCTTTCTCGATGGCACTATTCGTGACGTACCAGAGGATAAGTTTGCAGTTCCAAAAGTTGATGCACGAGCTACAGCAACGACTAAAACTTTGATAAAACCAGATAAAGGCACAATTCAAATTGCCAATAACTAGACAGAGGGTATAAAAACTAATCATCAGTGATGAGAAAAATGTGCATGGTTCACAAAGATATCAGAATTATTTAAGTGATTCAATGCATCTCAGGCAGACTTGCTATAGGCGTAACCATGATGAACGGGCATTTGACAGCTTAAAAAAATTAAAAGAAGACATTGTCGAAATGGGCGCCAATCGACATAAGCGCAGTTGATAACTTAGTAATTCGATGCCCCGACGATTGCAATTGACTGCAGATCGAAGGTCAGATTCCATATCTTACTAATCGAATCAAGATTTTAAAAATTGAATGTAAATATTAATTAATTTCGTCTATTTTTTATCCTTTTTTTTTTGCAAAAATATAAACTTTCCTTGAAGAAAACTTTCAAATGAATTTTGTATTAAAAATATTATTCCTATTACAGAAATATTTTTGCCATCAAATGTCATTATCAATTTCCTGTTCACAATAAAAAACAAAATTAACGTTTTTCTAAATAATAAAGCAAACAAAATATGATGCACAAATATCCATTTTACTGAGGTATGTACAGAGCAATGAGCAATACTTTAAATAAAGTTTTGTTACCCACCGACACAAAACTAGCACTTCATTGAAAAAAGCATTTAATGCCAGTACCTTCCGCTAGATATGCTGTCTCTACGTGATGAAAATAAGCTATGACCTATTTATTATGCTGGTATTGCCTGCACCAGGGGACCACCGTCATTGGTTTCTTTTGACTATATGTGTGCATCAGTTCAGGTGTGAATATATATATATTCTATACGTGTGTGATCAATTAATTCATTAAAATGTGCGACGCAAGATATTTTTGTGCATTCGTTATATAAAAGTATTTTATTTTATTTTTAAAATTAACGTTTAACGTCCAAAGCGTGTAAATGGTACGTATATGGTAAAATATGATCGAGCCATATGTTTTGGATAACTATAAATTGATATTTGTGAAAACATTGATATTGATAGTACAGTAACTCTGCTATTATTGTTTTGATAATACACATTTTTGACTACTGCTTTGTGATTCTTTTCATGTATTTGCTTCTTAATTGTTTTCAATACCAGGAGTAGCCATATGAAACTGGGTTTCTTTTTACAACTTTGGAGATTTATTTAAAAAAAATGGTGACAATTTCAATCTTCAAAGTATACCCCTTCAGAAGCCACACATTTTGCCCATCTAAACTAAACCAGTCTTCTAGCCAATCCTTAAGGTCTTCATAGGAATCGAAGAGCTGGTTGGCCAATCCGTGTCCCAAACTGGCGAACAAATGGTAATCTGATGGAGCCAAGTCAGGTGAATAAGCCGCATGGGGTAAGGACTCCTAGCCAAATTCAATTCCAATTCCAATTCCTTGGTGCCTCTTGTCCGGTGTGATGGCGTGTTGTTGTCCAGAAGAATTGCTTTGTGCTGCCTTTTTGCGTATTCTGGGCGTTTTTGGAGCAGAGATTCTTTCAATTCTTCCAATTGTTGCTGGTAGCGTTTGCCATCAACGGTTTCACCCGGTTTTAGGAGCTCATACCAAACGATTCCGGCCTGATCCCAGAAAACGCACAGCATGGCTTTGCGGACGAAATGGTTTGGCCGAGATTGGGATTGGGCCGGCTGGCCTGGGCTAAAATAGGTTTTTTTCGTTTGGGGCTTTAAAAATAGATCCACTTTTCATCCCCAGTGACAATGCAATGCAAAAACGACTTCCTTTTGTACCGTTCCAAGAGAATTTCGCAAGTGCTATTTCTGTTCTCTTGTTGGCGTTCATTGAGCTCATGCGGAACCCATCTGCCGGCCTTTACAATTTTTCCTATGGTTTTGAAGCGTCTTCCAACGGTGCTCTGGTCAACATTCAATTGTTCTGCTAGTTGTTATTGGGTTTGGCCATCCTCCTGATTAAGCAACGCCTGCAATTCAGTGTCCTGAAACTGTTTTGGTGATCTTCCACGCTCTTAATTCTCAACTCTAAATTCACCGCTCCGGAATTTCTTAAACCAGTCTTGGAAACTTTTAATGCTTACGGCATGCACACCGTAAGCATCCACAAGCATTTTTTGGGCTTCCACAGCAGTTTTCTTTAAAAGAAAGCAGAAAAGCAACGATGTCCACGAATCGTGGTTTGTGGGTATAAAACTCGACATTTTCAATATTAGAAAAAAAATTGCTATTGGAAAAAAAACTCAAAAACCGTTTGATCAGTGTTGTCATTTATCAAAAGATGCTAAAAAAAAGTTGTACCAAAAACTTATCGATCACTTTTGTTATCGATAATTAACAATGAAGTAAAACGCAGTTTCATATGGCTACACCTGGTATATACTCCTGTTATGATTTTGAAGCAAAAAATCCGCGTTTTAAAAAGTTTATATTTAAGCAAAATTCATCATTTGGGTTTGAGTATGACATGCGTACATATTGTGGAAAGATCAAGAAGTGACATATCATAGTTATTAACAATTGTATTATCTAATTCAATTCAATTTATTTCCTTGCCCTTAGCTGACCTTTTTTGAGTTTTTAATGTTTTTTGACTAAAATGCCTCTTTCTGATGAACTAAGCAATAAAAAGCGAAAAGAATTAAGCATCACAAGTATATACTGGGACTATTACTTAATTCGTGCGATGTGCTAAGAGATGGCGCCGCATGACTAATCTACCATTATTTCAATATTTCAGACATGCGTTGGAAAGCTAATGTTATTGTGCATCTGTTTCAGTATATGTCATTCATTTGAAGCGTAAACATTATTTTTTGGTGCACTCAATTACCATATGTCGAAGTTTGTGCCTAGAAAAGTGTTTTTGTGGGGAGTTCTTCTTCATTACTTCAATATGAAGAAAGCTGCTGTCGAAAGTCATACAATTTTGGTGGAAGTTTATGGTGAACATGCTCTAGCTGAGCGAACGTGCCAAAAGTAGTTCGCACGATTTAAAAGTGGCGATTTTGACTTGGAAGACGCAGAATGTTCTGGGCGGCCAAAAAAAGTTTGAAGATGACGAACTGGAAGTATTACTCGATGAAGATTGTTGCCGATCACAAGAAGAGCTCGCAGAATCTTTGAGAGTCACTCAAGCAGCCATTGCAAAACGTTTGAAAGCAGCCGGATAAATTGGAAAGTAAGGAAATTGAATATATATGAACTCAAGCTGAAAGACGTATAAAGGCTATTTTGCATGTCCGAAATGCTGCTGGAACGCTACAAATAAATATTTTTTGCACCGGATCGTTACTGGTGATGAAAAATGAATCTATTACGGCAACCCCAAATGCATAAAGTCATATGTGAAACTCGACCAACCAGCCAGTTCGACCACAAAGCCGAATATCCATGGCGTAAAGGTAATGCTCTGTATTTGGTGGGATCAGAAGGGTGTGCTGTATTATGAGCTGCTAAAATCGGGTAAAACTATCAATGGAAAACGCTACCGAATACAGCTAATCCGTTTGAAAAGACCAATAGCCGAAAACCGCCGGGAATATGTGACCACGCACGATGCAATTATTTTCATTCATGACAACGCTCGGCCCATGTTGCTATTCCGGTTAAAAACTATTTGGAAAACAATGGATGGGATGTGTTACCCCACCTGCCTTATAGCCAAAACCTTGCCCCTTTTGACTATCATTTGTTACGGTCGATGCAGAACGCCCTCACTGAAATACCGTTCACATCAAAACAGCATATCAAAAATTGGCTTGATTCGTTCTTGGCCGTCAAGCCGGCGCAGTTCTTTTGGGATGGAATCCACAAATTGCCAGCTAGATTGGAAAAAGGTTATAGCTTTAGATGGGAATAACTTTTAATTGATACCATTGTACATGTTTTTCTTAAATAAACGTTCAAAGTTTGAAAAAACCGAACGAATTAAGTTATATAGACCCAAACAATAATTACTTGAAAACAGCCATATTAATCGGAAGTTTGTAGTTTTTTTTTTTATTTTTGCGTTCCTTCTGAATATGATTGTACGTTTGACATTTTAGAAGACCTTACTTGTTAATTGTTAACAATATATAATATACAATATTTACAGTAAGGAGACCGGTGGGATGTATCCTTCTGAGTCTTCGGAGGGATAGTGGGTCAGCAAGCCTACTTGCCAGGGAATTTGGATGCGTTACCAGTCTATCAGCAAATCGGCTGCTGTAAGTTTATTTGGTCTTCCAGTGGTACAAGCCGGAGATCTTTCTCGATGGCACTATTCGTGACGTACCAGAGGATAAGTTTGCAGTTTCAAAAGTTGATGCACGAGCTACAGCAACGACTAAAACTTTGATAAAACCAGATAAAGGCACAATTCAAATTACCAATAACTAGACAGAGGGTATAAAAACTAATCATCAGTGATGAGAAAAATGTGCATGGTTCACAAAGATATCAGAATTATTTAAGTGATTCAATGCATCTCAGGCAGACTTGCTATAGGCGTAACCATGATGAACGGGCATTTGACAGCTTAAAAAAATTAAAAGAAGACATTGTCGAAATGGGCGCCGATCGACATAAGCGCAGTTGATAACTTAGTAATTCGATGCCCCGACGATTGCAATTGGCTGCAGATCGAAGGTCAGATTCCATATCTTACTAATCGAATCAAGATTTTAAAAATTGAATGTAAATATTAATTAATTTCGTCTATTTTTTATCCTTTTTTTTTGCAAAAATATAAACTTTCCTTGAAGAAAACTTTCAAATGAATTTTGTATTAAAAATATTATTCCTATTACAGAAATATTTTTGCCATCAAATGTCATTATCAATTTCCTGTTCACAATAAAAAACAAAATTAACGTTTTTCTAAATAATAAAGCAAACAAAATATGATGCACAAATATCCATTTTACTGGGGTATGTACAGAGCAATGAGCAATACTTTAAATAAAGTTTTGTTACCCACCGACACAAAACTAGCATTTCATTGAAAAAAGCATTTAATGCCAGTACCTTCCGCTAGATATGCTGTCTCTACGTGATGAAAATAAGCTATGACCTATTTATTATGCTGGTATTGCCTGCACCAGGGGACCACCGTCATTGGTTTCTTTTGACTATATGTGTGCATCAGTTCAGGTGTGAATATATATATATTCTATACGTGTGTGATCAATTAATTCATTAAAATGTGCGACGCAAGATATTTTTGTGCATTCGTTATATAAAAGTATTTTATTTTATTTTTAAAATTAACGTTTAACGTCCAAAGCGTGTAAATGGTACGTATATGGTAAAATATGATCGAGCCATATGTTTTGGATAACCATAAATTGATATTTGTGAAAACATTGATATTGATAGTACAGTAACTCTGCTATTATTGTTTTGATTATACACATTTTTGACTACTGCTTTGTGATTCTTTTCATGTATTTGCTTCTTAATTGTTTTCAATACCAGGAGTAGCCATATGAAACTGGGTTTCTTTTTACAACTTTGGAGATTTATTTAAAAAAAATGGTGACAATTTCAATCTTCAAAGTATACCCCTTCAGAAGCCACACATTTTGCCCATCTAAACTAAACCAGTCTTCTAGCCAATCCTTAAGGTCTTCATAGGAATCGAAGAGCTGGTTGGCCAATCCGTGTCCCAAACTGGCGAACAAATGGTAATCTGATGGAGCCAAGTCAGGTGAATAAGCCGCATGGGGTAAGGACTCCTAGCCAAATTCAATTCCAATTCCAATTCCTTGGTGCCTCTTGTCCGGTGTGATGGCGTGTTGTTGTCCAGAAGAATTGCTTTGTGCTGCCTTTTTGCGTATTCTGGGCGTTTTTGGAGCAGAGATTCTTTCAATTCTTCCAATTGTTGCTGGTAGCGTTTGCCATCAACGGTTTCACCCGGTTTTAGGAGCTCATACCAAACGATTCCGGCCTGATCCCAGAAAACGCACAGCATGGCTTTGCGGACGAAATGGTTTGGCCGAGATTGGGATTGGGCCGGCTGGCCTGGGCTAAAATAGGTTTTTTTCGTTTGGGGCTTTAAAAATAGATCCACTTTTCATCCCCAGTGACAATGCAATGCAAAAACGACTTCCTTTTGTACCGTTCCAAGAGAATTTCGCAAGTGCTATTTCTGTTCTCTTGTTGGCGTTCATTGAGCTCATGCGGAACCCATCTGCCGGCCTTTACAATTTTTCCTATGGTTTTGAAGCGTCTTCCAACGGTGCTCTGGTCAACATTCAATTGTTCTGCTAGTTGTTATTGGGTTTGGCCATCCTCCTGATTAAGCAACGCCTGCAATTCAGTGTCCTGAAACTGTTTTGGTGATCTTCCACGCTCTTAATTCTCAACTCTAAATTCACCGCTCCGGAATTTTTTAAACCAGTCTTGGAAACTTTTAATGCTTACGGCATGCACACCGTAAGCATCCACAAGCATTTTTTGGGCTTCCACAGCAGTTTTCTTTAAAAGAAAGCAGAAAAGCAACGATGTCCACGAATCGTGGTTTGTGGGTATAAAACTCGACATTTTCAATATTAGAAAAAAAATTGCTATTGGAAAAAAAACTCAAAAACCGTTTGATCAGTGTTGTCATTTATCAAAAGATGCTAAAAAAAAGTTGTACCAAAAACTTATCGATCACTTTTGTTATCGATAATTAACAATGAAGTAAAACGCAGTTTCATATGGCTACACCTGGTATATACTCCTGTTATGATTTTGAAGCAAAAAATCCGCGTTTTAAAAAGTTTATATTTAAGCAAAATTCATCATTTGGGTTTGAGTATGACATGCGTACATATTGTGGAAAGATCAAGAAGTGACATATCATAGTTATTAACAATTGTATTATCTAATTCAATTCAATTTATTTCCTTGCCCTTAGCTGACCTTTTTTGAGTTTTTAATGTTTTTTGACTAAAATGCCTCTTTCTGATGAACTAAGCAATAAAAAGCGAAAAGAATTAAGCATCACAAGTATATACTGGGACTATTACTTAATTCGTGCGATGTGCTAAGAGATGGCGCCGCATGACTAATCTACCATTATTTCAATATTTCAGACATGCGTTGGAAAGCTAATGTTATTGTGCATCTGTTTCAGTATATGTCATTCATTTGAAGCGTAAACATTATTTTTTGGTGCACTCAATTACCATATGTCGAAGTTTGTGCCTAGAAAAGTGTTTTTGTGGGGAGTTCTTCTTCATTACTTCAATATGAAGAAAGCTGCTGTCGAAAGTCATACAATTTTGGTGGAAGTTTATGGTGAACATGCTCTAGCTGAGCGAACGTGCCAAAAGTAGTTCGCACGATTTAAAAGTGGCGATTTTGACTTGGAAGACGCAGAATGTTCTGGGCGGCCAAAAAAAGTTTGAAGATGACGAACTGGAAGTATTACTCGATGAAGATTGTTGCCGATCACAAGAAGAGCTCGCAGAATCTTTGAGAGTCACTCAAGCAGCCATTGCAAAACGTTTGAAAGCAGCCGGATAAATTGGAAAGTAAGGAAATTGAATATATATGAACTCAAGCTGAAAGACGTATAAAGGCTATTTTGCATGTCCGAAATGCTGCTGGAACGCTACAAATAAATATTTTTTGCACCGGATCGTTACTGGTGATGAAAAATGAATCTATTACGGCAACCCCAAATGCATAAAGTCATATGTGAAACTCGACCAACCAGCCAGTTCGACCACAAAGCCGAATATCCATGGCGTAAAGGTAATGCTCTGTATTTGGTGGGATCAGAAGGGTGTGCTGTATTATGAGCTGCTAAAATCGGGTAAAACTATCAATGGAAAACGCTACCGAATACAGCTAATCCGTTTGAAAAGACCAATAGCCGAAAACCGCCGGGAATATGTGACCACGCACGATGCAATTATTTTCATTCATGACAACGCTCGGCCCATGTTGCTATTCCGGTTAAAAACTATTTGGAAAACAATGGATGGGATGTGTTACCCCACCTGCCTTATAGCCAAAACCTTGCCCCTTTTGACTATCATTTGTTACGGTCGATGCAGAACGCCCTCACTGAAATACCGTTCACATCAAAACAGCATATCAAAAATTGGCTTGATTCGTTCTTGGCCGTCAAGCCGGCGCAGTTCTTTTGGGATGGAATCCACAAATTGCCAGCTAGATTGGAAAAAGGTTATAGCTTTAGATGGGAATAACTTTTAATTGATACCATTGTACATGTTTTTCTTAAATAAACGTTCAAAGTTTGAAAAAACCGAACGAATTAAGTTATATAGACCCAAACAATAATTACTTGAAAACAGCCATATTAATCGGAAGTTTGTAGTTTTTTTTTTATTTTCGACGGAATTATTGCGTTCCTTCTGAATATGATTGTACGTTTGACATTTTAGAAGACCTTACTTGTTAATTGTTAACAATATATAATATACAATATTTACAGTAAGGAGACCGGTGGGATGTATCCTTCTGAGTCTTCGGAGGGATAGTGGGTCAGCAAGCCTACTTGCCAGGGAATTTGGATGCGTTACCAGTCTATCAGCAAATCGGCTGCTGTAAGTTTATTTGGTCTTCCAGTGGTACAAGCCGGAGATCTTTCTCGATGGCACTATTCGTGACGTACCAGAGGATAAGTTTGCAGTTTCAAAAGTTGATGCACGAGCTACAGCAACGACTAAAACTTTGATAAAACCAGATAAAGGCACAATTCAAATTACCAATAACTAGACAGAGGGTATAAAAACTAATCATCAGTGATGAGAAAAATGTGCATGGTTCACAAAGATATCAGAATTATTTAAGTGATTCAATGCATCTCAGGCAGACTTGCTATAGGCGTAACCATGATGAACGGGCATTTGACAGCTTAAAAAAATTAAAAGAAGACATTGTCGAAATGGGCGCCAATCGACATAAGCGCAGTTGATAACTTAGTAATTCGATGCCCCGACGATTGCAATTGACTGCAGATCGAAGGTCAGATTCCATATCTTACTAATCGAATCAAGATTTTAAAAATTGAATGTAAATATTAATTAATTTCGTCTATTTTTTATCCTTTTTTTTTTGCAAAAATATAAACTTTCCTTGAAGAAAACTTTCAAATGAATTTTGTATTAAAAATATTATTCCTATTACAGAAATATTTTTGCCATCAAATGTCATTATCAATTTCCTGTTCACAATAAAAAACAAAATTAACGTTTTTCTAAATAATAAAGCAAACAAAATATGATGCACAAATATCCATTTTACTGGGGTATGTACAGAGCAATGAGCAATACTTTAAATAAAGTTTTGTTACCCACCGACACAAAACTAGCATTTCATTGAAAAAAGCATTTAATGCCAGTACCTTCCGCTAGATATGCTGTCTCTACGTGATGAAAATAAGCTATGACCTATTTATTATGCTGGTATTGCCTGCACCAGGGGACCACCGTCATTGGTTTCTTTTGACTATATGTGTGCATCAGTTCAGGTGTGAATATATATATATTCTATACGTGTGTGATCAATTAATTCATTAAAATGTGCGACGCAAGATATTTTTGTGCATTCGTTATATAAAAGTATTTTATTTTATTTTTAAAATTAACGTTTAACGTCCAAAGCGTGTAAATGGTACGTATATGGTAAAATATGATCGAGCCATATGTTTTGGATAACCATAAATTGATATTTGTGAAAACATTGATATTGATAGTACAGTAACTCTGCTATTATTGTTTTGATTATACACATTTTTGACTACTGCTTTGTGATTCTTTTCATGTATTTGCTTCTTAATTGTTTTCAATACCAGGAGTAGCCATATGAAACTGGGTTTCTTTTTACAACTTTGGAGATTTATTTAAAAAAAATGGTGACAATTTCAATCTTCAAAGTATACCCCTTCAGAAGCCACACATTTTGCCCATCTAAACTAAACCAGTCTTCTAGCCAATCCTTAAGGTCTTCATAGGAATCGAAGAGCTGGTTGGCCAATCCGTGTCCCAAACTGGCGAACAAATGGTAATCTGATGGAGCCAAGTCAGGTGAATAAGCCGCATGGGGTAAGGACTCCTAGCCAAATTCAATTCCAATTCCAATTCCTTGGTGCCTCTTGTCCGGTGTGATGGCGTGTTGTTGTCCAGAAGAATTGCTTTGTGCTGCCTTTTTGCGTATTCTGGGCGTTTTTGGAGCAGAGATTCTTTCAATTCTTCCAATTGTTGCTGGTAGCGTTTGCCATCAACGGTTTCACCCGGTTTTAGGAGCTCATACCAAACGATTCCGGCCTGATCCCAGAAAACGCACAGCATGGCTTTGCGGACGAAATGGTTTGGCCGAGATTGGGATTGGGCCGGCTGGCCTGGGCTAAAATAGGTTTTTTTCGTTTGGGGCTTTAAAAATAGATCCACTTTTCATCCCCAGTGACAATGCAATGCAAAAACGACTTCCTTTTGTACCGTTCCAAGAGAATTTCGCAAGTGCTATTTCTGTTCTCTTGTTGGCGTTCATTGAGCTCATGCGGAACCCATCTGCCGGCCTTTACAATTTTTCCTATGGTTTTGAAGCGTCTTCCAACGGTGCTCTGGTCAACATTCAATTGTTCTGCTAGTTGTTATTGGGTTTGGCCATCCTCCTGATTAAGCAACGCCTGCAATTCAGTGTCCTGAAACTGTTTTGGTGATCTTCCACGCTCTTAATTCTCAACTCTAAATTCACCGCTCCGGAATTTTTTAAACCAGTCTTGGAAACTTTTAATGCTTACGGCATGCACACCGTAAGCATCCACAAGCATTTTTTGGGCTTCCACAGCAGTTTTCTTTAAAAGAAAGCAGAAAAGCAACGATGTCCACGAATCGTGGTTTGTGGGTATAAAACTCGACATTTTCAATATTAGAAAAAAAATTGCTATTGGAAAAAAAACTCAAAAACCGTTTGATCAGTGTTGTCATTTATCAAAAGATGCTAAAAAAAAGTTGTACCAAAAACTTATCGATCACTTTTGTTATCGATAATTAACAATGAAGTAAAACGCAGTTTCATATGGCTACACCTGGTATATACTCCTGTTATGATTTTGAAGCAAAAAATCCGCGTTTTAAAAAGTTTATATTTAAGCAAAATTCATCATTTGGGTTTGAGTATGACATGCGTACATATTGTGGAAAGATCAAGAAGTGACATATCATAGTTATTAACAATTGTATTATCTAATTCAATTCAATTTATTTCCTTGCCCTTAGCTGACCTTTTTTGAGTTTTTAATGTTTTTTGACTAAAATGCCTCTTTCTGATGAACTAAGCAATAAAAAGCGAAAAGAATTAAGCATCACAAGTATATACTGGGACTATTACTTAATTCGTGCGATGTGCTAAGAGATGGCGCCGCATGACTAATCTACCATTATTTCAATATTTCAGACATGCGTTGGAAAGCTAATGTTATTGTGCATCTGTTTCAGTATATGTCATTCATTTGAAGCGTAAACATTATTTTTTGGTGCACTCAATTACCATATGTCGAAGTTTGTGCCTAGAAAAGTGTTTTTGTGGGGAGTTCTTCTTCATTACTTCAATATGAAGAAAGCTGCTGTCGAAAGTCATACAATTTTGGTGGAAGTTTATGGTGAACATGCTCTAGCTGAGCGAACGTGCCAAAAGTAGTTCGCACGATTTAAAAGTGGCGATTTTGACTTGGAAGACGCAGAATGTTCTGGGCGGCCAAAAAAAGTTTGAAGATGACGAACTGGAAGTATTACTCGATGAAGATTGTTGCCGATCACAAGAAGAGCTCGCAGAATCTTTGAGAGTCACTCAAGCAGCCATTGCAAAACGTTTGAAAGCAGCCGGATAAATTGGAAAGTAAGGAAATTGAATATATATGAACTCAAGCTGAAAGACGTATAAAGGCTATTTTGCATGTCCGAAATGCTGCTGGAACGCTACAAATAAATATTTTTTGCACCGGATCGTTACTGGTGATGAAAAATGAATCTATTACGGCAACCCCAAATGCATAAAGTCATATGTGAAACTCGACCAACCAGCCAGTTCGACCACAAAGCCGAATATCCATGGCGTAAAGGTAATGCTCTGTATTTGGTGGGATCAGAAGGGTGTGCTGTATTATGAGCTGCTAAAATCGGGTAAAACTATCAATGGAAAACGCTACCGAATACAGCTAATCCGTTTGAAAAGACCAATAGCCGAAAACCGCCGGGAATATGTGACCACGCACGATGCAATTATTTTCATTCATGACAACGCTCGGCCCATGTTGCTATTCCGGTTAAAAACTATTTGGAAAACAATGGATGGGATGTGTTACCCCACCTGCCTTATAGCCAAAACCTTGCCCCTTTTGACTATCATTTGTTACGGTCGATGCAGAACGCCCTCACTGAAATACCGTTCACATCAAAACAGCATATCAAAAATTGGCTTGATTCGTTCTTGGCCGTCAAGCCGGCGCAGTTCTTTTGGGATGGAATCCACAAATTGCCAGCTAGATTGGAAAAAGGTTATAGCTTTAGATGGGAATAACTTTTAATTGATACCATTGTACATGTTTTTCTTAAATAAACGTTCAAAGTTTGAAAAAACCGAACGAATTAAGTTATATAGACCCAAACAATAATTACTTGAAAACAGCCATATTAATCGGAAGTTTGTAGTTTTTTTTTTTATTTTCGACGGAATTATTGCGTTCCTTCTGAATATGATTGTACGTTTGACATTTTAGAAGACCTTACTTGTTAATTGTTAACAATATATAATATACAATATTTACAGTAAGGAGACCGGTGGGATGTATCCTTCTGAGTCTTCGGAGGGATAGTGGGTCAGCAAGCCTACTTGCCAGGGAATTTGGATGCGTTACCAGTCTATCAGCAAATCGGCTGCTGTAAGTTTATTTGGTCTTCCAGTGGTACAAGCCGGAGATCTTTCTCGATGGCACTATTCGTGACGTACCAGAGGATAAGTTTGCAGTTTCAAAAGTTGATGCACGAGCTACAGCAACGACTAAAACTTTGATAAAACCAGATAAAGGCACAATTCAAATTACCAATAACTAGACAGAGGGTATAAAAACTAATCATCAGTGATGAGAAAAATGTGCATGGTTCACAAAGATATCAGAATTATTTAAGTGATTCAATGCATCTCAGGCAGACTTGCTATAGGCGTAACCATGATGAACGGGCATTTGACAGCTTAAAAAAATTAAAAGAAGACATTGTCGAAATGGGCGCCGATCGACATAAGCGCAGTTGATAACTTAGTAATTCGATGCCCCGACGATTGCAATTGGCTGCAGATCGAAGGTCAGATTCCATATCTTACTAATCGAATCAAGATTTTAAAAATTGAATGTAAATATTAATTAATTTCGTCTATTTTTTATCCTTTTTTTTTGCAAAAATATAAACTTTCCTTGAAGAAAACTTTCAAATGAATTTTGTATTAAAAATATTATTCCTATTACAGAAATATTTTTGCCATCAAATGTCATTATCAATTTCCTGTTCACAATAAAAAACAAAATTAACGTTTTTCTAAATAATAAAGCAAACAAAATATGATGCACAAATATCCATTTTACTGGGGTATGTACAGAGCAATGAGCAATACTTTAAATAAAGTTTTGTTACCCACCGACACAAAACTAGCACTTCATTGAAAAAAGCATTTCATGCCAGTACCTTCCGCTAGATATGCTGTCTCTACGTGATGAAAATAAGCTATGACCTATTTATAATGCTGGTATTGCCTGCACCAGGGGACCACCGTCATTGGTTTCTTTTGACTATATGTGTGCATCAGTTCAGGTGTGAATATATATATATTCTATACGTGTGTGATCAATTAATTCATTAAAATGTGCGACGCAAGATATTTTTGTGCATTCGTTATATAAAAGTATTTTATTTTATTTTTAAAATTAACGTTTAACGGCCAAAGCGTGTAAATGGTACGTATATGGTAAAATATGATCGAGCCATATGTTTTGGATAACCATAAATTGATATTTGTGAAAACATTGATATTGATAGTACAGTAACTCTGCTATTTTTGTTTTGATTATACACATTTTTGACTACTGCTTTGTGATTCTTTTCATGTATTTGCTTCTTAATTGTTTTCAATACCAGGAGTAGCCATATGAAACTGGGTTTCTTTTTACAACTTTGGAGATTTATTTAAAAAAAATGGTGACAATTTCAATCTTCAAAGTATACCCCTTCAGAAGCCACACATTTTGCCCATCTAAACTAAACCAGTCTTCTAGCCAATCCTTAAGGTCTTCATAGGAATCGAAGAGCTGGTTGGCCAATCCGTGTCCCAAACTGGCGAACAAATGGTAATCTGATGGAGCCAAGTCAGGTGAATAAGCCGCATGGGGTAAGGACTCCTAGCCAAATTCAATTCCAATTCCAATTCCTTGGTGCCTCTTGTCCGGTGTGATGGCGTGTTGTTGTCCAGAAGAATTGCTTTGTGCTGCCTTTTTGCGTATTCTGGGCGTTTTTGGAGCAGAGATTCTTTCAATTCTTCCAATTGTTGCTGGTAGCGTTTGCCATCAACGGTTTCACCCGGTTTTAGGAGCTCATACCAAACGATTCCGGCCTGATCCCAGAAAACGCACAGCATGGCTTTGCGGACGAAATGGTTTGGCCGAGATTGGGATTGGGCCGGCTGGCCTGGGCTAAAATAGGTTTTTTTCGTTTGGGGCTTTAAAAATAGATCCACTTTTCATCCCCAGTGACAATGCAATGCAAAAACGACTTCCTTTTGTACCGTTCCAAGAGAATTTCGCAAGTGCTTTTTCTGTTCTCTTGTTGGCGTTCATTGAGCTCATGCGGAACCCATCTGCCGGCCTTTACAATTTTTCCTATGGTTTTGAAGCGTCTTCCAACGGTGCTCTGGTCAACATTCAATTGTTCTGCTAGTTGTTATTGGGTTTGGCCATCCTCCTGATTAAGCAACGCCTGCAATTCAGTGTCCTGAAACTGTTTTGGTGATCTTCCACGCTCTTAATTCTCAACTCTTAATTCACCGCTCCGGAATTTTTTAAACCAGTCTTGGAAACTTTTAATGCTTACGGCATGCACACCGTAAGCATCCACAAGCATTTTTTGGGCTTCCACAGCAGTTTTCTTTAAAAGAAAGCAGAAAAGCAACGATGTCCACGAATCGTGGTTTGTGGGTATAAAACTCAACATTTTCAATATTAGAAAAAAAATTGCTATTGGAAAAAAAACTCAAAAACCGTTTGATCAGTGTTGTCATTTATCAAAAGATGCTAAAAAAAAGTTGTACCAAAAACTTATCGATCACTTTTGTTATCGATAATTAACAATGAAGTAAAACGCAGTTTCATATGGCTACACCTGGTATATACTCCTGTTATGATTTTGAAGCAAAAAATCCGCGTTTAAAAAAGTTTATATTTAAGCAAAATTCATCATTTGGGTTTGAGTATGACATGCGTACATATTGTGGAAAGATCAAGAAGTGACATATCATAGTTATTAACAATTGTATTATCTAATTCAATTCAATTTATTTCCTTGCCCTTAGCTGACCTTTTTTGAGTTTTTAATGTTTTTTGACTAAAATGCCTCTTTCTGATGAACTAAGCAATAAAAAGCGAAAAGAATTAAGCATCACAAGTATATACTGGGACTATTACTTAATTCGTGCGATGTGCTAAGAGATGGCGCCGCATGACTAATCTACCATTATTTCAATATTTCAGACATGCGTTGGAAAGCTAATGTTATTGTGCATCTGTTTCAGTATATGTCATTCATTTGAAGCGTAAACATTATTTTTTGGTGCACTCAATTACCATATGTCGAAGTTTGTGCCTAGAAAAGTGTTTTTGTGGGGAGTTCTTCTTCATTACTTCAATATGAAGAAAGCTGCTGTCGAAAGTCATACAATTTTCGTGGAAGTTTATGGTGAACATGCTCTAGCTGAGCGAACGTGCCAAAAGTAGTTCGCACGATTTAAAAGTGGCGATTTTGACTTGGAAGACGCAGAATGTTCTGGGCGGCCAAAAAAAGTTTGAAGATGACGAACTGGAAGTATTACTCGATGAAGATTGTTGCCGAACACAAGAAGAGCTCGCAGAATCTTTGAGAGTCACTCAAGCAGCCATTGCAAAACGTTTGAAAGCAGCCGGATAAATTGGAAAGTAAGGAAATTGAATATATATGAACTCAAGCTGAAAGACGTATAAAGGCTATTTTGCATGTCCGAAATGCTGCTGGAACGCTACAAATAAATATTTTTTGCACCGGATCGTTACTGGTGATGAAAAATGAATCTATTACGGCAACCCCAAATGCAGAAAGTCATATGTGAAACTCGACCAACCAGCCAGTTCGACCACAAAGCCGAATATCCATGGCGTAAAGGTAATGCTCTGTATTTGGTGGGATCAGAAGGGTGTGCTGTATTATGAGCTGCTAAAATCGGGTAAAACTATCAATGGAAAACGCTACCGAATACAGCTAATCCGTTTGAAAAGACCAATAGCCGAAAACCGCCCGGAATATGTGACCACGCACGATGCAATTATTTTCATTCATGACAACGCTCGGCCCATGTTGCTATTCCGGTTAAAAACTATTTGGAAAACAATGGATGGGATGTGTTACCCCACCTGCCTTATAGCCAAAACCTTGCCCCTTTTGACTATCATTTGTTACGGTCGATGCAGAACGCCCTCACTGAAATACCGTTCACATCAAAACAGCATATCAAAAATTGGCTTGATTCGTTCTTGGCCGTCAAGCCGGCGCAGTTCTTTTGGGATGGAATCCACAAATTGCCAGCTAGATTGGAAAAAGGTTATAGCTTTAGATGGGAATAACTTTTAATTGATACTGTTGGGTTATGCAGCCGAATCAGCATACAAAGCAATCCAGTGATTGATCACTCTCTCTCTCTCTTAATACCTTTGCTTAGCTTTGGCCTGCTGCCTGCGTGCAGAGATTTTATGTTTTTAGTTCGCTTTCTATTCGCCTTATTGTCGAGAGCGTATTCGGAAAATAAAAAATCTCGTTTTCTTTGAGCTGCACAGGCAACGTCGTGCCTGCATGCCTAGCATATAAAACAAAAATTAAAAATTTATAATATCGCCCTGAGTGGCCAAATAAAGAATTAATTAATTAATTCAGTGGGTGTTTATTTGGACAAAACATAGCTAATGAAAAAGCTCATTAGCTCAATATTTTGGTGACCCCAACGTGATTCTTTTCGTGAACAATTATAAAAGTGATTATAAATTAATTAAAATTGCGCTAAAATTTCTAATACATTACATACATTTGTGCTTGTACATACATAAGTGCCGCTTTAGTTGCCGCGCGCTTTATGTACATAACAGCAGTTACCTGCATAGAAAAGTTGTTGTTGTTTCTTTTTACTTCTTTGCTAGTGCAGTTCGCTAAATCAGAGCATCGGCTTGCTTTGCCTTTCTGCTTTGTGCACAATCCAGCAAACATTTTGTGCACATAAATAAATTTGATAAAATTAAACATTATATACATTTGTGCTTGCGCCACATAAGTGCCGTTTTAGTTGTCGCGCGCTTTACATGTTACATGCATAGCAAAGTTGTTGTTGTTTTCTTTCACCTTCTTTGCTAGTGCAGTCCGCTAAATAAGAGAATCGGCTTGCTTTGCTTTGTGCATAATCCAGCAAACATTTTGTGCACATAAATAAATTTAACAAAATAAATTCGTCGGTACGGTATATAAAAGCAATCGCGGTAAAATGCCAATGAACTCAACTATGAACTTTGATACAAAGTTGATTTTTTTAAACGCAAAGCCAACTCTATATTTGCGCGCACCCAACAAATTGGACAGTCCCTCAGCAACGATGCGATCAAATCTTCCAGCGAAGAAGAACTGTCATTGCGCTTAGAGTTGTTGGACAAAACTCAAGCGTCTTTTATTTTGGCCCATGACAGTCTGGAAGAGCTTGACTTCAACGAAATTGGCAGCCCAATGCGAGACGAGTGTGAAGAATTGGTCCTATCATTAAAGGCGGTCGTCCAGCAGGAAATACGAAGACGTAACTTCGCTGGTGTTCGGTGCTCAACATTGCGGCCTGAAATGTCCACGGATGTATCGTCCGTTCAAGCTCAAAGGAGAGCAAATTTGCCAGAATTGAAGTTGCCGGAGTTTAGTGGCCGTTACGTGGAGTATGCCGATTTCTTCACCATGTTTTCCACCGCCATCGACAAGGATCCCGATTTGTCTCCAATTGCGAAGCTGCAGCATTTAAAATCGTGCCTCAAAGGCTCTGCGTTGGATGCCATCTGAGCTCTCGAAATATCAGCGGATAATTATAACAAGCGTCTTATCTTTCAGGCACACATCAGCACAATCTTGGGTATTCAGAAGGTAGAGGTAGTATCAGCTGTGAAGCTACGATGCTTTTCGGATACATTTATTGCTAACTTGCGTGCTCTGCAATCCATAGGCAACTCGGAACAAATCTCTGACTGTATAATCGTCCATAGCATATTGCAGAAGCTCGACATTGCATCGCGAACAGCGTAGGAGGAATCTAGTACAGCTGATAGGATACCAACTGTCAAGCAGTTCGTCGATTTTCTGGAAAAACGCTGTCAACGCTTAGAAGATATGGAACATTCGGCAGAAGCATTTAACCAGGTGGGTGCAAATCGTAAACCTAGCCACAATCGGAGCTCGTTTCTCACTGCTAGAGCACAACCTGCGGCCTGCGTGTGCTGCAATGAGTATGGCCATTTTATATACAATTGTAACCAATTCTTGAGTTTAACTCCACAATTTCGCCTTCGAGATGCTAAGAGGCTGACATTATGCATCAACTGTTTGAAGCCAGGGCATCAAATGCGCAACTGCAAAGCCGGATCTTGTCGAACATGTGGAAGAAAACATCATAGCCTGCTCCATTTTGAGTCGCAGCCCACATCGCATTTAAATCAAAATCCTACATCAGAAACGGAAAATTCATCAAATCAGCCTTCTTCTAGCAGCCAGCCAGTAAACATCACTACCTGTACTTCTCTGATCGCTCAGGATTCTGTGCCTGATGCTGTGTTCCTGGCAACAGCAATTGTAAATTTAAAAATTCGATCTGGTGCTTGGATTCCTTGTCGTGCACTGCTCGACTCTGGATCACAGTTGCACATTGTTACGTCTCGTTTGGCACACCAGTTACAATTGCCACGGAAAAGGTCAACAGCCGTTGTTGCTGGAATTGGTGATTCGAGACTTGCTTCCGACGGATTTTCTGTAAGCATTAATCTCAAATCTCTTACTTCAGATTATTCTGTCAGCATCTCTGCTTTGGTTGTTCCTACCATAACGGACAATCAGCCCAACAAAGCACTACGACCAAGCTCCGTGTGGTTTTTGATGGCTCGGCGAGCTCATCTACTGGATACTCGTTGAACGATGTGCCCATGGCAGGCCCCACTATTCAGCCTAAGCTCTTCAACACGTTGCTGCAATTTCGAAAGTTTCCTGTTGCATTGACTGTTGACATTTGTAAGATGTATCGCTGCGTTCGGGTGGCCGAGCCCGATAGCTACTTGCAATGCATTTTATGGAGAAATTCACCACAAGAAGAGATACAAATCTTCAAATTGGATACAGTGAATTACGGCACAAAGCCTGCATCGTTATTAGCTATCCGTGCCATGCAAAAATTGGCCAAAGACGAGGCAGCCTTATTCCCTATTGGTTCCAAAATCGCCCTACGTGATTTTTACGTTGATGATTTAATTTCTGGTGGCAATTCGACTGAGGATACTCTGGAGATTATGCGGCAGACTGCTCAGCTTCTGGCAAAAGGCGGTTTCCAGTTGCGGAAGTGGTGCTTCAACGACCCTAGGGTTCTGCAACAGATTCCAGATGCAGAGAAAGACACCTTTCTCAAATTCGACGACGGCAGCGACATCACAAAAACGTTTGGCCTCGCCAGGGACCCAACTTCAGATTCACTTCTTTTTTGTTTTTCACCCATACAGGTTGTTGTGAAGCCTACAAAGCGATCAGTTTTGTCTACAATCGCCCGCTTCTACGACCCTCTTGGCCTCATTAGCCCTGTGATAACGAAGGCCAAAATTTTCCTGCAGCAGCTGTGGGCTCAAAAACTTGATTGGGATGAGAGTCTTCCCATATCATTGGCCTCATCGTGGCTGAAGCTGGCTGACGAGATTGGCACTACCCAGAAGGTTAATTTTCCTCGCAAGGTTATGCGCTCCAATCAAACAATTGAAGTTCACGGATTCAGTGACGCTAGCTCTCTTGCCTACGGAGGATGGTCCTAACGTGGCTAAGAAATGAGCCTTCACGATTCCAAGTTTTTGTGGCTAATCGTATTTCTTTGATACAAGAGCTGTCAAATGGCATGGATTGGCGCTATGTACCTACTAGTTACAACCCAGCGGATATCCTGTCTATGGGTGCTCTTCCTAGCGAGCTGTTGGCATCTACACTTTGGTTTTCTGGTCCAAATTTTCTCATAGAACGGCAGGATGCTTGGCCGGAGTCTTGTCTTCCTGAGAAGATGCTTCCTGAACTGAAGAAGAGTGCTCTGGTTGGTATTCGCGCATTTGTTGATGTGCCAGGTGGTTGCAAATTTGCCAATTCCTGGGAAAAACTAAAGCGTGTCTTCGCTTTCATCTACAAGTTTCGGAATCGAGTCAGACACCCTGAGCTCACAGTGGAGCATATAAAAAAGGAAGCTATTTGCTGCTGAGAGCAATCCAGATGTCCTGTTTCGCCGATGAGTATCAAAGCTTCAAAGGCAGCAAAACGTTAAAGTCGACCGGAGCGATTGTCTCCCTCAACCCATTTTTGGATGAATTTGGTGTCATACGAGTTGGAGGCCGGCTGAGGAACTCAACTTTAGATTTCGAGGCCCAGCATCCGATTATTTTTCCGAGACAGCACCCAGTAACCCGTGCGATAATAATGCACGCTCATCAGCGAAATTTACATGCTGGTCCCCGCGCTTTGCTTGCTCACATCCGGCTCCAATATTGGCCTATTGGTGGCCGCAAGACAGTTTCCAGCGTTGTGAGCAAATGCATAATATGCTTTAAAGCTAAGCCACGTCTTGTTGAGCACATGATGGCGGACCTCCCAAAGGATCGTGTGAGCGCAACGTCTACGTTCATGGTGACAGGTTTAGATTTCTGTGGGCCATTCCATTACAAGAGCGAAATTCGAAATAGAGCGCCCATTAAAACCTACATATGTGTATTTATATGTTTTGCCACGAAAGCAGTACACTTAGAGCTGGCCCAAGATTTGTCGACACCCACGTTCCTGAGCGCCTTGAAGAGATTCATATTAACTCGTGGAAAGCCTATGCGTATCTGGTCGGATAACGCTACTAATTTCGTGGGAGCCAAGAGCGAATTGTCGGAATTAAAGCGGCTATTCCTGAGCAGTTCTCACATTAAATCGGTACTGGATTTTTGCCTCGCAGATAACATCGAATGGCGTTTTATTCCCCCTCGATCTCCACATTTTGGTGGATTGGGGGAGGCGGCTGTTAAAACCGCAAAGTATCAAGTATCAAAGTATCTGTTGGGCCATCGTTGCTGTCATTTGATGAGTTGCGGACACTTGTTTGCCACATTGCTGCAATAATCAATTCAAGACCTTTGGTGCCTCTTTCAGAAAACCCTGCAGATCTTGAGGTGCTGACTCCTGCTCATTTTCTTGGCACTGCACCTCTGGTTCTGTTTCCTGAGCCTGATGTCACTGGATTAAATCTTAATCGTTTGGATCGCTATCAGCGAATAGCTTATTATCAACAGGTGTTCTGGGCTCGATGGCGCGAAGAATACCTTACAATTTTGCAGCAGCGTATCAAGTGGTGCACTCCCCAACCTGGCCTAAATATCAACGATGTCGTGTTGGTTAAAGATGAGAACCTGCCTCCTCTCAAGTGGCCATTGGCGCGAATAGTGGAGCTCATACCTGGAGCGGATAAAGTGGTTCGAGTTGCTATTCTAAAGACAGCGACCGGGACTATTAAGAGAGCTATTGCTGCCGAAACAAGATGCTGTTGAAAGCCCCTGCCTTCCAACGGGGGGAGTATGTTGGGTTATGCAGCCGAATCAGCATACAAAGCAATCCAGTGATTGATCACTCTCTCTCTCTTTATACCTTTGCTTAGCTTTGGCCTGCTGCCTGCGTGCAGAGATTTTATGTTTTTAGTTCGCTTTCTATTCGCCTTACTGTCGAGAGCGTATTCGGAAAATAAAAAATCTCGTTTTCTTTGCACAGGCAACGTCGTGCCTGCATGCCTAGCATATAAAACAAAAACTAAAAATATCACCCTGAGTGGCCAAATAAAGAATAAATTAATTAATTCAGTGGGTGTTTATTTGCACAAAACATAGCTAATGAAAAAGCTCATTAGTTCAACAGATACCATTGTACATGTTTTTCTTAAATAAACGTTCAAAGTTTGAAAAAACCGAACGAATTAAGTTATATAGACCCAAACAATAATTACTTGAAAAGTTTGTAGTTTTTTTTTTATTTTCGACGGAATTATTGCGTTCCTTCTGAATATGATTGGACGTTTGACATTTTAGAAGACCTTACTTGTTAATTGTTTACAATATATAATATACAATATTTACAGTAAGGAGACCGGTGGGATGTATCCTCCTCAGTCTTCGGAGGGATAGTGGGTCAGCAAACCTACTTGCCAGGGAATTTGGATGCGTTACCAGTCTATCAGCAAATCGGCTGCTGTAAGTTTATTTGGTCTTCCAGTGGTACAAGCCGGAGATCTTTCTCGATAGCACTATTCGTGACGTACCAGAGGATAAGTTTGCAGTTCCAAAAGTTGATGCACGAGCTACAGCAACGACTAAAACTTTGATAAAACCAGATAAAGGCACAATTCAAATTGCCAATAACTAGACAGAGGGTATAAAAACTAATCATCAGTGATGAGAAAAATGTGCATGGTTCACAAAGATATCAGAATTATTTGTGTGATTCAACGCATCTCAGGCAGACTTGCTATAGGCGTAACCATGGTGAACGGGCATTTGACAGCTTAAAAGAATTAAAAGAAGCCATTGTCGAAATGGGCGCCAATCGACATAAGCGCAGTTGATAACTTAGTAATTCGATGCCCCGACGATTGCAATTGGCTGCAGATCGAAGGTCAGATTCCATATCTTACTAATCGAATCAAGATTTTAAAAATTGAATGTAAATATTAATAAATTTCGTCTATTTTTTATCTTTTTTTTTGTAAAAATATAAACTTTCCTTGAAGGAAACTTTCAAATGAATTTTGTATTAAAAATATTATTCCAATTACAGAAATATTTTTGCCATTAAATGGCATTATCAATTTCCTGTTCACAATAAAAAACAAGTGAAGAAAGCTACAGTCGAGTGCACTCGACAGTAAGATACCATTTACATTTGGCTGTTAAAAAAATTTCTTAATATTAATTACTTTTATTCGCCGAACTAATACAACGCTTCGCAAATTTTCGAAGTCAAATACGCTAATGGCACAGGCCGACTGCACGCTGACTGCACGCCGATTGTGAGTGCGCAGTCGGCGCAATCATTGACGCCGAGCCTCTGCTCCATCTCTGCTGCTGTATGCAAAACTTCTCGCGCCTATAATTTCTATACATAAATACATACATACATATGTATTTAACAGAAACAGACAATGTGCCTCGTTTGGTTTGTGGTTTGTTGTGAGAGTTGTCAGCTCTATAACTAAATGTCCCCAGCGCAGGCTTCTTTTTTTTGTATTGCTTAGAACAAGTTTTTCGTTTTTCTTTTTTTTTTTTGCATCTTCCATGTTCGTCAATTTGATTAAAAATATCATACTATATTTTTCAGTATAGCGCAAAATTATAAAAAAAAAAAAAATTGTCCAGCGCAGGATTCGAGCCCACGACCTCACGCATCCGAAACTTGTGAGCCAACCATCAAGACCACACACAGTTACGCAGTGCGATCGGCAAAAAAAAAAAAAAATTGCCCGTCGCTGGATTCGAACCCGCGACCACACGCACCAGAATCTTGCATGCAACCATCTAGACCACACACAGTTACGCGGAGCGATCGGCAAATGAGACTTTTATTGATGCCGGCCCTCTGCTGCGTCAGTTCAACATTTTAGTTGGAATTCTAAGCGCCCACAACTTTATATGGGAGATTCTAACTCCTAAAATTTTTTGTTTATTGTCCGATCGGATTGAAATTTATAGGGTAGATCTGTACTATGGTAAGCTACAAGAGTGTTAAAAATGTTTTGTTATTTCCCAACTTTTCTTCAAATTCAATAGTTTGGGAACGGTGGGCGTAGCATCCAAAAGTTGAAAATCAAACATTCTCCGTAATGTTACCAGGCACCTTACTTTCAAATTTGGTGCTTCTAGCTTTTCTAGTGTTCTTTTAAACTATAAAAATGTGTTTTTAGAGGCGGTGGGCGCGGCATCCAAAAGTCTAAAACCCAACTTCTGCAAAATGTTGCAAGGCACCCTCCTACCAAATTTGGTGCGTATATCTATTTTCGTTATTGAATTATTTGGAAAAAATCGAAATACGCATTTATCGATTTGCGGAGGCGGTGGGCGTGGCACATCAAGTTTGAAATAAACTCGATCTGCGTATTCAATACACGCACACTCCCACTAAGTCTGGTGACTCTAGCTCTTTTAATAGCTGAGATCTGTGCGTTCATACAGACGGACAGACAGACAGACATGACCAAATCGACTCGGCTATTGATGCTGATGAAGAATATATATACTTTGTATGGTCTGCCACGCCTCCTTCTGCCTGTTACATACATTTGCACAAAGTTAATATACCATTTTTTACCCATTTTCAATGGGTTAATGGTATAACAAAATTAACGTTTTTCTAAATAATAAAGCAAACAAAATATGATGCACAAATATCCATTTTACTGAGGTATGTACAGAGCAATGAGCAATACTTTAAATAAAGTTTTGTTACCCACCGAAACAAAACTAGCACTTCATTGAAAAAAGCATTTCATGCCAGTACATTCCGCTAGATATGCTGTCTCTACGTGATGAAAATAAGCTATGACCTGCTACTGCACTACTCCCCAATCATCGCCTATAGCTATTTATTTTCTTCTCACCGCCGAATACTGTCAAGACTTTTGCCTTAACAGGTCAACAGTTGTCGGCGCACCAATTTACGCTGCCAGTCCGAAAAATCGAAATAAGTGAGTAGAATGCCAATTAAACAGAATATTTAAACAATTAATTACCATATAACGTAGTCGACTATAAGGCACCAACAATTAACATTGTCCATTTTTATACCACTTACCCATTGAAAATGTAAAAATGTGAAAATGTATGTATGTAACCAACAGAAGGAGTTGATTTATTCTGGCCCAGCAGACAGACAAACGGAAATGCCCTGTTACATACATTTTCACAGGTATAAAACCCTCCTTCACATAGTTTACGTTAAAAACTTTTTAAACTTTTTTCCATTACCGATTTTTTGTTTTGTTATGTTGGTACACTCACCGAACATCTGTTCCAACTTTCAAGTGGCTCACAGCTTAATTGAACAACGTTGTATATTCAAATTTAAGTCTGAATAATTTTTTAACTAAAGCAGATATAAACAAGTGAAGAAAGCTACAGTTGAGTGCACTCGACAGTAAGATACCATTTACCTATGGCTGTTAAAAAAAATTCTTAATATTAATTACTTTTATTCGCCGAACTAATACAACGCTTCGCAAATTTTCGAAGTCAAATAATACACATGCATTGAGGGCGTCAATTTGACGCTAATGGCACAGGCCGACTGCACGCTGACTGCACGCCGATTGTGAGTGCGCAGTCGGCGCAATCATTGACGCCGAGCCTCTGCTCCGTCTCTGCTGCTGTATGCAAATTTCTCGCGCCTATAATTTCTATACATAAATACATACATACAGAAACAGACAATGTGCCTCGTTTGGTTTTTGGTTTGTTGTGAGAGTTGTCAGCTCTATAACTAAATGTCCCCGGTTCGAATCCCAGCGCAAGCTTCTTTTTTTTTGTATTGCTTAGAACAAGTTTTTGGTTTTTCTTATTTTTTTGCATCTTCCATGTTCGTCAATTTGATTAAAAATATCATACTATATTTTTCAGTATAGCGCAAAATTATTAAAAAAAAAAAAATTGTCCAGCGCAGGATTCGAGCCCACGACCTCACGCATCAGAAACTTGCGAGCCAACCATCAAGACCACACACAGTTACGCAGTGCGATCGGCAAATGAGACTTTTATTGATGCCGGCCCTCTGCTGCGTCAGTTCAACATTTTAGTTGGAATTATTTCCCAACTTTTCTTCAAATTCAATAGTTTGGGAACGGTGGGCGTGGCATCCAAAAGTTGAAAATCAAACATTCTCCGTAATGTTACCAGGCACCTTACTTTCAAATTTGGTGCTTCTAGCTTTTCTAGTGTTCTTTTAAACTATAAAAATGTGTTTTTAGAGGCGGTGGGCGCGGCATCCAAAAGTCTAAAACCCAACTTCTGCATAATGTTGCAAGACACCCTCCTACCAAATTTGGTGCGTATATCTATTTTCGTTATTGAATTATTTGGAAAAAATCGAAATACGCATTTATCGATTTGCGGAGGCGGTGGGCGTGGCACATCAAGTTTGAAATAAACTCGATCTGCGTATTCAATACACGCACACTCCCACCAAGTCTGGTGACTCTAGCTCTTTTAATAGCTGAGATCTGTGCGTTCATACAGACGGACAGACAGACAGACATGACCAAATCGACTCGGCTATTGATGCTGATGAAGAATATATATACTTTGTATGGTCTGCCACGCCTCCTTCTGCCTGTTACATACATTTGCACAAAGTTAATATACCATTTTTTACCCATTTTCAATGGGTAAATGGTATAACAAAATTAACGTTTTTCTAAATAATAAAGCAAACAAAATATGATGCACAAATATCCATTTTACTGAGGTATGTACAGAGCAATGAGCAATACTTTAAATAAAGTTTTGTTACCCACCGAAACAAAACTAGCACTTCATTGAAAAAAGCATTTCATGCCAGTACATTCCGCTAGATATGCTGTCTCTACGTGATGAAAATAAGCTATGACCTGCTACTGCACTACTCCCCAATCATCGCCTATAGCTATTTCTTTTCTTCTCACCGCCGAATACTGTCAAGACTTTTGCCTTAACAGGTCAACAGTTGTCGGTGCACCAATTTACGCTGCCAGTCCGAAAAATCGAAATAAGTGAGTAGAATGCCAATTAAACAGAATATTTAAGCAATTAATTACCATATAACGTAGTCGACTATAAGGCACCAACAATTAACATTGTCCATTTTTATACCACTTACCCATTGAAAATGTAAAAATGTGAAAATGTATGTATGTAACCAACAGAAGGAGTTGATTTATTCTGGCCCAGCAGACAGACAAACGGAAATGCCCTGTTACATACATTTTCACAGGTATAAAACCCTCCTTCACATAGTTTACGTTAAAAACTTTTTAAACTTTTTTCCATTACCGATTTTTTGTTTTGTTATGTTGGTACACTCACCGAACATCTGTTCCAACTTTCAAGTGGCTCACAGCTTAATTGAACAACGTTGTATATTCAAATTTAAGTCTGAATAATTTTTTAACTAAAGCAGATATAAACAAGTGAAGAAAGCTACAGTTGAGTGCACTCGACAGTAAGATACCATTTACCTATGGCTGTTAAAAAAATTCTTAATATTAATTACTTTTATTCGCCGAACTAATACAACGCTTCGCAAATTTTCGAAGTCAAATAATACACATGCATTGAGGGCGTCAATTTGACGCTAATGGCACAGGCCGACTGCACGCTGACTGCACGCCGATTGTGAGTGCGCAGTCGGCGCAATCATTGACGCCGAGCCTCTGCTCCGTCTCTGCTGCTGTATGCAAAACTTCTCGCGCCTATAATTTCTATACATAAATACATACATACAGAAACAGACAATGTGCCTCGTTTGGTTTTTGGTTTGTTGTGAGAGTTGTCAGCTCTATAACTAAATGTCCCCGGTTCGAATCCCAGCGCAAGAACAAGTTTTTCGTTTTTCTTATTTTTTTGCATCTTCCATGTTCATCAATTTGATTAAAAATATCATACTATATTTTTCAGTAAAGCGCAAAATTATTAAAAAAAAAAAAATTGTCCAGCGCAGGATTCGAGCCCACGACCTCACGCATCAGAAACTTGCGAGCCAACCATCAAGACCACACACAGTTACGCAGTGCGATCGGCAAAAAAAAAAAAAAAAATTGACCGTCGCTGGATTCGAACCCGCGACCACACGCACCAGAATCTTGCATGCAACCATCTAGACCACACACAGTTACGCGGAGCGATCGGCAAATGAGACTTTTATTGATGCCGGCCCTCTGCTGCGTCAGTTCAACATTTTAGTTGGAATTCTAAGCGCCCACAACTTTATATGGGAGATTCTAACTCCTAAAATTTTTTGTTTATTGTCCGATCGGATTGAAATTTATAGGGTAGATCTGTACTATGGTAAGCTACAAGAGTGTTAAAATTTTTTTGTTATTTCCCAACTTTTCTTCAAATTCAATAGTTTGGGACCGGTGGGCGTGGCATCTAAAAGTTGAAAATCAAACATTCTCCGTAATGTTAACAGGCACCTTACTTTCAAATTTGGTGCTTCTAGCTTTTCTAGTGTTCTTTTAAACTATAAAAATGTGTTTTTTAGAGGCGGTGGGCGTGGCATCCAAAAGTCTAAAATCCAAATTCTGCATAATGTTGCAAGACACCCTCCTACCAAATTTGGTGCGTTTATCTATTTTCGTTATTGAATTATTTGGAAAAAATCGAAATACGCATTTATCGATTTGCGGAGGCGGTGGGCGTGGCACATCAAGTTTGAAATAAATTCGATCTGCGTATTCAATACACGCACACTCCCACCAAGTCTGGTGACTCTAGCTCTTTTAATAGCTGAGATCTGTGCGTTCATACAGACGGACAGACGGACAGACGGACAGACAGACGGACATGACCAAATCGACTCGGCTATTGATGCTGATCAAGAATATATATACTTTGTATGGTCTGCCACGCCTCCTTCTGCCTGTTACATACATTTGCACAAAGTTAATATACCATTTTTTACCCATTTATTTGTAGCGTTCCAGCAGCATTTCGGACATGCAAAATCGCCTTTATACGTCTTTCAGCTTGAGTTCATATGGAACCCAATTTTCTTACTTTCCAATGTATCCGGCTGCTTTCAAACGTTTTGCAATGGCTGCTTGAGTGACTCTCAAAGATTCTGCGAGCTCTTCTTGTGTTCGGCAACAATCTTCATCGAGTAATACTTCCAGTTCGTCATCTTCAAACTTTTTTTGGCCGCCCAGAACATTCTGCGTCTTCCAAGTCAAAATCGCCACTTTTAAATCGTGCGAACCACTTTTGGCACGTTCGCTCAGCTAGAGCATGTTCACCATAAACTTCCACCAAAATTGTATGACTTTCGACAGCAGCTTTCTTCATATTGAAGTAATGAAGAAGAACTCCCCACAAAAACACTTTTCTAGGCACAAACTTCGACATATGGTAATTGAGTGCACCAAAAAATAATGTTTACGCTTCAAATGAATGACATATACTGAAACAGATGCACAATAACATTAGCTTTCCAACGCATGTCTGAAATATTAAAATAATGGTAGATTAGTCATGCGGCGCCATCGCACATCGCACGAATTAAGTAATAGTCCCAGTATATACTTGTGATGCTTAATTCTTTTCGCTTTTTATTGCTTAGTTCATCAGAAAGAGGCATTTTAGTCAAAAAACATTAAAAACTCAAAAAAGGTCAGCTAAGGGCAAGGAAATAAATTGAATTGAATTAGATAATACAATTGTTAATAACTATGATATGTCACTTCTTGATCTTTCCACAATATGTACGCATGTCATACTCAAACCCAAATGATGAATTTTGCTTAAATATAAACTTTTTAAAACGCGGATTTTTTGCTTCAAAATCATAACAGAAGTATATACCAGGTGTAGCCATATGAAACTGCGTTTTACTTCATTGTTAATTATCGATAACAAAAGTGATCGATAAGTTTTTGGTACAACTTTTTTTTAGCATCTTTTGATAAATGACAACACTGATCAAACGGTTTTTGAGTTTTTTTTCCAATAGCAATTTTTTTTCTAATATTGAAAATGTCGAGTTTTATACCCACAAACCACGATTCGTGGACATCGTTGCTTTTCTGCTTTCTTTTAAAGAAAACTGCTGTGGAAGCCCAAAAAATGCTTGTGGATGCTTACGGTGTGCATGCCGTAAGCATTAAAAGTTTCCGAGCCTGGTTTAAAAAATTCCGAAGCGGTGAATTTAGAGTTGAGAATTAAGAGCGTAGAAGATCACCAAAACAGTTTCAGGACACTGAATTGCAGGCGTTGCTTAATCAGAAGGATGGCCAAACCCAATAACAACTAGCAGAACAATTGAAGGTTGACCAGAGCACCGTTGGAAGACGCTTCGTTTTTGTCGTTTTTGCATTGACAATCACTGGGGATGAAAAGTGGGTCTATTTTTAAAGCCCCAAACGAAAAAAACCTATGTTAGCCCAGGCCAGCCGGCCCAATCCCAATCTCGGCCAAACTATTTCGTCCGCAAAGCCATGCTGTGCGTTTTCTGGGATCAGGCCGGAATCGTTTGGTATGAGCTCCTAAAACCGGGTGAAACCGTTGATGGCGAACGCTACCAGCAACAATTGGAAGAATTGAAAGAATCTCTGCTCCAAAAACGCCCAGAATACGCAAAAAGGCAGCACAAAGCAATTCTTCTGGACAACAACACGCCATCACACCGGACAAGAGGCACCAAGGAATTGGAATTGGAATTGAATTTGGCTAGGAGTCCTTACCCCATGCGGCTTATTCACCTGACTTGGCTCCATCAGATTACCATTTGTTCGCCAGTTTGGGACACGGATTAGCCAACCAGCTCTTCGATTCCTATGAAGACCTTAAGGATTGGCTAGAAGACTGGTTTAGTTTTTGATGGGCAAAATGTGTGGCTTCTGAAGGGGCATACTTTGAAGATTGAAATTGTCACCATTTTTTTTTAAATAAATCTCCAAAGTTGTAAAAAGAAACGCAGTTTCATATGGCTACTCCTGGTATTGAAAACAAATAAGAAGCAAATACATGAAAAGAATCACAAAGCAGTAGTCAAAAATGTGTATAATCAAAACAATAATAGCAGAGTTACTGTACTATCAATATCAATGTTTTCACAAATATCAATTTATGGTTATCCAAAACATATGGCTCGATCATATTTTACCATATACGTAATCGATCTGCGTATTCAATACACGCACACTCCCACCAAGTCTGGTGTCTCTAGCTTTTTTAATAGCTGAGATCTGTGCGTTCATACAGACGGACAGACGGACATGACCAAATCGACTCGGCTATTGATGCTGATCAAGAATATATATACTTTGTATGGTCTGCCACGCCTCCTTCTGCCTGTTACATACATTTGCACAAAGTTAATATACCATTTTTTACCCATTTTCAATGGGTAAATGGTATAAAAATAACAAGTGAAGATAGCTAAAGTCGTGTGCATTCGACAGTAAGATACCATTTACCTATGGCTGTTAAAAAATAATTCTTAATATTAATTATTTTTATTCGGCGAATTAATAGCAACGCATCGCATATTTTTGAAGACATGACGCTAATAGCATATGCCGACTGCACGCTGACTACGCGACGACTTTGCGTGCTCAGTCGGCGTTGTCGTCGACGTCGGCGTCGGGCCTCTGCTGCTGTAAGGAAAACTTCTCGTGCCTATAACTTTTGTGTTTATTGTCCGATCGGGTTTAAATTTATAGGGTTGGTCAATAATATTATTATCTACAATAATACCTAAAAAATTGATTTACCGTTTTACAAAATCGATTTTTGGGGGCGGTGGGCGTAACATCCAAAATTTGAAGATCCGCATTCTGCTTTATGTTGCCAGGCACATTACTATCAAATCTGGTGCTTCTAGTTTTTCTAGTGTTCTTTTAAACTATAAAAATGTGTTTTCTGGAGTCGGTGGGCGTGGCATCCAACAGGGTAAAATCTAACTTTTGCATAATGTTACAAAACACCTTCCAACCAAATTTGGTGCGTTTATCTATTTTCGTTATTGAATTATTTGAAAAAAATCGAAAAACGAATTTAGCGATTTGCAGAGTCGGTGGGCGTGGTACATCAAGTTTGAAATAAATTCGATCTGCGTATTCAATACCCGCACACTCCCATCAAGTCTGGTGTCTCTAGCTTTTTTAATAGCTGAGATCCGTGCGTTCATACAAACGGACAGACGGACGGACGGACAGACAGACGGACATGACCAAATCGACTCGGCTATAGATGCTGATCAAGAATATATATACTTTGTATGGTCTGCCACGTCTCCTTCTGCCTGTTACATACATTTTCATAAAGTTAATATACCATTTTTTACCCATTTTTAATGGGTAAATGGTATAAAAATAACAAGTGAAGAAAGCTACAGTCGTGTGAATGCGACAGTAAGATACCATTTACCTATGGCTGTTAAAAAATAATTCTTAATATTAATTATTTTTATTCGGCGAATTAATAGCAACGCATCGCATATTTTTGAAGACATGAAAACATGACGCTAATAGCACATGCCGACTGCACGCTGACTACACGACGACTTTGCGTGCTCAGTCGGCGTCGGGCCTCTGCTGCTGTAAGGGAAACGTCTCGTGCCTATAACTTCTATGTTTATTGTATTGTAGCGTTCCAGCAGCAGATAAAAAGCGAAAAGAATTAAGCATCACAAGTATATACTGGGACTATTACTTAATTCGTGCGATGTGCTAAGAGATGGCGCCGCATGACTATTCTACCATTATTTCAATATTCCAGACATGCGTTGGAAAGCTAATGTTATTGTGCATCTGTTTCAGTATATGTCATTCATTTGAAGCGTAAACATTATTTTTTGGTGCACTCAATTACCATATGTGGAAGTTTGTGCCTGGAAAAGTGTTTTTGTGGGGAGTTCTTCTTCATTACTTCAATATGAAGAAAGCTGCTGTCGAAAGTCATACAATTTTGGTGGAAGTTTATGGTGAACATGCTCTAGCTGAGCGAACGTGCCAAAAGTGGTTCGCACGATTTAAAAGTGGCGATTTTGACTTGGAAGACGCAGAATGTTCTGGGCGGCCAAAAAAAGTTTGAAGATGACGAACTGGAAGTATTACTCGATGAAGATTGTTGCCGAACACAAGAAGAGCTCGCAGAATCTTTGAGAGTCACTCAAGCAGCCATTGCAAAACGTTTGAAAGCAGCCGGATACATTGGAAAGTAAGGAAAATGGGTTCCATATGAACTCAAGCTGAAAGACGTATAAAGGCGAATTTGCATGTCCGAAATGCTGCTGGAACGCTACAAATAAATATTTTTTACATCGGATCGTTACTGGTGATGAAAAATGAATCTATTACGGCAACCCCAAATGCAGAAAGTCATATGTGAAACTCGACCAACCAGCCAGTTCGACCACAAAGCCGAATATCCATGGCGTAAAGGTAATGCTCTGTATTTGGTGGGATCAGAAGGGTGTGCTGTATTATGAGCTGCTAAAATCGGGTAAAACTATCAATGGAAAACGCTACCGAATACAGCTAATCCGTTTGAAAAGACCAATAGCCGAAAACCGCCGAGAATATGTGACCACGCACGATGCAATTATTTTCATTCATGACAACACTCGGCCCATGTTGCCATTCCGGTTAAAAACTATTTGGAAAACAATGGATGGGATGTGTTACCCCACCTGCCTTATAGCCAAAACCTTGCCCCTTTTGACTATCATTTGTTACGGTCGATGCAGAACGCCCTCACAGAAATACCGTTCACATCACAACAGGATATTAAAAATTGGCTTGATTCGTTCTTGGCCGTCAAGCCGGCGCAGTTCTTTTGGGATGGAATCCACAAATTGCCAGCTATATTGGAAAAAGGTTATAGCTTTAGATGGGAATAACTTTTAATTGATACTGTTGGGTTATGCAGCCGAATCAGCATACAAAGCAATCCAGTGATTGATCACTCTCTCTCTCTCTTAATACCTTTGCTTAGCTTTGGCCTGCTGCCTGCGTGCAGAGATCTTATGTTTTTAGTTCGATTTCTATTCGCCTTATTGTCGAGAGCGTATTCGGAAAATAAAAAATCTCGTTTTCTTTGAACTGCACAGGCAACGTCGTGCCTGCATGCCTAGCATATAAAACAAAAATTAAAAATTTATAATATCGCCCTGAGTGGCCAAATAAAGAATTAATTAATTAATTCAGTGGGTGTTTATTTGGACAAAACATAGCTAATGAAAAAGCTCATTAGCTCAATATTTTGGTGACCCCAACGTGATTCTTTTCGTGAACAATTATAAAAGTGATTATAAATTAATTAAAATTGCGCTAAAATTTCTAATACATTACATACATTTGTGCTTGTACATACATAAGTGCCGCTTTAGTTGCCGCGCGCTTTATGTACATAACAGCAGTTACCTGCATAGAAAAGTTGTTGTTGTTTCTTTTTACTTCTTTGCTAGTGCAGTTCGCTAAATCAGAGCATCGGCTTGCTTTGCCTTTCTGCTTTGTGCACAACCCAGCAAACATTTTGTGCACATAAATAAATTTGATAAAATTAAACATTATATACATTTGTGCTTGCGCCACATAAGTGCCGTTTTAGTTGTCGCGCGCTTTACATGTTACATGCATAGCAAAGTTGTTGTTGTTTTCTTTCACCTTCTTTGCTAGTGCAGTTCGCTAAATAAGAGAATCGGCTTGCTTTGCTTTGTGCAAAACCCAGCAAACATTTTGTGCACATAAATAAATTTACCAAAATAAATTCGTCGGTACGGTATATAAAAGCAATCGCGGTAAAATGTCAATGAACTCAACTATGAACTTTGATACAAACAAAGTTGATTTTTTTAAACGCAAAGCCAACTCTATATTTGCGCGCACCCAACAAATTGAACAGTCCCTCAGCAACGATGCGATCAAATCTTCCAGCGAAGAAGAACTGTCATTGCGCTTAGAGTTGTTGGACAAAACTCAAGCGTCTTTTATTTTGGCCCATGACAGTCTGGAAGAGCTTGACTTCAACGAAATTGGCAGCCCAATGCGAGACGAGTGTGAAGAATTGGTCCTATCATTAAAGGCGGTCATCCAGCAGGAAATACGAAGACGTAACTTCGCTGGTGTTCGGTGCTCAACATTGCGGCCTGAAATGTCCATGGATGTATCGTCCGTTCAAGCTCAAAGGAGAGCAAATTTGCCAGAATTGAAGTTGCCGGAGTTTAGTGGCCGCTACGTGGAGTATGCCGATTTCTTCACCATGTTTTCCACCGCCATCGACAAGGATCCCGATTTGTCTCCAATTGCGAAGCTGCAGCATTTAAAATCGTGCCTCAAAGGCTCTGCGTTGGATGCCATCAGAGCTCTCGAAATATCAGCGGATAATTATAACAAGCGTCTTATCTTTCAGGCACACATCAGCACAATCTTGGGTATTCAGAAGGTAGAGGTAGTATTTCGGATACATTTATTGCTAACTTGCGTGCTCTGCAATCCATAGGCAGCTCAGAACAAATCTCTGACTGTATAATCGTCCATAGCATATTGCAGAAGCTCGATATTGCATCGCGAACAGCGTGGGAGGAATCTAGTACAGCTGATAGGATACCAACTGTCAAGCAGTTCGTCGATTTTCTGGAGAAACACTGTCAACGCTTAGAAGATGTGGAACATTCGGCAGAAGCATTTCGATTCCTATGAAGACCTTAAGGATTGGCTAGAAGACTGGTTTAGTTTTTGATGGGCAAAATGTGTGGCTTCTGAAGGGGCATACTTTGAAGATTGAAATTGTCACCATTTTTTTTAAATAAATCTCCAAAGTTGTAAAAAGAAACGCAGTTTCATATGGCTACTCCTGGTATTGAAAACAAATAAGAAGCAAATACATGAAAAGAATCACAAAGCAGTAGTCAAAAATGTGTATAATCAAAACAATAATAGCAGAGTTACTGTACTATCAATATCAATGTTTTCACAAATATCAATTTATGGTTATCCAAAACATATGGCTCGATCATATTTTACCATATACGTAATCGATCTGCGTATTCAATACACGCACACTCCCACCAAGTCTGGTGTCTCTAGCTTTTTTAATAGCTGAGATCTGTGCGTTCATACAGACGGACAGACGGACATGACCAAATCGACTCGGCTATTGATGCTGATCAAGAATATATATACTTTGTATGGTCTGCCACGCCTCCTTCTGCCTGTTACATACATTTGCACAAAGTTAATATACCATTTTTTACCCATTTTCAATGGGTAAATGGTATAAAAATAACAAGTGAAGATAGCTAAAGTCGTGTGCATTCGACAGTAAGATACCATTTACCTATGGCTGTTAAAAAATAATTCTTAATATTAATTATTTTTATTCGGCGAATTAATAGCAACGCATCGCATATTTTTGAAGACATGACGCTAATAGCATATGCCGACTGCACGCTGACTACGCGACGACTTTGCGTGCTCAGTCGGCGTTGTCGTCGACGTCGGCGTCGGGCCTCTGCTGCTGTAAGGAAAACTTCTCGTGCCTATAACTTTTGTGTTTATTGTCCGATCGGGTTTAAATTTATAGGGTTGGTCAATAATATTATTATCTACAATAATACCTAAAAAATTGATTTACCGTTTTACAAAATCGATTTTTGGGGGCGGTGGGCGTAACATCCAAAATTTGAAGATCCGCATTCTGCTTTATGTTGCCAGGCACATTACTATCAAATCTGGTGCTTCTAGTTTTTCTAGTGTTCTTTTAAACTATAAAAATGTGTTTTCTGGAGTCGGTGGGCGTGGCATCCAACAGGGTAAAATCTAACTTTTGCATAATGTTACAAAACACCTTCCAACCAAATTTGGTGCGTTTATCTATTTTCGTTATTGAATTATTTGAAAAAAATCGAAAAACGAATTTAGCGATTTGCAGAGTCGGTGGGCGTGGTACATCAAGTTTGAAATAAATTCGATCTGCGTATTCAATACCCGCACACTCCCACCAAGTCTGGTGTCTCTAGCTTTTTTAATAGCTGAGATCCGTGCGTTCATACAAACGGACAGACGGACAGACGGACAGACAGACGGACATGACCAAATCGACTCGGCTATAGATGCTGATCAAGAATATATATACTTTGTATGGTCTGCCACGTCTCCTTCTGCCTGTTACATACATTTTCATAAAGTTAATATACCATTTTTTACCCATTTTTAATGGGTACATCATAGCGTCTTATCTTTCAGGCACACATCAGCACAATCTTGGAAGGTAGAGGTAGTATTTCGGATACATTTATTGCTAACTTGCGTGCTCTGCAATCCATAGGCAGCTCAGAACAAATCTCTGACTGTATAATCGTCCATAGCATATTGCAGAAGCTCGATATTGCATCGCGAACAGCGTGGGAGGAATCTAGTACAGCTGATAGGATACCAACTGTCAAGCAGTTCGTCGATTTTCTGGAGAAACGCTGTCAACGCTTAGAAGATGTGGAACATTCGGCAGAAGCATTTCGATTCCTATGAAGACCTTAAGGATTGGCTAGAAGACTGGTTTAGTTTTTGATGGGCAAAATGTGTGGCTTCTGAAGGGGCATACTTTGAAGATTGAAATTGTCACCATTTTTTTTAAATAAATCTCCAAAGTTGTAAAAAGAAACCCAGTTTCATATGGCTACTCCTGGTATTGAAAACAAATAAGAAGCAAATACATGAAAAGAATCACAAAGCAGTAGTCAAAAATGTGTATAATCAAAACAATAATAGCAGAGTTACTGTACTATCAATATCAATGTTTTCACAAATATCAATTTATGGTTATCCAAAACATATGGCTCGATCATATTTTACCATATACGTAATCGATCTGCGTATTCAATACACGCACACTCCCACCAAGTCTGGTGTCTCTAGCTTTTTTAATAGCTGAGATCTGTGCGTTCATACAGACGGACAGACGGACATGACCAAATCGACTCGGCTATTGATGCTGATCAAGAATATATATACTTTGTATGGTCTGCCACGCCTCCTTCTGCCTGTTACATACATTTGCACAAAGTTAATATACCATTTTTTACCCATTTTCAATGGGTAAATGGTATAAAAATAACAAGTGAAGAAAGCTACAGTCGTGTGAATGCGACAGTAAGATACCATTTACCTATGGCTGTTAAAAAATAATTTTTAATATTAATTATTTTTATTCGGCGAATTAATAGCAACGCATCGCATATTTTTGAAGACATGACGCTAATAGCATATGCCGACTGCACGCTGACTACGCGACGACTTTGCGTGCTCAGTCGGCGTCGAGCCTCTGCTGCTGTAAGGGAAACGTCTCGTGCCTATAACTTCTATGTTTATTGTATTGTAGCGTTCCAGCAGCAGATAAAAAGCGAAAAGAATTAAGCATCACAAGTATATACTGGGACTATTACTTAATTCGTGCGATATGCTAAGAGATGGCGCCGCATGACTATTCTACCATTATTTCAATATTCCAGACATGCGTTGGAAAGCTAATGTTATTGTGCATCTGTTTCAGTATATGTCATTCATTTGAAGCGTAAACATTATTTTTTGGTGCACTCAATTACCATATGTGGAAGTTTGTGCCTGGAAAAGTGTTTTTGTGGGGAGTTCTTCTTCATTACTTCAATATGAAGAAAGCTGCTGTCGAAAGTCATACAATTTTGGTGGAAGTTTATGGTGAACATGCTCTAGCTGAGCGAACGTGCCAAAAGTGGTTCGCACGATTTAAAAGTGGCGATTTTGACTTGGAAGACGCAGAATGTTCTGGGCGGCCAAAAAAAGTTTGAAGATGACGAACTGGAAGTATTACTCGATGAAGATTGTTGCCGAACACAAGAAGAGCTCGCAGAATCTTTGAGAGTCACTCAAGCAGCCATTGCAAAACGTTTGAAAGCAGCCGGATACATTGGAAAGTAAGGAAAATGGGTTCCATATGAACTCAAGCTGAAAGACGTATAAAGGCGAATTTGCATGTCCGAAATGCTGCTGGAACGCTACAAATAAATATTTTTTACATCGGATCGTTACTGGTGATGAAAAATGAATCTATTACGGCAACCCCAAATGCAGAAAGTCATATGTGAAACTCGACCAACCAGCCAGTTCGACCACAAAGCCGAATATCCATGGCGTAAAGGTAATGCTCTGTATTTGGTGGGATCAGAAGGGTGTGCTGTATTATGAGCTGCTAAAATCGGGTAAAACTATCAATGGAAAACGCTACCGAATACAGCTAATCCGTTTGAAAAGACCAATAGCCGAAAACCGCCGAGAATATGTGACCACGCACGATGCAATTATTTTCATTCATGACAACACTCGGCCCATGTTGCCATTCCGGTTAAAAACTATTTGGAAAACAATGGATGGGATGTGTTACCCCACCTGCCTTATAGCCAAAACCTTGCCCCTTTTGACTATCATTTGTTACGGTCGATGCAGAACGCCCTCACAGAAATACCGTTCACATCACAACAGGATATTAAAAATTGGCTTGATTCGTTCTTGGCCGTCAAGCCGGCGCAGTTCTTTTGGGATGGAATCCACAAATTGCCAGCTATATTGGAAAAAGGTTATAGCTTTAGATGGGAATAACTTTTAATTGATACTGTTGGGTTATGCAGCCGAATCAGCATACAAAGCAATCCAGTGATTGATCACTCTCTCTCTCTCTTAATACCTTTGCTTAGCTTTGGCCTGCTGCCTGCGTGCAGAGATCTTATGTTTTTAGTTCGATTTCTATTCGCCTTATTGTCGAGAGCGTATTCGGAAAATAAAAAATCTCGTTTTCTTTGAACTGCACAGGCAACGTCGTGCCTGCATGCCTAGCATATAAAACAAAAATTAAAAATTTATAATATCGCCCTGAGTGGCCAAATAAAGAATTAATTAATTAATTCAGTGGGTGTTTATTTGGACAAAACATAGCTAATGAAAAAGCTCATTAGCTCAATATTTTGGTGACCCCGACGTGATTCTTTTCGTGAACAATTATAAAAGTGATTATAAATTAATTAAAATTGCGCTAAAATTTCTAATACATTACATACATTTGTGCTTGTACATACATAAGTGCCGCTTTAGTTGCCGCGCGCTTTATGTACATAACAGCAGTTACCTGCATAGAAAAGTTGTTGTTGTTTCTTTTTACTTCTTTGCTAGTGCAGTTCGCTAAATCAGAGCATCGGCTTGCTTTGCCTTTCTGCTTTGTGCACAATCCAGCAAACATTTTGTGCACATAAATAAATTTGATAAAATTAAACATTATATACATTTGTGCTTGCGCCACATAAGTGCCGTTTTAGTTGTCGCGCGCTTTACATGTTACATGCATAGCAAAGTTGTTGTTGTTTTCTTTCACCTTCTTTGCTAGTGCAGTTCGCTAAATAAGAGAATCGGCTTGCTTTGCTTTGTGCAAAACCCAGCAAACATTTTGTGCACATAAATAAATTTACCAAAATAAATTCGTCGGTACGGTATATAAAAGCAATCGCGGTAAAATGCCAATGAACTCAACTATGAACTTTGATACAAACAAAGTTGATTTTTTTAAACGCAAAGCCAACTCTATATTTGCGCGCACCCAACAAATTGAACAGTCCCTCAGCAACGATGCGATCAAATCTTCCAGCGAAGAAGAACTGTCATTGCGCTTAGAGTTGTTGGACAAAACTCAAGCGTCTTTTATTTTGGCCCATGACAGTCTGGAAGAGCTTGACTTCAACGAAATTGGCAGCCCAATGCGAGACGAGTGTGAAGAACTGGTCCTATCATTAAAGGCGGTCGTCCAGCAGGAAATACGAAGACGTAACTTCGCTGGTGTTCGGTGCTCAACATTGCGGCCTGAAATGTCCATGGATGTATCGTCCGTTCAAGCTCAAAGGAGAGCAAATTTGCCAGAATTGAAGTTGCCGGAGTTTAGTGGCCGCTACGTGGAGTATGCCGATTTCTTCACCATGTTTTCCACCGCCATCGACAAGGATCCCGATTTGTCTCCAATTGCGAAGCTGCAGCATTTAAAATCGTGCCTCAAAGGCTCTGCGTTGGATGCCATCAGAGCTCTCGAAATATCAGCGGATAATTATAACAAGCGTCTTATCTTTCAGGCACACATCAGCACAATCTTGGGTATTCAGAAGGTAGAGGTAGTATCAGCTGTGAAGCTACGATGCTTTTCGGATACATTTATTGCTAACTTGCGTGCTCTGCAATCCATAGGCAGCTCAGAACAAATCTCTGACTGTATAATCGTCCATAGCATATTGCAGAAGCTCGATATTGCATCGCGAACATCGTGGGAGGAATCTAGTACAGCTGATAGGATACCAACTGTCAAGCAGTTCGTCGATTTTCTGGAGAAACGCTGTCAACGCTTAGAAGATGTGGAACATTCGGCAGAAGCATTTAATCAGGTGGGTGCAAATCGTAAACCTAGCCACAATCGGAGCTCGTTTCTCACTGCTAGAGCACAACCTGCGGCCTGCGTGTGCTGCAATGAGTATGGCCATTTTATATACAATTGTAACCAATTCTTGAGTTTAACTCCACAATTTCGCCTTCGAGATGCTAAGAGGCTGACATTATGCATCAACTGTTTGAAGCCAGGGCATCAAATGCGCAACTGCAAAGCCGGATCTTGTCGAACATGTGGAGGAAAACATCATAGCCTGCTCCATTTTGAGTCGCAGCCCACATCGCATTTAAATCAAAATCCTACATCAGAAACGGAAAATTCAACAAATCAGCCTTCTTCTAGCAGCCAGCCAGTAAACATCACTACCTGTACTTCTCTGATCGCTCAGGATTCTGTGCCTGATGCTGTGTTCCTGGCAACAGCAATTGTAAATTTAAAAATTCGATCTGGTGCTTGGATTCCTTGTCGTGCACTGCTCGACTCTGGATCACAGTTGCACATTGTTACGTCTCGTTTGGCACACCAGTTACAATTGCCACGGAAAAGGTCAACAGCCGTTGTTGCTGGAATTGGTGATTCCAGATTTGCTTCCGACGGATTTTCTGTAAGCATTAATCTCAAATCTCTTGCTTCAGATTATTCTGTCATCATCTCTGCTTTGGTTGCTCCTACCATAACGGACAATCAGCCCAATATGACTGTGTGCTCGGAAGGATGGAGAATCCCAGCCAATATTAAGCTAGCCGATCCTGAATTTTATAAATCCCAGAAAGTGGATTTACTCATCGGAGCCAGTCTTTTCTTTGACCTGTTATGCGTTGGGCAGATCAAGCTTGGTGCAGGTCTGCCATTGCTTCAAAAGACTCGTCTTGGATGGATTGTCACAGGCGGAGGCAATGATTCAAAACGATCTACAGCTTTAGTAGCTCTATTACCATCCGATGACGGAAAGTCGTTCGATATGCGATTGGACGAACTTGTGCGTCGGTTTTGAAAAGTGGAGAGCCATGGCGATACCTTTTCGTCTGGCATCAAAGAGGAGCGTGAGTGTGAAGTTCAATTTCTATTGGCTACCTACTGGTGAATATTCGGTTCGCCTTCCAACAAGACACAGTGTTGATGCGCTCGGCGAGTCTTTTATTCAGGCCCATCGTCGTTTTCTCAACTTGGAGAGTAAACTCGAACGTCGTCCACAGCTAAAAGCTCAGTACTCTTCATTCATTCAGGAGTATTTGGAACTGAAGCACATGTGTCCTGTGAAGAAAGATTCGCTACAGCTTTGCAGATATTTTTTGACCCACCACTGTGTGCTGAAGGAACAAAGCACTATGACTAAGCTCCGTGTGGTTTTTGATGGCTCGGCGAGCTCATCCACTGGATACTCGTTGAACGATGTGCCCATGGCAGGCCCCACTATTCAGCCTAAGCTCTTCAACACGTTGCTGCAATTTCGAAAGTTTCATGTTGCATTGACTGTTGACATTTGTAAGATGTATCGGTGCGTTCGAGTGGCCGAGCCCGATAGCTACTTGCAATGCATTTTATGGAGAAATTCACCACAAGAAGAGATACAAATCTTCAAATTGGATACAGTGACTTACGGCACAAAACCTGCATCGTTCTTAGCTATCCGTGCCATGCAAAAATTGGCCAAAGACGAGGCAGCCTTATTCCCTATTGGTTCCAAAATCGCCCTACGTGATTTTTACGTTGATGATTTAATTTCTGGTGGCAATTCGACTGAGGATACTCTGGAGATTATGCGGCAGACTGCTCAGCTTCTGGCAAAAGGCGGTTTCCAGTTGCGGAAGTGGTGCTTCAACGACCCTAGGGTTCTGCAACAGATTCCAGATGCAGAGAAAGACACCTTTCTCAAATTCGACGACGGCAGCGACATCACAAAAACGCTTGGCCTCGCCTGGGACCCAACTTCAGATTCACTTCTTTTTTGTTTTTCACCCATACAGGTTGTTGTGAAGCCTACAAAGCGATCAGTTTTGTCTACAATCGCCCGCTTCTACGACCCTCTTGGCATCATTAGCCCTGTGATAACGAAGGCCAAAATTTTCCTGCAGCAGCTGTTGGCTCAAAAACTTGATTGGGATGAGAGTCTTCCCATATCATTGGCCTCATCGTGGCTGAAGCTGGCTGACGAGATTGGCACTACCCAGAAGGTTAATTTTCCTCGCAAGGTTATGCGCTCCAATCAAACAATTGAAGTTCACGGATTCAGTGACGCTAGCTCTCTTGCCTACGGAGGATGCGTTTACGTTGTATCAGTTGTGGATGGCAAGAGGCAAGCCCACTTGCTCTGTTCGAAATCAAGAGTTGCGCCACTGAAAACTCTTACTGTGCCCAAGCTGGAATTATGCGCCGCGCTACTACTTGCTCAGCTCATGCATGATATTCGTCAGATGAATCTCTTTGATTGCCGCTACGTTTGCTGGTCTGACTCTTCTGTGGTCCTAACGTGGCTAAGAAATGAGCCTTCACGATTCCAAGTTTTTGTGGCTAATCGTATTTCTTTGATACAAGTGCTGTCAAATGGCATGGATTGGCGCTATGTACCTACTAGTTACAACCCAGCGGATATCCTGTCTATGGGTGCTCTTCCTAGCGAGCTGTTGGCATCTACACTTTGGTTTTCTGGTCCAAATTTTCTCATAGAATGGCAGGATGCTTGGCCGCAGTCTTGTCTTCCTGAGAAGATGCTTCCTGAACTGAAGAAGAGTGTTTTGGTTGATATTCGCGCATTTGTTGATGTGCCAGGTGGTTGCAAATTTGCCAATTCCTGGGAAAAACTAAAGCGTGTCTTCGCTTTCATCTACAAGTTTCGGAATCGAGTCAGACACCCTGAGCTCACAGTGGAGCATATAAAAAAAGGAAGCTATTTGCTGCTGAGAGCAATCCAGATGTCCTGTTTCGCCGATGAGTATCAAAGCTTGAAAGGCAGCAAAACGTTAAAGTCGACCGGAGCGATTGTCTCCCTCAACCCATTTTTGGATGAATTTGGTGTCATGCGAGTTGGAGGCCGGCTGAGGAACTCAACTTTAGATTTCGAGGCCCAGCATCCGATTATTTTTCCGAGACAGCACCCAGTAACCCGTGCGATAATAATGCACGCTCATCAGCGAAATTTACATGCTGGTCCCCGCGCTTTGCTTGCTCACATCCGGCTCCAATATTGGCCTATTGGTGGCCGCAAGACAGTTTCCAGCGTTGTGAGCAAATGCATAATGTGCTTTAAAGCTAAGCCACGTCTTGTTGAGCACATGATGGCGGACCTCCCAAAGGATCGTGTGAGCGCAACGTCTACGTTCATGGTGACAGGTTTAGATTTCTGTGGGCCATTCCATTACAAGAGCGAAATTCGAAATAGAGCGCCCATTAAAACCTACATATGTGTATTTATATGTTTTGCCACGAAAGCAGTACACTTAGAGCTGGCCCAAGATTTGTCGACACCCACGTTCCTGAGCGCCTTGAAGAGATTCATATTAACTCGTGGAAAGCCTATGCGTATCTGGTCGGATAACGCTACTAATTTCGTGGGAGCTAAGAGCGAATTGTCGGAATTAAAGCGGCTATTCCTGAGCAGTTCTCACATTAAATCGGTACTGGATTTTTGCCTCGCAGATAACATCGAATGGCGTTTTATTCCCCCTCGATCTCCACATTTTGGTGGATTGGGGGAGGCGGCTGTTAAAACCGCAAAGTATCAAGTATCAAAGTATCTGTTGGGCCATCATTGCTGTCATTTGATGAGTTGCGGACACTTGTTTGCCACATTGCTGCAATAATCAATTCAAGACCTTTGGTGCCTCTTTCAGAAAACCCTGCAGATCTTGAGGTGCTGACTCCTGCTCATTTTCTTGGCACTGCACCTCTGGTTCTGTTTCCTGAGGCTGATGTCACTGGATTAAATCTTAACCGTTTGGATCGCTATCAGCGAATAGCTTATTATCAACAGGTGTTCTGGACTCGATGGCGCGAAGAATACCTTACAATTTTGCAGCAGCGTATCAAGTGGTGCACTCCCCAACCTGGCCTAAATATCAACGATGTAGTGTTGGTTAAAGATGAGAACCTGCCTCCTCTCAAGTGGCCATTGGCGCGAATAGTGGAGCTCATACCTGGAGCGGATAAAGTGGTTCGAGTTGCTATTCTAAAGACAGCGACCGGGACTATTAAGAGAGCTATTGCTGCCGAAACAAGATGCTGTTGAAAGCCCCTGCCTTCCAACGGGGGGAGTATGTTGGGTTATGCAGCCGAATCAGCATACAAAGCAATCCAGTGATTGATCACTCTCTCTCTCTTTATACCTTTGCTTAGCTTCGGCCTTCTGCCTGCGTGCAGAGATCTTATGTTTTTAGTTCGCTTTCTATTCGCCTTACTGTCGAGAGCGTATTCGGAAAATAAAAATCTCGTTTTCTTTGAGCTGCACAGGCAACGTCGTGCTTGCATGCCTAGCATATAAAACAAAAACTAAAAATATCACCCTGAGTGGCCAAATAAAGAATAAATTAATTAATTCAGTGGGTGTTTATTTGCACAAAACATAGCCAATGAAAAAGCTCATTAGTTCAACAGATACCATTGTACATGTTTTTCTTAAATAAACGTTCAAAGTTTGAAAAAACCGAACGAATTAAGTTATATAGACCCAAACAATAATTACTTGAAAAGTTTGTAGTTTTTTTTTATTTTCGACGGAATTATTGCGTTCCTTCTGAATATGATTGGACGTTTGACATTTTAGAAGACCTTATTTGTTAATTGTTTACAATATATAATATACAATATTTACAGTAAGGAGACCGGTGGGAGGTATCCTCCTAAGTCTTCGGAGGGATAGTGGGTCAGCAAACCTACTTGCCAGGGAATTTGGATGCGTTACCAGTCTATCAGCAAATCGGCTGCTGTAAGTTTATTTGGTCTTCCAGTGGTACAAGCCGGAGATCTCTCTCGATAGCACTATTCGTGACGTACCAGAGGATAAGTTTGCAGTTCCAAAAGTTGATGCACGAGCTACAGCAACGACTAAAACTTTGATAAAACCAGATAAAGGCACAATTCAAATTGCCAATAACTATGCAGAGGGTATAAAAACTAATCATCAGTGATGAGAAAAATGTGCATGGTTCACAAAGATATCAGAATTATTTGTGTGATTCAACGCATCTCAGGCAGACTTGCTATATGCGTAACCATGGTGAACGGGCATTTGACAGCTTAAAAGAATTAAAAGAAGCCATTGTCGAAATGGGCGCCAATCGACATAAGCGCAGTTGATAACTTAGTAATTCGATGCCCCGACGATTGCAATTGGCTGCAGATCGAAGGTCAGATTCCATATCTTACTAATCGAATCAAGATTTTAAAAATTGAATGTAAATATTAATAAATTTCGTCTATTTTTTATCTTTTTTTTTGTAAAAATATAAACTTTCCTTAAAGAAAACTTTCTTTCGGACTTTCAGTCCGAACTAATACAACGCTTCGCAAATTTTCGAAGTCAAATACGCTAATGGCACAGGCCGACTGCACGCTGACTGCACGCCGATTGTGAGTGCGCAGTCGGCGCAATCATTGACGCCGAGCCTCTGCTCCGTCTATGCTGCTGTATGCAAAACTTCTCGCGCCTATAATTTCTATACATAAATACATACATACATATGTATTTAACAGAAACAGACAATGTGCCTTGTTTGGTTTGTGGTTTGTTGTGAGAGTTGTCAGCTCTATAACTAAATGTCCCCGGTTCGAATCCCAGCGCAGGCTTCTTTTTTTTGTATTGCTTAGAACAAGTTTTTCGTTTTTCTTATTTTTTTGCATCTTCCATGTTCGTCAATTTGATTAAAAATATCATACTATATTTTTCAGTATAGCGCAAAATTATTAAAAAAAAAAAAAATTGTCCAGCGCAGGATTCGAGCCCACGACCTCACGCATCAGAAACTTGCGAGCCAACCATCAAGACCACACACAGTTACGCAGTGCGATCGGCAAAAAAAAAAAAATTGCCCGTCGCTGGATTCGAACCCGCGACCACACGCACCAGAATCTTGCATGCAACCATCTAGACCACACACAGTTACGCGGAGCGATCGGCAAATGAGACTTTTATTGATGCCGGCCCTCTGCTGCGTCAGTTCAACATTTTAGTTGGAATTCTAAGCGCCCACAACTTTATATGGGAGATTCTAACTCCTAAAATTTTTTGTTTATTGTCCGATCGGATTGAAATTTATTGGGTAGATCTGTACTATGGTAAGCTACAAGAGTGTTAAAAATGTTTTGTTATTTCCCAACTTTTCTTCAAATTCAATAGTTTGGGAACGGTGGGCGTGGCATCCAAAAGTTGAAAATCAAACATTCTCCGTAATGTTACCAGGCACCTTACTTTCAAATTTGGTGCTTCTAGCTTTTCTAGTGTTCTATTAAACTATAAAAATGTGTTTTTTAGAGGCGGTGGGCGCGGCATCCAAAAGTCTAAAACCCAACTTCTGCATAATGTTGCAAGACACCCTCCTACCAAATTTGGTGCGTTTATCTATTTTCGTTATTGAATTATTTGGAAAAAATCGAAATACGCATTTATCGATTTGCGGAGGCGGTGGGCGTGGCACATCAAGTTTGAAATAAACTCGATCTGCGTATTCAATACACGCACACTCCCACCAAGTCTGGTGACTCTAGCTCCTTTAATAGCTGAGATCTGTGCGTTCATACAGACGGACAGACGGACAGACAGACAGACATGACCAAATCGACTCGGCTATTGATGCTGATGAAGAATATATATACTTTGTATGGTCTGCCACGCCTCCTTCTGCCTGTTACATTCATTTTCACAAAGTTAATATACCATTTTTTAACCATTTTCAATGGGTAAATGGTATAACAAAATTAACGTTTTTCTAAATAATAAAGCAAACAAAATATGATGCACAAATATCCATTTTACTGAGGTATGTACAGAGCAATGAGCAATACTTTAAATAAAGTTTTGTTACCCACCGAAACAAAACTAGCACTTCATTGAAAAAAGCATTTCATGCCAGTACATTCCGCTAGATATGCTGTCTCTACGTGATGAAAATAAGCTATGACCTGCTACTGCACTACTCCCCAATCATCGCCTATAGCTATTTCTTTTCTTCTCACCGCCGAATACTGTCAAGACTTTTGCCTTAACAGGTCAACAGTTGTCGGTGCACCAATTTACGCTGCCAGTCCGAAAAATCGAAATAAGTGAGTAGAATGCCAATTAAACAGAATATTTAAACAATTAATTACCATATAACGTAGTCGACTATAAGGCACCAACAATTAACATTGTCCATTTACACTTACCCATTGAAAATGTAAAAATGTGAAAATGTATGTATGTAACCAACAGAAGGAGTTGATTTATTCTGGCCCAGCAGACAGACAAACGGAAATGCCCTGTTACATACATTTTCACAGGTATAAAACCCTCCTTCACATAGTTTACGTTAAAAACTTTTTAAACTTTTTTCCATTACCGATTTTTTGTTTTGTTATGTTGGTACACTCACCGAACATCTGTTCCAACTTTCAAGTGGCTCACAGCTTAATTGAACAACGTTGTATATTCAAATTTAAGTCTGAATAATTTTTTAACTAAAGCAGATATAAACAAGTGAAGAAAGCTACAGTTGAGTGCACTCGACAGTAAGATACCATTTACCTATGGCTGTTAAAAAAAATTCTTAATATTAATTACTTTTATTCGCCGAACTTATACAACGCTTCGCAATTTTTCGAAGTCAAATAATACACATGCATTGAGGGCGTCAATTTGACGCTAATGGCACAGGCCGACTGCACGCTGACTGCACGCCGATTGTGAGTGCGCAGTCGGCGCAATCATTGACGCCGAGCCTCTGCTCCGTCTCTGCTGCTGTATGCAAAACTTCTCGCGCCTATAATTTCTATACATAAATACATACATACAGAAACAGACAATATGCCTCGTTTGGTTTTTGGTTTGTTGTGAGAGTTGTCAGCTCTATAACTAAATGTCCCCGGTTCGAATCCCAGCGCAAGCTTCTTTTTTTTTGTATTGCTTAGAACAAGTTTTTCGTTTTTCTTATTTTTTTGCATCTTCCATTTTCGTCAATTTGATTAAAAATATCACACTATATTTTTCAGTATAGCGCAAAATTATTAAAAAAAAAATTGTCCAACGCAGGATTCGAGCCCGCGACCTCACGCATCAGAAACTTGCGAGCCAACCATTAAGACCACACACAGTTACGCAGTGCGATCGGCAAAAAAAAAAATTGCCCGTCGCTGGATTCGAACCCGCGACCTCACGCACCAGAATCTTGCATGCAACAATCTAGACCACACACAGTTACGCATTGCGATAGGCAAATGAGACTTTTATTGATGCCGGTCTCTGCTGCGACAGTTCAACATTTTAGTTGGAATTCTAAGCGCCCACAACTTTATATGGGAGATTCTAACTCCTATAATTTTTTGTTTATTGTCCGATCAGATTGAAATTTAAAGAATATATCTGTACTATGGTAAGCTACAAGAGTGTCAAAAAAAATGTTTTGTTATTTCCCTACTTTTCTTAAAATTCAATTATTTGGGGCGGTGGGCGTGGCATCCAAAAATTGAAAGTCAAACATTCTCCGTAATGTTACTGTTTTTTCATTAGCTATGTTTGTCCAAATAAACACACACTGAATTAATTAATTAATTCTTTATTTGACTCAGGGCGATATTAACAATGTTTAGTTTTAAGTTTATATACGAAGCAAGCAGGCACGACGTTGCCTGTGCAGATCAACGAAACGAGATTTATTTATTTTCCGAATACGCTCTCGACAGTAAGGCGAATAGAAAGCGAATTACAGCGAACTAAAAACATAAGATCTCTGCACGCACGCAGAAGGCAAAAACGAAGCAAAGGTAAATAGGAGAGAGAGTGGTCAGTCACTGGATTCGGCTGCATAACCCAACATACTCCCCCCGTTGGAAGGCAGGGGCTTTCAACAGCATCTAGCGATCCAAACGATTAAGATTTAGTCCAGTGGCATTAGGCTCAGGAAACAGAACCAGAGGTGCAGTGCCAAGAAAATGAGAAGGATTTTCTGAAGGGTTTTCTGAAAAAGGCACCAAAGGTCTTGAATTGATTGTTGCGGCAATGTAGCAGAAGAGCCTTTAGCTGCGGACGACGTTCGAGTTTAGTTTGAGCAACTAAAGCTGTAGATCGTTTTGAATCATTGCCTCCGCCTGTGACAATCCATCCAAGTCGAGTCTTTTGAAGCAACGGCAGGCCTGCACCAAGCTTGATCTGACCAACGCATAACAGGTCAAAGAAAAGACTGGCTCCGATGAGTAAATCCACATTCTGCGATTTATAAAATTCAGGATCGGCTAGCTTAATATTTGCTGGGATTCTCCATCCTTCCGAGCGCACAGTCAAATTGGGAGGATTGTCCGTTATGGTAGGAGCAACCAAAGCAGAGATGCTGACAGAATAATCTGAAGCAAGAGATTAGAGATTAATGCTTACAGAAAATCCGTCGGATACAAAGCTGGAATCACCAATTCCAGCAACAGCTGCTGTTGTCCTTTGCCGTGGCAATTGTAACTGGTGTGCCAAACGAGACGTAACAATGTGCAACTGTGATCCAGAGTCGAGCAGTGCACGACAAGGAATCCAAGCACCAGATCGATTTTTTAAATTTACAATTGCTGTTGGCAGGAACATAGCATCAGACACAGAATTCTGAGCGATCAGAGAAGTAGAGGTAGTGATGTTTACTGGCTGGCTGCTAGAAGAAGGCTGATTTGTTGAATTTTCCGTTTCTGATGTAGGATTTTGATTTAAATGCGATGTGGGCTGCGACTCAAAATGGAGCAGGCTATGATGTTTTCCTGCACATGTTCGACAAGATCCGGCTTTGCAGTTGCGCATTTGATGCCCTGGCTTCAAACAGTTGATGCATAATGTCAGCCTCTTAGCATCTCGAAGGCGAAATTGTGGGTTTAACTCAAGAATCGGTTACAACTGTTTATAAAATGGCCAGACTCATTACAGCACACACAGGCCGCAGGTTGTGCTCTAGCAGTGAGAAACGAGCTCCGATTGTGGCTAGGTTTACGATTTGCACCCACCTGATTAAATGCTTCTGACGAATATTCCACATTTTCCAAACGTTGACAGCGTTTCTCCAGAAAATCGATTAACTGCTTGACAGTTGGTATCTTATCAACTGTATTAGATTCCTCCCACGCTGTTCGCGATTCAATATTGAGCTTTTGCAATATGCTATGGACGATTATACAGTCAGAGATTTGTTCCGAACTGCCTATGGATTGCAGAGCACGCAAGTTAGCAATAAATGTATCCGAAAAGCATCGTAGCTTCACAGCTGACACTACCTCAACCTTCTGAATACCCAAAATTGTGCTGATGTGTGCCTGAAAGATAAGACGCTTGTTATTATACCGCTTGTCTAATATATCTAATGCGACGGCATAATTGTCCGCTGATATTTCGAGGGCTCTGATGGCATCCAACGCAGAGCCTTTGAGGCACGATTTTAAATGCTGCAGCTTCGCAAATGGAGACAAATCGGGATCATTGTCGATGGCGGTGGAAAACATGGTGAAGAAATCGGCATACTCCACGTAGCCGCCACTAAACTCCGGCAACTTCGATTCTGGCAAATTGGCTCTCCTTTGAGCTTGAACTGACGATACATCCATATGCATTTCAGGCCGCAATGTTGAGCACCGAACACCAGCGAAGTTACATCTTCGTTTTTCCTGCTGAACGACCGTCTTTAATGACAGGACCAATTCTTCAAACTCATCTCGCATTGGGCTGCCAATTTCGTTGAAGTCAAGCTCTTCCAGACTGTCATGGGCCAAAATAAAAGACGCTTGAGTTTTGTCCAACAGCTCTAAGCGCAATAACAGTTCTTCTTCGCTGGAAGATTTGATCACATCGTTGCTGAGGGACTGTCCAATTTGTTGGTTGCGCGCAAATATAGAATTGGCTTTGCGTTTAAAAAAATCGACTTTGTTTATATCAAAGTTCATAGTTGAGTCCATTGGCATTTTACCGCGATTGCTTTTATGTACCGTACCGACGAATTTATTTTGTTAAATTTAATTATGTGCACAAAATGTTTGCTGGGTAATACACAAAGCAAAGCAAGCCGATGCTCTGGTTTAGCGAACTGCACTAGCAAAGAAGATGAAAGGAAACAACAACTTTGCTATGCATGTAACTGCTGGTATGTACATAAAGCGCACGACAACTAAAACGGCACTTATGTGGCGCAAGCACAAATGTATATAATGTTTAATTTCATCAAATTTATTTATGTGCACAAAATGTTTGCTGGGTTGTGCACAAAGCAGAAAGGCAAAGCAAGCCGATGCTCTGATTTAGCGAACTGCACTAGCAAAGAAGTAAAAAGAAACAACAACAACTTTGCTATGCAGGTAACTGCTGTTATGTATGTACATAAAGCGCGCGGCAACTAAAGCGGCACTTATGTATGTACAAGCACAAATGTATGTAATGTATTAGAAATTTTAGCGCAATTTCTAGTGATTTTAATTAGTTTATAATCACTTTTATAATTGTTCATGAATAGATTCACGTCGGGGTCACCAAAATGTTGATCTAATGAGCTTTTTCATTAGCTTTGTTTGTCCAAATAAACACACACTGAATTAATTAATTAATTCTTTATTTGGCCACTCAGGGCGATATTAACAATGTTTAGTTTTAAGTTTATATACGAAGCAAGAAGGCACGACGTTGCCTGTGCAGATCAACGAAACGAGATTTATTTATTTTCCGAATACGCTCTCGACAGTAAGGCGAATAGAAAGCGAATTACAGCGAACTAAAAACATAAGATCTCTGCACGCAGGCAGAAGGCAAAAACGAAGCAAAGGTAAATGGAGAGAGAGAGTGATCAGTTACTGGATTCGGCTGCATAACCCAACAGTTACCAGGCACCTTACTTTCAAATTTGGCGCTTCTAGCTTTTCTAGTTTTCTTTTAAACTATAAAAATGTGTTTTTTAGAGGCGGTGGGCGAGGCATTCAAAATTCTAAAATCCAACTTCTGCATAATGTTGCAAGACACCTTCCTACCAAATTTGGTGCGTTTACCTCATTTCGTTATTGAATTATTTGGAAAAAATCGAAATACGCATTTATCGATTTGCGGAGGCGGTGGGCGTGGCACATCAAGTTTGAAATAAGCTCGATCTACGTATTCAATACACGCACACTCCAACCAAGTCTGGTGACTCTAGCTTTTTTAATAGCTGAGATCTGTGCGTTCATACAGACGCAAATCGATAAATTAGTTTTTCGATTTTTTGCAAATAATTCAATAACGAAAACAGATTAACGCACCAAATTTGGGTGAAGGGTGTCTTGCAACATTATGCAGAAGTTGGATCTTAGACTTTTGGATGCCACGCCCACCGCCTCCAGATAGCACATTTTTATATTTTCAAGAACAACCCTACACCTACAACCCTATAAATTTAAATCCGACCGAACAATAAACATAGAAGTTATAGGCACGAGACGTTTCCCTTACAGCAGCAGAGGCCCGACGCCGACTGAGCACGCAAAGTCGTCGTGTAGTCAGCGTGCAGTCGGCATGTGCTATTAGCGTTATGTCTTCATGTCTTCAAAAATATGCGATGCGTTGCTATTAATTCGCCGAATAAAAATAATTAATATTAAGAATTATTTTTTAACAGCCATAGGTAAATGGTATCTTACTGTCGCATTCACACGACTGTAGGTTTCTTCACTTGTTATTTTTATACCATTTACCCAATAAAAATGGGTAAAAAATGGTATATTAACTTTATGAAAATGTATGTAACAGGCAGAAGGAGACGTGGCAGACCATACAAAGTATATATATTCTTGATCAGCATCTATAGCCGAGTCGATTTGGTCATGTCCGTCTGTCTGTCCGTCCGTGCGTCTGTCCGTCTGTCCGTCTGTATGAACGCACAGATCTCAGCTATTTAAAAAGCTAGAGACACCAGACTTGGTGGGAGTGTGCGGGTATTGAATACGCAGATCGAATTTATTTTAAACTTGATGTACCACGCCCACCGACTCCGCAAATCGCTAAATTCGTTTTTCCTTTTTTTTTTAAATAATTCAATAACGAAAATAGATAAACGCACCAAATTTGGTTGGAAGGTGTCTTGTAACATTATGCAAAAGTTAGATTTTACCCTGTTGGATGCCACGCCCACCGACTCCAGAAAACACATTTTTATAGTTTAAAAGAACACTAGAAAAACTAGAAGCACCAGATTTGATAGTAATGTGCCTGGCAACATAAAGCAGAATGCGGATCTTCAAATTTTGGATGTTACGCCCACCGCCCCCAAAAATCGATTTTGTAAAACGGTAAATCAATTTTTTAGGTATTATTGTAGATAATAATATTATTTACCAACCCTATAAATTTAAACCCGATCGGACAATAAACACAGAAGTTATAGGCACGAGAAGTTTTCCTTACAGCAGCAAAGGCCCGACGCCGACGTCGACGCCGATGCAGACTGAGCACGCACAGTCGTCGTGTAGTCAGCGTGCAGTCGGCATTTGCCATTAGCATCAATGCATGTGTATTTGACTTCGAAAATATGCGATGCGTTGTTAATAGTTCGCCGAATATAAGTAATTAATATTAAGAATTATTTTTTAACAGCCATAGGTAAATGGTATCTTACAGTCGAGTGCACTCGACTTTAGCTTTCTTCACTTATTTTCTCTAGCGCTTTGGGCATGAATTCCAAAATTTTGACCAAAATAACTGTCGCATGAGCATCGCTCAAGAACTATTGAATAACGTCAATGATGACCCAGATTTACTATAAAAGGTCAAAACTACACTTTCGAAGCGCAATCGTCTTAATGGAATAGCCCAGATGAGCTAAGACCAAAAAAAAGCAAAAATCGGCAAGCTTTACGCCTTACACAACCAAAGAAAGATTGATATGTACTTGAAATTAGTAAAAGCGTTCAGAAGGAGTGTACCAACAAATGAAAACAAAGAAATATTTAATCGAAAGTACGCTGCGCTAGAAATTTTAATACACCTCATATATGTGCGGAATAAACAACCGTCAAAACTTTGGTTACCTACCTTGTGAATTGGGCTCTGGTAAATTATCACGCGGCACTAAATGCATTACAGTTGTTTTCCCAAGTGGAAGGCCCAATGCACCCAAAGTTACATTGCAATGTAAAAACCGACCTTGATAAATTAGCCGTAGGGTTTCCGATTTCGAAACTGCTTCTAGTGACCAATCTGAAAATTGAACATGAAATTACGTAAATATTGATGAATATTAGAACACAGTTAAGAAATATGTTGTATGATCTTTATATAGGCCGTGCATTTTTTAGAAATAATAAATGGGTAATCATCAAAATAAGATACTCGTTTACTTAAAGGAAGCTAAGGTCTAGCGTTCGTGAAAGTTTTATACCATTTACCCAATTCGGAAACTCACAACTGAATACCGATGCACCCTATAGCTTTCTCATCACAAATTAAGACGTCTCGTGGCTGTGCACCAAAACGGTAAGTTTCCTTAACTCCATCTCTTCTTGTCCGACCGGAGTGAATTTCATAAAATAGGTTATGGGTATGTTATGGCTGTTTAAAAATATTCTAAAATCCAAAAGTTAATAACTCGCATGTTTGATAATACGACAATAATGCCTCAAATATTAGGTTGTAGGTTATCTCCCTTCCGCTTTTTTGGTTTTTGAATTTGGCGGCTTTATGCCAAGCGTCACAAATCGGTATCGGACAATGCTATATATCGATTAAAAGGTCAAACCTACACTAACGCTATTTATGGCAAGTTTGGTTATTGGGTTGAAAAGTAATATATTTGTAAATATGGAGTTCACTAACGCCGAAATTCGCGCTGTTTTAAGGTTTTCCTTTGTAAAAGGTAAATCCTGTAGAGAAACACTCCGTGAGGCTGATGGTGTTTTGGGGGATGGTACTCTATCACTTCAAACAGCGGAGGAATGGTTTCGGCGGTTCAGAGGCGCTGAAAACGACTCAATGGATAAACCAGACGGCGGAAGACCTGTAACGACGAATAGCGATCAAATCATGGAAAAAATCGAAAAGTTTTGCTCTGTGTTTGGTTTAGGATTGGAAAGGAATCACACCTTATGAGCTGCTCCCATATGGGCAGACGCCTTATTCTACCATCTACTACGAACAACTGGACCGCTTAAAGCTGGCGATCAGAAGCGACCAGAATTGGCCAACAGGAAGGGTGTAGCGTTTCACCAGGACAACGCCTTTAGTGACTCTTCAGAAGCTACGGGAGCTCGAATGGCAGAATTTATCGCAGCCACCATACAGTCCGAGCTTAGCGCCAAGTGGCTCTCCGAGTTTTTCGAAAATAAGTAGGAAGTTTCTACGAGGGGTATTATGAAGTTGCCGTCTAAATGGGAACACATTATCAAACAAAACGGCGCATATTTGAGCTAAGTCCGTTCACTGTATCAATTTTTATAAAGCATTGATAAAGCAAAAAATGCTCTGACACGATCATTTATTATTGAACAGTCGTGTTCGAACACTGGTCGAGTGCAGTCGCGTCTACGCAAGCGCATAGCTTTCTTTATCAGCAAAAAATCTCAGCGCGTCGCGCATGCTTGTTGTTTGTGCAAATAACAGCAATAACTGTTCAGTGGCATGATTGACCTTTGTTTGAGTTTCAGTGGCCTCGAAGCAAGAGCTTACTAGAGTCTCACCACTCGGTGTAATGATCGCCGGAGAAGGGCGATGTTATTTTCACGTGCCTTGGCAGGCAGCCAAGAACGCAATAAAACACAAAGGAAGGTCTTCTCTCACCACGAAGACCCTCATAATCGCCAGGGGATATTGTGACTCGTCGCCTACAATCTCTGTCTCCGACGCAGAGGACTCAATTTATGAAATTGCTCGTCGTCGCCCTCACTCCTCACTTCGGCCAAAAGTCTAACGGAATATGCAAACTCCGCAAACATCTTTGATCTGTTAGTCACCAACGATAATGACACGGATCAAGCTGCCGCCTCTACATCCAAGCCTACGCCCAAGTCTACTGAGAACCCCACAGCGAAACCGCCACCTATCTTCATAACCTCTGTCACAAGCATTGAAGACATGAAGGCAACCTTCTGTGAAGCTATTGATTTGATAGTGACGGCTTCACATACAATGCAGGTCGTGAAGGCGAGCGAGACCAACTACAGAAGTCTAGTGAAACTTTTGACTGAAAGAAACGTTGAGTTCCATACCTACCAACTCAAGCAGGAAAAAGCCTACCGAGCTGTCATTAGGAATCTCTACCATAGCACTCCTCTAGATCACATCCGGAACGCCTTGAGCAAGACTGGTCACACAGTCCGTCACATAACCAACGCCAAGAGCCGAGCCACCAAAGAGCCTCTGCCAATGTTCTTTATAGACCTAGACCCTGCTAACAACAACAAAGCTGTCTTCGAGATCAAACGCTTGTGCAATGCAATAGTTGAAATCGAGCCACCAAAGAATTTCAACGATCTCATTCAATGCCATAGGTTCCGTGAGTCTTTTCGCTATGTCAAATATAGTGGCAACCACAAGTCGACGGATTGCATTAAACCGCGTGAAGTTCATGTGTGAATAGTGTAGACAGTCACACTGCTTGATACAAGTGATGCAAAATCTACAAAGCTGCAGTGCAGCAACGGGACCAGGGTAAAACCAGTCGACTGGCTCCCAACAATCAGCTGAGACCCCCACTCCACACCAAAACTCCCACCACTTCTTTCACAGAAGAGAACGTCAGCTTCGCTGATATACTAAGAAGTCAGTCTACGTCCAACCACACTAAATGTGACCCCAAGCAGTCTAAAGACTCTGAGCAATCCCTACTGGTTCAGATCCAAAGCATGATGCAGCACAATTCTCCCAGTTGACGCAAATGATGGGCACTATCTTAGCATCTCTATGCAAATAGGTCTCAAGCTGGTCCTCTGGAATGCAAACGGCCTAAGCAAAAGTAGGCCTGAGGTCGAATTGTACATAAAAAAAAAAGTCGATATTCTGCTCATATCAGAATCCCATTTTACTGACATGTCATACTTTAATATCAAAGGCCTAATATCCGCAAACCACCCTAGTGGCAATGCAAGGGGCGGTGCTGCCATAATCGTGAAAGCTAACCTTAAATACGCTGAGCGTACTCCAAACCTCGAACCCTGGCTACAAGTAGCTTTGCTGATTTTTCATACTCCAACTGGAACAATGACAATTGCTGCGGCTTACGCCCCACCTAGGCGCAAGGTTTCAACAGAAAAGTTTAACCAAATCTTTAAAGAAATTGGCCACCAATTTATATTAGGTGGCGACCTCAATGCCAAACACACCTGGTGGGGTTCCAAACTACGCAATTCCAAGGGATCAGCTCTGCTCTCAAGTATGACAGCATCGAACCTGTTCGCTCTCTCGTCCGAACATACCACCTACTAGCCTACAGACCACAACAAGGTGCCCGGCGTTCTGGATTTCGGTATCTCTCGCGGGGTCAACCCAAACCTAGTCCAAATTCACAACGATTTTGACCTACTATCTGATCACTGTGCTGTTGTTTTTCGCATTAACATGCCTATTGACGTCAATAGATGACACAGGAAACTCTAAAGTAGCAAGTCAAATATCAGATTTAACGCAAGACTCGAAGAGACATTGGACCCCACCATCTCGTTGGAGACTGGCGTGGATATCGAAGAAGCTGTGGAATGTCTAACCCGCAGCATCCACGAAGCAACATATTCTTGCACTCCTCACCCTACAGAAGGAGTATCCAAACGCAGATCCCACAGAGATTGCTTCCTCCGCTCTGATGAGGTCACCAACTGCGTGATCCTGGTGCCGATCCAACATGGAGAAAGTCCAAACCTTTTCAGTTCATCTGGAAAGAACGTTTGCTCCTTTCAACACTTCCTCAATCACGGATGAGAACGAAACACGCAACTATTTTGATTCGCCCTACAAGATGGACCTGCCCATACGCCATGTACTGGTCATAGAAGTAGAAGTCATGCTGAACACACTAAAGATCACCAAAAGCCTTGGTAATGATAGCATCGACGCATTAACCTTGAAGCTTCTCCCTTCACGCGCACTTGCATACCTAACAGCCATCTTCAACGGTATCATTAGGCTCCACCACTTCCCGTCCCAGTGGAAGTGTGCGGAAATTGTAATGATACCCAAGCCCGGGAAGCCTGAACAGGATCCTGCCTCCTACGGTCCCATCAGCTTGCTGGCAATATTCGAGAGAATATTCTTAGCCAGACTATCGCCAGTGCTAGAGGAACGGAAACTTTTACCAGAGCACCATTTTGGATTCAGATCTCTGCATGTCACAGAGTGGTTCAAACCATACTAACTGCAATGGAGTCAAGAAAGTACTGTTCGGCAGCTTTCTTAGACGTCAAAGAAGCCTTTGACAGAGTATGGCACCTAGGACTCCTGCAACTGGGCTGAGTCCAACATCTACAACATCAATGCCGGAGTACCTCAGGCTAGCGTGCTGGGGCCAGTCCTCTACACTCTCTTTACTGCAGACCTCCCTACCATGCAGAGAGATGACATCACCATTGCCGCAGACGACACAGCTTTCCTAGCAACATCCTATGACTTTGCTGAAGCCTCAGTCATCCTCCAAGCGTAGCTCTCCTTAATAGAACCCATGGCTGAAAAGGTGGAACATTGTGGTCAACGAGTCAAAATCTGCTCATATCACGTTTGCCAAAAGGCACAAAACATGTCCCTCGGTTCAACTGAATGGCAACACCCTACCAACTGAAACGGCAATCAAATACCTTGGCCTAACACTAGACAGAAGGCTTACTTGGTCAGCACACATCCAAGCCAAGAGGAAGCAGCTAAACCTAAAAATCCGACAAATGAGATGGCTGTTTGGATACAAATCACAACTGTCACTTGACAACAAAGTACTTTTGCACAAGGCCATACTCAAACCAGTCTGGACCTACGGCTTCCAATTATGGGAAACTGCATCCATTTCAAACATCGAAATCCTCCAAAGGTTCCAAAACAAAACCCTGCGTCTAATCACCAAGGCCCCATTCTGCGTTAGGAACCGCACGCTTCACAAAAACCTTTACATGCCAACGGTAACTGAAGAGGTCGTCAGTTTTTGCTCTAAACACCTGCAAAGACTTGGTGGTCCAAATATGTAGCCACGAGTGATCCAGACTGTAAAAGGTATTCCAGTACCGCAACCCCAATATTGTATAGAGAGTGTGACGAGCGGTATGAAGGAGTGCGTTATCTCGGCAATGAATCGCACTTTGTACTAGGGTGTTCCTCCTTTCGAGCGATAAGCGAGCATTACTTGAGTTTTCAGAAGGTTAGATTAGTAAGCAGAATTGATTGAACACTGTGTATGCAGAAAGTCAACAGATAGACTCTACATTACTAATACTGATGCCAAGTTCAGTCAAAATGCCTCCAATATTCTTCATGCCGTCCTCTAAAATAAGTTGTTCTAAAGACTTCAAATTTGGTAGGAAGATAATTGGTAACATCACGCTGAATTTGGATACCACACTTACCGCCACCAGAAATAGATTTTAAAGAATTACCATAAATATCGAACTATAGGAAAAGTAGAAAAGATAGATAATAACATTGATCTAATATATACATTTTAGGCCAATCGGTCAAAAAATACAGAAGATATAAACTCCAGAAGTTCCCATACAAATAGCAGCAGAGAGGCAGCAAAGGGGCGGTGTCAATGCTTACGCTGACTGCGCACGAAGTCAGTGTGTTTTTAGTCAGAGTTTTCATATGAAACCTTTTTTTTATTTCATTAGAAAAAGGTATTAAACACCTAGCTGCGCATTAGATAAATGGTATCTTACATTCGCAAGCGCTCGACTGGAGCTTTGTTTACTTACTATAGTATTAATGAATACTTTTTAAAAGCATTATAGCGAGTAAATATTTTTATTTGTTTATTATTATCTCACCTTCAGGCCAGCTTTCGAAAACGGTATGTGAAATTTCACCCGCAGAATCTGCCGGATTAAATAAAAACTCTTTTGTTTTCCCACTAACCAGTATTAATCGCAAGTTTATCTGAAAAATATGATAAACAAATTTTGTCAATACAAATTTAATCAGTTATCTATATATATTCTATTTAAAAATGTTGTGTGCGTATAGGATTCGCCTATGGACTCGAAAAGTGCTGAACCGATTAACCCTAAATTTTAATACAACATATATTGAGGTTCTGGCGATGTTTTTATTTACGTTTTATATGCATAGCATATCTACGTTTGCAAATATTTTACTTGTTTTGCGTTTCCGAGTGCCTCATCCGTCAGTTGGCAAGGGCAACCACAGCTGTACATTTAAATCATTAAAAAATATATATCCCAGTGCCTCAACCGTCAGTTGCCAAGGGCAACCACAGCTGTACATTTAAAACATTACAAAATATAACCACATGGATTGAAATGAGAAATGAGAAAAATTTTAATTCCAACTTTCCTTTCTACTTCTGTCATAAACGGAGTCATGCCGTCCAAGAAAGAGTCCTGAATCCGCCTGCTACTACTCTGACTGCCTTCTTCACATTATGCCAAGAAGACGCTTTTACCATAACACTTATGTATCCAGAAGTGCCCTCTTATTACACATGGAATGTCACTAAAAAAGCGTTCGTGCGACGCAAACGAGGCGAGCCTGTCGAAGACCAACCTGGCATCTTCAAAGAGAATACAATCGGAAGACTTTATACAGTGCATCCCAATCAAGATGAATGTTTCTTCCTTCGCATGCTGCTGGCGAATGTGGCCGGTCCTACGTCCTTCCAGTATTTGAAAAATCTCAATGGCATCACCCATGCCACCTTCCGGAGTGCGTGCTTAGCCTTAAATTTATTAGAGAACGACCAAGAGTGGGATATCTGCATTAATGATGCGTGCCAGACTGCATATCCGAACCAAATTCGCGCATTGTTTGCAAGCATATTGACTGCTTGCTTCCCGTCATCTCCAACAGATTCAGCATATGGCTGAGGATATTTTGCACAGAGTACGTCTAGAAAATTCCGCCATGACCATGGAATTGACAGACGAGATTTACAATGAAACTTTGATAAGCATTGAAGACAAGTGCTTAGCTATAGCAAATAAAGTGCTAAATCAATTGGGAATGCCAGCACCTGCCAGAACTGCGACTGCAGCATCTGATGTGGATTTGCGCAGAGAGCAGAATTACAACAGCGGCGATCTCCAGTCATATGTCCAATCAAACATTACCAAATTAAACCATTTACAAAAAATAGTTTATGATCAGTTAATGCAAATGATAAATGAGGGGGCTCCGGGCATCTTCTTTTTGGATGCTCCGGGAGGAACGGGAAAAACATTCCTTATTACATTGATTCTGGCTACTGTTCGAGCTAACAAGGAAAAAGCTTTAGCTCTTTCCTCATCTGGAATCGCTGCGACATTGTTACCCGGTGGAAGGACTGCTCATTCAGCGCTGAAGTTGCCGTTGAACATGCAAATCATCGAGACTCCTACGTGCAACATCTCCAGAGCATCTGGTATGGGGAAGGTATTGCAAAGATGTAAACTCATTGTATGGGATGAATGCACGATGGCACACAAAAAATCACTAGAGGCTCCCGATCGATCATTGCGAAATTCGCGTGGAGCCATTTGGAGATGCTTTGATATTGCTCGCAGGAGACTTCAGACAAACCTTGCCTGTAATTTATCGATCGACACCAGCGGATGAAATAAATGCTTGCCTAAAATATTCTACATTGTGGCGACATGTACGGACATTACAGTTGAAAACAAATATGCGTGTACAGTTGCAGAACGATGACTCAGCCGACGCATTCTCACGACAGTTACTGGACATTGGGAACGGAGAGCTGCCAGTCAATGAGACGTCGAGAAAAATACGATTGCCAGACAATCTCTGTAATTTAGTAATATCGAAGGAAGAACTAATCAGAAAAGTCTTCCCTGATATCCGAATCAATTATAGGAATCACAATTGGCTCAGTGAACGAGCCATTCTTGCCACCAAGAATAAAGATGTCTACCAACTCAATGATGTAATCCAATCCAACATAGAAGCTCAGGAGATAACATATAAATCAATAGACACCGTTGTGGAAGCAGATGATGCTATTAACTACCCTACGGAATTTTTGAATTCACTTGATTTGCCTGGAACACCACCACACATATTGAAATTGAAAATAAGTATGCCAATTATCATGCTTCGGAATATCAATGAGCCAAAACTCTGCAATGGCACGCGACTCGCGGTCAAGAAATTTATGAACAACGTTGTAGAAGCAACGATCCTAACTGGTCGCTTCAAAGGTGAAGACGACCTCATTCCTAGGATTCCTATGATCCCGACTGAAACACCGTTTCAATTCAAGATAGTGCAGTTTCCCATTCGCTTGGCGTTCGCAATGACAATTAATAAAGCTCAAGGTCAATCTCTCGATTTGTGTGGTGTAGATTTGGATGCAGATTGTTTTTCACACAGGCAATTGTATGTTGCGCGTTCCCGAGTCGGTAAACCAGATAGTCTTTATATTTACGCGGAGAATGGAGAAACGAAAAATATTGTATACCCACTAGGATTACAGAATTGAAGGGATTGGGAAATTATTCTTTTTGTGTTACTTACTCCGTGGGCGTAAAACTACACTATGCAACAGCGAAACGTGGCAGGGTATAGCTAGTAATCTAATAAATGTTTACAAGTTTTTCGGACATACATATATTTTGTGAGCTTGACCGCAAAATCTACTTAAATACGAGCACGAAAGACACTCTCACAACCAAAGAAAGAATGGTATACATTTGGAAATTGGTATAAATTTTCAGGAAAAGTATAAAAACATAACTAAACAAAAAAAATCGATAATTGAAAATACTTTTTCTCACTAAAATTTAAATTTGCCTTTATTCTTTAAGCATACCTGTAAGCTCTAATAATCCCATTTGATGAAAATCATCATGGACTGAATATGCGAGATCGGGTTGTGTGAATAAAACCGGCATACATGTATGCATGCGGGGAAGTGATTTGATGGTATCTACCAATATTTAAATGTACGTAAGGCTGATGCCAGAGAAGCGATGCGATGCGATAAATAAGAACATTTCATGCACACAGTGTAGCCAAACTAAATATTTTAATCATACAACATACAACGCCACATATTGAAGACTTTCTGCATTAAGAGGAATTATCCTTTAAGCGCAGCTAATTTTTAAAAATCGGATGACAAATAGTAAGCAAATATAAAATTTTGTGTGAGGCTTTAAAAAATGTTATGAGTCGTACTCAAGTTTATACATGATTTACACGATTTTAAAATGGCCGTTAGAGTTTAAATGACGATCCAAGGTACGGTCGTCCAGAATATAATAAAAGTTCTGAAAACGTGGAAAAATTCGGTGAAACCATTGGTGTCGACTACGAGAATTGACTGAATAATTAAATACAAGGTAAAGCACAATTTGTAGGATTTTAACTGAAAATTAGATAATTAAAAAAAACAATAAAAAAAATTACTTGCGCGGAGCTTTGATTTTCAGTGCTCATTGTTGAAAGTGCTAAAAACGATCCTGACTTTCTTGATTCGATGGTAACTGGTGTCAAAGTGATTTAAATATGACACTAAAATTAACCGTCAATCTGCTAAATGGAAGGCAGGTCAAACCAAAAATATTGCGTTTTCCAGAAGTCTCTTTCTGGACATTGTTGATTACTTTTTATGATTAGAAGGGTATTGTCCACAAGAAATTGTTTGAAGGTCAAACTGTTAATCGAGAATATAATATTCTCGGCGTTTTATATTGATTGTAGAGAAGAGCTTGTCGGTTTAGATCTGAATATCAATCAGTTGTTTTTATTGCACGATAATACACCACGATAATATCGAGTAACTTTGAATCGATGCGTATTTTTTTTTAAGTAATAAGTTCGCTTATTTTTGAGACATTGTGTATAAACAGTGTGACAAGATGGCAGAGTAAAGTTGCATTGCTTAATTTTGGTCATTAATAAATATTTTTCTACACATATAAAATTAAACACCAAGTATACAAACCGGGTTTTGCATTCAAATTTCACGTTGGTTTACATCAGTCTTCGCGCTTAAAAATTACTATCGATGGAAATGGAGTTTAAAAACGCTGAGATTCGAACAATTTTGAAATATTATTCGCACAAGGAAAACTAGCTGCGGAATCTCGCAGACAGATTATTTCGGACTTAGGAGATAACGAACTATCGATTCAAACCGCTGTCACTGATACGGATTAAATCATTAAAATAGTGGATTGAGATCGTCATGTGGTTATTAAAAGCATCGCAGCTATTGTAAGCACGGAAACTGTCCATAGGCATTTGAAGTCGAAAAAGGTGCCAAAAAAAACTCGATGTATGGGTGCCTCGTGAGCTATCTCAAAAGAACCCTTTGACCGTGTCTCAATCTGCAATTCTCTGATGCACCGTAATTAGCTCGACTCAATGCTGAGTCGGCTGGTCACTGGTGATGGAAATGGATCACATATGACAACAATAAGCGTAAAAGATCATGGTCCAAGCACGGTGAGTTGTCTCAAACGGTATGGTATGGTGGGATATCAGAAGAATTATCCATTATGAAATGCTGCCCAATGGACAAACCATCAATTCTGATCTTAAAATGGCGGCTATATTAACATTTGCTCATGTAAAATTTTCAAGTCTACAGACCTTCTACCAAACGAAAATTATCAAATCTTTTTTTCTAAAAGATGCTGACATTCCTAGTAACCTTTTTATTTATAACTATCTTAATTTTTTCTTATTATTTTATGTATATTTTGTTTCACACAAACATCAGATGAAAATGTTAACAGGGGCCTTACTATCAAATTTCGTGCTTCTTGCTTTTCTAGTGTTCTTATAATTAAAAAAACTCGTTTAATAGGGGCGGTGGGCGTGGTATCCAAAAGTCTAAAATCCAACTTCTGCATAATGTTGCAAGACACCCTCATACCAATTTGGTGCGTTTATCTCTTTTCGTTATTGAATTATTTGAAAAAAAATCAAAAAACGCAGGGAACACCTCCATGGAAGGTTACGACAGCAGGATCAGCGAGGGACATGGAGACGTCGAAGTAAAAGGAGCAGCAGCCTCTAAGGCTCCAGGAAGCACTTCCACGGCAGGTTAAGCCGATGGTATTCGAACAGGAAAAGGAGCAAAGAAAGAAAAGCAGTCGACATCCTCTGAAGATTAAAAGGATGCTTTCAAGGCAGGCTAAGGCGGCAGGAATGAAACAGGGAAGGACACCTTAGTGTACAGGCCATGTCCCGGCGGTCCAAAGAAGGCTGGCGTCCCGAAGGGAAAGATTTCCCATCCGGACCAGCGGGAGGACGTTTCAGCGAAGTTTGCCTCCCTTTCGGAAGAAATGGAAGTGTGCCGCGAGATTTTTGTTAGCCCGGTCACAATAGCCACTAGGTGGCGTTAGACGGGAGGATGCCACCTCCATCCGGCATATATTAGTGAAGAAAGCTACAGTCGACAGTAAGATACCATTTACCTTTGGCTGTTAAAAAATAATTGTTAATATTTATTACTTTTATTCGGCGAACTACTAACAACGCATCGCATATTTTCGAAGACAAATACATATGCATTGAAGCTTATGGCACATGCCCACTGCACGCTGACTGCACGATGATTGTGTGTTCGCAGTCTGCGTCGGCTACGGCATCGGGCCTCTGCTGCTGCAGGCGAAACTGCTCGCGCCTCTAACGTCTGCGTTTATTGTCCGATTGGATTTAAATTTAGAGGGTTGCTTGATAATATTATTATCTACAATAATACCTATGAAAAACGAAACAACTCTACTTTTTATACCATTTACCCATTGAAAATGGGTAAAAATTGGTATATTAACTTTGTGCAAATGTATGTAACAGGCATAAGGAGGCGTGGCAGACCATACAAAGTACATATATTCTTGATCAGCATAAAGAGCCGAGTCGAATTGGTCATATCTGTCTGTCCGTCTGTATGAACACACAGATCTCAGCTATTGAAAGAGCTAGAGGCACCAAACTTGGTGGGAGTGTGCGTGTATTCAATACACACAAGAAGATTATTTCAAACTTGGACTGCCACGCCCATCGCTTCCGCAAATCGATAAATGAGTTTTTAGATTTTTTTCAAATAATTCATAGACAAAACAAGATAAACGCACCAAATTTGGTAGGAGGGTGTCTTGTAATATTATGCAGAAGTTGGATTTTAGACTTTTGTATGCCACCGCCTCTAAAAAACACATTTTTATAGTTGAAAAGAACACTAGAACAGGTAGAAGCACCAAAATTGAAAATAAGGTGCTTGGTAATATTACGCAGAATGTGGATTTTCAAATTTTTTTCGGTAAATCAAATTATAGGAAAAGTAGAAAAGTTTCCGAAATCTTTTTTGGGTATAATTGTAGATAATAATAATATTAACCAACTTAATAAATTTAACTCGGATCGGACAATAAACACAGAAGTAATAGGCACGCGAAGTTTCCCGTACAGCAGCAAAGGACCGACGCCGACTGAGCACGCACAGTCGTCGTGTAGTCAGCATGCAGTCGGCATGTGTCATTAGCGTCAATGTATGTGTATTTGACTTCGAAAATATGCGATGCGTTGTTATTAGTTCGCCGAATATAAGTAATTAATATTAAGAATTATTTTTTAACAGCCATAGGTAAATGGTATCTTACAGTCGAGTGCACTTGACTGTAGCTTTCTTCACTTGTTCTATAATACGATTTACCGATTTACCAAATCGATTTTTCGGGGCGGTTGGCGTGGCATCCAAAATTTGAAAATCCGCGTTCTGAGTAATGTTACCAGGTATCTTAATACCAACTTTGTTGCTTCTAGCTAGTGATGTCAAAAAAAATTCATTAATCGATTATTGAATCATATGATTAATTTTAGCCAATCCGATTTTTAATCGAAAAAATGAAAATAATCGATTAATCATATGATTTTTTGCACTAAGTCTTGTAATTTAAATCTTTAATCCAAATGCCGGTATTACAGAAGAAAATTATAAATACATAACTCTTTTATTTATTTAGTATATAACTCAAAAATAATAATTTACACAGACGCGGGGTGGTCAATCTGTTCCTCTTTTCGGTGGCAGTTGCTCCCGCCTTTGAAAACAGACGTTCTGCTGGTACTGAAGTACCTATGAGAAAACAATACCGACGAGCTATAATATAAAGTTTGGTTATACTACACACATGTCCTCCCAGGCATTGACGACGTTGCATTTTAGTTCAAGGACTGGAGCGTTCAGGAAAAAACTGAGCTCGTCCTGAACAAGTGATGGGTCATCGTCTATTTTGCGGCGTTTGTGCGCCAACGACTTTTGGTGTGCTCATGGATCAAACTCAATTTCACCAGTGGATGATGCATCACTTGCGCTTTCCAGACTCTCATTCCGTTGTGAAAGATCCGCTATTTCTTTCCGAATATTCTTCATGGTTATGGCCAAGGCCATTGGATCATGGAAATGATTTTTTTTTAAAACGCGGGTTCAGCAACGTTGATGCACCAATAAAAAAGAGCGCTCTATAGCTCCAAATCTACGTTCAAACTGTCCCAGTATAGTTGATTTCAGGTGGCTTGCTGTAGCCGTCTTTCAATATTTGTTGGCGTCCGCAATGTGCAATTGCAAAAATATTTCCAAACTTTACTACAAGTTGTTGCCATTACAATTTGTTTGCCAATTTGTATTTTGCCGCAAAACGTAGTGACGCGATTATTTTAGTAAGTAATCGATTATAGATTCAATTAATTGCAACTGTTTTTTCGATACAATTAAATCGTAAATTGAGTCCAAATAATCGATTATTGTGTATCATCTGATTAATCGTGCCATCACTACTTCTAGCTTTTCTAGTGTTCTTATAATTTTAAAAAAGTTTTATAGGGGCGGTGGGCGTGGAATCCCGAAGTCTAAAATCTAACTTTTGCATAATGTTGGAAGACATTCTCCTACCAAACTTGTTGCGTTTAACTCTTTCCGCTATTGAATTATTTGCAAAAAATCGAAAAATGAATTTATCGATTTGCGAAGGCGGTGGGTGTGGCACATCAAGTTTCATACAGAGAGACAGTCAGTCAGTATTAATGCTGATCAAGAATATATATACTTTGTATGGTCTGGCACGCCTCCTTCTGCCTGTTACATACATTTGCACAAAGTTAATATACCATTTTTTACCCATTTTCAATGGGTAAATGCTATAAAAACAAAAACTCCACTGCAAACGTATTCAATAAGATAGAAAATCCAGACGTAACTGTAACTTCAACTTTACTGACAGTAATTATTATACTAATGATCGCCAATTCACTATTAAAAGTATACAAAGTACACAATAAGTTTTTATAAAAGAAATTTTTGAGCAGAGCGAACGATGTTGACAAGATCTAAATAAAAAATAACAATTACAATCGGTAAAGACTTGTTGGGATGATTTGGCATTCATTCGTACAGAGTAAAGTTTTCTGATCGCGGTCAACTTGGCGGCCGCCAGTGCGATCTCTGTCTGCGAATGATTGCAAATTGATACACAGCCTCCTCGTGGCACCCCCTGGGTAGCTATCTTAGCAGGAAATGAGATGGACAGGACAAGGGTGCTCCAAGCGAGCAAACTGCGATATCTCCTACAGCTGTCATGTGGAGAGGCGCGAATTTCATCCCAGTGAGTGAACGGCTGGCTACAATCCGCGTCAAAGCGCCCCGCACGCCCCGTCGGAGGAGAAGGACGATGCTGTTAAGGATGCGTTCTACGCGAGACTCGAGGACACATACGACCGCTGCTTCAACTTCAACGCAAAGGTTGGGCGCGAACGCATCTTTGACCGCACCGTCGGTTAATTCAGCCTCCATGAGACAACCTTGAACAACGGTCTCAGGATGATTAACTTCGCCGCGGCGCGAAACAGGGTAGTGAGTAGCACCAGTTTTTGACACCCCGACATCCACAAGGCCACATGGCTGTCCCCTAATCAAAAAACGCGCAACCAGATTGATCACGTTGTGATAGACGGAAGGCATGCCTCAACATTGACTCGGTCCATTATCATGTCGCAGCTAAGATACGCATCACGCAACGAAAGCTTGACGTCACTAAGCTGCGATCACAACGGACAGCAATAGCCTACTCCACTCACCTCTCGGAACTGCTCCTCCAACCTTCCCCTCTCCCTGTTGACGCCGGCGGACTCTGGGCGCACATATCCCACTCCATGCGAGCTGCTGATGAAACAGCCATTGGGTTCAAGCGCCCACCCACACGGAACCAATGGTATGACGAGGAGTGACGCGTCGCAGCTGCGGCAAAAAACGTTGCCTACAGAAAAACGCTACATTCTGGCGCAACGCGTGCTACGTGTGAACGTTGCAGCGAAAAAAGAAACGAAGACAGGCGACTTTTTAGACGAAAAAAAAGGGAGCAAGAAAAGCGAGAGTGCGAGGAACTTGAGGTGTTGCAAGATAGGAATGAGGTTCGAAAATTTTACCGACAAGTCAAAATGAAACAACTATTACTGGAATTATTGCCAAACTAAATACCAATATCAAATGCGTGCCCACTGACGTTACCAAAGCTAAACTGCTTAATATAGAGCAAAAAGTGAAGTCGGCCTAACAATATACAAGTTATTTATTCACTTTGAAATATTTACAAACAATATTTGATTTATGGTTCCGACTGGAACTGTTCTTTATTGAAATCAAATTAGAAACTAAACACTAATTCTGAAGTTAGCCCTATTTAAACCTGTGAGTTTCAGCAGCGGCGTTGACTGCGCTGCTCCTGATTGGTGAATTGGGTGCAGTACTCGATGTTCTTGGAAGGGCTTGCACCGGCATGTGATGGATGAGTTGGGCAACTTCGTTTTGGTCTTCTAGCAATCTTGCAGGTGCCCTCGGCGCATGCAGTAAATTGGTCAGACGCTGAGTCTGCATATGGGACTCATGGGATTTGAAGCTCGTAATATTTTCGGTGTTAACTCTTTCCCTTCTAATTCGTGCTTGACCTCAAGCCATATTTTCTTCAAAAGTATGGGATGCTGTTTAATTGATGCAGCGGGGCCTTTTGTGAAACTTCTTCCTTTCGGGGCGATGACTCGAATGTTTCTGACGGAACTGGTGTTGGTCCAAGTTGAGTAATGGTTTTCTTTTTCCAGCTGCAAGCGTGAAGACCCAACACCATTATCAAAATGATGCCGAAGAGTGTTAACAGTATAATGCTGTTGACCATGGAGTGCATCTGTATGTATTGCAGCTTGTTGTTATTAAGATGAAGCGCTTTTAGTGCCTCAAGGGATAGAATCCTTAGACGTTCAGTCTCCTCTGGTGTTATATGTGAAATAGGCGCTTCTGGTTCAATAATGGTATGCCATTATATCATGATACAAAAATATTTGACTTATGTCCAAGTGTACAATTACGTTATTTTTTGAATATTGGTTTTAACAAAATATCTTGATATTCAGTTTCTTCTAGGTAAGGAACTTTGACGATGTACAAAAGCGTAGTTTTATTGTGAAACATAGATATATCGGAAAATTCCATTATCTCTTCGATTGACAATGGTGGCATGTTGCCTTTTCTAAATATAATTCCTATTTCTGTTAATTCGTTGTCGTTAAGTAAGAGAGTGTTTGCTATATTTAATTTGGCCCACTGAGTGGCATACTTGGTGTTTACTATTTTTTCTTTCAATAATCGGATTTCATTGTGAAGACTTATGGCCACCTCGTTATTACTTCTTTGTATTGAATTCGTTAAGGAGTTTGATATAGACGTAAGTTTATTATTTTTCTGTTCCAGTTGTGTATTAACTATGACCTGCTGATTATTGTTACTGATGAGATTATTATGATTTTAACATGACGAGATCTTCATGATCCGGGTGGCCTGCTATATACTTCCAGCCTGAACCTAACCAGTTTATGGATGATCTTCGTTTGTTTGGAGAATCTGTTATTGTTTTGAACGCGTTGGTGGTCGCGATTTCCTCATAATGTATTGTCGAATATAATGGGCTACGCTTTAAACCCTCTTCAGTATGTCTGTTGAGTAGGTCTAGCGCTTCTTGGATTTGATTTAGGTCTATTACATGTACTAGTTTTGTCGTGGATGTCTCTAACTTTCCCAGTCCCCTGTCGATGGTCAGTATCTGGGCGTTCGTATAGTTTGTAATGTCCATCGTGGCTTCGGCTATCGTCCATAGTAATACCCTGTGAATATTGTGAATTTATGTTGCTTTTATGTATGATTCTTCCAGATTCTGCTAAAATGTGTGTATTCTTATCCTCTTGCACACCTTCTTTCTTGAATTTAGGCGAAAGTTTTGAACCTAAGCGGGTGTTCACTTTTACATATATTTCTTGTCCTGGCAGATAAGTTATTATTTCGCTTCTGTTTTTGTTGTGGAATTGTAAGTTTTTATTTTGTGTTATTTTGAGTTTTTCGATATTGTCTTGCCTGGCCTCTTCATACTGATCTGGGTTTGTCGTGACTCTCCTTCCAAAGAATAGCTCTACTCTAATGGTCGCTTTTTGGTTGTGGAGTGGAAAGAGTAGTTATATTCGTATATGGCTCTATCTAATAATTCTTTAAAGGTTCTATGGAGATTTTCTTTCTGTAAGCATCACTTTACTTCGGAGAGTGTCGATTGGAATCTTTCTACTTGTCCGTTAACTGTACTTTTATATGGTGGCGCAGTGTAAATTGTGATATTTAATTGATCCTCAAGCATGAATTTTATGGACCTTGAATTGAGAGATTTCTCATTATCTATTACAACGAACTTAGGAACTCCATAGTAGAAAATAATGTCCCCAAGTGGTGTTCAAATAACTTCTATAACTTTGGACTTGATTATGCGCGCCAGCGCTAGTTCCGAGAATTTATCTATTGCTGTAAGAACTTATTTTTTTGTATTTATAATAAAGAAGGTTAACAAGTGAATTTTTAACCTACTTATAATTAATAAGCACTAGCTGCCAGGGCTTTCGGCTTGCTGTTTATCTAAGATGTTAATTAAATGATATGTGTTATTTGTAGATAAAAGCTTTATATTTTGTTTGACAATCCGATTGTTTTTAAGTAGGAGAATATACTCCTCAGGTTTTCTTCCGTTGGGGATTGAAGTGCGTGAGCAGGGAGAATTTTCATATTTTTCCTAACGGACTCAAGGTGAGTGCAGCCTGATATGATATGTTGGGCTGTTATGATGACAGCATTGCAGAAAGGGCATGTTGGTGCTGGGGTTCCTTTGAGTATGTGCTGGTGAGAAATGGAAGTGTGACCGATGCGTAGGCGGACAAAAGTACGTATTTCGGACAAGGAGCATTTGTGGGAAAATTTTGGAGAGATTCCTTGATTATTGTAGAGCTTATAGTGGTGGTTGATATAAGTCCACTCTGCAAGGTGCTTTTGTTCAATTTCTGATGTTATTAATTTAAGCAGATCCTTTTTTGAAATTAAACAGAGTGGGCTAGTGGCAGTGACTGCATGTTTTGCTGCTGTGTCCGCCCATTCATTTCCTGGAATACCAGAATGTCCGGGGACCCACATGAGCTTGAGTTTTTTTGAATCCAGAAGGATGTCTTGGATTTGAGAAATCAGCCAATTAGAGTTGTTGGGATTTCTGATCGCTTCAATTGAGGATTTGCTGTCAGTACAAATGATGTGTGGGGTTTTAAGTCTCTTGGCGTAGTGTAAGGCTTGCAGGATGGCATAGGCTTCGGCGGAAAACACAGAGCAAAAATTCTGTAGTCGACCGGAGCTGATGGTGGTATTAGACTCATTCACCACGGCAAATGAAGTGCTGCCCATAGATTTCGATGCGTCTGTGAAAATTAACTTGGATGATTTATTTTTCTCATTGCTGGTTATTTCTTTAAAGAGTTTCTGGTATACAGAATTGCTTGTCGTACGCTTATCATAGGGCTCTAGGTCCTGGATGAAGAACTTGTGGTCTATGTGCCAACTAGGGATTTTGCTTGTGTGTAGAAGCTCTGCTCTGTGTTCCAATCCGAGTTTATTTAAGTTCTCAAAACATTTGTGTATAGTTGAGAGATACTTTGGTTTTCTTTTCCTCTTTAGAGCAGTTTTAACAATCAAATGGATGCTTTTGTTGTAGGATTGAAGTAGCCTTGGTAGCAATCGGATGGTGGAGTGCCAAACTCTATCATCGATCATTGGGAGGCTTGCTTCCATCAGTGACATTCTAGTAGGAGAAGTAGGGAAAGCTCTTATACTTCGTTTTACGGCAGTGTGATAAGGTGGGCCAATTGTTTTTAAGTTGGATTTGGAGGTGTGGCCATAAATGCCATAGATGCTCCAGAAGAGAGCGACCAATGATTTATTGAGTTTAAAATATTTTTAAAGATAGAGTTAACTATTTGTGTATTTTTGTGTTTTGTATATATTAGAACATCATCTGCATATAATATATGTTCCATATGTTTAAATTTATTTATAATGGTGCTGATCTCATTAAAAGCAAGTATGAAAAGGGTTACAGAGAGAGGAGATCCCTGAGGGATCCCATTTTCAAGAGCAAAAATATGAGAGTAAGTATTGTTTACCCGGACAGAAAATTTTCTGTTGATTAGATAGGATTTAATAATTCTATATATTTTTGTGCCCACTTTCAGTTTAGCCAATTGTTTTAGAACGATATGAATACCAATGCGGTCGAAAGCTTTTTCGAAGTCTAAGCTTAAAACCGTGACGTGATTACGAGTAGAAATGGCTGATTTGGCAAAGTGATCAAAGATTAGAAGAGCATCTAATGTGCTATGGTGTTTTTTAAAACCAAATTGCTTTTCACTAAGGAAGCGTTTTCTAGTAGCCAGCCACCAAATCCGTTTAGAGATGATTTTCTCGAATAACTTAGCCATACATGGTAAGAGAGAAATTGGTCGGTAACTACCAATTTCAGTGAGAGGTTTATTGGGTTTGGGAATAGGGATAATTACAGCCAGTTTCCAGCATTGAGGAAATATTCCCTGATTTAAAATATCGTTTAAAAGGTGAATTATTAACATTTGCAGATTATTAGGGACATTTCTGAGCATTGGGTAAGAAATTTTATCTAGGCCTGGTGATTTTCCCTTAACAGCCGCTAGTGCACTTTCATATTCTATCTTAGTTATAGGAGATTCAATAAGAGAAGATTGTTTGCTGGGCTTGGAATTAATGTAGCAATAGTTAAGGGTATGATTTTTTTCGTTGATGAACTTGAAATTAAAATTGTTGTCTTTTGAGTAACGAGACCAAGTTTCTGCAAATGAGTTGGCAATTGCTTTGGAGTTGTATATTGGATTTGATCCGTTTAAGACAAATTGTATATTTGAATTGGAGACAGTGCCAGATAATTTCTTTATGTCAAACCAAATTTGTTTTGTGGACGTTGAGGGATTTATACTTTGGGTAATTTATTGAAGCACTCTCGTTTACTCTCTTGACATTTTAATCGGAAGAGAGCTTGAGATTTTTTATACCGAACGAGGTTTTCAGTATTTTGTTTACGCTTATAGTCATGCCAACAGGTTTGCTTAAGATTTCTAAGTCGAGAGAGGTCAGAATTCCACCAGGCCGTTACTTTTTTGGGAGTGAAAGGTTTGGTTTGGGGAATGTAATAGTGTGCAGCTGTGCGAATGATTTTATTTAAGAAAGCAGCTTCTTTATTTATATTCTGACCAGGAAAGTAGCAATATAATTTTTCTTTTAAAAAGGAATTGAAGAACGACCAATTGGCTTTGTCAGTAAGAAATTTGCTTTGGAAGCTAGAACTATGGGAATGTCCAGAGGTTATTGTTGAAGAAATTGGGAAATGATCACTACCGTAAAGATTATTAAGTGTGACGCAATTTATATATGGAAGGAGATCTACTGAGCAAATAGCAAGGTCAACATGTGTAAATGATCGGTGGGTTGAGAAGTGTGTAGGCTGCCTGTCGTTAATACAGCACAAGTTTTGGGAAAGTATAATGTTTTCTATTATTTTGCCTCTTGCATTGGAGGAGGGAGAACCCCAGAATGGACTCCATCCATTAAAGTCTCCGATTGCCAGTAAAGGAGAGGGAACAGATTTGAATATATTAAGAAGACTTTCAGAGGTAATTTTTTGTTCTGGGGGGATATAGATATTTATGATGTTGAATTTAAAACCAATATTGACTTCTATGGCCATGGATGCAATATTAGAATCTATCCTACTTATTTTGTGCGGAATATTTTTTAATATATTTTTTTAATTAATATTGCAATGCCTTGCTTATTTGTGGAAATATTTGGAAGATTATGGAAATAGTGACAATAAGCGAGAGAGATCGGGGCGGAATTGTATTTATTTATATGAGTTTCTTGTAAAGCAATAACATCAGGATTTTGTTCTTTTATGAGCACCTGTAAGTCTAATAAATTATTGTATAGGCCGTTTATGTTCCATTGCAAAATAGAAAGAGACATTACAAGAAAAAAGAAAAGAATGTAGAGTATTGAGATTACAGTTTTGATTATGTTACAGGTGGAAGTTATTTCTATATCAGGCGGGCGGGACGTGAGAGGTAACGATGGCTAAAGCCATTGCGCACCACACGCCCGCGCGCCCAAATAGATTAGGTAATTTTGATTATTCATTTCGATCTTCGTCTTCGCTGATAATCATATCAGTCTTAGAGAGTTCATTTAAGGGAGAAAAAACTAATGAGTTTTTATCTAATTGAGTGCGAGAGTGATTTGGGTTATCTAGTGAGTGGTTTAGATTGATTTGAGTGGATGTTCCAGCGTTAGCTGAGTTAAATGTTGAGTTTGAGTTGTTGTGGAGTAATTTTTCTGTATTTGGCATGGCCTGGTGATTATTTTTAGTTGTTTGTTTATATGATGTGGCCGCTCTTGTTGAAACGGTACTTTCTTCTGGTTTCTTTTCGATGTTTTGCGTTTGAGTAGGTTTTGTTACACCGGCATATGACCGAGAGGGGGCTGGGGTTTGGGTGCGGTTTAGAGATAAGAATGCTTGTTTTGCCTCTTTATATGTGCATTTGGTCTGGCATTGTATTTTTAGAATTTCTTTTTGTTGCTTAAATTTGTTACAGTTGCTGCTTGTAGACGCGTGTTCTTCGGAACAGTTAGCACATTGAGTGCGGGTACATTCCACGCCGTCATGGGACGGAAGATTACAGTTGGCGCACATTGAAGGGTTGGAGCAGCGTTTTGCAGTATGACCAAGAATTTGACAATTCTTACATCTCATAGGGTTGGGAGTGTATGCTCGTATTTTGGCCTTATGTTATACCAGGAGATATCCATTGAGTCTGGGAGGTGATAGAGGTTGAATGTAAGAAGCACTACTCCAGAAGGCTTTGCTTTCCCATCTATAATTTTTGAGAATTTGTGAATTCCAGTAACTCCTTGGGGTCCTAGTTCCTTAAGGATTTCTTCTTCGGAGATGTTATTTAAACAGGGAGCGTAAACAGTTCCTTTAGTGGAGTTAAGAGTTTCGTGTAACACCGCTTTTATTTTGCATAGTCCAACGAGTTCTGATGGACAGAGAAACTTGCTGGCTGTTAAAGCGTCTTTTGTGAGGAGTAAAAGTCTGCCATCTCGAAGCTCTGAGATGGAAACAATATCCTTGCTGATTAGTTGAAGATCTCGATGTATTGCGAAACAAGAGTATTCAGTCAGAGGCTTTGACTCATCCATCGAAGAGATAACCAAGTATTTAGGGTTAGGGAGTTGCAGGGCCGGTAGTCCAGGAAATGATGTAATTGGATTATGAACAACTTTTTGTTTTTTATTTTGAGGGGGATCGGCCAGCAAAGCAAACCGATTTTCCCCTAGGTTTGGCGGCCCGGGGGCCATGATGAGAGAATTATAAATCGGCACTTGTTTGAGCGCTGTTGATTGTACTTTGAGTGAAAAAGTTTTTTCTTTTTTGTTTTGTTTTATTCGAGCACAGATAAGACACTTTGCGATAAACACGTCAGACTTGATCGAGTGCTAGACGAAGACTGCTGTAAGAACTAAATGGCCTTTGGTTGAGTAAATGTCGATGTGAATGATATGATCGGGGTATTCTTGTACTGGAGTTCCTTTCAATTCTGGATTAGGGGGATGTCTGTCAAATTTAGACTTCTTACAAATTTTGCATTGCTTTACTATGTTGCTTATTTTCTGCTTCCTTCTGCTAATTGAATTTTGATTAGTTCGGCATTGCGGTGTGCTCTGTTATGGATCTTGAGGATTTCCTGCTCCTGTCTAGATTCGTTGGTGAGGTCTTCAATCATTGATTGAGAAAATCGGGTTTTAATATTTTTAAAGTATTTGGTACATAATAGTTGTATTTTCTCCATTATATCCTCAGTTGCTTGGATACAATTTATAACCGAACGGTTGGGGAGTTTTTTTTTTTCTACTAATTATTTTTCGTTACATTCTTTTTCGTATACTTCGTGTCGATGGAACGTGGGAAAGGGTATAGAGAATATACAGTCGATTATGATGATGATTCTTGAAAACATATCATACTTGGTATTAGTAGGTAGCTTGAGCTCTCCGCGCTGTGCTGAGTTAAGGCTATGAAATTGATTTGAACTGCTGGTATTCTTGAGTGCATCGGCTACAACGTTCTCTTTTCCTGGCTTGTAAAATATTTTGTAATCGTATTTTTCTTGGTAGGATTTCCACCTTTTGATTCTTGCATTTCCGTTCCAACTGCTCAGAGAGTGTGTTAGAAGTTGATGGTCGGTAAATATTTTGACTTTCGCTTTCCCATACAAGTAATTTTTTAGAGCTTATTAGCTGCATATTTTACTGCTGATTTCGAAAGTGCTCTTGAGAGGAAAGAAATGGGTTGATTTATCTGTTATAGAACTGCTCCTATTACAAAATTTGATGACACTTGTCCATCTTCACCTCTTAAAAATATGTAAGGGGTTTTGCTAATTTAGCATAACTTTGTATAAATCTTCGGTAGTAGCCGGAGAGTCCAAGAAAAGACCTCAACTCTTTAAGTGTTTTGGGGCAGGGATAGTTAGCTATCGCTACGACTTTACTTGGATTTGTTTCGATGCCTTTATCGGAGATTACAAAGCCAAGAAATTCGACTTTATTCTTCATGAACTCACATTTGTCCAACTGACATTTCATGTTGGCATTTTGTAGAGTTCAAAAAATTAATTCCAAGTTTCTATAGTGGGACTCATCATTTTTACTAAATATAATGATATCGTCTATATAAATGGAACATATTTTACCAATATGTTCATGAAGTATGTCATCCAAAGCTCGCTGAAATATAGCGGGCGCATTTTGAGACCAAAGGGGAGTCGTCTAAACTCAAACTTTCCGTTATTTACAGATAATGCGGTCTTCTCAATATCTGAAGTTTTAAAGGTTTTAAAGAGATTTGATGGAAACCACTTTTGAGGTCTAGAACGGAAAATACTTTATTGTTGCCTAGCTGAGCAATTACTTCGTCTATCTCTGGAATGGGATATTTGTCTGCGATGGCTATTTTGTTTAATTTTCGGTAGTCTATTATGGTTTGGCTTTCATTCGTGCAGAGTAAAGTTTCTGATCGCGGTCAATTTGGCGACCGCCAGTGCGATCTCTGTCTACGAATGATTGCAAGTTGACACACAGCCTCCTCGTGGCACCTCCTGGGTAACTATCTTAGCATCCGCTAGATAGTGAGCTAATGTGTACAGCGGGTCACCAGGACTGTAAATGGTTCAGCGCAGGGTTTGGAACCCGCCTCGTAAAAAAGAAAACCCAACGAAAACCAAAGCGAAAGCCTCGGAAAGGATCCCCCCTTATGATGGCGACCACCGCAAAATGAAAACGGACTACGATTTAAGGATATGCACCTGGAATGTCCGAACTCTTAATTGGGAAGGTGCCTCTATCCAACTGGCGGATGCCCTCGAAAAATTAAAGGCTGACATTACCGCCATCCAGGAAATGAGATGGACAGGACAAGGTTGCTCCAAGCGAGCAAACTGTGGTATCTACTACAGCTGCCATGCGGAGAGGCGCGAATTTGGATGCGGATTTGTAGTAAGCCGGAGACTTCGCCACCACGTCTCCAATTTCACACCAGTGAGTGAACGGCTGGCTACAATCCGCGTCAAAGCTAGATTTTTCAATCTTAGCATAATTTGCGCGCACGCCCCGACGGAGGAGAAGGACGATGCTGTTAAGGATGCGTTCTACGCGAGACTCGAGGACACATACGACCGCTGCTTCAACTTCAACGCAAAGGTTGGGCGCGAACGCATCTTTGACCGCACCGTCGGTTAATTCAGCCTCCATGAGACAACCTTGAACAACGGTCTCAGGATGATTAACTTCGCCGCGGCGCGAAACATGGTAGTGAGTAGCACCAGTTTTTGACACCCCGACATCCACAAGGCCACATGGCTGTCCCCTAATCAAAAAACGCGCAACCAGATTGATCACGTTGTGATAGACGGAAGGCATGCCTCAACATTGACTCGGTCCATTATCATGTCGCAGCTAAGATACGCATCACGCAACGAAAGCTTGACGTCACTAAGCTGCGATCACAACGGACAGCAATAGCCTACTCCACTCACCTCTCGGAACTGCTCCTCCAACCTTCCCCTCTCCCTGTTGACGCCGGCGGACTCTGGGCGCACATATCCCACTCCATGCGAGCTGCTGATGAAACAGCCATTGGGTTCAAGCGCCCACCCACACGGAACCAATGGTATGACGAGGAGTGACGCGTCGCAGCTGCGGCAAAAAACGTTGCCTACAGAAAAACGCTACATTCTGGCGCAACGCGTGCTACGTGTGAACGTTGCAGCGAAAAAAGAAACGAAGACAGGCGACTTTTTAGACGAAAAAAAAGGGAGCAAGAAAAGCGAGAGTGCGAGGAACTTGAGGTGTTGCAAGATAGGAATGAGGTTCGAAAATTTTACCGACAAGTCAAAATGAAACAACTATTACTGGAATTATTGCCAAACTAAATACCAATATCAAATGCGTGCCCACTGACGTTATCAAAGCTAAACTGCTTAATATAGAGCAAAAAGTGAAGTCGGCCTAACAATATACAAGTTAATTATTCACTTTGAAATATTTACAAACAATATTTGATTTATGGTTCCGACTGGAACTGTTCTTTATTGAAATCAAATTAGAAACTAAACACTAATTCTGAAGTTAGCCCTATTTAAACCTGTGAGTTTCAGCAGCGGCGTTGACTGCGCTGCTCCTGATTGGTGAATTGGGTGCAGTACTCGATGTTCTTGGAAGGGCTTGCACCGGCATGTGACGGATGAGTTGGGCAACTTCGTTTTGGTCTTCTAGCAATCTTGCAGGTGCCCTCGGCGCATGCAGGAAATTGGTCAGACGCTGAGTCTGCATATGGGACTCATGGGATTTGAAGCTCGTAATATTTTCGGTGTTAACTCTTTCCCTTCTAATTCGTGCTTGACCTCAAGCCATATTTTCTTCAAAAGTATGGGATGCTGTTTAATTGATGCAGCGGGGCCTTTTGTGAAACTTCTTCCTTTCGGGGCGATGACTCGAATGTTTCTGACGGAACTGGTGTTGGTCCAAGTTGAGTAATGGTTTTCTTTTTCCAGCTGCAAGCGTGAAGACCCAACACCATTATCAAAATGATGCCGAAGAGTGTTAACAGTATAATGCTGTTGACCATGGAGTGCATCTGTATGTATTGCAGCTTGTTGTTATTAAGATGAAGCGCTTTTAGTGCCTCAAGGGATAGAATCCTTAGACGTTCAGTCTCCTCTGGTGTTATATGTGAAATAGGCGCTTCTGGTTCAATAATGGTATGCCATTATATCATGATACAAAAATATTTGACTTATGTCCAAGTGTACAATTACGTTATTTTTTGAATATTGGTTTTAACAAAATATCTTGATATTCAGTTTCTTCTAGGTAAGGAACTTTGACGATGTACAAAAGCGTAGTTTTATTGTGAAACATAGATATATCGGAAAATTCCATTGTCTCTTCGATTGACAATGATGGCATGTGGCTTTTTCTAAATATAATTCCTATTTCTGTTAATTCGTTGTCGTTTAGTAAGAGAGTGTTTGCTATATTTAATTTGGCCCACTGAGTGGCATACTTGGTGTTTACTATTTTTTCTTTCAATAATCGGATTTCATTGTGAAGACTTATGGCCACCTCGTTATTACTTCTTTGTATTGAATTCGTTAAGGAGTTTGATATAGACGTAAGTTTATTATTTTTCTGTTCCAGTTGTGTATTAACTATGACCTGCTGATTATTGTTACTGATGAGATTATTATGATTTTAACATGACGAGATCTTCATGATCCGGGTGGCCTGCTATATACTTCCAGCCTGAACCTAACCAGTTTATGGACCTTGATCTTCGTTTGTTTGGAGAATCTGTTATTGTTTTGAACGCGTTGGTGGTCGCGATTTCCTCATAATGTATTGTCGAATATAATGGGCTACGCTTTAAACCCTCTTCAGTATGTCTGTTGAGTAGGTCTAGCGCTTCTTGGATTTGATTTAGGTCTATTACATGTACTAGTTTTGTCGTGGATGTCTCTAACTTTCCCAGTCCCCTGTCGATGGTCAGTATCTGGGCGTTCGTATAGTTTGTAATGTCCATCGTGGCTTCGGCTATCGTCCATAGTAATACCCTGTGAATATTGTGAATTTATGTTGCTTTTATGTATGATTCTTCCAGATTCTGCTAAAATGTGTGTATTCTTATCCTCTTGCACACCTTCTTTCTTGAATTTAGGCGAAAGTTTTGAACCTAAGCGGGTGTTCACTTTTACATATATTTCTTGTCCTGGCAGATAAGTTATTATTTCGCTTCTGTTTTTGTTGTGGAATTGTAAGTTTTTATTTTGTGTTATTTTGAGTTTTTCGATATTGTCTTGCCTGGCCTCTTCATACTGATCTGGGTTTGTCGTGACTCTCCTTCCAAAGAATACCTCTAATGGTCGCTTTTTGGTTGTGGAGTGGAAAGAGTAGTTATATTCGTATATGGCTCTATCTAATAATTCTTTAAAGGTTCTATGGAGATTTTCTTTCTGTAAGCATCTCATCACTTCGGAGAGTGTCGAATGGAATCTTTCTACTTGTCCGTTAACTGTACTTTTATATGGTGGCGCAGTGTAAATTGTGATATTTAATTGATCCTCAAGCATGAATTTTATGGACCTTGAATTGAGAGATTTCTCATTATCTATTACAACGAACTTAGGAACTCCATAGTAGAAAATAATGTCCCCAAGTGGTGTTCAAATAACTTCTATAACTTTGGACTTTATTATGCGCGCCAGCGCTAGTTCCGAGAATTTATCTATTGCTGTAAGAACTAAATGGCCTTTGGTTGAGTAAATGTCGATGTGAATGATATGATCGGGGTATTCTTGTACTGGAGTTCCTTTCAATTCTGGATTAGGGGGATGTCTGTCATATTTAGACTTCTTACAAATTTTGCATTGCTTTACTATGTTGCTTATTTTCTGTTTCCTTCTGCTAATTGAATTTGATTAGTTCGGCATTGCGGTGTGCTCTGTTATGGATCTTGAGGATTTCCTGCTCCTGTCTAGATTCGTTGGTGAGGTCTTCAATCATTGATTGAGAAAATCGGGTTTTAATATTTTTAAAGTATTTGGTATAGTTGTATTTTCCCCATTATATCCTCAGTTGTTTGGATACAATTTATAACCGAACGGTTGGGGAGTTTTTTTTTTCTACTAATTCTTTTTCGTTACATTCTTTTTCGTATATTTCGTGTCGATGGAACGTGGGAAAGAGTATAGAGAATATACAGTCGATTATGATGATGATTCTTGAAAACATATCATACTTGGTATTAGTAGGTGGCTTGAGCTCTCCGCGCTGTGCTGAGTTAAGGCTATGAAATTGATTTGAACTGCTGGTATTCTTGAGTGCATCGGCTACAACGTTCTCTTTTCCTGGCTTGTAAAATATTTTGTAATCGTATTTTTCTTGGTAGGATTTCCACCTTTTGATTCTTGCATTTCCGTTCCAACTGCTCAGAGAGTGTGTTAGAAGTTGATGGTCGGTAAATATTTTGACTTTCGCTTTCCCATACAAGTAATTTTTTAGAGCTTTTAGTGCCCAGATGATGGCCAACATCATTAGCTGCATATTTTACTGCTGATTTCGAACGTGTTCTTGAGAGGAACGAAATGGGTTGATTGTTCTGTTATAGAACTGCTCCTATTACAAAATTTGATGACACTTGTCCATCTTCACCTCTTAAAAATATGTAAGGGGTTTTGCTAATTTAGCATAACTTTGTATAAATCTTCGGTAGTAGCCGGAGAGTCCAAGAAAAGACCTCAACTCTTTAAGTGTTTTGGGGCAGGGATAGTTAGCTATCGCTGCGACTTTACTTGGATTTGTTTCGATGCCTTTATCGGAAATTACAAAGCCAAGAAATTCGACTTTATTCTTCATGAACTCACATTTGTCCAACTGACATTTCATGTTGGCATTTTGTAGAGTTCAAAAAATTAATTCCAACTTTGTTTTATTTTCGGTAGTCTATTATGGTTTGGCTTTCATTCGTGCAGAGTAAAGTTTCTGATCGCGGTCAATTTGGCGACCGCCAGTGCGATCTCTGTCTACGAATGATTGCAAGTTGACACACAGCCTCCTCGTGGCACCTCCTGGGTAACTATCTTAGCATCCGCTAGATAGTGAGCTAATGTGTACAGCGGGTCACCAGGACTGTAAATGGTTCAGCGCAGGGTTTGGAACCCGCCTCGTAAAAAAGAAAACCCAACGAAAACCAAAGCGAAAGCCTCGGAAAGGATCCCCCCTTATGATGACGACCACCGCAAAACGAAAAAGGACTACGATTTAAGGATATGCACCTGGAATGTCCGAACTGTTAATTGGGAAGGTGCCTCTATCCAACTGGCGGATGCCCTCGAAAAATTAAAGGCTGACATTACCGCCATCCAGGAAATGAGATGGACAGGACAAGGTTGCTCCAAGCGAGCAAACTGTGATATCTACTACAGCTGCCATGCGGAGAGGCGCGAATTTGGATGCGGATTTGTAGTAAGCCGGAGACTTCGCCACCACGTCTCCAATTTCACTCCGGTGAGTGAACGGCTGGCTACAATCCGCGTCAGAGGTAGATTTTTCAATCTTAGCATAATTTGCGCGCACGCCCCGACGGAGGAGAAGGACGATGCTGTTAAGGATGCGTTCTACGCGAGACTCGAGGACACGTACGACCGCTGCCCAAACCACGACGTGAAGATCATCCTCGGGGACTTCAACGCAAAGGTTGGGCGCGAACGCATCTTTGACCGCACCGTCGGTCAATTTAGCCTCCATGAGACCACCTCGAACAATGGTTTCAGGCTGATTGACTTCGCCGCGGCGCGAAACACCTCGACATCCAGAAGGCCACATGGCTGTCCCCTGATCAAAAAACGCGCAACCAGATTGATCACGTTGTGATAGACGGAAGGCATGCCTCAAGCGTGATGGACGTGCGTACGTTTCGTGGAGTCAACATAGACTCGGACCACTATCTTGTCGCAGCCAAGATACGCATGCGGCTATGCCATGCGAAAAACATACGCCACATCATGCAACGAAAGCTTGACGTCACTTAGCTGCGATCACAACGGACAGCAATGGCCTACTCCACTCACCTCTCGGAACTGCTCCTCCAACCTTCCCCTCTCCCTGTTGACGCCGGCGGACTCTGGGCGCACATATCCCACTCCATGCGAGCTGCTGATGAAACAGCCATTGGGTTCAAGCGCCCTCCCACACGGAACCAATGGTATGACGAGGAGTGTCGCGTCGCAGCTGCGGCAAAAAACGCCGCCTACAGAAAAACGCTGCAGTCTGGCGCAACGCGAGCTACGTGTGAACGTTACAGGGAGAAAAGGAAGGAAGAGAGGCGGCTTTTCAGACGGAAAAAGCGGGAGCAAGAAAAGCGAGAGTGCGAGGAACTTGAGGTGTTGCAAGACAGGAATGATGCTCGAAAATTTTACCAACAAGTGAACCGTCTGACACAAGGTTTCAAGACCGGAGCATCTAACTGTCGAGACGATAATGGAAATCTGGTTACAGATACGCAGTGAACGCTGAGGTTATGGAGGGCGCATTTCTCCAAGCTGCTAGCAGGCGATGACGGCACCAATCCCGCCGATGGAGGATTGCGATTACGCGACTCAAAAACAACAAAGCAGCCGGTGCTGATGGACTGCCTGCAGAGTTGTTTAAGGCCGGCGGCGAAGGGCTGATAAGGTGCATGCATCAGCTCTTGTGCAAAATATGGCTAGAAAAAAGCATGCCCAACGATTGGAATCTCAGGGTCCTTTGTCCTGTACTGAAGAAAGGCGACCAGACGATATGCGCCAACTACCGGGGAATCAGCCTGATCACCATCTCATACAAGGTCCTATCGAGCGTTATATGTGAACGACTGAAGCCGTATGCCAACACACTGATCGGACCTTATCAGTGCGGCTTCAGACCTGGTAAATCCACCATAGACCAGATCTTCACATTGCGCCAAATCCTGGAAAAAACCCACGAAAATGGAATTGACACACACCATCTCTTTGTCGATTACAAAGCTGCATTCGATTACCCGACTAGGGAAAGCCTATATGCCACCATGTCTGAGTTCGGTATTCCTGCAAAGCTGATACGTCTTTGCAGGATGACATTGAGCAGCACCATCAGCTCTGCCAAGGTAGGAGCGAACCTCTCCGAACCTTTTAATACCGTTCGAGGTTTCAGACAAGGCGATAACTCGACTAGGGAAAGCCTATATGCCACCATGTCTGAGTTCGGTATTCCTGCAAAGCTGATACGTCTTTGCAGGATGACATTGAGCAGCACCATCAGCTCTGTAGGAGCGAACCTCTCCGAACCTTTTAATACCGTTCGAGGTTTCAGACAAGGCGACCCTCTGTCGTGCAACCTCATTAACTTCGTGATGGAAGGGGTTCTGCGGAAAGCCGGTGTTCATCGATCTGGCACTATTTTTTATAAAGGTGTCCAGCTCCTTGCTTATGCCGATGATATTGACATCATTGGCCGTAGCAAGCGTGATGTCACTGCTGCATTTTCCGCTATCGAAAAGGAGTCAGCAAAAGTGGGTTTGGCGGTAAACGAGGGCAAGACGAAGTATATGCTGTCGACAAGAAGGGAGACGCGGCGCCTAGACTCCCATGTGGTAGCCGACAGCTATAACTTCCAAGTGGTCAAGGAGTTCACGTACCTTGGCACCGCCATTAACACCAAAAATGACGTCAGCCTGGAGATCAAGCGAAGAATCACACTTGCCAATGAGTGCTACTTTGGTCTGAGTAGGCAAATGTGCAATAGAGATCTCTCTCGCCGAACAAAACGAACACTCTACAAGACACTCATCCTGCCCGTGCTCTTATATGGCGCAGAGCATGGGTAATTTCACAGACGGATGCAGCAGCGCTTGGAGTGTTCGAGAGAAAGATTCTTCGCAAGTTCTTCGGTCCCGTTCGGATTGGGGACGACTTTCGCATTCGAATGAACCACGAGCTGTACGAGTTGTACGATGACGTGGACGTGGTCCGGCGCATCACGATACAACGTCTGCGCTGGCTCGGCCACGTTGTGCGTATGGATGAAGAAGCTCCAGCTCAGAAGGTATTCGAAGCGAGGGTCGACTATGGGCGACGACGAAGGGGACGACCAAATCTTCGATGGAAGGACCAAGTAGAGAAGGACCTTACTCTACTGGGTATTTCCAATTGGAGGAGGCGCGCGAAGAGCAGAGGCGCCTGGAGGGAGACGCTGAGGTCGGCCAAAACCCGAAATGGGTTGTAGTGCCACCTAATAAAAATTTGAGTCTTGTATGCTTTTACAGTTTCTTCTCCTTTTTTTAATTCTGGTTCATTCGTTCTTTGTTTATTAATTTGTTTTGCTGCTTCATATTATTTTTCTTAGTTCTAACTTACATTGACAATGATGTGGCCACCTTTTCTGATGGGGCGGGGTTGTTCCTTTTTGTAGCTGCTAATGGTGCTCCGTGATCCATACCTCCTGGAGAGTATTCTGCGAACGGATCTTGCACAATTTGTGGTCCACCGATGCAACCTCACGCTTTCCACTCGCTAAATGAATGGCTCTGGAATGGGTTTATGCTGGCTAACTTAATTGCCGAGATTGTTCGAACTGTTCCTTCAACCAACTAACTTAATGGTCGTGAGATTTTGCAAATTTAATTGCCGTTGTTGCACAGGTCAAATTAATGTCATTTGTCTTGGTTGCACTTGGTCAAATTAATGTCCGTTGGCTTAATGTTGATGATCACGAGTCTCTATTTGGGATAATAACTGTGAATCGCGCACTTAGTGAACGTTTTGCACTTTCAATACACGATTCGCTTTCACGCACTTAGAAACTGTTTTGCTCTATCGATACGCGAACTTTCCGGTCCCTGCTCGGGCGCCAGTTAATTATTTATTTTGAAATGATTTCAAACAATATTTGATTTATGGTTCCGACTGGAACTGTTCTTTATTGAAATCAAAGTAGAGACTAAACTCTATTTCTAAAGTTAGCCCTATTTAAACCTGTGAGTTTCAGCAGCGGCGTTGACTGCGCTGCTCCTGATTGGTGAATTGGGTGCAGTACTCGATGTTCTTGGAAGGGCTTGCACCGGCATGTGACGGATGAGTTGGGCAACTTCGTTTTGGTCTTCTAGCAATCTTGCAGGTGCACTCGGCGCATGCAGGAAATTGGTCAGACGCTGAGTCTGATTATTGGGCTTGTGGGATTTATTAATACGTAATGGCTTATGTGTTAACTGGTGCACTCAGTGCATGCAGGAAATTGGTCGGACGCCGAGTCTGCATATTGGACTCGTGGGATTTGCAGTTCGTAATATTTTCAGCGTTAACTTACAACTGAAATTGACAGTTTGCGTAAGCAACTAGAAGCAGCCTATATCGACGATGGCCTAGACATTGATAACGCAGAAAAGTTCGCAACAAAAGAAACTATATCAGCTATGACAAAAAATTGCGAATATGAGAAGCTTCGCATAATACTTGAAGCCAATTTAAGTAATGTAATGTAGCACCGAAATGACCGAGCCCAAGTACAATATTGTACCCGAAAGGTAGAAACCGAATTAATAACAACTAAAATGTTTACAAGCAAAATCTTAGATTGAAGGATGATGAGCCCGTCCTCAAAATCAAGTAGAGAAAATTCAAGCCGAAGTACAAAAGTTAATATACGACAAAATTGTCAAACCATCAGTCTCAGAATTTAATTGCCCACCTTATTAGTCCCGAAAAAGTGTCTTCCGGACTCTGATAAGAAAAAATGGCGACTATTAATTGACTATCGTCAAATTGATAAGAAACTATTGTCAGATAAATTTCCATTACCTAGAATTTTTTTTATTAACTCCTTTATATATTACAATCTATTCAATAGAATAATAAGTAATTTTTATGGAAAACAACATGTGGGCTTAACTAATTACCAAGACCATTGTATTGGAATAACTTTTTATACCATTTTCCCATTGAAAATGGCTAAAAAAATGGTATACCAACTTTGTGAAAATGTATGTAACAGGCAGAAGGAGGCGTGGCAGACCATACAAAGCATATATATTCTGGATCAGCATCAATAGCCGAGTCGATTTGGTCATGTCTGTCTGTCTGTCCGTCTGTATGAACGCACAGATCTCAGCTACTAAAAAAGCTAGAGACACCAGACTTGGTGGGAGTGTGCGTGTATTGAATACGCAGATCGAGCTTATTTCAAACTTTATGTGCCACGCCCACCGCCCACCGCAAATCGATAAAAGCGTTTTTCGATTTTTTGCAAATAATTCAATAACGAAAAAAGATAAACGCATCAAATTTGGTTGGAGGGTGTCTGGCAACATTATGCAGAAGTTGGATTTTAAACTTTTGGATGCCACGCCCACCGCCTCCAGAAAACACATTTGTATAGTTTAAAAGAACACTAGAAAAGCTAGAAGCACTAAATTTGATAGTAAGGTGCCTGGCAACATAACGCAGAATGCGGATCTTAAAATTTTTGATGCCACGCCCACCGCCCCCTAAAATCGATTTTGTAAAATTATTATTAGGTGGCACTACAACCCATTTCGGGTTTTGGCCGACCTCAGCGTCTCCCTCCAGGCGCCTCTGCTCTTCGCGCGCCTCCTCCAATTGGAGATTTTGTAAAATGGTAAATCAAATTATAGGAAAAGTAGAAAATTTTCCGGATTTTTTTTTTTGAAGTATTATTGTAGATAATAATAATATCAACCAACCTTATAAATTTAAATCTGACCGGACAATAAACATAGAAGTTATAGGCACGAGACGTTTCCCTTACAGCAGCAGAGGCCTGACGCCGACTGAGCACGCAAAGTCGTCGTGTAGTCAGCGTGCAGTCGGCATGTGCTATTAGCGTCATGTCTTCATGTCTTCAAAAATATGCGATGCGTTGCTATTAATTCTCCGAATAAAAAAAATTAATATTAAGAATTATTTTTGAACAGCCATAGGTAAATGGTATCTTACAGTTGCGTGCACTCGACTGTAGCTTTCTCCACTTGTTATTCTTGTTGGGGTAGTTATTTTCTTTTTTCTGTCTTCCTTGTTTATTTCAATGCATTTTTCAAACCATGACATTGTTATTGTTAAGGTCTCTTAAAGTGGGTTTGCTGCTCGTTTGTCTGTGTAGCTAGAGGCCATTAGCACTGTATCGTCAGCAAAGGTTGCAATCATGGAACCATGGGTCAGTGGGTTTGGGATGTCTGCTGTGAATAAAAGGTATAATATTGGTCCAGGCATAAGATCTGAACGTTCATCGTCGCATTTGATATAGTTGGTCAAGTAACTTTTTAGTATAGTTAATAGATTAAGTGGTAGGTAGGTGTGAAGCTTATGGAGTAACATATACATACAGGACATATGCCATAATTTGTCAAACGCCTTTGCAATGTCTATGTATACTGCTACGCAAACTTTCTTGTTGTCAAAGTCTTCTGATATTTTGTTGATAACTCAGTGCAATTGCGGCACCGTTGAGTGTTTTTTTTTTTCGAAAACCAAATTAATGGGGTGGGATCACATTTTTTTCTATTAGGATAGGGTTAGTTCAGTCTATTAATTTTTTTCAAAAATTTTTGATAGAATTGGTAACAGGCTGATTGGTCTATATGAGCTAACAAGAGCTGCACTTTTATGGGGTATTGGGATTGCTGTAATCTCAGCAATTTTCCAAGTTAAAGGGAAGAATTTCAGTCTTATCACTGCCTTAGAAATGTCTCTTATAAACCTAATCGTATTGTCTGTTAGCTCTTTTAGTGTTTCACCACTGATTTGGTCATAGCCCGGTGTCTTTTTGTCTTTGACTTTTAATATTTGTTTTCAATGTTTTGCTTGTCCATGCTGTTTTAAAAATTTCCTCGAAATGTTCGGCGAGTGTGTCAACTTTTTCTTTGTTTATTCTTGCCCATGAGTTTTTCTTTGTCTTTATTGGATGTTTATGTATAGTTGCTTTTGTCAGTTTTTTTGTCGTTTTCCATAGGGAGTAGTTTGTAGATGTTGTTGTTCCCAGACTTTCCAACCGTCTCCTGATTTGGTTGTCGTTGTACTCTTGTAGTGTTTGTTTGAGATCTTTTGTTGTACGGTTTAGCTTGGCCTTGTCATTTGGGTGCTTGGTGGTTTACCATATTTTTCTTAGTGAGCGTTTATGTTTGATTTTGTCTAATATTGTTTTTGTTTGATAATGTCCAACTATTATTGGCTTTGACTATACGACTATACTATTCGAATTGTCTTCCCTTTGCTTTTGTCAAAAGCGATCCCCACAAGGAATGCTTGACGTTGTAGTCTCTCCACGCCAGGTATCGATTCCTAAGCGAATTTAGCTAGTCTAGGTATTGCTCTTTCGTGTTATTAAATTTGGGTGGGCAGTAAGCAGCCGAGATGTTTAGTTGCCCCGATTGTTCCGAGATTGACATTGTCGTGGCTTTTATGTTTTCAGCCTTATAGCATTCTACCTCTACACATTTTAGGTCATTTTTGAATATGATTGCTGTGCCTCCATGGGCTTTGTTGTCTGGGTTGTTTGGGTAGAATATGTTATAGTCAAGAATACTGATGTATGTTTTGTCTGTGGCGTGGGTCTCTGAGTTCAGTATTATGTCAATCCGGCTTTCTTGTAAGAAGTTCTTAATTTCTAGGATATGGCGCGCTAGTCCATTTGAATTCCAGAATGCGATAATCAAACCTAAAATTGATATTTCAGTTCAACTAGGTAGAGCAAAATATTTCTCATGCCTAGACTTAATGTATGGCTTCCACCAAATTGAACTTGAAACAAGAAGAAACCTACAGTCGAGTGCACTCGACATAAGATACCATTTACCTTTGGCTGTTAAAAAGAAAAATTCTTAATATTAATTACTTTTATTCGGCGAACTAATAACAACGCATCACATATTTACGAAGTCAAGTACACATGCATTGTGCGTGCGCATTTATCACTTTGTATCCCAGGTTCAAATGCCAGTTTCATTTTCTTTTTGAATTGGTAAAAACAATTGATCTTTCTTTTTTTTTTTGCATCATCCATGATTGAAAATATCATACTATATTTTTCAGTAAATTGCAAATACAGGGTTTCCCATATTCGACGGACCCATGCAGCATTTTCCATCGTTTTCGCCAACATTTCGGCCGAAATAGCGGCTATTTCTTCACGAATGTTGTCCTTGAGCTCTTCTAGGGTCCTTGGCTTGTTAACGTAAACCTTTGACTTCAAATATCCCCACAAGAAGAAGTCAGGCGGCGTCAAATCGGGCGAACGCGGTGGCCAGTCCAAATCACCATTTTTCGACACCATTTTCGTCCGATCGCCTTGGTCGACTTTTATTTGGCCTCTTCGGATTAGAAAGAGCCTCACCAGTCGTAAATTTTTCGTATAAACGCTTAATGGTGTTCTTAGAAGGCGCACTTTTCACATTTTTTAATTTTTTAAAAGCACGTTGAGTTTTCACAATTGACTTGTTCTGTTGAATGTAAATTTCAACTATTTCAGAGCGCTCGCGTGGCGTGTATTGTTCCATGGTAAAAATCTGCTTGGACTGACGCTTCAAACGCGGTATGTCATTAAGCGATCTGGCATCTCTGTCAAAAGTTATGGCGTCGTCAGATGGGTCCGTCGAATATGGGCAACCCTGTATAATAATAAAAAAAAAAAAAAACAATTCGCATTAAAAAGAAAAAAGTGGTCCCGCGTCAGGGCTCGAACTCACGGCCTCACGAATTCTTGAATTTGCGAGCCAAGCCTCTAACCACCAGACCACACAGGATTACGCAACGCGATCGGAAAATGAAGCTTTTATTGACTCCGGACCTCTGCTGCGTCGGTTCAACGTGTTAGTTGGGAATCACTAGCACCCATAACTTTGTATGGGGAATTCTAACTCCTAAAACTTCTTTGTTTATTGTCCGATCGGTTTGTAATTTATAGGGTAGATCAGTACTCTGGGAAGCTTCCAGAATGCCTTTTTTCTACTTTTCTTATTATTCAATAAAAACGATTTATGGGGGCGGTGGACGTGGTATCCAAAATTTGAAAATCTGCATTCTGCGTTATGAGACCTGCGTTATGATACCAAATTTGGTGCTTCCAGCTTTTCTAGTGATCTTTAAATTAAAAAAATTCGTTTTATAGGGGCGGTGGGCGTGGCATCCAAAAGTCTAAGATCCAACTTCTTTTCGTTATTGCATTATTTGCAATAAATGGAAAAACTAATTTACCGATTTACGGAGGCGGTGGGCGTGGCACATCAAGTTTGAAATAAACTTCTTATGTGTATTCAACACACGCACACTCCTACCAAATCTGGTGCCTCTAGCTCTTTTAATAGCTGAGACATCTGTGTGTTCACACAGACGGACAGACGGACTTGACCAAATCAACTCGGCTATTGATGCATATATATATATTTATATATATATATATATATATATATATATACTTTGTATGGTCTGCCACGCCTCCTTCTGCCTGTTACATACATTTTCACAAAGTTAATATACCAGTTTTCACCCATTTTCAATAGGTAAATGGTATAAAAAATTATAGAAATATAACGTCATTTTTAACGAAAAATGGCTCGTATCGCTTTACGCGATTACCATTTGGCATAAAAATAGCCCCAAACTCTTTTTAATGAATGATGACAATATCATTTTCTGGTCTCGAACCATCGCAAGCATTTCTTTATATGGATGACTTAATAGTAATCGGTTGTTCCGAGAAACATAGGGTCAATGACTTAACTGATGTTTTGATAAATGTAGGAAATTCAAACTGAAACTATATACGGAAAAATGTTCATTTTTCATCCATGAAGTAACATTTATGGGACACAAATGCAATGATAAAGGAATGTGCCTGACGATGAAAAATACGACGTCATAAAAAATTACCCAGTTTCACATCATGCAGACAGCGCAAAACGATTCGTTACATTTTGCTATAGGTGTTCTATAAAAAACTTTGGCGACTATTTACGTCACATAACGAGATTATGTAAAAAACACGTAAAATTCGAATGAACATCTGAATGCCTTCGATCACCTTAAAATGGCACTAACAAATCCAACCTTGTGACAATATCCAACCTTCTTGAAAGAATTCGGCATAATAACAGATGCAAGTACGCACGCGTGTGGAGAGGTATTAACTTACAACCATAATTTACTCCAACTTCCAATTGCATATGCATCAAGATCCATTACTAAAGGAGAAAGTAACAAGAGTACAACTGAGCAAGAGTAAACAGCTATTCACTGGGTAATAACAAGTTTCCGACAATATATTTATGGTAACCACTTCACGGTCAAAACGGATCACAGACCACTAACTTATCTATTTTCAATGGTCAATCCGAGTTCTAAGTTAACACGTATGAGGCTTGAATTAGAGGAATATAATTTTCCGGTAGAATGTCTGAAGGGTAAAGACAATAATGTAACGATCAAAGAACTACAAAATATAACAGGAAATATAATGAAAGTTACTACGAGACAAGCAAGTAGACAAGAATCCTGCACAGAAGAAAAAGAAATAGAATTGATAAGGCAATCTCTAGAAAAAGCTTCAAACGTATACCAAATTATGAATAATGACGAGGTATGATGCCATTCCAATACCAAACAAAAGTGCAAACACTGTGGTTCAAGCTATATTCGAATTTTATATTCTGAAGTTCGGTCCATTGAACCCGTTCATAACGGACATGGGTACAGAATATACGAATTCAATTATAAATGAATTGTGCAATTATATAAAAATAAACAACATAACATCAACTGGACATTATCACCAGGCAGTCGGAACAGTCGAATGAAGTCACAGAACTTTTATTGAGTACATACGATCATACATCACGGTTGATAAACAAATTGGGACGTATGGCACATAGTTATTGTCCATATGTACTAATTTTTGGCAAAACACACAATTTACTAAAAGACTTTAATAGTATAAAAAAAATAGACCCACTATGCAATGTAGAAGATTATACTAAAGAAGTTTAAGTTTAAATTAGGAACAGCATATAAAAGATCCAAAATAATAATAATAAAACATAGGGCAAAAAATAAAAAACTTTTTAAAAAAAGGTTAAAGATTTGCATTTAAAATTAGGAGATAAGGTTTTATTACGAAACGAAACTGGTCATAAATTGGATCCAAAATATATATACAACAACATAGAAGAAGAAGGGATAACATAGAAAAAGAAGGGATAACATAGAAGAAGAAGGGATAACATTTTAATTAAAGATTACAAAAATAATACCCAAAAAGTCCACACAAAAATGTAAAACAAAGAAAACTTAAAATTTTCCACAGAAATTTAATATCAATGGTCTAATCAGCTGATGAAAATAATACCAGGTCTAGGCATATGAAACTGCGTTTTGCTTCATTGTGGAAATGGCAAGGACATTGAAGTACTCGAGCTGCGAAGTTGATTTTCCAGATGCAATGTGGGTAGAGCTAGTGACGACAGGAGTCAGTCAACATTCTTAATAGAACCGGCAGAATTCAGTCCCTGCGAGTTGTTGATGGGGAAGAAACCCAGGATCAAACATCTCCGCATAGTTGGATCCTCCTGCAACGAAAAAAACTTCCACACAAGGGAAAGCTGACGAGCCAACCAATTTCCCTTACAGACAGGCAGTTGGAGCATTGATGTACCTGATGCTTGGCACGAGAGCAGATATGGCATACAGTATGTTGTTCATTTCGAGAACACTGGAAAATCCTTCTCAAGAGGATGTCGTGCGAGTCAAAAGAGTCTTTCGATTTATAGCAGGAACTCTGGACCTGGGAATCGTATACCGAAGCAATGTGGAAGTGATGCAGACTTTGGTGGTTTTATCAAGATAGGGCGTTCTACTTCTGGAATCGTCATGAAGTATGCAGAAGGCGCAATTTCCTGGACAAGGTTACGACAAGCAGTTATTGCGACCTCAACTACCGAAGCAGAGATTATCGCAGCGAACGAGGGAGCCAAAAAAGCCATTTGGTTAAGCAGACTCTTCAGAGGGATCGACAATTCTACAGCAGTGAGACTGGCTTAAAATCCAAAGTTTCACCGCAGAACCAAACATATTTCCATCAAACACTTTTTTATAAGAGAAAAAGTGGCAGAAGGGAAATTTGGCGTTCAACAAATCGCCAGAAGATCAATTGGCGGACATCCTTACGAGAAAACTCCTGAAGATTCTTTCTTACTCGTACTTACTTAATCTTGTCACAAAAAACAAAGTCATGACACATGAAGAACAGGCAGCGGCTATTCTTTATAAACAAATTAGGAATGAAGTCCTATATGCGTTCATGTCAGGCTTTAGGAGGTCTCTTAAGTGTTACGTTATACCGGCACAACCCAAAGATTTGCCACCAACCTTAGCATTGGCTTGTAAGGCTGAAAATAGTAACGAAAGAAGCGTGTTCGCTGCGACATATTCCAAAGAGATTGAAGACAAAAACCATGCAAGCGAAAGTTATAGGCAAGGTAAAAACACCCTAGCCAGACAGAGAAAAAGCTACGAAAATAATCCGCACTTTGTAGCAAGGAAGGGCGAGGATAAGCAACATGGTGAGTCGGTGACAAAACCAGGTATCAAAGAGGCCATAGTACAAAACCAGTTCCAACCCATGGAGCTCGATCCATCAGTCTCCAAGTTTAGGCTACCCGCTTATTAAATGCCGTAAGGTAACGCCACTAATGGCCAACCACAGAGTAGGCAGAATACATCAACACGTATTTCAGGGCAAGGACGAAAAAGGTTAAAAAACGTTACTTAAATGTCTTCTAGCCAAGAAGAACAGGAATATGCAACTGCTGCCGAGGCAGCAGTTGATGACATAGATGATGAAAGCGATTCATCAGTAGGCTTTGACTCTGCTTTTTTTAGGGAACTGGCGTTCGTCGAGCGACGATTGGATGATTCCTAAAGGAGTTAAAAAACGTAACAACTGTCGACACCCCATTTACTGTGAATTCCATACATGTATCCAGAAAAATTTTTTTTTTAACTTGCTTTTATTTATTGAATCTTCTCTTAATTCTGAGACTAACAATAAGTTTACGAATCTTAGTCGCGATGTATGTTTTCGTTGCGAACGTACCACGGTGCCCAGGTGATGGTTCTCAAGATCTTCGACTGAACTCGTTGGACTATATCAATATTGCTATTGCTAGCATTCCCCCATAACTGGGAGCCGTACATTCATATACGTTTTAGTACCGAGTTATACAGCAGGACTTTATATTCAAGGCTAAGGGGAGACCAAGCGTTGATAAGCCAATGAAGGCTGCTGGCTTTTAGTTTAAGGTGTGTTCTTTTGGCTTGAATGTGCCGGCGCCATGTGAGTCTTCTGTCTAGGTGTACTCTTAGAGATGTCACTTCATTTGCTTGCGGGAGTAGAGTGTTGTTAAACGTTAGCGGCGGGCAGTTTTGCCTGTTCAGGGTGAATGTAACGTGCTTGCATTTCTGTTCGTTCACTTTAATTCGCCAATCTGATAGCCATTTTTCCACATCGACCAAATGAAGAGCTAGCTGCGCAGTTGCTTGCCTCGGGCATTTTGAGCGGCTAAGAATAGCTGTATCATCAGCAAACGTAGATGTTGTAAGTCGTGTGCTTGTCGGGATGTCTGCTGTGTAGAGGACGTATAGTGTTGGCCCTAGCACGCTTCCTTGAGGAACTCCAGCTCCAACAGTGTAATCGTCAGATATAGCAGTGTTGCATCTCACAACAAATTTTCTGTCGTAAAGGTAACACTCTAAAAGCTTGTGGGTATTATTCGGGAGCATTTTCTTGATCTTGTACATTGCTTGGGAGTCCAAATTGGTGTGACGGGATTCCTTCCTGGAATCTAAGGTATGTGTTTATCCGAGTCAAAGCGCATTTTTCAAAGAGTTTCGATAAGCATAAGAGTAGGCTTATAGGTCTATACGACGTGGGGATTGTGTGATCTTTTCCCGGCTTTGCTATCATTATTATAATTGACTTTTTCCATCTCACTGGATAGTAGCCAAGTTTTGCGATAGCATTGAAAAGCTGGGTGATAGTGCAAACGGCGCAATATGGAAGCTCGATGATAATTTTGGGCGTTATGTGGTCGCAGCCCGGGGATTTTTTCGGATTCAGTTGATTTTTGATGATGCTAACGAAATTCAATTGGCTCATGTTGAAGCTGAGGCTCATATGGGAGAGTCGGCAAAGTAAACCCACTAGTGGCAGGATTCGGTTGGAAGACATTTTTAAGGTGGTTGGAAAACGTGTTGGCTCTGTCTGCATCGCTGCGCGCCCAGCCACCTGTGGGATTTCTAATAGGCATCACGGTTTCTTTCGGTGAGCTCAGAGTTGGGTGAGCTCTCCATAGTGAGTGTTTTGTACTAGAAGTACACAATTGCTCTATGTAGTGGCGGTGGACGTATGCTTCTTCTTGCTGTAGAGCCTTAGTAAGTTCACGTGAGGCATGTCTTAAACTTTGCTTAGCAGATGGCGATCTGTGGATTTGCCATTCTCGACGTAAGCGTCGCTTTTCGAGGACAAGCTTCTCGATTTGTAGATTTGTTTTCTTTTGATTGCCTTGTTTATTTATAATTTGAGGTGTTTAAGCCCGAGCTGCAGAGACAATTACAGACTCCAGTGAATTAACAAAGCTGTCTACGTCTGCTTCATTGTTGAGATGAGGACTTAGCTCAATGTGTGAGCTAATATACTTTCTGTATTTAACACAATTGGTTTTCTGTGAGGTCATTTTTATACCATTTACCCATTGAAAATGGGTAAAAAATGGTATATTAACTTTGTGCAAATGTATGTAACAGGCAGAAGGAGGCGTGGCAGACCATACAAAGTATATATATTCTTGATCAGCATCAATAGCCGAGTCGATTTGGTCATGTCCGTCTGTCTGTCCGTCTGTCCGTCTGTATGAACACACAGATCTCAGCTATTAAAAGAGCTAGAGGCACCAGACTTGGTGGGAGTGTGCGTGTATTCAATACACACAAGAAGTTTATTTCAAACTTGATGTGCCACGCCCACCGCTTCCGCAAATCGATAAATGCGTATTTCGATTTTTTCCAAATAATTCAATAACGAAAAGAGATAAACGCACCAAATTTGGTAGGAGGGTGTCTTGCAACATTATGCAGAAGTTGGAATTTAGAATTTTGGATGCCACGCCCACCGCCTCTAAAAAACACATTTTTATAGTTTAAAAGAAAACTAGAAAAGCTAGAAGCGCCAAATTTGAAAGTAAGGTGCCTGGTAACATTACGGAGAATGTTTGATTTTCAATTTTTGGATGCCACGCCCACCGCCCCCACACTATTGCATTTTAAGAAAAGTAGGGAAATAACAAAACATTTTTTTTAACACTCTTGTAGCTTACCATAGTACAGATCTACCCTATAAATTTCAATCCGATCGGACAATAAACACAGAAGTTATAGGCACGAGAAGTTTCGCTCACAGCAGTAGAGGCCCGACGCCGACGCCGACGCCGACTGCGCACGCCGACTGCGCACGCCGACTGCGCACGCCGACTGCGCACGCACAGTCGTCGTGTAGCCAGTGTGCAGTCGACATGTGCCATTAGCGTCAATGCATGTGAATTTGTCCTCGAAAATATGCGATGCGTTGTTATTCGCCGAATAAAAGTAATTAATATTAAGAATTAGTTTTTAACAGCGAAAGGTAAATGGTATATTACTGTCGAGTGCACTCGACTGTAGCTTTCTTCACTTGTTAATGATTGTTCCAATGTTCCTGGATGTCGGAGTAGAATAAACAGGACAGGCGAGTGATCAGATGAAAGATCTGAAAGGCATTCGGCGCTTATCAGATTTTTAGAAATGTTTTTGGTAATTGCAAAGTCCATTAAATCAGGTAGTTTCTTTGGGTCTGTCGGCCAGTATGTTGATGTGCCAGAAGAAACATAGTCGAGCTTGTTCTTGGCTTTTATAATTGCATTTTAGAGCTGCTTGCCTTTTGGAGTCACGAGACGAGATCCCCAATGTGTGTGCTTGGAATTGTAGTCTCCTGCTGCTATGATGTGGTCTCCTAGTGAGTTGAAAAACTGCATAAACTCATCTTCAGCTATAGTGAAGCGTGGGGGGCAGTATACGGCGGCTAGTGTAAATTGGTTGCCAGTATTTGTAGTTGTATATTTATAGATGTGGCCTGTAGGTAGTTTTTAGCAAATTTGTTATGATAGTGGTGCTTAATACGGCTTCTGATTAGAATTCCAGTCCCACCATGTGCTTTACTATCTGGATGATTTGTTCCGTAAAAAGAATATCCTCGTAGTTAAAAATTGTATTTGTTTGTTAGGTGTGTTTCAGAGAGCAGCATTACGTCGATTTGGTTGTCTAGTAGGAATTGAGCTAACTCAAGTTTATGCTGCGAAACGCCGTTAGCGTTCCACGTAGATATCCGTAGGGAAGCCATTATTTGGATTGTTGTGAAACCAGCATTTGAATCAATATAAACCACATAAATTCCGTAAGGCTTTGTTGTAGGCTGTATATCATAGTTTCGAAGTTGCTTTTTGGCTGCTCCGGCGATTGATGCTGCTGAGCCGTGTTCACTTTCAACATTTTATTTTGGGTGCGGGCAGTAATTCCTCTCTGATGGATGCGGCTTTTCAGATCCTTATAAACTGGGCAACCTCTATAGTTAGCAGTGTTATTGCCACCGCAGTTGCCGCACTTTTTCAAGTTGCAGTCATCTTTGCCCGCTGGGCAGTGTGCGGAATCATGAAGCTCTCCACAAACTACACACACCGGGCGCAGTTTACACAATGACCTTGTATGACCATATTCTTGGCAGCTCGCACATTGTACCGGACCATTGCGTTTGTGCGGTTCCTCAACTGTAATTCGGCGGTGCAGCAGGAACTGAAGATTGTATACAGGGTGCACTTCGTATTTCTTCAGGGGTTTATTTTCTGGTTTGAGTGGCTGCGGCTTTCTATTCTTGTTAAGGATATTGAAGACTGTCTTTGCGCTAAATCCCTTCTCTTGTAGCGCCTTTGTTATCTCTGCTGGCGTTACTTCAAATTCTATGACCTTAAGTAGGACTTGCAGTCCTTTGCTGCTTTTTAGCTGATACGTGTAAAAGTTCTTTTTATTCTCGGTAAGATATTTCGATTATACTCTGTAATTGTCTTCAGACTTCATTTGAACTTTTGTTTCCTGAATGTTGCCTTTTACAAGGGGTATTATGTGGAAGTTATCCTTGCCAAAAAGCTCTATAATTTTGTTGACAAGAACATTGGAAGTTTTTTCTCGTATATAGATAGGCGGAGGCTTTGGCTTCTTTTTCTCGACTTCAGTAGTTGCAGCTGCCTCAACCTCGTAGGCGTCTGTCAAGATTTTAAATCGGTTTGAGTTCATGTCTGTTTCTATTGCAGCTAGGCTTGCATTGCCACGGGTTATTTTGCGTTGAGAATTCGGGGGGCTCATCCAGAAAATCAAATAGAAATGTTCAATGAAAATGTTTGGAAAAGTTTCCCTTGACACATTCGATGCTATCGTAAGTTTCAACCTGCTAACGCAGGCTGGTATAACCTTGAATCTTGTCAATAACAATATTACCTATGGAAACAAGTGAGATGTTGAAATTCCATTTAGGCGACGTGTGAAATCGTGTAGACGACACAGAGTGGTCCACGATAGTGTAAGAGGTAAGTTTAAAACAAGTGAAAAAACGACAGTCAAGTGCACTCGACTGTAAGATACCATTTACCTTCGGCTGTTAAAAAAAAATCTTTATATTAATTACTTTTATTCGGCGAACTAATAACAACGCATCGCATATTTTCGAAGTCAAATACACATGCATTGACGCTAATGGCACATGCCGACTGCACGCTGAATGCGCATCTCACACATTGGGTCCCAGGCACGAATCCCAGTCAGTGCAGGTTTCTTATTTGGAAATGCTAAAAACAATTCGTCTTTCTTATTTTTTTTTAAACCTTCAATTCTGGTTGCGCGTCCCTCAAGTCGGCCGCTGGGTGGGTAGGTCATTGCGACGAACACGTGATTGGTTGCTCAACCTTGTTAGACCTCTCGCCAGGTGGTTAGGGTGCATCAGTAGCTTGGTAAGGTACTTTTCCTTCTATTCTGCGATCACTTCCTTGACCGGTAGAATGTTTTAGTCGCGATGTATGTTTTCGTTGCGAACGTACCACGGTGCCCAGGTGATGGTTCTCAAGATCTTCGACTGAACTCGTTGGACTATATCAATATTGCTATTGCTAGCATTCCCCCATAACTGGGAGCCGTTCATCCATATACGTTTTAGTACCGAGTTATACAGCAGGACTTTATATTTAAGGCTAAGGGGAGACCAAGCGTTGATAAGCCACTGAAGGCTGCTGGCTTTTAGTTTTAGGTGTGTTCTTTTGGCTTGAATGTGCCGGCGCCATGTGAGTCTTCTGTCGAAGTGTACTCCTAGAGATGTCACTTCAGTAGAGTGTTGTTTAACGTTAGCGGCGGGCAGTTTTTCCTGTTCAGGGTGAATGTAGCGTGCTTGCATTTCTGTTCGTTCACTTTAATTCGCCAATCTGATAGCCATTTTTCCACATCGACCAAATGAAGAGCTAGCTGCGCAGTTGCTTGCCTCGGGCATTTTGAGCGGCTAAGAATAGCTGTATCATCAGCAAACGTAGATGTTGTAAGTCGTGTGCTTGTCGGGATGTCTGCTGTATAGAGGACGTATAGTGTTGGCCCTAGCACGCTTCCTTGAGGAACTCCAGCTCCAACAGTGTAATCGTCAGATATAGCAGTGCTGCATCTCACAACAAATTTTCTGTCGTAAAGGTAACACTCTAAAAGCTTGTGGGTATTATTCGGGAGCATTTTCTTGATCTTGTACATTAAGCCTTCTAGCCTGACTCTATCAAATGCTTGGGAGTCCAAATTGGTGTGACGGGATTCCTTCCTGGAATCTAAGGTATGTGTTTATCCGAGTCAAAGCGCATTTTTCAAAGAGTTTCGATAAGCATAAGAGTAGGCTTATAGGTCTATACGACGTGGGGATTGTGTGATCTTTTCCCGGCTTTGCTATCATTATTATAATTGACTTTTTCCATCTCACTGGATAGTAGCCAAGTTTTGCGATAGCATTGAAAAGCTGGGTGATAGTGCAAACGGCGCAATATGGAAGCTCGATGATAATTTTGGGCGTTATGTGGTCGCAGCCCGGGGATTTTTTCGGATTCAGTTGATTTTTGATGATGCTAACGAAATTCAATTGGCTCATGTTGAAGCTGAGGCTCATAAGGGAGAGTCGGAAAAGTAAACCCACTAGTGGCTGGATTTGGTTGGAAGACATTTTTAAGGTGGTTGGAAAATGTGCTGGCTCTGTCTGCATCGCTGCGCGCCCAGCCACCTGTGGGATTTCTAATAGGCATCACGGTTTCTTTCGGTGAGCTCAGAGTTGGGTGAGCTCTCCATAGTGAGTGTTTTGTACTAGAAGTACACAATTGCTCTATGTAGTGGCGGTGGACGTATGCTTCTTCTTGCTGTAGAGCCTTAGTAAGTTCACGTGAGGCATGTCTTAAACTTTGCTTAGCAGATGGCGATCTGTGGATTTGCCATTCTCGACGTAAGCGTCGCTTTTCGAGGACAAGCTTCTCGATTTGTAGATTTGTTTTCTTTTGATTGCCTTGTTTATTTATAATTTGAGGTGTTTAAGCCCGAGCTGCAGAGACAATTACAGACTCCAGTGAATTAACAAAGCTGTCTACGTCTGCTTCATTGTTGAGATGAGGACTTAGCTCAATGTGTGAGCTAATATACTTTCTGTATTTAACACAATTGGTTTTCTGTGAGGTCATTTTTAATGATTGTTCCAATGTTCCTGGATGTCGGAGTAGAATAAACAGGACAGGCGAGTGATCAGATGAAAGATCTGAAAGGCATTCGGCGCTTATCAGATTTTTAGAAATGTTTTTGGTAATTGCAAAGTCCATTAAATCAGGTAGTTTCTTTGGGTCTGTCGGCCAGTATGTTGATGTGCCAGAAGAAACATAGTCGAGCTTGTTCTTGGCTTTGATAATTGCATTTTAGAGCTGCTTGCCTTTTGGAGTCACGAGACGAGATCCCCAATGTGTGTGCTTGGAATTGTAGTCTCCTGCTGCTATGATGTGGTCTCTTAGTGAGTTGAAAAACTGCATAAACTCATCTTCAGCTATAGTGAAGCGAGGGGGGCAGTATACGGCGGCTAGTGTAAATTGGTTGCCAGTATTTAGTTGTATATTTATAGATGTGGCCTGTAGGTAGTTTTTAGCAAATTTGTTATGATAGTGGTGCTTAATACGGCTTCTGATTAGAATTCCAGTCCCACCATGTGCTTTACTATCTGGATGATTTGTTCCGTAAAAAGAATATCCTCGTAGTTAAAAATTGTATTTGTTTGTTAGGTGTGTTTCAGAGAGCAGCATTACGTCGATTTGGTTGTCTAGTAGGAATTGAGCTAACTCAAGTTTATGCTGCGAAACGCCGTTAGCGTTCCACGTAGATATCCGTAGGGAAGCCATTATTTGGATTGTTGTGAAACCAGCATTTGAATCAATATAAACCACATAAATTCCGTAAGGCTTTGTTGTAGGCTGTATATCATAGTTTCGAAGTTGCTTTTTGGCTGCTCCGGCGATTGATGCTGCTGAGCCGTGTTCACTTTCAACATTTTATTTTGGGTGCGGGCAGTAATTCCTCTCTGATGGATGCGGCTTTTCAGATCCTTATAAACTGGGCAACCTCTATAGTTAACAGTGTTATTGCCACCGCAGTTGCCGCACTTTTTCGAGTTGCAGTCATCTTTGCTCGCTGGGCAGTGTGCGGAATCATGAAGCTCTCCACAAACTACACACACCGGGCGCAGTTTACACAATGACCTTGTATGGCCATATTCTTGGCAGTTCGCACATTGTACCGGACCATTGCGTTTGTGCGGTTCCTCAACTGTAATTCGGCGGTGCAGCAGGAACTGAAGATTGTATATAGGGTGCACTTCGTATTTCTTCAGGGGTTTATTTTCTGGTTTGAGTGGCTGCGGCTTTCTATCCCTGTTAAGGATATTGAAGACTGTCTTTGCGCTAAATCCCTTCTCTTGTAGCGCCTTTGTTATCTCTGCTGGCGTTACTTCAAATTCTATGACCTTAAGTAGGACTTGCAGTCCTTTGCTGCTTTTTAGCTGATACGTGTAAAAGTTCTTTTTATTCTCGGTAAGATATTTCGATTATACTCTGTAATTGTCTTCAGACTTCATTTGAACTTTTGTTTCCTGAATGTTGCCTTTTACAAGGGGTATTATGTGGAAGTTATCCTTGCCAAAAAGCTCTATAATTTTGTTGACAAGAACATTGGAAGTTTTTTCTCGTATATAGATAGGCGGAGGCTTTGGCTTCTTTTTCTCGACTTCAGTAGTTGCAGCTGCCTCAACCTCGTAGGCGTCTGTCAAGATTTTAAATCGGTTTGAGTTCATGTCTGTTTCTATTGCAGCTAGGCTTGCATTGCCACGGGTTATTTTGCGTTGAGAATTCGGGGGGCTCATCCAGAAAATCAAATAGAAATGTTCAATGAAAATGTTTGGAAAAGTTGCCCTTGACACATTCGATGCTATCGTAAGTTTCAACCTGCTAACGCAGGCTGGTATAACCTTGAATCTTGTCAATAACAATATTACCTATGGAAACAAGTGAGATGTTGAAATTCCATTTAGGCGATGTGTGAAATCGTGTAGACGACACAGAGTGGTCCACGATAGTGGAAGAGGTAAGTTTAAAACAAGTGAAGAAAACGACAGTCGAGTGCACTCGACTGTAAGATACCATTTACCTTCGGCTGTTAAAAAAAAATCTTTATATTAATTACTTTTATTCGGCGAACTAATAACAACGCATCGCATATTTTCGAAGTCAAATACACATGCATTGACGCTAATGGCACATGCCGACTGCACGCTGACTGCGCATCTCACACATTGGGTCCCAGGCTCGAATCCCAGTCAGTGCAGGTTTCTTATTTGGAAATGCTAAAAACAATTCGTCTTTCTTATTTTTTATACCATTAACCCATTGAAAATGGGTAAAAAATGGTATATTAACTTTGTGCAAGAGTCTTCGTCTAGCACTCGATCAAGTCTGACGTGTTTATCGCAAAGTGTCTTATCTGTGCTCGAATAAAACAAAACAAAAAAGAAAAAACTTTTTCACTCAAAGTACAATCAACAGCGCTCAAACAAGTGCCGATTTATAATTCTCTCATCATGGCCCCCGGGCCGCCAAACCTAGGGGAAAATCGGTTTGCTTTGCTGGCCGATCCCCCTCAAAATAAAAAACAAAAAGTTGTTCATAATCCAATTACATCATTTCCTGGACTACCGGCCCTGCAACTCCCTAACCCTAAATACTTGGTTATCTCTTCGATGGATGAGTCAAAGCCTCTGACTGAATACTCTTGTTTCGCAATACATCGAGCTCTTCAACTAATCAGCAAGGATATTGTTTCCATCTCAGAGCTTCGAGATGGCAGACTTTTACTCCTCACAAAAGACGCTTTAACAGCCAGCAAGTTTCTCTGTGCATCAGAACTCGTTGGACTATGCAAAATAAAAGCGGTGTTACACGAAACTCTTAACTCCACTAAAGGAACTGTTTACGCTCCCTGTTTAAATAACATCTCCGAAGAAGAAATCCTTAAAGAACTAGGACCCCAAGGAGTTACTGGAATTCACAAATTCTCAAAAATTATAGATGGGAAAGCAAAGCCTTCTGGAGTAGTGCTTCTTACATTCAACCTCTATCACCTCCCGGACTCAATGGATATCTCCTGGTATAAGGCCAAAATACGAGCATACACTCCCAACCCTATGAGATGTAAGAATTGTCAAATTCTTGGTCATACTGCAAAACGCTGCTCCAACCCTTCAATGTGCGCCAACTGTAATCTTCCGTCCCATGACGGCGTGGAATGTACCCGCACTCAATGTGCTAACTGTTCCGAAGAACACGCGTCTACAAGCAGCAACTGTAACAAATTTAAGCAACAAAAAGAAATTCTAAAAATACAATGCCAGACCAAATGCACATATAAAGAAGCAAAACAAGCATTCTTATCTCTAAACCGCACCCAAACCCCAGCCCCCTCTCGGTCATATGCCGGTGTAACAAAACCTACTCAAACGCAAAACATCGAAAAAAAACCAGAAGAAAGTACCGTTTCAACAAGAGCGGCCACATCATATAAACAAACAACTAAAAATAATCACCAGGCCATGCCAAATACAGAAAAATTACTCCACAACAACTCAAACTCAACATTTAACTCAGCTAACGCTGGAACATCCACTCAAATCAATCTAAACCACTCACTAGATAACCCAAATCACTCTCGCACTCAATTAGATAAAAACTCATTAGTTTTTTCTCCCTTAAATGAACTCTCTTCGACTGATATGATTATCAGCGAAGACGAAGATCAAAATAAATAATCAAAATTACCTAATCTATTTGGGCGCGCGGGCGTGTGGTGCGCAATGGCTTTAGCCATCGTTACCTCTCACGTCCCGCCCGCCTGATATAGAAATAACTTCCACCTGTAACATAATCAAAACTGTAATCTCAATACTCTACATTCTTTTCTTTTTTCTTGTAATGTCTCTTTCTATTTTGCAATGGAACATAAACGGCCTATACAATAATTTATTAGACTTACAGGTGCTCATAAAAGAACAAAATCCTGATGTTATTGCTCTACAAGAAACTCATATAAATAAATACAATTCCGCCCCGATCTCTCTCGCTTATTGTCACTATTTCCATAATCTTCCAAATATTTCCACAAATAAGCAAGGCATTGCAATATTAATTAAAAAAAATATTCCGCACAAAATAAGTAGGATAGATTCTAATATTGCATCCATGGCCATAGAAGTCAATATTGGTTTTAAATTCAACATCATAAATATCTATATCCCCCCAGAACAAAAAATTACCTCTGAAAGTCTTCTTAATATATTCAAATCTGTTCCCTCTCCTTTACTGGCAATCGGAGACTTTAATGGATGGAGTCCATTCTGGGGTTCTCCCTCCTCCAATGCAAGAGGCAAAATAATAGAAAACATTATACTTTCCCAAAACTTGTGCTGTATTAACGACAGGCAGCCTACACACTTCTCAACCCACCGATCATTTACACATGTTGACCTTGCTATTTGCTCAGTAGATCTCCTTCCATATATAAATTGCGTCACACTTAATAATCTTTACGGTAGTGATCATTTCCCAATTTCTTCAACAATAACCTCTGGACATTCCCATAGTTCTAGCTTCCAAAGCAAATTTCTTACTGACAAAGCCAATTGGTCGTTCTTCAATTCCTTTTTAAAAGAAAAATTATATTGCTACTTTCCTGGTCAGAATATAAATAAAGAAGCTGCTTTCTTAAATAAAATCATTCGCACAGCTGCACACTATTACATTCCCCAAACCAAACCTTTCACTCCCAAAAAAGTAACGGCCTGGTGGAATTCTGACCTCTCTCGACTTAGAAATCTTAAGCAAACCTGTTGGCATGACTATAAGCGTAAACAAAATACTGAAAACCTCGTTCGGTATAAAAAATCTCAAGCTCTCTTCCGATTAAAATGTCAAGAGAGTAAACGAGAGTGCTTCAATAAAATTACCCAAAGTATAAATCCCTCAACGTCCTCAAAACAAATTTGGTTTGACATAAAGAAATTATCTGGCACTGTCTCCAATTCAAATATACAATTTGTCTTAAACGGATCAAATCCAATATACAATTCCAAAGCAATTGCCAACTCATTTGCAGAAACTTGGTCTCGTTACTCAAAAGACAACAATTTTAATTTCAAGTTCATCAACGAAAAAAATCATACCCTTAACTATTGCTACATTAATTCCAAGCCCAGCAAACAATCTTCTCTTATTGAATCTCCTATAACTAAGATAGAATATGAAAGTGCACTAGCGGCTGTTAAGGGAAAATCACCAGGCCTAGATAAAATTTCTTACCCAATGCTCAGAAATGTCCCTAATAATCTGCAAATGTTAATAATTCACCTTTTTAACGATATTTTAAATCAGGGAATATTTCCTCAATGCTGGAAACTGGCTGTAATTATCCCTATTCCCAAACCCAATAAACCTCTCACTGAAATTGGTAGTTACCGACCAATTTCTCTCTTACCATGTATGGCTAAGTTATTCGAGAAAATCATCTCTAAACGGATTTGGTGGCTGGCTACTAGAAAACGCTTCCTTAGTGAAAAGCAATTTGGTTTTAAAAAACACCATAGCACATTAGATGCTCTTCTAATCTTTGATCACTTTGCCAAATCAGCCATTTCTACTCGTAATCACGTCACGGTTTTAAGCTTAGACTTCGAAAAAGCTTTCGACCGCATTGGTATTCATATCGTTCTAAAACAATTGGCTAAACTGAAAGTGGGCACAAAAATATATAGAATTATTAAATCCTATCTAATCAACAGAAAATTTTCTGTCCGGGTAAACAATACTTACTCTCATATTTTTGATCTTGAAAATGGGATCCCTCAGGGATCTCCTCTCTCTGTAACCCTTTTCATACTTGCTTTTAATGAGATCAGCACCATTATAAATAAATTTAATCATATGGAACATATATTATATGCAGATGATGTTCTAATATATACAAAACACAAAAATACACAAATAGTTAACTCTATCCTTAAAAATATTTTAAACTCAATAAATCATTGGTCGCTCTCTTCTGGAGCATCTTTATCAATACCAAAATGCCAAATGCTCCACATATGTAAAAAACAAAAATGTAACCCTCTACCTCTAAAATTCAATAACTCTGATATATCACTTCACAATAGCATTAAGATCCTTGGTCTCATCTTTGATAAGAAACTTAATTTTAAGGAACACTGTAAATATATTAGAACAAGCCTAGCTGCCAGACTTAACATTATAAAATATCTCACCACGCAACGGTCTCAGACACATATCACCTCTATGATCAAAGTCACCCAGGCTCTGATATTATCTAAGATTGATTATGCGCTACCCATTTATGGCCACACCTCCAAATCCAACTTAAAAACAATTGGCCCACCTTATCACACTGCCGTAAAACGAAGTATAAGAGCTTTCCCTACTTCTCCTACTAGAATGTCACTGATGGAAGCAAGCCTCCCAATGATCGATGATAGAGTTTGGCACTCCACCATCCGATTGCTACCAAGGCTACTTCAATCCTACAACAAAAGCATCCATTTGATTGTTAAAACTGCTCTAAAGAGGAAAAGAAAACCAAAGTATCTCTCAACTATACACAAATGTTTTGAGAACTTAAATAAACTCGGATTGGAACACAGAGCAGAGCTTCTACACACAAGCAAAATCCCTAGTTGGCACATAGACCACAAGTTCTTCATCCAGGACCTAGAGCCCTATGATAAGCGTACGACAAGCAATTCTGTATACCAGAAACTCTTTAAAGAAATAACCAGCAATGAGAAAAATAAATCATCCAAGTTAATTTTCACAGACGCATCGAAATCTATGGGCAGCACTTCATTTGCCGTGGTGAATGAGTCTAATACCACCATCAGCTCCGGTCGACTACAGAATTTTTGCTCTGTGTTTTCCGCCGAAGCCTATGCCATCCTGCAAGCCTTACACTACGCCAAGAGACTTAAAACCCCACACATCATTTGTACTGACAGCAAATCCTCAATTGAAGCGATCAGAAATCCCAACAACTCTAATTGGCTGATTTCTCAAATCCAAGACATCCTTCTGGATTCAAAAAAACTCAAGCTCATGTGGGTCCCCGGACATTCTGGTATTCCAGGAAATGAATGGGCGGACACAGCAGCAAAACATGCAGTCACTGCCACTTCTAGCCCACTCTGTTTAATTTCAAAAAAGGATCTGCTTAAATTAATAACATCAGAAATTGAACAAAAGCACCTTGCAGAGTGGACTTATATCAACCACCACTATAAGCTCTACAATAATCAAGGAATCTCTCCAAAATTTTCCCACAAATGCTCCTTGTCCGAAATACGTACTTTTGTCCGCCTACGCATCGGTCACACTTCCATTTCTCACCAGCACATACTCAAAGGAACCCCAGCACCAACATGCCCTTTCTGCAATGCTGTCATCATAACAGCCCAACATATCATATCAGGCTGCACTCACCTTGAGTCCGTTAGGAAAAATATGAAAATTCTCCCTGCTCACGCACTTCAATCCCCAACGGAAGAAAACCTGAGGAGTATATTCTCCTACTTAAAAACAATCGGATTGTCAAACAAAATATAAAGCTTTTATCTACAAATAACACATATCATTTAATTAACATCTTAGATAAACAGCAAGCCGAAAGCCCTGGCAGCTAGTGCTTATTAATTATAAGTAGGTTAAAAATTCACTTGTTAACCTTCTTTATTATAAATAAAAAAAAATAAAAAACTTTGTGCAAATGTATGTAACAGGCAGAAGGAGGCGTGGCAGACCATACAAAGTATATATATTCTTGATCAGCATCAATAGCCAAGTCGATTTGGTCATGTCCGTCTGTCTGTCCGTCTGTATGAACACACAGATCTCAGCTATTAAAAGAGCTAGAGGCACCAGACTTGGTGGGAGTGTGCGTGTATTGAATACGCAGATCGAGTTTATTTCAAACTTGATGTGCCACGCCCACCGCCACCGCAAATCGATAAATGCGTATTTCGATTTTTTCCAAATAATTCAATAACGAAAAGAGATAAACGCACCAAATTTGGTAGGGGGTTGTCTTGCGACATTATGCATAAGTTGGATTTTAGACTTTTGGATGCCACGCCCACCGCCTCTAAAAAACACATTTTTATAGTTTAAAAGAACACTAGAAAAGCTAGAAGCACCAAATTTGGAAGTAAGGTGCCTGGTAACATTACGGAGAATGCGTGGATGACACGCCTACCGCCCTCAAAAATCGATTTTGTAAATCGGTAAATCAAATTTTAGGAAAAGTAGAAAAGTTTCCGAATTTTTTTTAGGTATTATTGTAGATAATAATAATATCTACCAACCCTATAAATTTAAATCCGATCGGACAATAAACACAGAAGTTATAGGCACGAGAAGTTTCGCTCACAGCAGTAGAGGCCCGACGCCGACGCCGACTGCGCACGCCGACTGCGCACGCACAGTCGTCGTGTAGTCAGTGTGCAGTCGGCATGTGCAATTAGCGTCAATGCATGTGAATTTGTCCTCGAAAATATGCGATGCGTTGTTATTCGCCGAATAAAAGTAATTAATATTAAGAATGAGTTTTTAACAGCGAAAGGTAAATGGTATCTTACTGTCGAGTGCACTCGACTGTAGCTTTCTTCACTTGTTTTAAACCTTCAATTCTGGTTGCGCGTCCCTCAAGTCGGCCGCTGGGTGGGTAGGTCATTGCGACGAACACGTGATTGGTTGCTCAACCTTGTTAGACCTCTCGCCAGGTGGTTAGGGTGCATCAGTAGCTTGGTAAGGTACTTTTCCTTCTGTTCTGCGATCACTTCCTTGACCGGTAGAATGTTTTAGTCGCGATGTATGTTTTCCTTGCGAACGCACCACGGTGCCCAGGTGATGGTTCTCAAGATCTTCGACTGAACTCGTTAGACTATATCAATATTGCTATTGCTAGCATTCCCCCATAACTGGGAGCCGTACATTCATATACGTTTTAGTACCGAGTTATACAGCAGGACTTTATATTCAAGGCTAAGGGGAGACCAAGCGTTGATAAGCCAATGAAGGCTGCTGGCTTTTAGTTTTAGGTGTGTTCTTTTGGCTTCAATGTGCCGGCGCCATGTGAGTCTTCTGTCTAGGTGTACTCTTAGAGATGTCACTTCATTTGCTTGCGGGAGTAGAGTGTTGTTAAACGTTAGCGGCGGGCAGTTTTGCCTGTTCAGGGTGAATGTAACGTGCTTGCATTTCTGTTCGTTCACTTTAATTCGCCAATCTGATAGCCATTTTTCCACATCGACCAAATGAAGAGCTAGCTGCGCAGTTGCTTGCCTCGGGCATTTTGAGCGGCTAAGAATAGCTGTATCATCAGCAAACGTAGATGTTGTAAGTCGTGTGCTTGTCGGGATGTCTGCTGTATAGAGGACGTATAGTGTTGGCCCTAGCACGCTTCCTTGAGGAACTCCAGCTCCAACAGTGTAATCGTCAGATATAGCAGTGTTGCATCTCACAACAAATTTTCTGTCGTAAAGGTAACACTCTAAAAGCTTGTGGGTATTATTCGGGAGCATTTTCTTGATCTTGTACATTAAGCCTTCTAGCCTGACTCTATCAAATGCTTGGGAGTCCAAATTGGTGTGAAGGGATTCCTTCCTGGAATCTAAGGTATGTGTTTATCCGAGTCAAAGCGCATTTTTCAAAGAGTTTCGATAAGCATAAGAGTAGGCTTATAGGTCTATACGACGTGGGGATTGTGTGATCTTTTCCCGGCTTTGCTATCATTATTATAATTGACTTTTTCCATCTCACTGGATAGTAGCCAAGTTTTGCGATAGCATTGAAAAGCTGGGTGATAGTGCAAACGGCGCAATATGGAAGCTCGATGATAATTTTGGGCGTTATGTGGTCGCAGCCCGGGGATTTTTTCGGATTCAGTTGATTTTTGATGATGCTAACGAAATTCAATTGGCTCATGTTGAAGCTGAGGCTCATATGGGAGAGTCGGCAAAGTAAACCCACTAGTGGCAGGATTCGGTTGGAAGACATTTTTAAGGTGGTTGGAAAACGTGTTGGCTCTGTCTGCATCGCTGCGCGCCCAGCCACCTGTGGGATTTCTAATAGGCATCACGGTTTCTTTCGGTGAGCTCAGAGTTGGGTGAGCTCTCCATAGTGAGTGTTTTGTACTAGAAGTACACAATTGCTCTATGTATTGGCGGTGGACGTATGCTTCTTCTTGCTGTAGAGCCTTAGTAAGTTCACGTGAGGCATGTCTTAAACTTTGCTTAGCAGATGACGATCTGTGGATTTGCCATTCTCGACGTAAGCGTCGCTTTTCGAGGACAAGCTTCTCGATTTGTAGATTTGTTTTCTTTTGATTGCCTTGTTTATTTATAATTTGAGGTGTTTAAGCCCGAGCTGCAGAGACAATTACAGACTCCAGTGAATTAACAAAGCTGTCTACGTCTGCTTCATTGTTGAGATGAGGACTTAGCTCAATGTGTGAGCTAATATACTTTCTGTATTTAACACAATTGATTTTCTGTGAGGTCATTTTTAATGATTGTTCCAATGTTCCTGGATGTCGGAGTAAAATAAACAGGACAGGCGAGTGATCAGATGAAAGATCTGAAAGGCATTCGGCGCTTATCAGATTTTTAGAAATGTTTTTGGTAATTGCAAAGTCCATTAAATCAGGTAGTTTCTTTGGGTCTGTCGGCCAGTATGTTGATGTGCCAGAAGAAACATAGTCGAGCTTGTTCTTGGCTTTGATAATTGCATTTTAGAGCTGCTTGCCTTTTGGAGTCACGAGACGAGATCCCCAATGTGTGTGCTTGGAATTGTAGTCTCCTGCTGCTATGATGTGGTCTCCTAGTGAGTTGAAAAACTGCATAAACTCATCTTCAGCTATAGTGAAGCGAGGGGGGCAGTATACGGCGGCTAGTGTAAATTGGTTGCCAGTATTTAGTTGTATATTTATAGATGTGGCCTGTAGGTAGTTTTTAGCAAATTTGTTATGATAGTGGTGCTTAATACGGCTTCTGATTAGAATTCCAGTCCCACCATGTGCTTTACTATCTGAATGATTTGTTCCGTAAAAAGAATATCCTCGTAGTTAAAAATTGTATTTGTTTGTTAGGTGTGTTTCAGAGAGCAGCATTACGTCGATTTGGTTGTCTAGTAGGAATTGAGCTAACTCAAGTTTATGCTGCGAAACGCCGTTAGCGTTCCACGTAGATATCCGTAGGGAAGCCATTATTTGGATTGTTGTGAAACCAGCATTTGAATCAATATAAACGACATAAATTCCGTAAGGCTTTGTTGTAGGCTGTATATCATAGTTTCGAAGTTGCTTTTTGGCTGCTGCGGCGATTGATGCTGCTGAGCCGTGTTCACTTTCAACATTTTATTTTGGGTGCGGGCAGTAATTCCTCTCTGATGGATGCGGCTTTTCAGATCCTTATAAACTGGGCAACCTCTATAGTTAGCAGTGTTATTGCCACCGCAGTTGCCGCACTTTTTCGAGTTGCAGTCATCTTTGCTCGCTGGGCAGTGTGCGGAATCATGAAGCTCTCCACAAACTACACACACCGGGCGCAGTTTACACAATGACCTTGTATGGCCATATTCTTGGCAGTTCGCACATTGTACCGGACCATTGCGTTTGTGCGGTTCCTCAACTGTAATTCGGCGGTGCAGCAGGAACTGAAGATTGTATATAGGGTGCACTTCGTATTTCTTCAGGGGTTTATTTTCTGGTTTGAGTGGCTGCGGCTTTCTATCCCTGTTAAGGATATTGAAGACTGTCTTTGCGCTAAATCCCTTCTTTTGTAGCGCCTTTGTTATCTCTGCTGGCGTTACTTCAAATTCTATGACCTTAAGTAGGACTTGCAGTCCTTTGCTGCTTTTTAGCTGATACGTGTAAAAGTTCTTTTTATTCTCGGTAAGATATTTCGATTATACTCTGTAATTGTCTTCAGACTTCATTTGAACTTTTGTTTCCTGAATGTTGCCTTTTACAAGGGGTATTATGTGGAAGTTATCCTTGCCAAAAAGCTCTATAATTTTGTTGACAAGAACATTGGAAGTTTTTTCTCGTATATAGATAGGCGGAGGCTTTGGCTTCTTTTTCTCGACTTCAGTAGTTGCAGCTGCCTCAACCTCGTAGGCGTCTGTCAAGATTTTAAATCGGTTTGAGTTCATGTCTGTTTCTATTGCAGCTAGGCTTGCATTGCCACGGGTTATTTTGCGTTGAGAATTCGGGGGGCTCATCCAGAAAATCAAATAGAAATGTTCAATGAAAATGTTTGGAAAAGTTGCCCTTGACACATTCGATGCTATCGTAAGTTTCAACCTGCTAACGCAGGCTGGTATAACCTTGAATCTTGTCAATAACAATATTACCTATGGAAACAAGTGAGATGTTGAAATTCCATTTAGGCGACGTGTGAAATCGTGTAGACGACACAGAGTGGTCCACGATAGTGGAAGAGGTAAGTTTAAAACAAGTGAAGAAAACGACAGTCGAGTGCACTCGACTGTAAGATACCATTTACCTTCGGCTGTTAAAAAAAAATCTTTATATTAATTACTTTTATTCGGCAAACTAATAACAACGCATCGCATATTTTCGAAGTCAAATACACATGCATTGACGCTAATGGCACATGCCGACTGCACGCTGACTGCGCATCTCACACATTGGGTCCCAGGCTCGAATCCCAGTCAGTGCAGGTTTCTTATTTGGAAATGCTAAAAACAATTCGTCTTTCTTATTTTTTATACCATTAACCCATTGAAAATGGGTAAAAAATGGTATATTAACTTTGTGCAAATGTATGTAACAGGCAGAAGGAGGCGTGGCAGACCATACAAAGTATATATATTCTTGATCAGCATCAATAGCCAAGTCGATTTGGTCATGTCCGTCTGTCCGTCTGTATGAACACACAGATCTCAGCTATTAAAAGAGCTAGAGGCACCAGACTTGGTGGGAGTGTGCGTGTATTCAATACACACAAGAAGTTTATTTCAAACTTGATGTGCCACGCCCACCGCTTCCGCAAATCGATAAATGCGTATTTCGATTTTTTCCAAATAATTCAATAACGAAAAGAGATAAACGCACCAAATTTGGTAGGGGGTTGTCTTGCGACATTATGCATAAGTTGGATTTTAGACTTTTGGATGCCACGCCCACCGCCTCTAAAAAACACATTTTTATAGTTTAAAAGAACACTAGAAAAGCTAGAAGCACCAAATTTGGAAGTAAGGTGCCTGGTAACATTACGGAGAATGCGTGGATGACACGCCTACCGCCCTCAAAAATCGATTTTGTAAATCGGTAAATCAAATTATAGGAAAAGTAGAAAAGTTTCCGAAATTTATTATTATTATTTATTATATTATTATTGTAGATAATAATAATATCTACCAACCCTATAAATTTAAATCCGATCGGACAATAAACACAGAAGTTATAGGCACGAGAAGTTTCGCTCACAGCAGTAGAGGCCCGACGCCGACGCCGACTGCGCACGCCGACTGCGCACGCCGACTGCGCACGCCGACTGCGCACGCACAGTCGTCGTGTAGTCAGTGTGCAGTCGGCATGTGCAATTAGCGTCAATGCATGTGAATTTGTCCTCGAAAATATGCGATGCGTTGTTATTCGCCGAATAAAAGTAATTAATATTAAGAATGAGTTTTTAACAGCGAAAGGTAAATGGTATCTTACTGTCGAGTGCACTCGACTGTAGCTTTCTTCACTTGTTTTAAACCTTCAATTCTGGTTGCGCGTCCCTCAAGTCGGCCGCTGGGTGGGTAGGTCATTGCGACGAACACGTGATTGGTTGCTCAACCTTGTTAGACCTCTCGCCAGGTGGTTAGGGTGCATCAGTAGCTTGGTAAGGTACTTTTCCTTCTGTTCTGCGATCACTTCCTTGACCGGTAGAATGTTTTAGTCGCGATGTATGTTTTCGTTGCGAACGCACCACGGTGCCCAGGTGATGGTTCTCAAGATCTTCGACTGAACTCGTTTGACTATATCAATATTGCTATTGCTAGCATTCCCCCATAACTGGGAGCCGTTCATCCATATACGTTTTAGTACCGAGTTATACAGCAGGACTTTATATTCAAGGCTAAGGGGAGACCAAGCGTTGATAAGCCACTGAAGGCTGCTGGCTTTTAGTTTTAGGTGTGTTCTTTTGGCTTCAATGTGCCGGCGCCATGTGAGTCTTCTGTCGAGGTGTACTCCTAGAGATGTCACTTCAGTAGAGTGTTGTTTAACGTTAGCGGCGGGCAGTTTTGCCTGTTCAGGGTGAATGTAACGTGCTTGCATTTCTGTTCGTTCACTTTAATTCGCCAATCTGATAGCCATTTTTCCACATCGACCAAATAAAGAGCTGCGCAGTTGCTTGCCTCGGGCATTTTTAGCGGCTAAGAATAGCTGTATCATCAGCAAACGTAGATGTTGTAAGTCGTGTGCTTGTCGGGATGTCTGCTGTGTAGAGGACGTATAGTGTTGGCCCTAGCACGCTTCCTTGAGGAACTCCAGCTCCAACAGTGTAATCGTCAGATATAGCAGTGTTGCATCTCACAACAAATTTTCTGTCGTAAAGGTAACACTCTAAAAGCTTGTGGGTATTATTCGGGAGCATTTTCTTGATCTTGTACATTAAGTCTTCTAGCCTGACTCTATCAAATGCTTGGGAGTCCAAATTGGTGTGACGGGATTCCTTCCTGGAATCTAAGGTATGTGTTTATCCGAGTCAAAGCGCATTTTTCAAAGAGTTTCGATAGGCATAAAAGTAGGCTTATAGGTCTATACGACGTGGGGATTGCAGCGGGTCACCAGGACTTTAAATGGTTGAGCGCAGGGTTTGGAACCCGCCTCGGAAAAATAAAACCCAACGAAAACCAAAGCGAAAGCCTCGGAAAGAATCCCCCCTTATGATGACGACCACCGCAAAACGAAAAAGGACTACGATTTAAGGATATGCACCTGGAATGTCCGAACTCTTAATTGGGAAGGTGCCTCTATCCAACTGGCGGATGCCCTCGAAAAATTAAAGGCTGACATTACCGCCATCCTGGAAATGAGATGGACAGGACAAGGTTGCTCCAAGCGAGCAAACTGTGATATCTACTACAGCTGCCATGCGGAGAGGCTCGAATTTGGATGCGGATTCGTAGTAAGCCGGAGACTTCGCCACCACGTCTCCAATTTCACACCAGTGAGTGAACGGCTGGCTACAATCCGCGTCAAAGCTAGATTTTTCAATCTTAGCATAATTTGCGCGCACGCCCCAACGGAGGAGAAGGACGATGCTGTTAAGGATGCGTTCTACGCGAGACTCGAGGACACGTACGACCGCTGCCCAAACCACGACGTGAAGATCATCCTCGGGGACTTCAACGCAAAGGTTGGGCGCGAACGCATCTTTGACCGCACCGTCGGTCAATTCAGCCTTCATGAGACCACCTCGAACAATGGTTTCAGGCTGATTGACTTCGCCGCGGCGCGAAACATGGTAGTGAGTAGTACCAGATTTCAACACCTCGACATCCACAAGGCCACATGGCTGTCCCCTGATCAAAAAACGCGCAACCAGATTGATCACGTTGTGATAGACGGAAGGCATGCCTCAAGCGTGATGGACGTGCGTACGTTTCGTGGAGTCAACATCGACTCGGACCACTATCTTGTCGCAGCCAAGATACGCATGCGGCTATGCCGTGCGAAAAACATACGCCCCATCACGCAACGAAAGCTTGACGTCACTAAGCTGCGATCACAACGGACAGCAATGGCCTACTCCACTCACCTCTCGGAACTGCTCCTCCAACCTTCCCCTCTCCCTGTTGACGCTGGCGGACTCTGGGCGCACATATCCCACTCCATGCGAGCTGCTGCTGAAACAGCCATTGGGTTCAAGCGCCCTCCCACACGGAACCAATGGTATGACGAGGAGTGTCGCGTCGCAGCTGCGGCAAAAAACGCCGCCTACAGAAAAACGCTGCAGTCTGGCGCAACGCGAGCTACGTGTGAACGTTACAGGGAGAAAAGGAAGGAAGAGAGGCGACTTTTTAGACGGAAAAAACGAGAGCAAGAAAAGCGAGAGTGCGAGGAACTTGAGGTGTTGCAAGACAGGAATGATGCTCGAAAATTTTACCAACAAGTCAACCGTCTGACACAAGGTTTCAAGACCGGAGAATCTAACTGTCGAGATGATAATGGAAATCTGGTTACAGATACGCAGTGCACGCTGAGGTTATGGAGGGCGCATTTTTCCAAGCTGCTAGCAGGCGATGACGGCACCAATCCCGCCGATGGAGGAAATAGCCCGATACCACCAATCAACGACAATGTGGATATACCACTACCTAGCCATGACGAGGTCCGAGTTGCGATTACGCGACTCAAAAACAACAAAGCAGCCGATGCTGATGGACTGCCTGCAGAGTTGTTTAAGGCCGGCGGCGAAGGGCTGATAAGGTGCATGCATCAGCTCTTGTGCAAAATATGGCTAGAAGAAAGCATGCCCAACGATTGGAATCTCAGCGTCCTTTGTCCTGTACTGAAGAAAGGCGACCCGACGATATGTGCCAACTACCGGGGAATCAGCCTGATCACCATCTCATACAAGGTCTTGTCGAGCGTTATATGTGAACAACTGAAGCCGTATGCCAACACACTGATCGGACCTTATCAGTGCGGCTTCAGACCTGGTAAATCCACCATAGACCAGATCTTCACATTGCGCCAAATCCTGGAAAAAACCCACGAAAATGGAATTGACACACACCATCTCTTTGTCGATTACAAAGCTGCATTCGATAGCCCGACGAGGGAAAGCCTATATGCCACCATGTCTGAGTTCGGTATTCCTGCAAAGCTGATACGTCTTTGCAGGATGACATTGAGCAGCACCATCAGCTCTGTCAAGGTAGGAGCAAACCTCTCCGAACCTTTTAAAACCGTTCGAGGTTTCAGACAAGGCGACCCTCTGTCGTGCAACCTCTTCAACTTCGTGATGGAAGGGGTTCTGCGGAAAGCCGGTGTTCATCGATCTGGCACTATTTTTTATAAAGGTGTCCAGCTCCTTGCTTATGCCGATGATATTGACATCATTCGCCGTAGCAAGCGTGATGTCACTGCTGCATTTTCCGCTATCGAAAAAGAGTCAGCAAAAGTGGGTTTGGCGGTAAACGAGGGCAAGACGAAGTATATGCTGTCGACAAGCAGGGAGACGCGGCGCCTAGACTTCCATGTGGTAGCCGACAGCTATAACTTCGAAGTGGTCAAGGAGTTCACGTACCTTGGCACCGCCATTAACACCAAAGATGTTTCTTTTCGGTGAGCTCTCCATAGTGAGTGTTTTGTACTAGAAGTACACAATTGCTCTATGTAGTGGCGGTGGACGTATGCTTCTTCTTGCTGTAGAGCCTTAGTAAGTTCACGTGAGACATGTCTTAAACTTTGCTTAGCAGATGGCGATCTGTGGATTTGCCATTCTCGACGTAAGCGTCGCTTTTCGAGGACAAGCTTCTCAATTTGTAGATTTATTTTCTTTTGATTGCCTTGTTTATTTATAATTTGAGGTGTTTAAGCCCGAGCTGCAGAGACAATTACAGACTCCAGTGAATTAACAAAGCTGTCTACGTCTGCTTCATTGTTGAGATGAGGACTTAGCTCAATGTGTGAGCTAATATACTTTCTGTATTTAACACAATTGGTTTTCTGTGAGGTCATTTTTAATGATTGTTCCAATGTTCCTGGATGTCGGAGTAGAATAAACAGGACAGGCGAGTGATCAGATGAAAGATCTGAAAGGCATTCGGCGCTTATCAGATTTTTAGACATGTTTTTGGTAATCGCAAAGTCCATTAAATCAGGTAGTTTCTTTGGGTCTGTCGACCAGTATGTTGATGGGCCAGAAGAAACATAGTCGAGCTTGTTCTTGGCTTTGATAATTGCATTTTAGAGCTGCTTGCCTTTTGGAGTCACGAGACGAGATCCCCAATGTGTGTGCTTGGAATTGTAGTCTCCTACTGCTATGATGTGGTCTCCTAGTGAGTTGAAAAACTGCATAAACTCATCTTCAGCTATAGTGAAGCGAGGGGGGCAGTATACGGCGGCTAGTGTAAATTGGTTGCCAGTATTTAGTTGTATATTTATAGATGTGGCCTGTAGGTAGTTTTTAGCAAATTTGTTATGAAAGTGGTGCTTAATACGGCTTCTGATTAGAATTCCAGTCCCACCATGAGCTTTACTATCTGGATGATTTGTTCCGTAGAAAGAATATCCTCGTAGTTAAAAATTGTATTTGTTTGTTAGGTGTGTTTCAGAGAGCAGCATTACGTCAATTTGGTTGTCTAGTAGGAATTGAGCTAACTCAAATTTATGCTGCGAAACGCCGTTAGCGTTCCACGTAGATATCCGTAGGGAAGCCATTATTTGGATTGTTGTGAAACCAGCATTTGAATCAATATAAACGACATAAATTCCGTAAGGCTTTGTTGTAGGCTGTATATCATAGTTTCGAAGTTGCTTTTTGGCTGCTCCGGCGATTGATGCTGCTGAGCCGTGTTCACTTTCAACATTTTATTTTGGGTGCGGGCAGTAATTCCTCTCTGATGGATGCGGCTTTTCAGATCCTTATAAGCTGGGCAACCTCTATAGTTAGCAGTGTTATTGCCACCGCAGTTGCCGCACTTTTTCGAGTTGCAGTCATCTTTGCTCGCTGGGCAGTGTGCGGAATCATGAAGCTCTCCACAAACTGCACACACCGGGCGCAGTTTACACAATGACCTTGTATGGCCATATTCTTGGCAGTTCGCACATTGTATCGGACCATTGCGTTTGTGCGGTTCCTCAACTGTAATTCGGCGGTGCAGCAGGAACTGAAGATTGTATATAGGGTGCACTTCGTATTTCTTCAGGGGTTTATTTTCTGGTTTGAGTGGCTGCGGCTTTCTATCCCTGTTAAGGATATTGAAGACTGTCTTTGCGCTAAATCTCTTCTCTTGTAGCGCCTTTGTTATCTCTGCTGGCGTTACTTCAAATTCTATGCCCTTAAGTAGGACTTGCAGTCCTTTGCTGCTTTTTAGCTGATACGTGTAAAAGTTCTTTTTATTCTCGGTAAGATATTTCGATTATACTCTGTGATTGTCTTCAGACTTCATTTGAACTTTTGTTTCCTGAATGTTGCCTTTTACAAGGGGTATTATGTGGAAGTTATCCTTGCCAAAAAGCTCTATAATTTTGTTGACAAGAACATTGGAAGTTTTTTCTCGTATATAGATAGGCGGAGGCTTTGGCTTCTTTTTCTCGACTTCAGTAGTTGCAGCTGCCCCAACCTCGTACGCGTCTGTCAAGATATTAAATCGGTTTGAGTTCATGTCTGTTTCTATTGCAGCTAGGCTTGCATTGCCACGGGTTATTTTGCGTTGAGAATTCAGGGGGCTCATCCAGAAAATCAAATAGAAATGTTCAATGAAAATGTTTGGAAAAGTTGCCCTTGACACATTCGATGCCAACCTAAGTTTCAACCTGCTAACGCAGGCTGGTATAACCTTGAATCTTGTCAATAACAATATTACCTATGGAAACAAGTCAGAGATGTTGAAATTCCATTTAGGCGACGTGTGAAATCGTGTAGACGACACAGAGTGGTCCACGATAGTGTAAGAGGTAAGTTTAAAACAAGTGAAGAAAACGACAGTCGAGTGCACTCGACTGTAAGAAAACATTTACCTTCGGCTGTTAAAAAAAATCTTTAAATTAATTACTTTTATTCGGCAAACTAATAACAACGCATCGCATATTTTCGAAGTCAAATACACATGTATTGACGCTAATGGCACATGCCGACTGCACGCTGACTGCGCATCTCACACATTGGGTCCCAGGCTCGAATCCCAGTCAGTGCAGGTTTTTTATTTGGAAATGCTAAAAACAATTCGTCTTTTATTTTTTTTTTTTTATGAGAATGAGACTTTTGTTGATGCCGGCCCTCTGCTGCGTCGGTTCAACGTGTGAGTTGGGAATTCTAAGCGCCCATAACTTTATATGGGAGATTCCGATCGGGTTGTAATTTATAGGGTAGATCAGTACTATGGCCACCTACGGGAATGTCAAAAAAAATGTTTTCTTATTTATTAAACGATTTATGGGGCGGTGGGCGTGGCATCCAAAAATTAAAAATCAAACATTCCCCGTAATGTTACCAGGCACCTTACTTCCAAGTTTTGTGCTTCTAGCTTTTCTAGTGTTTTTTGAAAATATAAAAATGTGTTATTTAGAGGCGGTGGGCGTGGCATCCAAAAGTCTCAAATTTAACTTCCGCATAATGTTGCAAGACACCCTCCTACCAAATTTGGTGCGTTTATCTCTTTACGTTATTGAATTATTTGGAAAATATCGAAATACGCATTTATCAATTTGCGGAGGCGGTGGGCGTGTTTGGTGACTCTAGCTCTTTTAATATCTGAGATCTGTGCGTTCATACAGACGGACAGACAAACGGACATGACCAAATCGACTCGGCTATTGATGCTGATCAAGAATATATATACTTTGTATGGTCTGCCACGCCTCCTTCTGCCTGTTACATACATTTTCACAAAGTTAATATACCATGTAATATACCATTAAATGTTATAAAAATGATCGTGAAAAGAATTAAGGCGTTTTCGACCTCTAACGAGGCACTGCCCTTAAACACTTCAGTCGTCGCCATGATTCGTACCATAAAAGATAAACCGGTATATTCAAAACTATAAATGTTATAAAAATGATCGTGAAAAGAATTAAGGCGTTTTCGACCTCAGTCTTCAGTCGTCGCCATGATTCGTACCATAAACGATGAACCGGTATATTCAAAACTATACCCATAACCCAGAGGTAGAAGACTTCGTGAACAATGAAATCACCCATTTATTAAAAGATGGCATCATAAAACCATCAAGTTCTGCTTACAACAGCCCGGTATGGGTTGCTGGTAAGAAAGCGCTAGACGCCGATGGCAACAAAACCATGGCTTCGTCATTGACTTCAGGAAGTTAGAAGAGAAAACTATCACTGCGAAATATTCTAATGATTCAAGCGAATCTTGAAAAAGCAACATTTTTTACCACGCTAGATTTGAAATTCGGGTATCACCAGATTTACCTAACTGAAAAATATCGTGGGAAAACTTATTTCTCCGTGAACGGCAGAAAATATGAGTTTTGTCGTTTATTTTTTGGTTTGAAGAATGCAGGGAGCATCTTCCAAAGAGCAGTAGACGACATACTCCGAGAGCAAAATGGCAACATATGCTACGTCTATGTTGATGACGTAATAATATTTTCTGAGAATGAAGACGATCATGTCCGACGTATTTACACAGTACTCTATCGCCTATGCCACGCTAACATGAGAATCTCTAAAGAAAAGACTTAATTTATAAAAGAAAGTGTCGAATACTTAGGTTTCGTTGATACTAGCGAAGGAGCAAAAACAGATCCTGAAAAAGTTAAAGCGATCAAAGAATATGTTGAACTGAAAAACTTATATTCTCTAAGGTCATTTCTGGGCCTTGCCAGCTACTATAGAGCATTTTTTAAAGACTTCGCTGCAATAGCGAGGCCCTTGACCAATATCCTAGAAGATCAAAATGGCATAGATAGTAAAAATATGTCGAAGAAAATGCCGGTAGACTTCGACAATTCGCAACGTGAACGCAAACGATTCAATCATTTGGGATATATTCTGATGCCAATCAAAAGATGTCATGCTCATGTACCCCCAGATTTCAAAAAACCATTTGATTTGACCACCGACGCTTCCGCAAATGGAATCTGTGCAGTACTATCTCAAAGGGGTAGGCCTATTACCATGATATCCTGGACATTACAACAACGTAAGTCGCACTATGGTACAACGAAAGGGAGCTTTTGGTCATTGTGTGGGCCCTCGGTAAATTACAGAATTATTTGAAAGGTACTGAAAACTGCACATTTACACAGACCACCAACCACTAACGTTTTATGTATCTGAAAGGAACACTAACGCAAAAATCAAAAGGTGGGAGGCTTTCATTGAAAAGCATTATGCAAAAATTCATTACAAGCCAAGGAAAGAAAATTTCGTGGCAGACGCCGATCAAAACATCAACGCTTGACAAGACAATCCACAATCAGATGCAGCCACTATTCACAGCGAGCTTTCCTTGACATACACGATCGAAACAATTGACAAGTCCCTTAATTGCTTGAGAAATCAAGTAATTCTTGAAGAAGCACGTTATTCGTTGCATCGAAGAATTATTACGTTTGGCAACAAGACCCGCCATATGATACAATTCAATTACAGGAACAATCTCATAGAGATCCTGAAACTTGTAGTGAATCCTGATGTTGTGAACGCATTCCACTGTGACTTCCCAACTTTGGCCGTTTTCCAACATGAATTAGTATCACTTTTTCCCTCGACTAAATTTTGGTACTGAGGGTCCATTCATTCGATTACAGGGCACAGGTCTCTTGACATAATACACTCAGCATCTAACGAAATGCAGCTTACAGATAAGGCAATAAGTTGTCCCCAAGCAAGCAGACCTAGGAACGTCTGTACTTATTAGGGTCCATCAGATAAATATAAAGTTTTCCATTACAACCAATTTTGCGAATTACTACAGACCCGTCTTTTTGATTTTCTTCAGGTTTATCGGAATAGTTCTATTACTCCTAACCGCAACGAATGCTCGTATCACTGATTTCTCCCATGCGAACTATATCCTCGAATTGATCGGTACTGTTTTAGTTTGAGAGCAACATTGTTATGTGAGACATTCAAAAAATTTGACTGAGTTCCTTAACATTGTAGATGATACTGTAAAAATGACCTATCTATTCCCACAGTCGCATATGTGGAAATTGCTAGAAGTAGACTTAGACCATATTCAGAATTTATTGTCCGCATTTATGATGCACCACAGAATAGCAAGAAGCCTGGATTTCTTGGGAACAGCATTAAGAGTCGTAGCAGGTACTCCCGACGCATCGGTTGTTGAAAGAATCAAGATTACCAAAGCACAGCTAATACAATCAAACAAAAGACAGATATTAATTAACACGCAAACAGTAAAACAAGTCAATCTATTTACTAATACAGTAAATAAATTTTTTTTTTGTGTTTAATTTACAATCTATTTGTCTTGTAATAAGTAAATTTTATAAAGGGGGTATTTACAGTAAATTTATCGAATATGGGGACAGAGTATTTACAAGAAGGTATTTACAAAAGGGTATGTACAGGGAGTAGTCACCACTCACTGGACGGCCTGAAAGGCAGACTTCTTAGACTTCTGTAAGACAGAGGGTGGTGTCTTCTAAGACTTCTGACTTGGAGGCTGATGTGCAGCAGGTTGATTGAAAGCTGATTTCAGTGGGTGTCAAATCTTTGCAGGTGTTTGGAGCTGAAACTGATGATCTCTTCAGTTACTGCTTCCTATTTGCTTGGATGAGTGCTGACCAAGTGAGCCTTCTGTCCATTGTTAGGCCAAGGTATTTAATTGCCGTTTCAGCTGGTAGGGTGTTGCCATTCAAATGAACCGAGGGACATATTTTGGGCCTTGTGGCAAACGTGAGCACCTTTTTAGCCAGGGTTCTATTAAGGAGAGCTGCGCTTGAAGGATGACTGAGGCTTCAGCAAAGTCATAGGATGTTGCTAGAAAAGCTGTGCCGTCGGCGTAGGTGGTGATGTCATCTCTCTTCATGGTAGGGAGGTCTGCAGTAAAGAGAGTGTAGAGGACTGGCCCCAGCACGCTAGCCTGAGGTACTCCGACATTGATGTTGTAGACGTTGGACTCAGCCCAGTTGCAGGAGTCCTAGGTGCCATACTCTGTCAAAGGCTTCTTTGACGTCTAAGAAAGCTGCCGAACAGTACTTTCTTGACTCCATTGCAGTTAGTATGGTTTGAACCACTCTGTGACATGCAGAGATCTGAATCCAAAATGGTGCTCTGGTAAAAGTTTCCGTTCCTCTAGCACTGGCGATAGTCTGGCTAAGAATATTCTCTCGAATATTGCCAGCAAGCTGATGGGACCGTAGGAGGCAGGATCCTGTTCAGGCTTCCCGGGCTTGGGTATCATTACAATTTCCGCACACTTCCACTGGGACGGGAAGTGGTGGAGCCTAATGATACCGTTGAAGATGGCTGTTAGGTATGCAAGTGCGCGTGAAGGGAGAAGCTTCAAGGTTAATGCGTCGATGCTATCATTACCAAGGCTTTTGGTGATCTTTAGAGTGTTCAGCATGACTTCTACTTCTATGACCAGTACATGGCGTATGGGCAGGTCCATCTGGTAGGGCGAATCAAAATAGTTGCGTGTTTCGTTCTCATCCGTGATTGAGGAAGTGTTGAAAGGAGCAAACGTTCTTTCCAGATGAACTAAAAAGGTTTGGACTTTCTCCATGTTGAATCGGCACCAGGAACTGTTTAAGCTGAGTATAGGTGGGATCCTTTTAGTCGGCCTTTTCAAATATTTAGTTGAATTCCAGAGATTATACTCAATTCCGTTCGGTTCAACATTTCGCAGGTAAGCAACTGATTCATTGCGTAAATTGAATAGGAGATTCTTGAGGTCCTGTGAGACTCTACGGAGACGTCATTTAGTACGCAGTTGGTGACCTCATCAGAGCGGAGGAAGCAATCTCTGTGGGATCTGCGTTTGGATACTCCTTCTGTAGGGTGAGGAGTGCAAGAATATGTTGCTTCGTGGATGCTGCGGGTTAGACATTCCACAGCTTCTTCGATATCCACGCCAGTCTCCAACGAGATGGTGGGGTCCAATGTCTCTTCGAGTCTTGCGTTAAATCTGTTGATATTTGACTTGCTACTTTAGAGTTTCCTGTGTCATCTATTGACGTCAATAGGCATGTTAATGCGAAAAACAACAGCACAGTGATCAGATAGTAGGTCAAAATCGTTGTGAATTTGGACTAGGTTTGGGTTGACCCCGCGAGAGATACCGAAAACCAGAACTTCGGGCACCTTGTTGTGGTCTGTAGGCCAGTAGGTGGTATGTTCGGACGAGAGAGCGAACAGGTTTGATGCTGTCATGCTTGAGAGCAGAGCTAATCCCTTGGGATTGCGTGGTCTGGAACCCCACCAGGTGTGTTTGGCATTGAGATCGCCACCTAATATATATTGTTGGCCGATTTCTTTAAAGATTTGGTTAAGCATTTCTGTTGAAACCTTGCGCCTAGGTGGGGCGTAAGCCGCAGCAATTGTCATTGTTCCAGTTGGAGTATGAAAAATCAGCAAAGCTACTTGTAGCCAGGGTTCGAGGTTTGGAGTACGCTCAGCGTATTTAAGGTTAGCTTTCACGATTATGGCAGCACCGCCCCTTGCATTGCTACTAGGGTGGTTTGCGGATATTAGGCCTTTGATGTTAAAGTATGACATGTCAGTAAAATGGGATTCTGATATGAGCAGAATATCGACTTTTTTTCTTTTTATGTACATTTCGACCTCAGGCCTTCTTTTGCATAGGCTGTTTGCATTCCAGAGGACCAGCTTGAGACCTATTTGCATAGAGATGCCAAGATGGTACCCATCCTTTGCGTCATCTGGGCGAATTGTGTTTGCATTAACTGCATCATGGCTGGGATCTGAACCAGTAGGGATTGCTCAGTCTTTAGAACCGTGCTTGCGGTCACATTTAGTGTGGTTGGACGTAGACTAACTTCTTAGTATGTCAGCGAAGCTGACGTTGGCTTCTGTGAAGGAAGTGGTGGGAGTTTTGGTTGGGAGTGGGGGTCTCAGATAATTGTTGGGAGCCAGTCGACTGGTTTTACCCTGGTCCCGTTGCTGCACTGTAGCTTTGAAGATTTTGCATCCCTTGTGTGAAGCAGTGTGACTGTCTCAACAATGCACACATGTTGGTGGAATTTCACGCGGTTTGATACAATCCGTCGACTTGTGGTTGCCGCTACATTTGACACAGCGAAAAGACTTACGGCAGTAGCCTTGCGTGTGACCAAATTCCTGGCACCTATGGCATTGAATGAGATCGTTGAATTTCTTTGGTGGCTCGATTGCAACTATTGCATTGCACAAGCGTTTGATCTCGAAGATAGCTTTGATGTTGATAGCAGGCTCTAGGTCTATAAAAAACATCGGTAGAGGATCTTTAGTGGCTCGATTCTTGGCGTTGACTTTGTGACGGATTGTATGGCCTGTCTTGCTCAAGGCGTTCCGGATGTGATCTAGGGGAGTGCTTTGGTGGAGGTTCCTAATGACAGCTCGGTAAGCTCCTTCCTGCTTAAGTTGGTAGGTATGGAATTCAACATTTCACTAAGCTTCTGTAGTTGGTCTCACTAGTCGCCTTTGCGACCTGCTTTGTATGTGTAGCTATCAATAGCTTCACAGAATGTAGCCTTAATGTCTTCATTTCTTAGGACAGAGGTTATGAAGATAGGTGGCGGTTTCGGTGTGGGGCTCACAGCAGAGTTGGGTGTAGGCTTGGATGTAGAGGCGGCAGCTTGATCCATGTCATCATCATTGTTGGCGAATAGAGCAAAGCTGTTTGCGGTATTTGCATTACCGCAACGACGAGCAAATTCAGAAATTGTGTCCTCTGCGTCCGAGACAGAGATTGTAGATGACGAGTCAAGGTATTCCCTGGCGATTTTGGGTTCTTCGAGAGACCTTTTTTTGCGTTTTATTGTGTTCTTAACTACCTGCCAAGAGACGTTGAGAGCACATCGCTCTTCTTCGGCGCTCATCTCACCGAGTGGTGAGACTCTAGCAAGCTCTTGATTCAAAGCCACTTAACTTCCAACGAGAATAAATCACGCCACTGAAAAGTTATTTCAGTTGTTTGTGCAAACAAGAAGCATGCGCGACGCGCTGAGATTTTTAAGCTGATAAGAAAGGTTCTGCGCTTGCGTAGACGCGACTGCACTCAACGAGTGTTCGAACACGAATTAAATAAAATTCTTAAAGAAAAAAGGCAATTTTGTAAACTCATCGCATCTGTATGAAACGCTATTCGCGAGGAACAGAATGGTTACTACGGAAAAGCCAAAATCTCATACGCCCGAGTACCAAATTCAGATGGCCCAGCTATGTATATACCACACGCATCACAGTCACCTGGAACCAATCACCGTATTGGATGTGGGAATAGTCATCATCAATAAACAAGTTGCGGGAGTCGTGGTAGGTGATGGACCCATGATGATCACAAAAGGAGCTCAATCTCGTTACATTTGAACGCTCGGCTACAATAACTAATACCAAATATGTAAATCATTATATAGTTGTAAGCAAGGCCCCCGGCATTGCTGCATCACTCCTGCTGAACATCACGGGAAATTAACATGTGTTAAGCCTGCCACTACTGCAACGGATGAATGAGCGCAATCTACATAACATCCAGGAGCTCAAAGACGTTGTGACAACTGGTGGATCTCCAAAATTCTAATTCGCAGTCGGAGTTGTAATCAGCCTTGTTTTGCGGCATTATCCTCGCTGATGCAGCATTAGTGCCTTAGAGCTTCAACGGATGGGAGCAACAGCCATTGCAATTATGCTGAGACGGCTTGCTGACCACGATCCGCTGAGAAAGATTTTCTGAAGGGTTTTCTGAAAAAGGCACCAAAGGTCTTGAATTGATTGTTGCGGCAATGTAGCAGAAGAGCCTTTAGCTGCGGACGACGTTCGAGTTTAGTTTGAGCAACTAAAGCTGTAGATCGTTTTGAATCATTGCCTCCGCCTGTGACAATCCATCCAAGACGAGTCTTTTGAAGCAATGGCAGACCTGGACCAAGCTTGATCTGCCCAACGCATAACAGGTCAAAGAAAAGACTGGCTCCGATGAGTAAATCCACTTTCTGCGATTTATAAAATTCAGGATCGGCTAGCTTAATATTTGCTGGGATTCTCAATCCTTCCGAGCACACAGTCAAATTGGGAGGATTGTCCGTTATGGTAGGAGCAACCAAAGCAGAGATGCTGACAGAATAATCTGAAGCAAGAGATTTGAGATTAATGCTTACAGAAAATCCGTCGGATACAAATCTGGAATCACCAATTCCAGCAACAGCTGCTGTTGTCCTTTGCCGTGGTAATTGTAACTGGTGTGCCAAACGAGACGTAACAATGTGCAACTGTGATCCAGAGTCGAGCAGTGCACGACAAGGAATCCAAGCACCAGATCGAATTTTTAAATTTACAATTGCTGTTGCCAGGAACACAGCATCAGACACAGAATTCTGAGCGATCAGAGAAGTAGAGGTAGTGATGTTTACTGGCTGGCTGCTGGAAGAAGGCTGATTTGTTGAATTTTTCGTTTCTGATGTAGGATTTTGATTTAAATGCGATGTGGGCTGCGACTCAAAATGGAGCAGGCTATGATGTTTTCCTCCACATGTTCGACAAGATCCGGCCTTGCAGTTGCGCATTTGATGCCCTGGCTTCAAACAGTTGATGCATAATGTCAGCCTCTTAGCATCTCGAAGGCGAAATTGTGGAGTTAAACTCAAGAATTGGTTACAACTGTATATAAAATGGCTAGACCCATTACAGCACACACAGGCCGCAGGTTGTGCTCTAGCAGTGAGAAACGAGCTCCGATTGTGGCTAGGTTTACGATTTGCACCCACCTGATTAAATGCTTCTGACGAATATTCCACATTTTCCAAACGTTGACAGCGTTTCTCCAGAAAATCGATTAACTGCTTGACAGTTGGTATCTTATCAGCTGTATTAGATTCCTCCCATGCTGTTCGCGATGCGAGCTTCTGCAATATGCTATGGACGATTATACAGTCAGAGATTTGTTCCGAACTGCCTATGGATTGCAGAGCACGCAAGTTAGCAACAAATGTATCCGACAAGCATCTTAGCTTCACAGCTGACACTACCTCAACCTTCTGAATACTCAAAATTGTGCTGATGTGTGCCTGAAAGATAAGACGCTTGTTATTATACCGCTTGTCTAATATATCTAATGCGACGGCATAATTATCCGCTGATATTTCGAGAGCTCTGATGGCATCCAACGCAGAGCCTTTGAGGCACAATTTTAAATGCTGCAGCTTCGCAATTGGAGACAAGTCGGGATCCTTGTCGATGGCGGTGGAAAACATGGTGAAGAAATCGGCATACTCCACGTAGCCGCCACTAAACTCCGGCAATTTCAATTCTGGCAAATTTGCTCTCCTTTGAGCTTGAACTGACGATACATCCATGGACATTTCAGGCCGCAATCTTGAACACCGAACACCAGCGAAGTTACGTCTTCGTATTTCCTGCTGAACGACCGCCTTTAATTGCAGGACCAATTCTTCAAACTCATCTCGCATTGGGCTGCCAATTTCGTTGAAGTCGAGCTCTTCCAGACTGTCATGGACCAAAATAAAAGACGCTTGTGTTTTGTCCAACAATTCTAAGCGCAATGACAGTTCTTCTTCGCTGGAAGATTTGATCGCATCGTTGCTGAGGGACTGTCCAATTTTTTGGGCGTGCGCAAATATAGAGTTGGCTTTGCGTTTAAAAAAATCAACTTTGTTTGTATCAAAGTTCATAGTTGAGTCCATTGGCATTTTACCGCGATTGCTTTTATATACCGTACCGACGAATTTATTTTGTTAAATTTAATTATGTGCACAAAATGTTTGCTGGGTTATACACAAAGCAAAGCAAGCCGATGCTCTGGTTTAGCGAACTGCACTAGCAAAGAAGATGAAAGGAAACAACAACAACTTTGCTATGCATGTAACTGCTGTTATGTACATAAAGCGCGCGACAACTAAAACGGCACTTATGTGGCGCAAGCACAAATGTATATAATGTTTAATTTCATCAAATTTATTTATGTGCACAAAATGTTTGCTGGGTTGCACAAAGCAGAAAGGCAAAGCAAGCCGATGCTCTGATTTAGCGAACTGCACTAGCAAAGAAGTAAAAAGAAACAACAACAACTTTGCTATGCAGGTAACTGCTGTTATGTACATAAAGCGCGCGGCAACTAAAGCGGCACTTATGTATGTACAAGCACAAATGTATGTAATGTATTAGAAATTTTAGCGCAATTTCTAGTGATTTTAATTAATTTATAATCACTTTTATAATTGTTCACGAAAAGATCACGTCGGGGTCACCAAAATGTTGAGCTAATGAGCTTTTTCATTAGCTATGTTTGTACAAATAAACACCCACTGATTAAATGTTTTAATTCTTATTATATTTATTTGGCCACACAGGGCGATATTAACAATGTTTAGTTTTTGTTTTATATGCTAGGCATGCAGGCACGACGTTGCCTGTGCAGCTCAACGAAAATGAGATTTTATTTATTTTCAAATACGCTCTCTCGACTTTAGGCGATTTGAAACCGAACCGAACTAAAAACATAAGATCTCTGCACGCAGGCAGAAGGCAAAAACGAAGCAAAGGTAAATAGAGAGAGAGAGAGTGATCAGTCATTGGATTCGGCTGCATAACCCAACAAACAGCTAAAGGTAAGTGGTATCTTACTGTCGAGTGCACTCGACTGTAGCTTTCTTCATTTGTTATTTCTGTATTTTGAAATTTAATTTTGTATTCTACTCCATAACAAGCAAACGCTTGAGAATAAATAGTTCCGGCCAAAGCCGATAAATACTATCTTATTATTTCATATTGCTAAGCCTCTAGGCCAGTTTTTTTTTTTTTTTTTTCCTTAGTACTCCTCTCGGGAGCTTAGGGCCTGTACAAGGGCTTTCCACCTAATTTTATTTGTTATATTGTGTCGCAGCTGATGCCTTCCCGGGACATTTCTAGGAGTGCTGTACGGCGCCAGGTCATTCACTCTTCTGCTTCCCTGCGGGTTCCATTCAAATCTCCTTTAAACTGCACTAGTCTGGTTGGTTCCATTAAAGTCCTCCCTTTTCCATTGTCCAATTCGCGTCCTTTTCGATTTGCGAATGGCCGTCATCGTGTTGGGGGGGTGGTTGGTTTCTTCTTTTGTATTAGTTTCGTTAATCATTATTTTTCAGTCGATCGTTGATTAGTCAGGTGCGACCAAAAGGTCAAGGCCAGTAATAAAGGGGAACAGTTTCCTCTAACATAAACGAAATCAGAATTAAGGAATCACTCTCGAGGATATCACAGCTACATTGAAGGAAGATCAACACTCAATAACTTGAAGGAAGATCATCATCGATTAATTTAAACAAGGCAGCAACTCTTTGTTGTTATGCCAACATGAAATACATAAAGCAGCGAATTTATCGCAGCGCGGTTAACGCTTACTGCCCTGCGCAAATTTTCAATCGCAATCGCAATATGATCGCGCTTGATAACAGTGCCTGTCCTAACAGCCGAGTCAGCGTGGTATGTGTGTGTGTGTGTGTGTGGTATGTGTGTATGCGTACCGTATATGCGCTTATATTCCAATTAACGTTTTCAAAAACTAATTACTATTACTGACTTCAGATACAAAATCTTATGAATTAGAATTATCCTTTCCACAGTATCATCGACATACTGTCAAGTGAATACTCTGAAGAAGACCGGATAAAAATCTTTAAAGAAATGACCTGAAAACTATCCATATTAAGAATATGAATTAAATATAATTAAAAATGATTTATGTAGGTTAAGACGAGCAACCGAAAGATTAGATCCTTTCATGCTTTAGGAACAGCACGGAAATGACTGGCCGGTACACCAGACAGATGTAATCGTAAAATTAAAATAGCAAAATTAAATGAGCAATTTGAAAACAATAATTGGTAAGTAATAATCATTAAAAACTGCAGAAATTAGTGAAATGAGTGGCGTAGCAAACTAAATACTGAAACACGCTATAGATACTAGCGATATTAAAGGAAATTTTGTATCAATCTTAAAATACAGACTTCAACTTTTTAAAAATTATCTAAACAATTTAATAAATGCAAAAAGTTGGGCAAATGTCAATACTGTAAACTCAATTATATTATTGGAAATTGAAGTAAATAAAATAGAATAAATATTAAGTAACGAAGATGGAATGTTTGTCAATATAGAAGAACTACTTGAATTTGCGAAAATATAGATAACAACAAACGGAAATACAAGGTGTGTTCCAACGTTAACCGGACTTTTTGTATATGTCAACTGGTGCGTTAGAATCTGCTATCCGTTATCGACATCCAGTAAAAATTGAATGACATTTCATCAATTGGAAGTGAGGTTATTGCGTTTTAAGTTTCAGTATGTTTTTGTCATCGGTGCGAAAATGAGCTTCGAACAAAGAGCCAACATTAAATATTGTTTTAAACTTGGTAAAACTTTTACCGAAATGTTTCAATTAATGAAACAAGTTTATGGCGATGATTGCCTATCCCGTAGCAGAGTGCACGAGTGGTTTCTACGTATTCAAAGTGGTCGTGAGGACATAAATGACGATGAACATGTTGGCCAACCAAAATCCGTGATCACCGAAAATTCCATCGAAACTGTGCGTGAAATAATAAAAAATCAGCCGAAATCATCATTGAAATTCATGGAAATAGAATTGAGCATCTCCAAAACATCGATTTATCGCATTTTGACCGAACATTTGGGCTTACAAAAGGTGTGTGCACGGTTTGTTCCGCACAAATTGACTGAAGACCAAAAATTGCTCAGAATTCAACATTCGAAGGACATCATAAAAAAAAAAGAACCGAACTTCCTTTACAAGATTGTGACTGGTGACGAAACGTGGTGTTTTCAATATGATCCCGAAACGAAACGCCAGAATGCTGAATGGACGGCGCCTGACGAGCCGAAACTCAAAAAATGACGCCTGGAGAAGTCAAAAGTGAAGATAATGCTGATTTGTTTTTATGATTCCAAAGGTATTGTCCACAAAGAATTTGTTCCACCCGGCCAAAACGTTAAAGTTTGGGACACGGATTAGCCAACCAGCGCTTCGATTCCTATGAAGACCTTAAGGATTGGCTAGAAGACTGGTTTAAGTCCAAGGAAAAGGAATTCTTCTGGCGAGGAATTTAAAAATTGCCCGAAAGATAGGCAAAATGTGTGACTTCTGAAGGGGCATACTTTACAGATTGAAATTATCACCTTTTTTTTTAATAAGTTTCCAAAGTTGTAAAAAAACGCAGTTTCATATAGTTAGACCTGGTACACTAGTCGGCATAATTATTTTGCCGAAACCTTGGTTTGACTTTTAAACGTAGCTTTGCTTAAAATCAAATAACGGTGCGAAAATGAGGCGCAAAACAAAGAATCTATGTTTAGCTAGGTGCATGCCAAATTTTATTTCGTTCACCTTTTGCATTTTCTTTCTGCTGATAGGAATGCATGCAGACAACGGTTTTTTGCTAGGCACAAGTATTTTAACAGCAGCTTTCAAAAAATATTTTCACACTTTTAAGCACACGAGAATCAAACAATTTCTGTGTTTAACTTTACTCAATATTAAACGTTGTTATTAAAATTCAAAGTTATTCCAAATTTTTAAGTAACATGGGTAAAACGGCTGAGCTAAGGTTGGTTACCCGATCTCTAATAGTAGCAAAGTTTAACGCTGGGATAGCAGTCAAACCATTGCCAATGAGTTTCATGTATCGAATGTGATTTGAAGACTTATAAAGCCAAGGACGTATCATTTATAACAAGAGCAAACAAACTTTAAAGACTGTCTTTCGCTAAGGAAGCTAAAGGAGAGAAGCGTTCTATGAATAGATGAAAGCTCCTTTGAGTATGATTCATCAAAAATACATTTTTTCTAAGAAGCACAAGCAAAAAGTGAGCCATGGAGGAGGCTCTATTATGCTGTGGGGATGTGTTGCATACAATAGGCAATGGTTCTTATTGCCGTCTAAATGAATCAAGGGCATTATTTGAAGTCCTTCCGGTGAAAGGCTCATTGGTGAGTCATTTATTCTGCAGTAGAATAATGTCCCCTGCCATAAAGCCCAGATGATTACCAATGTTTTGCAGGATGCGGGCGTTACTGTCTTGAACTGGATGCCTCAAAGTCCAGACTTAAACATTATTGAGAACGTCTGGTCTCTTTTACAACGCAAGAGAACAGTTTCGTTGAACAAAACCCAAAAGAATACAATTTCTGAGGTCACTTCCCTTGGGAAAGAGATGCCTCCAGGGATCATCCAAAATTTTATATATTCAGTGCAGCGACGCCTGCTAAAAGTTATTGAAACCAAAAGGAATTAATTATTTTACTAAATTATAATTTTTCCTTTAATTTTTTTTTAAGTTTAAAATATGTTATTCATTTTAAAAGGTACTTGTCAAAATACGTATGCCACCACATGAAACTTACTTTAGCTTATATTTTTTCAAGTGCATATGACAGTTTGTATTACCACTAAGTAAAACAGAAAAAAAATGCATTGGGTTATATTAAAAAATTGAAAAGTTACATAAAAAATTGCACCATTTATTTTTCGTCAAAATAATTATGTCGTCTAGTGTAACTCTAGAAACCAGGTTTTCAAGGTGTAAAAGCATTAAAATCGTTTTGCCGTCTATACTTTTAAAAAATGATGTTTTATGAGAGAATGCAATTCAGTTGTCTCCATACACAACAAGATAATGAATAGGCATAAAAATTAAAGGGTTATACTATATATATAGTAACATAACATAACCAAGTAGAAATGTACTACTAGGTATATTATGTTTACATAGCATAAACTCGAACACATGACAGCAATAGCCAAAAGACGTTACGAAAAGTGCATAGCATAAACAAGAATTATATGACAGCCCGAAAACTGCACGAAAAGCGCACATAGAATAAGAACGAAGTGTGAACAAATATCCCGAAAACTGTACAGACAGTCTTTAGCTGATCCTTGAACTAAGAATACGTGGTGTAAGGGAAAAGGTTTTTAATAATAAAACAAACTTAACTAAACTGTGCAAAATTATTTAATTCAAATCTCAGCGTTGACCTTAGGCTTGTTGCCCGGTCATTTTTTAGACTCAACCCAAAAAAAATAAATAATTACGTAAGTGGCGCAGCCGGTAGGATAGTAATTATTTGATACGACTCATTTAATTGCTATCCGCTAAAGAACCAATCGCTAATCGCTTAACGCATTGATTACGCCAGTGATAGTGACCAGTTATTCTAGCTTAAAATCAACGGCCACGTGTAAAAGTGAAAGTGGGACTAGTTGGTATAGCCTAGAATCAACGGCTACGCGTAAAACTGATTGTGAAACCTTACGGAAAAGTTAAAGCCTTAGAATTCATTTAGAGTTATAAATCTACACCTAGGTTGCTATAATACAAAACGAAAAAACTTAGTGCTCAATAACCGAACATAAAAAAGAAAAAATTAAAATTAGAAATATAACAAGTAAGGAAAGCTACAGTCGAGCGCGCGAGTTACCACACAGCACCTCAACCCTCTCCACTCACAACATTGTTGCCAGCATTAAACGCTGACACAGAGAAAAGCCGGAAGCGGCAGGGCACTAACCTTCAAACGTTTGGTCAGCAGAAGATATCAAATTTCACGATGAACATTCCACTGACCGAAGCCGACATTCAGAGAAGGAGAGAATTGAAAAGATACTTCTTGTGTAGACGAGCACGAGTGAAGACCACAATTAAAAAACCCAGAAACACTTTAATAAAACATTTTAATAAAGAACATTAAGTAAAAGTAAATTCACAAGAGTTTTACTAAAAATCTACCCGTATACCAGAGGGAAAAGGATAGTTAGCCCGGGCCACGGATGCTAACTGGCGCAGCCGGTATTCGACGAGGGAATTTGAAGATGTCCCCTACGTTCCTACATTTGTAAGACAGAGTAAGTACATGCGGTGCAAGTGAAAAAGGAAAAGAAAAAGAAAAATAATATATACAATGGCAGTGACAGATAAAAAAAGAGTGTATAAAAATTAAAATATGTTACGTGGCCGAATATGTGCACATCAATCGCTGATAAGGCACCGGGACCACTTTAATACATAAAAAAATAAAACAATACAAATCAATATTAAAATAAAAATTAAAATATGTTACGTGGCCGAATATGTGCACATCAATCGCTGATAAGGCACCGGGACCACATTAGTTATATATATATATAAAAAAAAAAGAAGAAAAATATATATATATAGAGCACATCGCTCTTCTTCGGCGCTCATCTCACCGAGTGGTGAGACTCTAGCAAGCTCTTGATTCAAAGCCACTTAACTTCCAACGAGAATAAATCACGCCACTGAAAAGTTATTTCAGTTGTTTGTGCAAACAAGAAGCATGCGCGACGCGCTGAGATTTTTAAGCTGATAAGAAAGGTTCTGCGCTTGCGTAGACGCGACTGCACTCAACGAGTGTTCGAACACGAATTAAATAAAATTCTTAAAGAAAAAAGGCAATTTTGTAAACTCATCGCATCTGTATGAAACGCTATTCGCGAGGAACAGAATGGTTACTACGGAAAAGCCAAAATCTCATACGCCCGAGTACCAAATTCAGATGGCCCAGCTATGTATATACCACACGCATCACAGTCACCTGGAACCAATCACCGTATTGGATGTGGGAATAGTCATCATCAATAAACAAGTTGCGGGAGTCGTGGTAGGTGATGGACCCATGATGATCACAAAAGGAGCTCAATCTCGTTACATTTGAACGCTCGGCTACAATAACTAATACCAAATATGTAAATCATTATATAGTTGTAAGCAAGGCCCCCGGCATTGCTGCATCACTCCTGCTGAACATCACGGGAAATTAACATGTGTTAAGCCTGCCACTACTGCAACGGATGAATGAGCGCAATCTACATAACATCCAGGAGCTCAAAGACGTTGTGACAACTGGTGGATCTCCAAAATTCTAATTCGCAGTCGGAGTTGTAATCAGCCTTGTTTTGCGGCATTATCCTCGCTGATGCAGCATTAGTGCCTTAGAGCTTCAACGGATGGGAGCAACAGCCATTGCAATTATGCTGAGACGGCTTGCTGACCACGATCCGCTGAGAAAGATTTTCTGAAGGGTTTTCTGAAAAAGGCACCAAAGGTCTTGAATTGATTGTTGCGGCAATGTAGCAGAAGAGCCTTTAGCTGCGGACGACGTTCGAGTTTAGTTTGAGCAACTAAAGCTGTAGATCGTTTTGAATCATTGCCTCCGCCTGTGACAATCCATCCAAGACGAGTCTTTTGAAGCAATGGCAGACCTGGACCAAGCTTGATCTGCCCAACGCATAACAGGTCAAAGAAAAGACTGGCTCCGATGAGTAAATCCACTTTCTGCGATTTATAAAATTCAGGATCGGCTAGCTTAATATTTGCTGGGATTCTCAATCCTTCCGAGCACACAGTCAAATTGGGAGGATTGTCCGTTATGGTAGGAGCAACCAAAGCAGAGATGCTGACAGAATAATCTGAAGCAAGAGATTTGAGATTAATGCTTACAGAAAATCCGTCGGATACAAATCTGGAATCACCAATTCCAGCAACAGCTGCTGTTGTCCTTTGCCGTGGCAATTGTAACTGGTGTGCCAAACGAGACGTAACAATGTGCAACTGTGATCCAGAGTCGAGCAGTGCACGACAAGGAATCCAAGCACCAGATCGAATTTTTAAATTTACAATTGCTGTTGCCAGGAACACAGCATCAGACACAGAATTCTGAGCGATCAGAGAAGTAGAGGTAGTGATGTTTACTGGCTGGCTGCTGGAAGAAGGCTGATTTGTTGAATTTTTCGTTTCTGATGTAGGATTTTGATTTAAATGCGATGTGGGCTGCGACTCAAAATGGAGCAGGCTATGATGTTTTCCTCCACATGTTCGACAAGATCCGGCATTGCAGTTGCGCATTTGATGCCCTGGCTTCAAACAGTTGATGCATAATGTCAGCCTCTTAGCATCTCGAAGGCGAAATTGTGGAGTTAAACTCAAGAATTGGTTACAACTGTATATAAAATGGCTAGACCCATTACAGCACACACAGGCCGCAGGTTGTGCTCTAGCAGTGAGAAACGAGCTCCGATTGTGGCTAGGTTTACGATTTGCACCCACCTGATTAAATGCTTCTGACGAATATTCCACATTTTCCAAACGTTGACAGCGTTTCTCCAGAAAATCGATTAACTGCTTGACAGTTGGTATCTTATCAGCTGTATTAGATTCCTCCCATGCTGTTCGCGATGCAATGTCGAGCTTCTGCAATATGCTATGGACGATTATACAGTCAGAGATTTGTTCCGAACTGCCTATGGATTGCAGAGCACGCAAGTTAGCAACAAATGTATCCGACAAGCATCTTAGCTTCACAGCTGACACTACCTCAACCTTCTGAATACTCAAAATTGTGCTGATGTGTGCCTGAAAGATAAGACGCTTGTTATTATACCGCTTGTCTAATATATCTAATGCGACGGCATAATTATCCGCTGATATTTCGAGAGCTCTGATGGCATCCAACGCAGAGCCTTTGAGGCACAATTTTAAATGCTGCAGCTTCGCAATTGGAGACAAATCGGGATCCTTGTCGATGGCGGTGGAAAACATGGTGAAGAAATCGGCATACTCCACGTAGCCGCCACTAAACTCCGGCAATTTCAATTCTGGCAAATTTGCTCTCCTTTGAGCTTGAACTGACGATACATCCATGGACATTTCAGGCCGCAATGTTGAACACCGAACACCAGCGAAGTTACGTCTTCGTATTTCCTGCTGAACGACCGCCTTTAATTGCAGGACCAATTCTTCAAACTCATCTCGCATTGGGCTGCCAATTTCGTTGAAGTCGAGCTCTTCCAGACTGTCATGGACCAAAATAAAAGACGCTTGTGTTTTGTCCAACAATTCTAAGCGCAATGACAGTTCTTCTTCGCTGGAAGATTTGATCGCATCGTTGCTGAGGGACTGTCCAATTTTTTGGGCGTGCGCAAATATAGAGTTGGCTTTGCGCTTAAAAAATTCAACTTTGTTTGTATCAAAGTTCATAGTTGAGTCCATTGGCATTTTACCGCGATTGCTTTTATATACCGTACCGACGAATTTATTTTGTTTAATTTAATTATGTGCACAAAATGTTTGCTGGGTTATACACAAAGCAAAGCAAGCCGATGCTCTGGTTTAGCGAACTGCACTAGCAAAGAAGATGAAAGGAAACAACAACAACTTTGCTATGCATGTAACTGCTGTTATGTACATAAAGCGCGCGACAACTAAAACGGCACTTATGTGGCGCAAGCACAAATGTATATAATGTTTAATTTCATCAAATTTATTTATGTGCACAAAATGTTTGCTGGGTTGCACAAAGCAGAAAGGCAAAGCAAGCCGATGCTCTGATTTAGCGAACTGCACTAGCAAAGAAGTAAAAAAGAAACAACAACAACTTTGCTATGCAGGTAACTGCTGTTATGTACATAAAGCGCGCGGCAACTAAAGCGGCACTTATGTATGTACAAGCACAAATGTATGTAATGTATTAGAAATTTTAGCGCAATTTCTAGTGATTTTAATTAATTTATAATCACTTTTATAATTGTTCACGAAAAGATCACGTCGGGGTCACCAAAATGTTGAGCTAATGAGCTTTTTCATTAGCTATGTTTGTACAAATAAACACCCACTGATTAAATGTTTTAATTCTTATTATATTTATTTGGCCACACAGGGCGATATTAACAATGTTTAGTTTTTGTTTTACATGCTAGGCATGCAGGCACGACGTTGCCTGTGCAGCTCAACGAAAATGAGATTTTATTTATTTTCAAATACGCTCTCTCGACTTTAGGCGATTTGAAACCGAACCGAACTAAAAACATAAGATCTCTGCACGCAGGCAGAAGGCAAAAACGAAGCAAAGGTAAATAGAGAGAGAGAGAGTGATCAGTCATTGGATTCGGCTGCATAACCCAACAAACAGCTAAAGGTAAGTGGTATCTTATTGTCGAGTGCACTCGACTGTAGCTTTCTTCATTTGTTATTTCTGTATTTTGAAATTTAATTTTGTATTCTACTCCATAACAAGCAAACGCTTGAGAATAAATAGTTCCGGCCAAAGCCGATAAATACTATCTTATTATTTCATATTGCTAAGCCTCTAGGCCAGTTTTTTTTTTTTTTTTTCCTTAGTACTCCTCTCGGGAGCTTAGGGCCTGTACAAGGGCTTTCCACCTAATTTTATTTGTTATATTGTGTCGCAGCTGATGCCTTCCCGGGACATTTCTAGGAGTGCTGTACGGCGCCAGGTCATTCACTCTTCTGCTTCCCTGCGGGTTCCATTCAAATCTCCTTTAAACTGCGCTAGTCTGGTTGGTTCCATTAAAGTCCTCCATTTTCCATTGTCCAATTCGCGTCCTTTTCGATTTGCGAATGGCCGTCATCGTGTTGGGGGGGTGGTTGGTTTCTTCTTTTGTATTAGTTTCGTTAATCATTATTTTTCAGTCGATCGTTGATTAGTCAGGTGCGACCAAAAGGTCAAGGCCAGTAATAAAGGGGAACAGTTTCCTCTAACATAAACGAAATCAGAATTAAGGAATCACTCTCGAGGATATCACAGCTACATTGAAGGAAGATCAACACTCAATAACTTGAAGGAAGATCATCATCGATTAATTTAAACAAGGCAGCAACTCTTTGTTGTTATGCCAACATGAAATACATAAAGCAGCGAATTTATCGCAGCGCGGTTAACGCTTACTGCCCTGCGCAAATTTTCAATCGCAATCGCAATATGATCGCGCTTGATAACAGTGCCTGTCCTAACAGCCGAGTCAGCGTGGTATGTGTGTGTGTGTGTGTGGTATGTGTGTATGCGTACCGTATATGCGCTTATATTCCAATTAACGTTTTCAAAAACTAATTACTATTACTGACTTCAGATACAAAATCTTATGAATTAGAATTATCCTTTCCACAGTATCATCGACATAATGTCAAGTGAATACTCTGAAGAAGACCGGATAAAAATCTTTAAAGAAATGACCTGAAAACTATCCATATTAAGAATATGAATTAAATATAATTAATAATGATTTATGTAGGTTAAGACGAGCAACCGAAAGATTAGATCCTTTCATGCTTTAGGAACAGCACGGAAATGACTGGCCGGTACACCAGACAGATGTAATCGTAAAATTAAAATAGCAAAATTAAATGAGCAATTTGAAAACAATAATTGGTAAGTAATAATCATTAAAAACTGCAGAAATTAGTGAAATGAGTGGCGTAGCAAACTAAATACTGAAACACGCTATAGATACTAGCGATATTAAAGGAAATTTTGTATCAATCTTAAAATACAGACTTCAACTTTTTAAAAATTATCTAAACAATTTAATAAATGCAAAAAGTTGGGCAAATGTCAATACTGTAAACTCAATTATATTATTGGAAATTGAAGTAAATAAAATAGAATAAATATTAAGTAACGAAGATGGAATGTTTGTCAATATAGAAGAACTACTTGAATTTGCGAAAATATAGATAACAACAAACGGAAATACAAGGTGTGTTCCAACGTTAACCGGACTTTTTGTATATGTCAACTGGTGCGTTAGAATCTGCTATCCGTTATCGACATCCAGTAAAAATTGAATGACATTTCATCAATTGGAAGTGAGGTTATTGCGTTTTAAGTTTCAGTATGTTTTTGTCATCGGTGCGAAAATGAGCTTCGAACAAAGAGCCAACATTAAATATTGTTTTAAACTTGGTAAAACTTTTACCGAAATGTTTCAATTAATGAAACAAGTTTATGGCGATGATTGCCTATCCCGTAGCAGAGTGCACGAGTGGTTTCTACGTATTCAAAGTGGTCGTGAGGACATAAATGACGATGAACATGTTGGCCAACCAAAATCCGTGATCACCGAAAATTCCATCGAAACTGTGCGTGAAATAATAAAAAATCAGCCGAAATCATCATTGAAATTCATGGAAATAGAATTGAGCATCTCCAAAACATCGATTTATCGCATTTTGACCGAACATTTGGGCTTACAAAAGGTGTGTGCACGGTTTGTTCCGCACAAATTGACTGAAGACCAAAAATTGCTCAGAATTCAACATTCGAAGGACATCATAAAAAAAAAGAACCGAACTTCCTTTACAAGATTGTGACTGGTGACGAAACGTGGTGTTTTCAATATGATCCCGAAACGAAACGCCAGAATGCTGAATGGACGGCGCCTGACGAGCCGAAACTCAAAAAATGACGCCTGGAGAAGTCAAAAGTGAAGATAATGCTGATTTGTTTTTATGATTCCAAAGGTATTGTCCACAAAGAATTTGTTCCACCTGGCCAAAACGTTAAAGTTTGGGACACGGATAAGCCAACCAGCGCTTCGATTCCTATGAAGACCTTAAGGATTGGCTAGAAGACTGGTTTAAGTCCAAGGAAAAGGAATTCTTCTGGCGAGGAATTTAAAAATTGCCCGAAAGATAGGCAAAATGTGTGACTTCTGAAGGGGCATACTTTACAGATTGAAATTATCACCTTTTTTTTTAATAAGTTTCCAAAGTTGTAAAAAAACGCAGTTTCATATAGTTAGACCTGGTACACTAGTCGGCATAATTATTTTGCCGAAACCTTGGTTTGACTTTTAAACGTAGCTTTGCTTAAAATCAAATAACGGTGCGAAAATGAGGCGCAAAACAAAGAATCTATGTTTAGCTAGGTGCATGCCAAATTTTATTTCGTTCACCTTTTGCATTTTCTTTCTGCTGATAGGAATGCATGCAGACAACGGTTTTTTGCTAGGCACAAGTATTTTAACAGCAGCTTTCAAAAAATATTTTCACACTTTTAAGCACACGAGAATCAAACAATTTCTGTGTTTAACTTTACTCAATATTAAACGTTGTTATTAAAATTCAAAGTTATTCCAAATTTTTAAGTAACATGGGTAAAACGGCTGAGCTAAGGTTGGTTACCCGATCTCTAATAGTAGCAAAGTTTAACGCTGGGATAGCAGTCAAACCATTGCCAATGAGTTTCATGTATCGAATGTGATTTGAAGACTTATAAAGCCAAGGACGTATCATTTATAACAAGAGCAAACAAACTTTAAAGACTGTCTTTCGCTAAGGAAGCTAAAGGAGAGAAGCGTTCTATGAATAGATGAAAGCTCCTTTGAGTATGATTCATCAAAAATACATTTTTTCTAAGAAGCACAAGCAAAAAGTGAGCCATGGAGGAGGCTCTATTATGCTGTGGGGATGTGTTGCATACAATAGGCAATGGTTCTTATTGCCGTCTAAATGAATCAAGGGCATTATTTGAAGTCCTTCCGGTGAAAGGCTCATTGGTGAGTCATTTATTCTGCAGTAGAATAATGTCCCCTGCCATAAAGCCCAGATGATTACCAATGTTTTGCAGGATGCGGGCGTTACTGTCTTGAACTGGATGCCTCAAAGTCCAGACTTAAACATTATTGAGAACGTCTGGTCTCTTTTACAACGCAAGAGAACAGTTTCGTTGAACAAAACCCAAAAGAATACAATTTCTGAGGTCACTTCCCTTGGGAAAGAGATGCCTCCAGGGATCATCCAAAATTTTATATATTCAGTGCAGCGACGCCTGCTAAAAGTTATTGAAACCAAAAGGAATTAATTATTTTACTAAATTATAATTTTTCCTTTAATTTTTTTTTAAGTTTAAAATATGTTATTCATTTTAAAAGGTACTTGTCAAAATACGTATGCCACCACATGAAACTTACTTTAGCTTATATTTTTTCAAGTGCATATGACAGTTTGTATTACCACTAAGTAAAACAGAAAAAAAATGCATTGGGTTATATTAAAAAATTGAAAAGTTACATAAAAAATTGCACCATTTATTTTTCGTCAAAATAATTATGTCGTCTAGTGTAACTCTAGAAACCAGGTTTTCAAGGTGTAAAAGCATTAAAATCGTTTTGCCGTCTATACTTTTAAAAAATGATGTTTTATGAGAGAATGCAATTCAGTTGTCTCCATACACAACAAGATAATGAATAGGCATAAAAATTAAAGGGTTATACTATATATATAGTAACATAACATAACCAAGTAGAAATGTACTACTAGGTATATTATGTTTACATAGCATAAACTCGAACACATGACAGCAAGACAGCAATAGCCAAAAGACGTTACGAAAAGTGCATAGCATAAACAAGAATTATATGACAGCCCGAAAACTGCACGAAAAGCGCACATAGAATAAGAACGAAGTGTGAACAAATATCCCGAAAACTGTACAGACAGTCTTTAGCTGATCCTTGAACTAAGAATACGTGGTGTAAGGGAAAAGGTTTTTAATAATAAAACAAACTTAACTAAACTGTGCAAAATTATTTAATTCAAATCTCAGCGTTGACCTTAGGCTTGTTGCCCGGTCATTTTTTAGACTCAACCCAAAAAAAATAAATAATTACGTAAGTGGCGCAGCCGGTAGGATAGTAATTATTTGATACGACTCATTTAATTGCTATCCGCTAAAGAACCAATCGCTAATCGCTTAACGCATTGATTACGCCAGTGATAGTGACCAGTTATTCTAGCTTAAAATCAACGGCCACGTGTAAAAGTGAAAATGGGACTAGTTGGTATAGCCTAGAATCAACGGCTACGCGTAAAACTGATTGTGAAACCTTACGGAAAAGTTAAAGCCTTAGAATTCATTTAGAGTTATAAATCTACACCTAGGTTGCTATAATACAAAACGAAAAAACTTAGTGCTCAATAACCGAACATAAAAAAGAAAAAATTAAAATTAGAAATATAACAAGTAAGGAAAGCTACAGTCGAGCGCGCGAGTTACCACACAGCACCTCAACCCTCTCCACTCACAACATTGTTGCCAGCATTAAACGCTGACACAGAGAAAAGCCGGAAGCGGCAGGGCACTAACCTTCAAACGTTTGGTCAGCAGAAGATATCAAATTTCACGATGAACATTCCACTGACCGAAGCCGACATTCAGAGAAGGAGAGAATTGAAAAGATACTTCTTGTGTAGACGAGCACGAGTGAAGACCACAATTAAAAAACCCAGAAACACTTTAATAAAACATTTTAATAAAGAACATTAAGTAAAAGTAAATTCACAAGAGTTTTACTAAAAATCTACCCGTATACCAGAGGGAAAAGGATAGTTAGCCCGGGCCACGGATGCTAACTGGCGCAGCCGGTATTCGACGAGGGAATTTGAAGATGTCCCCTACGTTCCTACATTTGTAAGACAGAGTAAGTACATGCGGTGCAAGTGAAAAAGGAAAAGAAAAAGAAAAATAATATATACAATGGCAGTGACAGATAAAAAAAGAGTGTATAAAAATTAAAATATGTTACGTGGCCGAATATGTGCACATCAATCGCTGATAAGGCACCGGGACCACTTTAATACATAAAAAAATAAAACAATACAAATCAATATTAAAATAAAAATTAAAATATGTTACGTGGCCGAATATGTGCACATCAATCGCTGATAAGGCACCGGGACCACATTAGTTATATATATATATAAAAAAAAAAAGAAGAAAAATATATATATACGCCATGCACGAATTCCATAATATTAAAGAAGAATAAACAAATCATACAAAGTAACAAAATTCCATGAAATTGTGACAAAGTTGCAATGCCGTTCACCCGCCGTTCAAATAAACATTTTCTTTTCTTGCTTGCTTACCACATGTACATCCACTCAAATATACACATACCATTTTATAAACATATAATGCTGACACATCCATATTGCAGTACCAATTGAAGTACCCAACGACACAACAACAATACACATATAAGAAAAACCACACATTATATTAAGTACACATTTAAATTTCACACAACATTTATAATAAGCACACTTACACTATATAAAATTGTAAAACACTACACACACAATCTAACATTAAAACACACAAGTTACTCACAAATGCCAAAAGAAACACTGTTAGCAGACAGAATCAAGACTAGATTAGGATTGAGAAGTGGGGGGAATTTACAAACATTACCAGAACAACCTGAAGTCGACAATACCGTACACACAATCATGAACAGGGACTCTGGTAACATTTCCGGCTCTCCGAGCCCCACTATAAGCAACTCCTCAACACTAATGGGCAATAGTATCAACCCTAGGGACGTACTAGCTTTTATAGATAAACTACCTGTATTTCAAGGTTCAAACGATAACCTCGACAATTTCATTACTAGCGCAGAGGAACTCCTCCTACTAATTAGGTCGGCGGATCAAACACCTTACGGACAATTACTACTCAGAGCAGTTCGAAATAAAATAGTAGGAAGGGCAGACGAGGGTTTAACACTTTGTAATACACGTCTCAATTGGGACGAGATAAAAACAAATCTAAAACGCCTTTACACTACCAAAAAAACGGAAGCTATGGTCCTCAGGGAAATCCAAACTATTCCGAACGGATTATCAATGGGAAAACTATTTTTCACCATTGTTAGATCAAGAAGTCAACTCATGACATTGATCAAAGATTCTGGTAATAACGATTCCGCTATTGCAGCAAAACAATCACTCTATAATGAGATATGCTTAAATGCATTTATCATAGGATTAAAAGATCCCTTGAGAACCATTATTAGAACAAGGAACCCATCGACCATCGAACAAGCTTACGAAATCGGACAAACCGAACAAAGTTTTTTCTACCAGAACAATCCAAATCAACAAAACAACTCAAGACGAGACACATCCTCGGATAGGAAACACCCGTACAATGGAAAAAACCAACAAAACCCCAAACAGCAAAACAACTATGATAACGATAATAGACGGAATACAGCAAACTACCACGAACAGGGACAACGAAACTTACGTAATCCTTTCCATGACACTAGAAAAACAGGTCCCTCCTACAGACAAAACACAAACACGGCACCTTCAAGTGCAAACTTATGCAACATCAATGATGACACAAATTTTCCGTCAGGAGCCTCGAAAGACCAACAGGGTACATAGATAGAGACAAACATGGTCCCTCACTACCTTATGTCCTACTATCGTCCCCACAATTGACATCCAAACCATTGAAATTTTTAATAGATACGGGGTCGACGTATTCTTTTATAGACCCAACACTTTTAAATCAACAAGAAACAAAAGCATATGAGAAAGGCATAAACATACATACAGTCCTCAACACCTTCCAAGTAGACAAGTATATAGATCTAATCACATTTGAACAAATTCCACACTCAACAAAATTTAAGTTCTTACTTTTCAAATTCCATCCGTATTTCAACGGATTACTGGGCATGGACTTTTTAACATTGACAAACGCTAAAATAAACATTGCCCACTCAGTACTGGAAACCCCAGCAAATATTATTCCAATCTTAACACACTATAACCCGGTAGACACATTACATACGATACCTCACAACTGTAAAATAACACTATCACTCCCTGTAAATCTAATGCAAGGAGATTTCATGTTTGACACCACTTATCTCACAGACAGTTTGTCTATTACCGGAGGGTTGTACTCTGCCAATAAGAACAAGACATATTTCGAGGTTTGCAATACTTCAGACTCAAACCAAAACCTTTACTTAGAAGAGCCATTACAAGTTAAAGCAATAGACACTAACGAATTCGGATATATAAACCTCCTAACTGCAACAAAACAAACTTGTGATCAGACCAAATTAAAGGTGGAAACAAGCCATTTGAACGAAGAAGAGAAAAACAACTTACTCAAACTTTGCGAGTCGTTCAAGAATTTATTCTACAATGAAGACCACCACCTTACATTCTCAAATTCTGTTAAACACTCAATACCCACAACAGACAACGTACCAATATTCACTAAATCTTACCGATATCCCTTTATACATAAAGGTACTTCTTCAAATCAAAAAAATGCTTCAACAAAACATTATAAAAAATAGCCACTCACCGTGGAGCGCACCTGTATGGGTGGTGCCAAAGAAATCCGATAGCACAGGCGAAAAGAAATGGCGCCTAGTAATTGACTTTAGGAAATTAAATGAGAAAACCATAGCAGATAGATATCCCATACCCAACATTGCTGACATACTTGACAGCATTGGGAAAACCCAATATTTCACAACAATAGACTTGGCAAGCGGTTTCCATCAAATCGAAATGGATCCTAAAGACGCCAACAAAACAGCCTTAACAGTAGAGAACGGGCACTATGAATTTACTAGAATGCCATTTGGGTTAAAAAATGCCCCCGCTACCTTTCAACGGGTAATGGATAACGTCTTGGGTGATCTAATCGGCAAGTACTGCCTCGTATACCTCGATGACATTATCATATTTTCACCCTCACTACAAAAGCATATATCAGATATTAAGTCAGTTTTCGTTAAATTGCGCAACGCCAATTTAAAAATCCAACCAAGCAAATGTAATTTCCTCAGGAAGGAAATAGACTTCTTGGGACATGTAATCACACAAGACGGGGTGAAACCAAACCCTGACAAAATTCAAACTATAAAGGATTTCCCTTGCCCTAAAAATACTAGAGAAATTAAATCTTTCCTCGGTTTACTAGGGTATTATAGAAAATTCATTAAAGATTTTGCAAAACTTACAAAACCTATGACACGACAACTAAAAGGGAAGAAATCAATAATCATAGACGATGAATTTAAACAAGCCTTCGAAATTTCAAAAACTCTACTATGTAACGACCCCATCCTTATTCACCCAGACTTCACAAAGACTTTCACTCTAACAACGGATGCAAGTAATTTTGCTATAGGTTCGGTATTGTCACAGGGACCAACAACTAATGACAGACCTATTGCGTTTGCAAGCAGAACATTATCGGACACAGAGACTAGATATTCAACGATCGAAAAAGAAATGCTAGCAATTATTTGGTCGATCAAACACTTCAGACCATATCTGTTTGGCAGAAAATTCACTATTATTACTGATCACAAGCCATTGACACAACTAGAAAATTTTAAAGGTACGAACTCTAAGTTGATTCGCTGGAAAGTTACTCTAGCAGAATACGACTATGACGTTGTTTACAAGAAAGGTTCCCAAAACGTCGTTGCGGACGCACTCAGTCGCATAGAACCAAACTTAAATATTAACGAAGACCCAAACATAATAACCTCAGAAAAACAACCTTTGAATCACTTCAACTTGCAAGCAGTCTTTGAAATCGGAGATTTCTCCTCAATAACAACCATTACACCATTCCCCACGAAAACTAGATATATTATTTCAGAAACTCAGTATACTATAGAAAACATAACGAGTATACTACAGAAAATCCTAAAACCTAGGAAAGTATTGTCAATCATCATCCCAGACCATATATTTCCGATCCTACAAGAATCATACAACAATTTTTTCTCAGAAAACGACACGTTTCACATCCGTCGTTGTGAAACTCTCTTACCAGAAATCACCTCACCACAAGAACAGGAGGAAAAGATACGCAAATATCACATAAATAGTAATCATAGAGGTATAGATGAGTCTTTTCAACACCTGAAAAGGGAAATATACTTCCCACGCATGAAAGAAGCAATAACATCATTGCTAAATAACTGCAAAATTTGCCTTACCCTAAAATACGATAGACAACCCCATAAACCACTCTTACAAATTCCACCTACACCTAGTAAACCATTAGAGTCGGTACACATCGACATTTATTCGATCAATAATACCTGTAATCTTTCAATTATTGACAAATTTTCTAAATTCGCACAAGTATATCCACTTAACAATAGGAATACAATTTGTGTGATTGCAGCATTATCACAATTTATGAGTACATTCGGACTACCCAAAAACTTAATTTTCGATCAAGGCGCCGAATTCGCAGGAGTACTGTTCACAGACTTTCTAAACCAATACGACATTCTTACACATATTACTTCTTTCCAACAATCAACAGGGAATGCCCCTGTTGAGAGATTACATTCCACGCTTACCGAGCTGTACAGAATAGTGATGAGCAAGAGAAAGGAAAATAACTTGCAACAGACGCACAACGAAATACTCTCAGAAGTATTAACTACATACAATAATGCGATACATTCCAGTACTAATTTGACCCCTTTCGAACTATTTCACGGAAGAACTCACATATTCGACAAAACTATTAAATATAACGGACAACACGATTACCTCCTTAAACTAAACGAATTTAGGGAAGTACTCTACCCCCAAATTCAGCAACATATGACAGAAACAATAAACAAAAGAACAGCAAAACTAAATGAAGATAGAGAACCACCAATAATTGTCGAAAACGACACAATTTTTAGGAAAGAAAATAGGAGAAACAAGATTACACCTAGATTTTCAAAACATAAGGTACTCATGAATAAGCATATTACACTAGTTACAACCAAAAACCAGAAACTCCACAAACAAAAAATAAGGAAAAGACTCCTAAAAAACTGCAACCACACAACCCAGACAACAACAACAACAGACTCCTAACCACTTTATCAATGCTTACCCATACTTACAGACTTTTCCTTACCATCGCCCAGGCGTTTACCATTGAAAAACTGAATGGAACAACGCCTGTTGCAATTATACATCTGGGTAACGCCCACATTACGGAATCTTATAAAATATTAACACACGTCATAGATACACAAGATCTAGAATTGTGTGTGACAAAAATAAAGGACAGTTTACGACCACTACAGTCGGACGATGCGTTCGAAATATCAGTTGAGATATTGGGTAACAAAATCCAACAACTAGAGGACAGAATAAAAACGTTCGAACTAAAAGAGGTCTTGTGAATGGACTGGGAACAATATTAAAAGCTATTTCAGGTAATTTAGATGACAATGACGGACAACGATTACTATCAGAAATCAAACAAATAAAAAAAGAAACAGAACACTTAACAGCAGATCAAGACAACCAATTAAATTTTAATAAGGAAATAACAATCCAGATACACAATATAACAAAACATATAAATCAGGAACAAGACAAGATAGAAAATTTCCTATCCACTTATCAAAACACTATATTTAAAGAAATAAACGAAAATTCAATTAACCTACGTACACTACAATACATTAATAAAATAAACTATAATGTAGACTCCCTTCTGGAGCATGTAAACAATATAGCGGAAAGTCTCTTAACAACCAAAATAGGCTTAATTCCTAAATTCTTGTTCAATAAGGAACAAATAAATAATATCCGCCAAATTTTTAACCAACAAAATATATATTTACAATTAGATGAACATATTTATAACCTTTTAATACCATCTTGTTATACTTATGACAAAAAATTATTGTTTAACGTTAAGATACCACTTTATGATAAGCATTTGTATCAATTCACTCATGTCATACCGCTCCCCATAAATAATTCTCAATTCATCGTTACGCCCAAATTCGTGTCATATAACAATGACAAAATACACACCTTCGAACAAAAATGCTTCAAAGTGGAAGAAGAATATTTCTGCCCTAAGCCCCAATCAAAAGCTGAAGGATGTATCACCAACATTATTAGAACACGGAAACAACCTAAATGCGATGTGGTGGAAACCGAAGCAATACCGAATATTTTCGAGCCAGAAAGAGGAATCGTCTTCTTATTTAATGTGCAGAACGCCGTGGTGGAATCAGACTGTCAAGAAACAATTACCATAAACGGATCAGCCTCATTACGTTACACAAACTGCACAATTGCAATCAACAAGCTACAATACGGCGACAACAAAATATTAGAACATGACCAGTTCACCTTTGTACTTGCCCCAACAAAACAAATCCTCAGGAACCAGACGATAAAAACCTTGTCATTGGAAAAACTTCATCTGGAATCCGTGAAAACAATTGGGAGAGTTAGCCAAATGATCGATGTCACTGATCAAAAATTCATTACAACATACTCCGCCCTGGCACTACTATTGATTATCACCCTCGGATTATGGCTCCGACGCTCAAGCACGGTATTCATCCCACACACCACCGCACCAATACATACTGTCGATCCAGCCATTCCTTCATTATGGCCGTCACTCCATACTAAGGGGGGAGGAGTTACCACACAGCACCTCAACCCTCTCCACTCACAACATTGTTGCCAGCATTAAACGCTGACACAGAGAAAAGCCGGAAGTGGCAGGGCACTAACCTTCAAACGTTTGGTCAGCAGAAGATATCAAATTTCACGATGAACATTCCACTGACCGAAGCCGACATTCAGAGAAGGAGAGAATTGAAAAGATACTTCTTGTGTAGACGAGCACGAGTGAAGACCACAATTAAAAAACCCAGAAACACTTTAATAAAACATTTTAATAAAGAACATTAAGTAAAAGTAAATTCACAAGAGTTTTACTAAAAATCTACCCGTATACCAGAGGGAAAAGGATAGTTAGCCCGGGCCACGGATGCTAACTCGCGCGACTGTAAGATACCATTTACCCTATTCGAAGAAATAATACAAAATAAAATAAATGGTATAAAAATAAAAAAAAAAACAATTTACATTAAGAAAAAAAATCGCCCCGCGCCAGGTTCGAACCCAAGAACTCTCACGAACTTTGTAACTTACGAGTCGGACCTCTAACCACTAGACCACACAAGTTTTCGCCATGCGATCGGCAAATTAGGCTTTTATTGACGCGGGCCCTCTACTGCGTCGATTTAACGTTTTGGTTAGGAATCGCTAGCGCCCATAACTTTGTATGGGGAATTCGAACTCCTATAACTTCTTTGTTATTAAAAAATAAAAATTGAAGAAAGCTACAGTCGAGTGCACTCGACAGTAAGTTATAATTTACCTTTGGCTGCTAAAAATAATAATTAATATTAATTACTTTTATTCGAATTAATAACAACGCATCATATATTTCCGAAATTAAATACACATGCATTGACGCTAATGGCACATGCCGACTGCACGCCGATTGTGCGTGCGCAGTCGGCGCAAGCATTGAAGCCGAGCCTCTGCTCCGTTTCTGCTGCTGTATGCAAAACTTCTCGCGCCTAGGAACAGACCATGTGCTTCAGTGGTTTGTTGTGAGATTTGTCAGCTGTATAACTAAATGTCCCCGGTTCGAATCCCAGCGCAGTATTCTTTTTTTTTGTATTGCTTAGAAAAAGTTTTTGGTTTTTCTTATTTTTTTTGCATAATATATTTTTCATATAGCGCAAAATTATTAAAAAAAGAAAATTGCCCAGCGCAGGATTCGAGCCCGCGACCTCACGCATCAGAAACTTGCGAGCCAACCATCAAGACCACACACAGTTACGCAGTGCGATCGGCAAAAAAAAAAAAAAAAGAATTGCCCGTTGCTGGATTCGAACCCACGACCACACGAACCAGAATCTTGCATGCAACCATCTGGACCACACACAGTTACGCGGAACGATCGGCAAATGACACTTTTATTGATGCCAGACTTCTGCTGCGTCAGTTCAACATTTTAGTTGGAATTCTAAGCGCCCACAACTTTATATGGGAGATTCAAACTCCTATAACTTCTTTGTTTATTGTCCGATCGGATTGAAATTTATAGGGTAGATCTGTACTATGGTAAGCTACAAGAGTGTTAAAAAAATGTTTTGTTATTTCCCTACTTTTCTTAAAATGCAATAGTTTGGGGGCGTTGGGCGTGGCATCCAAAAGTTGAAAATCAAACATTCTCCGTAATGTTACCAGGCACCTTACTTTCAAATTTGGCGCTTCTAGCTTTTCTAGTTTTCTTTTCAACTATAAAAATGTGTTTTTTAGAGGCGGTGGCATACAAAAGTCTAAAATCCAACTTCTGCATAATATTACAAGACACCCTCCTACCAAATTTGGTGCGTTTATCTTGTTTTGTCTATGAATTATTTGAAAAAAATCTAAAAACTCATATATCGATTTGCGGAAGCGGTGGGCGTGGCAGTCCAAGTTTGAAATAAACTTCTTGTGTGTATTGAATACACGCACACTCCCACCAAGTCTGGTGCCTCTAGCTCTTTTAATAGCTGAGATCTGTGTGTTCATACAGACGGACAGCCGGACAGACGGACAGACAGACGGACATGACCAAATAGACTCGGCGATTGATGCTGATCAAGAATATATATACTTTGTATGGTCTGCCACGCCTCCTTCTGCCTGTTACATACATTTGCACAAAGTTAATATACCACTTTTTACCCATTTTCAATGGGTAAATGGTATAAAAAAAAATACAAACAAACCAACAAGAACACAAAAATCAAATAAACATATACGATTAAGTTCTTAATAACGGAATATAAAAAATAAATAAATTGATTAAAAAAAGAATATAATAAGCGAATAAAATAACAAAGTACCAAATAAGTGAACATGTAACAAGAACAAAAAAATTGAATGAACATGTAAAAATTAAGTGAACAAAAGCAACCGAACATAAAGAGAAGAGAAGAAATGAGCGAATAAAGATAAAGGAACAAGGTACCAAATATGTGAACAAGCAACTAGACTAAAGAAATTGAAGGAAAATAAAAAAAAATCAAGTGAAAAAGAAGTGAGAGGTAACGAGCGATTAAAGAGTAAATTTTAATTCAACGTGCAAGTAAAGCAAAAACAGCAATCAAGGTTAACGTTGACGCAGGCAGCAACAACCAAAAAACAGTATTTCGTGTTCTCTTTCCCCATTATAATTGGCACTTACCAACAACAAAAATACTAGTGTGTGTTTAACCTTCTCAACAAGAAAAAGGATATGAAGGAGAACAGGAGCTGCAACTAGCCACAACAACAGCAACAACAACATAAAACTCAACGAAAAATTAAGTTTCAAACCTTAGCGAACAACTGAACCAGAAAAAGCAAGTGCCAAACCGCTAGCAAAAAAAAAAAAAAACTATATCGAAAAATCAACACAAGATGGCCGTAGCAGCAGAACAGGTGATACTACTATCTGAGTCAAACATGATACAAGTCGAGAGACAAATAAGCTCAGTTGAGAGTTTTAACGGCGATCCGGAGGCATTATATACGTTCATCAACCGCATCGATTATATAATGGCCTTATATCGCACAACCGACGACAGGCAGAGGTTAATCATTTTCGGACACGTCGAGAGGAACATCGCTGGAGGTGTCATACGTACACTTTGAATGAATAACCTCAGGAGCTGAAGTGAATTACGCACGCAACTAATTCTCAACTACAAACCACAGACTCCCAATCACCAACTTTTGGAAAACTTCCGCAACACCGCATACCGTGGCAACATACGCCAATTCCTGGAAAAAGCTGAGAAGAAGAGGCAGACATTAACCAGTAAGCTAGAACTTGAAAACGACCCTGCAGAATCCACTTTATATAATAGGCTCATACAATCTAGTGTTGAAACCTTAATTCAGAAGCTTCCCAACCATATCTACTTAAGAATTGTCAATTGTAACATACCTAATCTAAGAGCTTTGATAAATGTACTCCAGGAAAAAGGCTTATATGAAACACCGACATATAGCAAAGACTGTTTAAATAACCTAAGCCCCAACAAACTTCAAAATACTACTAAAACGGCCGCTAAACCAAAAAAACCTAATTTGCCATTCCAACCACCATATAATCCTATTCGCCAATCCTTTCAACAACCATACCCCCTACCACCTACCTATGTACAGCCTTATACACCACCCTATATACCTAGATTTAACACTCACACAACTCCCTACATGCAGCCCAACACTTTTAGACCACGTCCTCCAATTAATAGACAGAACGTATTTGACCAAAATCGATTTGGCCCTAACTACAATTCCCAACTCAACCATGCCCCTGGAGGAAATCAAAACAATAACCAACCCCTTAAGAGACAGAGACCATCTGACAGTGGACAGTCCAAGATGAGTATCGAGGACCTAAGGTACCAAGAAGGGATACCCGTACCACCGGAATCTCTATACGACTATCATTGTTACCCCTATCACCCAGATTATTCCTATCCTTATCAAACATATGATGATCAAAACTATCCCCAATCCGAATATTATACCCTACCAACCTCGAATGAAGAAGAAGATACATCTTAAAATGACCCCGAAATGCATAAGAATGAACAATCAGAAAATTTTCAGTTAACAGCCTCGGATCAAGCCAGTTCCTAATTATTAAATACAATAACAACAACTTGAGATGCCTTATTGACACTGGTTCTACCATTAATATGATGACACGTAATATTTTTCATACACCTATACGACTAACCAATCATCTCATACACACTAGCAATGGCCCACTGACCCTCAACAAAATTACCAGTCTACCGTCAAATAATTACTTCCCCATTTCTCAAGACTTTCTAATTCACAACTTCTCTGATCAATACGACATACTGATTGGTCGCAAGTTGTTGTCAGAAGCTAAAGCAATAATAAATTATTCAGACGAAACAGTTAAACTGTTCAACAAAACCTACAAAATAGCTAACTTCACTAATAGTCCCGAATAAAACCAAATTACCAAATTACTACACAAGTATCAGAATATTCAATACTTAAGGTGACCAACTCACCTTTACTAACCAAGAGAAACACTTCATTAATACTACACACAATATCCCCCTACTCTCCAAATTATACAGTTATCCGCAAAGTTATGAACAAGAGGTAGAAAGACAGATTCAGGAAATGTTAGAACAGGGAATAATTAGAGAAAGTAATTCCCCTTATTGTAGTCCGATTTGGGTAGTGCCCAAGAAATTAGATGCTTCAGGGCAGAAAAAGTTTCGAATAGTCATTGACTATAGGAAATTAAACGAGATTACAGTAAGTGACAGATACCCTATCCCTAACATGGACGAGATCCTAGGAAAACTAGGAAAATGCAATTACTTCACAACCATAGACTTGGCCAAAGGGTTCCATCAAATAGTGATGGATATCAATTCAATAGCTAAAACTGCCTTATCCACAAAAAACGGACACTATGAGTATACAAGAATGCCATTTGGGTTGAAAAATGCCCCCGCTACATTTCAACGTTGTATGAATAATCTACTCCGTCCCCTCCTAAACAAGAATTGCTTAGTATATTTAGATGATATTATAGTTTTTTCTACATCGCTAGATGAGCACATACACTCGCTGAACTTAGTTTTTGAAAAATTGTCCGAAGCAAATTTAAAATTGCAACTAGATAAATGCGAGTTTCTAAGACAAGAAACCACATTTTTAGGTAATAACCAAAGAAGGAATTAAACCAAACCCCACTAAGATTCAAGCCATCCTAAATTATCCAATACCTAATAAACCGAAAGAAATTAAAGCCTTTTTAGGACTTACTGGTTATTACCGAAAATTCATACCTAGCTTCGCAGATATCGCCAAACCCCTAACTAAGTGCCTCAAAAAAGGAGCCAAAATAGACAGCAAACAAACAGAATACATTAAAGCTTTTGAAAAATTAAAAATGCTAATATCCGAAGACCCAATACTTAGAATCCCAAACTTCGAAAGAAAATTTGTACTTACTACCGATGCAAGCAATGTAGCATTAGGAGGTGTTCTTTCGCAAGACGGAAATCCGATCAGTTATATCAGCCGAACCCTAAACGAACACGAAATAAACTACAGCGCAATAGAAAAGGAACTTTTCGCTATGGGGCAACTTCAACCTTCCGACACTACTTATTAGGACGACATTTCGAAATAGCCTCAGATCACCAACCACTGTGTTGGCTACATAAACTTAAAGAACCCAATGCAAAATTAACTAGATGGAAAGTTAGGCTCTCTGAATATGACTTTGATATTAAATATATTAAAGGGAAAGAAAATCACGTAGCGGATGCCCTATCTAGAATAACGATAGAGCAAACGTTCTTTGGTGAGTCTACTCAGCATAGTTGCGAAGAAGATAATAGAAATCTCATAAGTTTGTCCGAAAAACTAATAAATCACCACAAAAGACAAGTAATATTTAACAAAGGACCTCCTAGCATACAACAAGAAACCTATTTCAAAAAACAAATCATCCATATCTCTTACGAACAAATGACAACGGAAATAGCAAAACAATATCTCTTAACCCACTTTTGTTCAAAAAATAGCGCACTTTACATAGATAACGACGCGGATTTTGAATTAATTCAAAGCGCGTATAAAGATACCATGAACCCTCAGTACACTAAAATTATCCGATGTTTGGTTTTATTAAAAAATGTACCTACCTACGCAAAATTCAAAGTGCTAGTATTGGTTACCCACGAAAAACTCTTACACCCTGGAATTCAGAAAACCACTAAACTCTTTGGTGAATCTTATTACTTCCCTAATAGCCAGTTGTTAATTCAAAATATAATAAATGAGTGCATAACCTGTAATTTATCAAAAAGCGAACATCGTAACACAGACATGCCCTTTAAGATCACCCCAAAACCAGAACATTGCCGCGATAAATTTATAATAGACATCTATTCATCAGAAGGTAACCATTACCTGAGCTGCATAGACACCTACTCGAAATTTGCCACTCTCGAACAAATTAAGACTAAGGATTGGCTGGAATGCAAAAACGCTCTAATGCGTATATTCAACCAACTGGGAAAACCCAAGTTGTTGAAAGCAGACAGGGATGGTGCATTCTCCAGCTTAGCCCTGAAACGTTGGCTTGAGAGCGAAGGCGTAGAAATCCAACTGAATACGACAAAGACTGGTATAGCAGACATTGAAAGATTGCATAAAACTATTAATGAAAAAATCCGCATCATAAAAAATTCCGACGATTTTGAAACAAAAGTTAGCAAGATAGAAACCATATTATACATCTACAACCATAAAACTAAACACGACACAACTGGACAAACCCACGCACACATATTTATTTACGCTGGATAGCCTACACTAGACACAAAACTTATTAAAGAAACAAAAATTAATAAAATCAATCAAGATAAAACGGAACATGAAATCGATACTAGATATCGGAAAGGCCCTTTACAAAAAAGTAAATTGGAAAATCCGTTCAAGGCTACTAAAAATGTAGAACAAAAAGATAAAGATCATTACAAAATTACTGCTAGAAATAGGTAAACTAACTAAATTGAAAATCGAGAATATAACGCTAAACCAAAATCATTTAGATTCCGTAATAAATTTAACGACATTATATCCACCCCCAAATGTATTAAAGATCAAACCCATAGAACATAAGGACATTGTAACCATAATCACAAATAATAACATTATCATATGTACAATAGCATCAACATTAATCTCCAAAATTTGTATTTGCTATATTTACCGAAGAATTAACACTAAATTTCGCATAAAAAAAACAGAATGTAAATCCTAACACACTACCCACATAGTAACCATCCACCTCTGAAGAAGCCTAAGCTTCTCTTTAAAAGGAGGGAAGTAACATAACATAACCAAGTAGAAATGTACTACTAGGTATATTATGTATACATAGCATAAACTCGAACACATGACAGCAAGACAGCAATAGCCAAAAGACGTTACGAAAAGTGCATAGCATAAACAAGAATTATATAACAGCCCGAAAATTGCACGAAAAGCGCACATAGAATAAGAACGAAGTGTGAACCAATATCCCGAAAACTGTACGGACAGTCTTTAGCTGATTCTTGAACTAATAACACGTGGTGTAAGGGAAAAGGTTTTTAATAATAAAACAAACTTAACCAAACTGTGCAAAATTATTTAATTCAAATCTCAGCGTTGACCTTAGGCTTGTTGCCCGGTCATTTGATAGACTCAACCCAAAAAAAATAAATAATTACGAAAGTATATATATATATATATATATATATATATATATATATATAATCTTTATTAAAATAGCACCTCATTATGGCGTTTAGAGATAAAACAATAGGTTTAATCTTTAAAGCATCAAGTTTGCAAACAGGGTTGTGAATCGGCTGCCCTAAGAATTTTTATGTATGTGACTAGCTTTGGTATTTAATGAAATCTTCACAATCAGATGTTCCCAAAATTATGAAAACTGTCAATAATACAAGAAAAAATAAAACGATCGGGCTTCATAGGTAAATCATTATTGTATTATACATTGCGTAAAAGAAAGCAACTAAATATTTGTATAATTTTTATTCGACCGAAAATACAACAAAGTTTGAGAATTTCTTGTGAGATATCGAAATGATTATAAAACCTATAGTTTCGATTGTAAGATTAAAAAAATTTTTCTATATTACATAACATTCCTAATGGCGGCCTCTGCTCATACCGACAATTCAAGTATCCAAACGTCGTTGCGCACACCTTTAAAACTGCTGTGTTCAATACCTGTTCAGCTTATAATTTACAGGGTAGGTCAATATTAAGCTAACTTTGAGAATGTCGAAAAAAAGTTCACCAACTTTTCTAACTTTCTTAATATTCGCAAAAAAAGATTTTTGGAGCGATAGGCCTGATATCCAAAAGTTAAAAGCCCGCATTAATGCCTTATGTTAAAAGAGACCGTCTTACTAAGTTTGGAGCTACTTTCTATAAGTATTGCGTTATTTGCAAAAAAGCGAAAAAATAAACATATAAAATGGTTAAAACATATATACACCAAAAATAACGAACTTTTTGTTTAAAAAATAAAATACACGTCATTTTACATTTGAAAGTTTTTATTTATTCAAAGTAGGGTCAGTGCATGCATAGATTTTTTTATGTCATTTATAGAAATATCCTTTAGTTTAGCTCAGTTACGGTTGCTTGAATGGTTGAGATATCATCATAAAATGCTCCTTTGATCTGGGGTTTGAGTTTTGGAAATAGGAAATTGTCACACGGTGATAGATACCCTAAATAGGTAGAGTGGCTGATGACAGATTTTTTGTTGGTCACAAATTCGTTCACTTTTTTGGTCTTGTAAGGTTGTGCATTATCGTGCATTAAAAATAAGTGTTTTCCTGCTGGATATACAGATTTAAATCTAAAAATTCTTCACAATCACAAACACATTAATAGTATTCTCGATTAACAGTTTGACTTTATGCAAGAGGTCCCTTCGAATCAACAGATTGACGCTTAGTTTCTGGCAAATATTGGATAAAACCATTTCTCATCACCAATTATGATTGAACCAAGAAAGTCTGAATCGTTTTCAGCAGTTTTAAAAATGTCTTTGCCATGCTCCGCACGAGCAATTTTTGTACGTTTTTGTACCTTTCGCATTCCTTTTCTTTTATTTATATGGCTTTTACTGATTTGCCATCTGATTTACATGAAGTTAACTGCGTTTGAAAGATGATACATTTATTTTTTTGTGCTGCATATTTTCGAAAAGATGGCGTTGCATGTTATATGATTTAAATATAAAGTTCAGTTACTTTTGCCTATGACACCTTTCAAACTATTTCTGTGCTATTTTATTTTTGCAATTATATATTGTTTCTATGGCAAGTTTGGTTGCATAAAATCAAAAAAGGGTATACAAATTGTAGTGGATATATAAGTATATTTTATTATGGAAATTCAAGCGATTTTATTGTACTCACCTTATTTGATGGTATTGTTCGTGGGAACTGCGGTGCTATGATTGAATTCACATTGACTCTATTACTGGTACAGAAGGACGATTTTGACGCCTCTAATGACTGATTGCTTGTAACTAAAGGAACAACTGAAATTGGAGAAAGCTGTCTCTCCCCGATTTCTGTATCTTGTGTGACTTGATCATCTGGTCGTTTTAGAACGTAATTTCTGTGTTTCTGATTACAATGCACGGCTGCTATAATAGGAGGAGCTTTTATACATGTTAAAGATGCGGGGTGAGTTAACATGGAGCGCGTTGCAATTGATGAGCTCATGTCGGATGTAGCAGTACTAAATAAATCGCACAAATCGCTTGACAATTTGTTACACTTGTTATGCGGTATGTTTTGATCTATGTTGCTGGGAACTCTTTCCGTAGTAGATGATATCAATTTCCGTTTCGACGGTTCTGTTGCAGATTTTGCCGCGTACGATGTAGATAACATGATAAGAAATCAGATGTATACTTTTTTATATGAAACTTTATTATTTCAATCAAATATTATTATTGAGAAGCACACTCAGACCCAATGCATTGTAACAATAACACATGACCTGTAAATATAATAATGCTTAGGTAAAATTGAATAATTCGGATGACCTTGATTATTTTTTAATTAATATTATTTCGCATTATTACAGAAATAACAACTAAACTTTAAATACAGAACTTAAAGCTATAGCTTGATTCATTTTGACAATTGAGGTATTGGTCGCTTAAATATTTACAAAAATATATAAACATATACAGATATACGCATATTTATATGCATATGTATATGTTGTATATACTTAAAGATATATGTAAGACAAATTGCATACAAGAATTTCTGTATATTGAGGCACGGGATGACACATGCGCACTTAAATGTTTTGTCCGATTAAGCATTCAACAAATAAAATTAAAATATTACGTATGGAACTATTATGTACTTTCTTATTTCTTTTTACTGTTCACGGCTCGCGTAGGTTTATATGTGTAATAATTACAATTACAATTTTTATATATCTCCGTGTTATTTACGTTGTATGCATTCACAATAAAAAATAAATAGCGTTTATTCACCAAAGAAATTATACATTCCTAATGTAAATATAAATAATCTGTATACAGGGTTGCTAATATATTTATGGAAAACAATCGATTTTATTATCGGTGATATTAAATATTCTCTAAGGGTGAACTATCGGCGGTGGATTAACTTGTTAATAATCAGTGTTGCCAATTTTTTCTGTTTGGAAGTGCCAGAAATATTTTTAGTTTTCTGTCATCTTTTTTCGTTCTCTTTTTTTTGCAAACTCGTTCATGCAATTTGCCTTTTAAAAGCGTTTTATCATTTTATCATTTTATATTTTTTTATTTGCATCGAAACCAGGTGAATCGAGTGGTTGTTAAAATAATTTTAATGTTTTACACGAACATAATTTTAGAGCTGGAAGAAATTTGATTTTTGTGTTTCTCGATACTTAGAAAAAATATCGAGATATCGATATTTCATTTATTTAATTGATTTTTGACAATTATTTTTTTTGCATGGTTGGTTGGAGCTCCTCTTTTCCACTATTTCCATGATTTTATTCGGAACAATGGTGACTGGTCGTCCGGCGGCTCGGGCTTTTCGGTGACAAAATTACCACTTCGGAATCGCTTGAACCATAATTCAGAGGCTATAGTCGATAGTTTGTTTTCTCCCAAGACAGGAAAAATCTGTCTGCGAGATTCCGCAGCAGTTTTTCCTTGTGTGAGATAAAATTTCCACAATTGCTCGAATTTTCGCGTTTGCGAACTCCCTTTTGATCGATTGTAATTTTTGAACGCAGAAACTGATGCAACAAGCAGTATCAATATCTGAATTGATTTATGTCCTATTCGCAGAGCTTGCAAAAGACACTCAACCATTTTTCTTCATGCTGCCCCTTCCGAGCCAAACCGTTGCAGCTCCCACTTTCAGTGTTTCGCTCTGAGCAAGAGACCCGTGCTGTCTTCACTTAGGTTTAGGGTTGAGCGGTGACCGTTGAGCTCTTTTTATTTCGGTTTTGATTGAGCAACGCGCAGAAACTGAGAGACAGCAACGCTCGCACAAAGAAAGACAGCAAGAGACCCAATTGGGTGGAAAAGTCAACGCAAACGTTCTTCACATGTACTTTCGTTGTTGTGAAAAAGAAATAATACAATTTGTTTAACATAAAAATTAAGGTTTTTTTCAATAAATTTTTCGTTAAATTTAATAGAAACATTTGTTTCTTCCCAGCAACAATTAAATGAACACTCTGTATTTAAATTTAAATTTATTATTATTAGGTGGCAATACAACCCATTTCGGGTTTTGACCGACCTCAGCGTCTCCCTCCAGGCGCCTCTGCTCTTCGCGCGCCTCCTCCAATTGGAAATACCCAGTAGAGTAAGGTCCTTCTCTACTTGGTCCTTCCATCGAAGATTTGGTCGTCCCCTTCGTTGTCGCCCATAGTCGACCCTCGCTTCAAATACCTTCTGAGATGGAGCTTTTTCATCCATACGCACAACGTGGCCGAGCCAGCGCAGAAGTTGTATCGTGATGCGCCGGACCACGCCCACGTCGTCGTACAACTCGTACAGCTCGTGGTTCATCCGAATGCGAAAGTCGTCCCCAATCCGAACGGGACCGAAGATCTTGCGAAGAATTTTTCTCTCGAACACTCCAAGCGCTGCTGCATCCGTCTGTGAAATTACCCATGCTTCTGCGCCATATAAGAGCACGGGTAGGATGAGTGTCTTGTAGAGTGTTAGTTTTGTTCGGCGAAAGAGGTCTCTATTGCACATTTGCCTACTCAGACCAAAGTAGCATTTATTGGCAAGTGTGATTCTTCGCTTGATCTCCAGGCTGACGTCATTTTTGGTGTTAATGGCGGTGCCAAGGTACGTGAACTCCTTGACCACTTCGAAGTTATAGCTGTCGGCTACCACATGGGAGTCTAGGCGCCGCGTCTCCCTGCTTGTCGACAGCATATACTTCGTCTTGCCCTCGTTTACCGCAAAACCCACTTTTGCTGACTCCTTTTCGATAGCGGAAAATGCAGCAGTGACATCACGCTTGCTACGGCCAATGATGTCAATATCATCGGCATAAGCAAGGAGCTGGACACCTTTATAAAAAATAGAGCCAGATCGATGTGCACCGGCTTTCCGCAGAACCCCTTTCATCACGAAGTTAATGAGGTTGCACGACAGAGGGTCGCCTTGTCTGAAACCTCGAACGGTATTAAAAGGTTCGGAGAGGTTCGCTCCTACCTTGACAGAGCTGATGGTGCTGCTCAATGTCATCCTGCAAAGACGTATCAGCTTTGCAGGAATACCGAACTCAGACATGGTGGCATATAGGCTTTCCCTAGTCGGGTTATCGAATGCAGCTTTGTAATCGACAAAGAGATGGTGTGTGTCAATTCCATTTTCGTGGGTTTTTTCCAGGATTTGGCGCAATGTGAAGATCTGGTCTATGGTGGATTTACCAGGTTTGAAGCCGCACTGATAAGGTCCGATCATTGTGTTGGCATACGGCTTCAGTCGTTCACATATAACGCTCGACAGGACCTTGTATGAGATGGTGATTAGGCTGATTCCCCGGTAGTTGGCACATATCGTCGGGTCGCCTTTCTTCAGTACAGGACAAAGGACGCTGAGATTCCAATCGTTGGGCATGCTTTCTTCTAGTCATATTTTGCACAAGAGCTGATGCATGCACCTTATCAGCCCTTCGCCGCCGGCCTTAAAAAACTTTGCAGGCAGTCCATCAGCACCGGCTGCTTTGTTGTTTTTGAGTCGCGTAATCGCAACTCGGACCTCGTCATGGCTAGGTAGTGGTATATCCACATTGTCGTCGATTGGTGGTATCGGGCTATTTCCTCCATCGGCGGGATTGGTGCCGTCATCGCCTGACGGTTGACTTGTTGGTAAAATTTTCGAACATCATTCCTATCTTGCAACACCTCAAGTTCCTCGCACTCTCGCTTTTCTTGCTCCCGTGTTTTCCGTTTGAAAAGTCGCCTCACTTCCTTCCTTTTCTCCCTGTAACGTTCACACGTAGCTCGCGTTGCGGCAGACTGCAGCGTTTTTCTGTAGGCGGCGTTTTTTGCCGCAGCTGCGACGCGACACTCCTCGTCATACCATTGGTTCCGTGTGGGAGTGCGCTTGAACCCAATGGCTGTTTCAGCAGCAGCTCGCATGGAGTGGAATATGTGCGCCCAGAGTCCGCCAGCGTCAACAGGGAGAGGGGTAGGTTGGTGGAGCAGTTCCGAGAGGGTAGTGGAGTAGGCCATTGCTGTCCGTTGTTATCGCAGCTTAGTGACGTCAGGCTCTCGTTGCGTGATGGGGCGTATATTTTTTGCACGGCATAGCCGCATGCGTATCTTGGCTGCGACAGATAGTGGTCCGAGTCTATGTTGACTCCACGAAACGTACGCACGTCCATCACGCTTGAGGCATGCCTTCCGTCTATCACAACTTCATCAATCTGGTTGCGCGTTTTCGGATCAGGGGACAGCCATGTGGCCTTGTGGATGTCGTGGTGTTGAAATCTGGTGCTACTCACTACCATGTTTCGCGTCGCGACGAAGTCAATTAGCCTGAAACCGGTGTTCGAGGTGGTTTCATGGAGGCTGAATTGACCGACGGTGCGGTCAAAGATGTGTTCGTGCCCAACCTTTGCGTTGAAGTTCCCGAGGATGATCTTCACGTCGTGGTCTGAGCAGCAATCGTATGTATCCTTGAGTCTCGCGTAGATCGCATCCTTAACAGCATCGTCCTTCTCCTCCGTTGGGGCGTGCGCGCAAATTATGCTAAGATTGAAAAATCTAGCTTTGATGCGGATTGTAGCCAGCCTTTCACTCACTGGGTGAAATTAGAGACGTGGTGGCGAAGTATCCGGCCTACTACAAATCCGCGTCTAAATTCGCGCCTCTCCGCATGGCAGCTGTAGTAGATATCACAGTTTGCTCGCTTGGAGCAACCTTGTCCTGTCCATCTCATTTCCTGGATGGCGGTAATGTCAGCCTTTAATTTTTCGAGGGCATCCGCCAGTTGGATAGAGGCACCTTCCCAATTAAGAGTTCGGACATTCCAGGTGCATATCCTTAAATCGTAGTCCTTTTTCGTTTTGCGGTGATCGTCATCATAAGGGGGGATCCTATCCGAGGCTTTTGCTTTGGTTTTCCTTGGGATTTCTTTTTTTACGAGGCGGGTTCCAAAACCTGCGCTCAACCAGTTACAGTCCACTTTCTAGCAGATGCTAAGATAGCTTCCCAAGAGATGCCACGAGTAGGCTGGTTGTCAACTTGCAATCATTCGTAGACAGAGATCGCACTGGCGGTCGCCAAGTTGACCGCGATCACAATACTTTACTCTGCACGAATGAAAGCCAAACCATCCCAAGCTCTGCCTATTCGCAAACCAATTTTATTTCAAAATTTAGCTACAACGCCCACCGCCTTCTGCAAAAGAGAAAATGAATTTCCTAATTTATTGCAAATAAGGCAAGAGCCAGAAGTTTCATATTGGGTGGGAGGATCGCTGCCAATTTTACGTAGAATACGTCTACACCCATCATAATTTGTTCGAAGCTAGAAGCACAAAATTTTGTAAAATATTCCGTATTCTGTACGGTCTTTTGAACACTACGCCCACCACACCAAAAACCCAAATTTTGTTTACGAAAAATTTAAAAGTTTTCGACGTTCTCGTATCTGTCAATAAATTATTTTAAATTACAACCCGACCGGCTAATAACACACAATTTATTTTTTGAAAAAATTCACTACTGGACGACTTGAAGCTATTCGATAATCAAGATATTGTTCGATGCATAAAGTTAAAAATCCAACAAAGGCTTGGCTTCCCCATACATTTTTTTTTATGTATGAAAATACATATGTACAAGTTAACTAAGTGTCAACGACCTTTAGGTCTCACAGTCAACTTGGCCGAAATTGCTAATCAGCCATCAGGCCGGACCTCGCAGCAAGCTAACTAAGTGTCATCGACTGTGAGACGTCGACTTGGCTGAAATTGCTGATCAGGCATCAGGCTGGACGTCGCTGCATAGCCGGCAAACACAGCATGTTTGCGTGGCTGCTATGAGATGATCGCGTAACATTGTTTCTCATTATTGCGCTTTCAATATACTTCCTAAGAATACATTTTTGTACTTCAGTTTTAGTTTAATTTCTTTCCATACCTGCACGGATGTCAATCATACAAATATAGATTGCTCAGATGCCCTCCTCTTCATTAAGAAAGCTTTCCTCTATATGGGCCACGTCCATTATTATCATTGATACTATTGTCGTTGTTGTAATTGTTGTTACGACCACGAAAGTTACCTCTATTATTTCCACAATTTCCACGTCCGCGGTTTCCGCCGTTTCAGACGTTGTATCGTGATGCGCCGGACCACGTCCACGTCGTCGTACAACTCGTACAGCTCGTGGTTCATCCGAATGCGAAAGTCGTCCCCATTCCGAACGGGACCGAAGATCTTGCGAAGAATTTTTTTCTCGAACACTGCAAGCGCTGCTGCACCCGTCTGTGAAATTACCCATGCTTCTGCGCCATATAAGAGCACGGGTAGGATGAGTGTCTTGTAGAGTGTTAGTTTTGTTCGGCGAGAGAGGTCTCTATTGCACATTTGCCTACTCAGACCAAAGTAGCATTTATTGGCAAGTGTGATTCTTCGCTTGATCTCCAGGCTGACGTCATTTTTGGTGTTAATGGCGGTGCCAAGGTACGTGAACTCCTTGACCACTTCGAAGTTATAGCTGTCTGCTACCACATGGGAGTCTAGGCGCCGCGTCTCCCTGCTTGTCGACAGCATATACTTCGTCTTGCCCTCGTTTACCGCCAAATCCACTTTTGCTGACTCCATTTCGATAGCCGAAAATGCAGCAGTGACATCACGCTTGCTACGGCCAATGATGTCAATATCATCGGCATAAGCAAGGAGCTGGACACATTTATAAAAAATAGTGCCAGATCGATGTACACCGGCTTTCCGCAGAGCCCCTTCCATCACGAAGTTGAAGAGGTTGCACGACAGAGGGTCGCCTTGTCTGAAACCTCGAAGGGTATTAAAAGGTTCGGAGAGGTTCGCTCCTACCTTGACAGAGCTGATGGTGCTGCTCAATGTCATCCTGCAAAGACGTATCAGCTTTGCAGGAATACCGAACTCAGGCATGGTGGCATATAGGCTTTCCCTCGTCGGGTTATCGAATGCAGCTTTGTAATCGACAAAGAGATGGTGTGTGTCAATTCCAATTTCGTGGGTTTTTTTTGCAATTAAAGCTAATTAAAAAACAAGTAAGGAAAGCTACAGTCGAGCGCGCGTGACTGTAAGATACCATTTACCCTATTCGAAGAAATAATACAAAATAAAATAAATGGTATAAAAATAAAAAAAAAGCAATTTACATTAAGAAAAAAAAATCGACCCGCGCCAGTTTCGAACCCAAAACTCTCACGAACTTTGTAACTTACGAGTCGGACCTCTAACCACTAGACCACACAAGTTTACGCCATGCGATCGGCAAATTAGGCTTTTATTGACGCGGGCCCTCTACTGCGTCGATTTAACGTTTTGCTAAAAATAATTCTTAATATTAATTACTTTTATTCGAATTAATAACAACGCATCGCATATTTCCATAACTAAATACACATGCATTGACGCTAATGGCACATGCCGACTGCACGCCGATTGTGCGTGCGCAGTCGGCGCAAGCATTGAAGCCGAGCCTCTGCTCCGTCTCTGCTGCTGTATGCAAAACTTCTCGCGCCTAGGAACAGACCATGTGCTTCAGTGGTTTGTTGTGAGAGTTGTCAGCTCTATAGCTAAATGTCCCCGATTCGAATCCCAGCGCAGTCTTCTTTTTTTTGTATTGCTTAGAAAAAGTTTTTGGTTTTTCTTATTTTTTTTGCATAATATATTTTTCATATAGCGCAAAATTATTAAAAAAAAAAAAATTGCCCAGCGCAGGATTCGAACCCGCGACCTCACGCATCAGAAACTTGCGAGCCAACCATCAAGACCACACACAGTTACGCGGAGCGATCGGCAAATGAGACTTTTATTGATGCCGGCCTTCTGCTGCGTCAGTCCAACATTTTAGTTGGAATTCTAAGCGCCCACAACTTTATATGGGAGATTCTAACTCCTATAACTTCTTCTTTGTTTATTGTCCGATCGGATTGAAATTTATAGGCTAGATCTGTACTATGGTAAGCTACAAGAGTGTTAAAAAAATGTTTTGTTATTTCCCTACTTTTCTTAAAATGCAATAGTTTGTGGGCGGTGGGCGTGGCATCCAAAAGTTGAAAATCAAACATTCTCCGTAATGTTACCAGGCACCTTACTTTGAAATTTGGCGCTTCTAGCTTTTCTAGTGTTCTTTTAAACTATAAAAATGTGTTTTTTGGAGGCGGTGGGCGTGGCATTCAAAATTCTAAAATCCAACTTCTGCATAATGTTGCAAGACACCCTCCTACCAAATTTGGTGCGTGTATCTCTTTTCGTTATTAAATTATTTGGAATAAATCGAAATACGCATTTATCGATTTGCGGAGGCGGTGGGCGTGGCACATCAAGTTTGAAATAAACTTCTTGTGTGTATTGAATACACGCACACTCCCACCAAGTCTGACTCTAGCTCTTTTAATAGCTGAGATCTGTGCGTTCATACAGACGGACAGACAGACGGACATGACCAAATCGACTCGACTATTGATGCTGATCAAGAATATATATACTTTGTATGGTCTGCCACGCCTACTTCTGCCTGTTACATACATTTGCACAAAGTTAATATATCATTTTTTACCCATTTTCAATGGGTAAATGGTATAAATAGAATAGAATTCAAATGAATCACAACAATTGTTTAAAAAAGAAATTTCACTACAAAAAAAAAAATGAAATGGAAAAAAAATAGTTTTTTATAGTTTATCTATATATTTTTTTTGTGGGTTAAATTTCCATTGCATTTGGTTTTGTTGCTGATTAATTTGAAAAATTAAATTAAACAATAATTTGTGGTTTTTGTGGTGAGAAATAATGATGTGCTTAATCGATTAGATATGTTTTTATTTTTTATTAGCGCAATATTTTTTTTGCGCACAGCAAGCACCACGGAAGATCGATCTACCGCCGCTTGGAGAAAGAGTGAGTTTACTATTTTTTTGAATTTTTGTATTATTTTTCTTTATTATTTTTTTTCCAACTTTTTGCACATTTTCGCTTTGTACGCTTATATCGATCGCAAGGTCCACATTTATAAAAAAAAATAAAAAAACCCAAATAGCCCTCTGAGTTCGCATGGCGGCATACACAAGACCATTGAAAGGGTGAGAAAATATTATTTTTGGCCTGGCCTTGTGTCCGACGTTAAAGCGTACATTAACGCTTGTGAGGTATGCAAGACTACAAATTCGCCTAATAGTTCTCTTAGACCGCTATTGGGGAAGGCTCCAGAGAGTCTGCGGTTTTTCCAGCGTCTTTTTATTGACTTTCTTGGGCCCTATCCGCGCTCAAGAAGCGGAAATATTGGAATATTTATCGTCCTTGACCATTTTTCAAAATATGTGTTCTTAAACCCGGTCAAAAGGATAAGCGCTTCCCTGATAACCAAGTATCTCGAAGAAGAGCTATTCATGACTTTCGGCGTTCCTGAAACAATAGTTTCTGACAATGGATCGCAGTTTCGTTCAGAAGCGTTCAAAAAGTTGACGCGACAATACGCCATTAATCACACATTGACTGCTATTTATGCGCCTCAAGCAAACGCTTCCGAAAGAAATCGTTCTGTCATAGCGGGGATTCGAGCTGTGTTTAAATCGAATATGCTGTGCTTTGAGGTCTTCGGTACACTCAAGCCTTGGAACCTCGCTTTATTATATGGCTTTCGGCAAATACATGGTCACATCTGCGTCAACTTACTCATTGCTCAGAAAGTTGAACATGCTCGATGATCGGTCCTTAACGTTTGATCGGGCCGATTCGTTCGACATTGTTAGAAAGGAGGCGTGTAAGCAAATGCAAAGAAAGCATGAGGAAAACGAAAGACGATACAATTTATGGTCAGGAGTAGTGACTTTTGCACCAGGACAAGAAGTGTTCCGTCGCAATTTTAAACAAAGTTGCTTCCAAACTGGTTACAATGCCAAGTTTGCTCCAGATTTTGTAAAGGCCCGAGTTCGGAAATTCGTATTACGAGCTAGAAGATTTACAAGGGCGTTTATTAGGCAATTACCACGCCAAGGACATTCGGCAGTAATGTCGCTTCAGGCGGTATCAGCCTAGGGTATCTACTTGAACGGAATACCCTAGTCGGATTGTAGCGGGGGGGTTTTGTAACGGCGCCTGAAGCAAATGTTCCATTATAATTTCTCCGCCTACCAGTCTGCTTTAGACTATGGGCCCGACTGGGCTTGCAGTTTCCCTCGAAAGTATGCTGTCCAAAAACGAGGCTCAACATCGTTGCCACGTAGACAATTGCAGTGCGAGCTTTCGGGTGTCAGCTGACACAGCGGTGCATTAAAAGCTGAGCTTTCGCACGTGCCGTGCACACCAGCTGCAGAATGCGCATGTGCAGCCAACTTTATTTGCCCCGATTCCGGTCTCGTTCTTTTCTCTGAGACCGATCAACTGAACAGGCGAGACCCTGGAGGAAGAAAACCTAAACTTTTTGCATCCATTATACGGAGTACACCATCTCATTGTTTGTATCACAATTGGTGAGAAAAAACTAAAATATTTTTGGAATTAAATCAATTTTTATCAAAAAAACCAAATTTTTGTCGCAGGTCGCATTTCCAAAACCTATTTCCTGTGTGCCCTTTGTCGCTAAAGCAGCCCTTTATTTAGTTGCTGTAGCGCCTGTTTGCTGCGCAAACGGAGGCCACTAAAGCGCCGCACAGTCTGCTTCCTCGCAGGCAGGCGTATCTAACGCTACTCGATCGTCATCCTGTGGGCCCTCCTTGGCAGCGGAGCACCCCTCTTTAGCAGCGGAGCACCCCTCCTTGGACATCGGAGCACCCCTTCTTCGCCAGTGAAGCACGCCTCCTTGGCAGCGAAGCACCCCTCCTTGGCAGCGGAGCACCCCTCCTTGACCAGCGGAGCACCTGTCCTTGGCTAGCGGAGCACCCCTCCTTCGCCAGCGGAGCACCCCTCCTTGGCAGCGGAGCACCCCTCCTTGACCAGCAGATCACCCCTCCTTGGCAGCGGAACACCCCTCCTTGACCAGCGGAGCATCCCTCCTTGGCCAGCGGAGCACCCCTCCTTGGCTAGAGGAGCACCCCTCTTTGGCAGCGGAGCACCCCTCCTTGACCAGCGGAGCACCACTTCTTGACCAGCGGAGCACCCCTCCTTGACCACTGGAGCACCCGTCCTTGACCACCGGTCTCTTTGGCCATCCGCACGACTGACCAGCTGAGCCCATAATTCCCACAACTTCGCCAGTGAGCCAATAGGCTAAAACAAACCAAATCAAGGTGAAATAAAACACAAAGTGATTTAAATTCAAGAAAAGTTTGAAAGTTTATAAAACATAAATAAAGTCGGACCTCTAACCACTAGACCACACAAGTTTACGCCATGTGATCGGCAAATTAGGCTTTTATTGACGCGGGCCCTCTACTGCGTCGATTTAACGTTTTGGTTAGGAATCGCTAGCGCCCATAACTTTGTATGGGGAATTCGAACTCCTATAACTTCTTTGTTATTAAAAAATAAAAATTGAAGAAAGCTACAGTCGAGTAAGTAAGTTATAATTTACCTTTGGCTGCTAAAAATAATTCTTAATATTAATTACTTTTAATCGAATTAATAACAACGCATCGCATATTTCCGAAATTAAATACACATGCATTGAAGCTAATGGCACATTGAAGCTAAAGCCGAGCCTCTGCTCCGTCTCTGCTGCTGTATGCAAAACTTCTCGCGCCTAGGAACAGACCATGTGCTTCAGTGGTTTGTTGTGAGAGTTGTCAGCTCTATAACTAAATGTCCCCGGTTCGAATCCCAGCGCAGTCTTCTTTTTTTTGTATTGCTTAGAAAAAGTTTTTGGTTTTTCTTATTTTTTTTTGCATAATATATTTTTCATATAGCGCAAAATTATTAAAAAAAAAAAAATTGCCCAGCGCAGGATTCGAACCCGCGACCTCACGCATCAGAAACTTGCGAGCCAACCATCAAGACCACACGCAGTTACGCAGTGCGATCGACAAAAAAAAAAATTGCCCGTTGCTGGATTCGACCCGCGACCACACGCACCAGAATCTTGCATGCAACCATCTAGACCACACACAGTTACGCGGAGCGATCGGCAAATGAGACTTTTATTGATGCCGGCCCTCTGCTGCGTCAGTTCAACATTTTAGTTGGAATTCTAAGCGCCCACAACTTTATATGGGAGATTCAAACTCCTATAACTTCTTTGTTTATTGTCCGATCGGATTGAAATTTATAGGCTAGATCTATACTATGGTAAGCTACAAGAGTGTTAAAAAAATGTTTTGTTATTTCCCTACTTTTCTTAAAATGCAATAGTTTGGGGGCGGTGGGCGTGGCATCCAAAAGTTGAAAATCAAACATTCTCCGTAATGTTACCAGGCACCTTACTTTGAAATTTGGCGCTTCTAGCTTTTCTAGTGTTCTTTTAAACTATAAAAATGTGTTTTTTGGAGGCGGTGGGCGTGGCATTCAAAATTCTAAAATCCAACTTCTGCATAATGTTGCAAGACACCCTCCTACCAAATTTGGTGCGTTTATCTCTTTTCGTTATTGAATTATTTGGAAAAAATCGAAATACGCATTTATCGATTTGCGGAGGCGGTGGGCGTGGCACATCAAGTTTGAAATAAACTTCTTGTGTGCATTGAATACACGCACACTCCCACCAAGTCTGGTGCCTCTAGCTCTTTTAATAGCTGAGATCTGTGTGTTCATACAGACGGACAGACAGACGGACATGAATATATTTACTTTGTATGGTATGCCAAGCCTCCTTCTGCCTGTTACATACATTTGCACAAAGTTAATATACCATTTTTTACCCATTTTCAATGGGTAAATGGTATAATTAAACTTCTTCATAAAACTTTGCAACAAAGAATCACAATATTAACGATATTTTAAACGAAACTGTGTTTATTTCTTTATGTCTCATTGGGTTTACAAAGTTTTAGTTATCTAGAAACTTGCACTCTGTAAAGCACTCGTAATTCGACCCGCGGAATTTTTGTTTATGTTGTTGTCTTTGCGCTCAGTCGCTAATACATGGATTTGTTTCTTTTCTTTTTCTTACACATTTAACGTTTGGGCCGATGCGCTCGCCGTTCTCCAATTATAGAACACCTCGGCCACATTCCAGCGATTCAGAGTCAGACTCTGATAACCATATAAGAGTTCTTAGGAAAAGAATTGTAAAAAGCAAGCGCGCTCTCGTAGCTTCATCACCGAACATGGACCCGATCAAGTAGCAGCGGCTCACGTTACACCTCCAGTCTTTCAAGAATACAGTGCTATTGACATCACAAATAAAATTCAATGTGATGAGCCGTTGGATGCTGTCAAATGTCTATCCGAATTTAATGGGGCACAAGATTTGAATGTCGCCTGGAAACAGGCAGCGGTTGCCGCTTACCATATTTTTAAACCTTATAATGGCAGTTCTTGTTGTTACCGAACCATCGTCGCATGCAGACGTGTATTTATTGTGCTCCGAAAATAATATCCAATAAAACCAAAAAAGTGCAGTGACTGGTTCAATAAATCACAATAACGCAAAAATACGCTTTCTGCGATGAAATCGCTAATGTTTATATTGATTAATTAATTAATAAATATAACGCATAACACTTAAAACTCTAAGTATATCAACCTCGATTACAATGAGTCAAAACAACCTTCGCACACAACATCAACGTGAGCAAGACGGGAGACGCCTCTCAGTACAACGAAACAACGCGTACTTCTCTTTCAAAGCAACCGAAAACAATGCAAGCTCTGATCAAGCGCGGTCAATTACCCCCAACTTGACCGAATTCTTAAACGTAGAGAGCAATAGAGCGCGTTCTTCCTCCCTCCCTACCATTGATGTCTCTGCAGACTAAGAGCGCAGTAACTAGCACCGCAATTTCGTTGACAACGTCAACCGTAACAACAATCGCAACTGTATCGACAGCGCGTTTAACGACGTCATCAGCTAGCAGCGCAAATATTAATACGTCTGCTTCTGCGCTGCCCGAAAAACGTAACAAAAACAATGAACATAATAAGCCGGCTGTGCAGACTGGTATGGACCGCTACATTCAAATCAAAAGGAAGACGAGCCCCCTGAATTCTCAACGCAAAATAACCCGTGGCAATGCAAGCCTACCAGTCTTCAATATCCTTAACAGGAATAGAAAGCCGCAGCCACTCTTTAAGGTTGAGCTCGAACCAGAAAATAAACCCCTGAAGAAGTACGAAGTGCACCCTATATACAATCTTCAGTTCCTGCTGCACCGCCGAATTACAGTTGAGGAACCGCACAAACGCAATGGTCCGGTACAATGTGCGAACTGCCAAGAATATGGACATACGAGGTCATAATGTAAACTGCGCCCGGTGTGTGTAGTTTGTGGAGAGCAAAGATGACTGCAACTCGAAAAAGTGCGGCAACTGCGGTGGTAACCACACTGCTATTTATAGAGGTTGCCCAGTTTATAAGGATCTGAAAAGCCGCATCCATCAGAGAGGAATTACTGCCCGCACCCAAAATAAAACGTTGAAAGTCTCCACATCAAACCCTGAAGTCTTCTTCTCGACTGCAGCAAGATCTTTACAAGGACCCATTAACTCGGACAAAAATGCAACATACGCAAGTGCTTTAAGGTCAGGACCGGCTACCCCTGCCTCAAAAAGTTCATTTCTGCAAACAGCATACCAAGAACCGAACACGGCATCAAACGCCGGAGCAGCCGAAAAGCAACTTCGAAACTATGATATACAACCCACAACAAAGCCTTAGGGAATTTATGTCGCTTATGCGCACAACTATGCAAGATTTAATGCGAATCCAAAATCTATTGATTCAAATGCTGGTTTCACAACAATCCAAATAATGGCTTCCCTACGGATATCTACGTGGAACGCTAACGGCGTTTCGCAGCATAAACTTGAGTTAGCTCAATTCCTACTAGACAACCAAATCGACGTAATGCTGCTCTCTGAAACACACCTAACAAACAAATACAATTTTTAACTACGAGGATATTCTTTTTACGGAACAAATCATCCAGATAGTAAAGCACATGGTGGGACTGGAATTCTAATCAGAAGCCGTATTAAGCACCACTATCATAACAAATTTGCTAAAAACTACCTACAGGCCACATCTATAAATATACAAATAAATGCTGGCAACCACTATAATCACTACTATATCACTATAGCTGAAGGTGAGTTTATGCAGTTTTTCAACTCACTAGGAGACCACATCGTAGCAGCAGGAGACTACAATTCCAAGCACACACATTGGGGATCTCGTCTCGTGACTCCAAAAGGCAAGCAGCTCTAAAATGCAATTATCAAAGCCAAGAACAAGCTCGACTATGTTTCTTCTGGCACATCAACATACTGGCCGACAGACCCAAAGAAACTACCTGATTTAATAGACTTTGCGATTACCAAAAACATTTCTAAAAATCTGATAAGCGCCGAATGCCTTTCAGATCTTTCATCTGATCACTCGCCTGTTCTGTTTATTCTACTCCGACATCCAGGAACATTGGAACAATCATTAAAATTGACCTCATAGAAAACCAATTGGGTTAAATACAGAAAGTATATTAGCTCACACATTGAGCTAAGTCCTCATCTCAACAATGAAGCAGACAGACGTAGACAGCTTTGTTAATTCACTGGTGTCTGTAATTGTCTCTGCAGCTCGAGCTTAAACACCTCAAATTATAAATACACAAGGCAATCAAAAGTAAACAAATCTACAAATCGAGCAGCTCGTCCTTGAAAAGCGACGCATACGCCGAGAGTGGCAAATACACAGATCGCCATCTGCTAAGCAAAGTTTAAGACATGCCTCACGTGAACCTACTAAGGCTCTACAGCAAGAAGAAGCATACGTCCACCGCCACTACATAGAGCAATTGTGTACTTCTAGTACAAAACACTCACTATGGAGAGCTCACCCAACTCTGAGCTCACCGAAAGAAACCGTGATGCCTATTAGAAATCCCACAGGTGGCTGGGCGCGCAGCGATGCAGACAGAGCCAACACGTTTTCCAACCACCTTAAAAATGTCTTCCAACCGAATCCTGCCACTAGTGGGTTTACTTTGCCGACTCTCCCATATGAGCCTCAGCTTCAACATGAGCCAATTGAATTTCGCCCAAATGAAATCGTTAGCATCATCAAAAATCAACTGAAACCGAAAAAATCCCCGGGCTGCGACCACATAACGCCCAAAATTATCATCGAGCTTCCATATTGCGCCGTTTGCACTATCACCCAGTTTTTCAATGCTATCGCAAAACTTGGCTACTATCCAGTGAGATGGAAAAAGTCAATTATAATAATGATAGCAAACGTCGTATAGACTTATAAGCCTACTTTTATGCTTATCGAAACTCTTTGAAAAATGCGCTTTGACTCGGATAAACACATACCTTAGATTCCAGGAAGGAATCCCGTCACACCAATTTGGACTCCCAAGCATTTGATAGAGTCTGGCTAGAAGGCCTAATGTACAAGATCAAGAAAATGCTCCCGAATAATACCCACAAGCTTTTAGAGTCTTACCTTTACGACAGAAAATTAGTTGTGAGATGCAACACTGCTATATCTGACGATTACACTGTTGGAGCTGGAGTTCCTCAAGGAAGCGTGATAGGGCCAACACTATACGTCCTCTACACAGCAGACATCCCGACAAGCACACGACTTACAACATCTACGTTTGCTGATGATACAGCTATTCTTAGCCACTCAAAATGCCCGAGGCAAGCAACTGCGCAGTTAGCTCTTCATTTGGTCGATGTGGATGTCAGATTGACGAATTAAAGTGAACGAACAGAAATGCAAGCACGTTACATTCACCCTGAACAGGCAAAACTGCCCGCCGCTAACGTTAAACAACACTCTACTCCCGCAAGCAAATGAAGTGACATCCTCTAGGAGTACAACTCGACAGAAGACTCACATGGCGCCGGCACATTGAAGCCAAAAGAACACACCTAAAACTAAAAGCCAGCAGCCTTCAGTGGTTTATCAACGCTTGGTCTCCCCTTAGCCTTGAATATAAAGTCCTGCTGTATAACTCGGTACTAAAACGTATATGGATGTACGGCTCCCAGTTATGGGGGAATGCTAGCAATAGCAATATTGATATAGTCCAACGAGTTCAGTCGAAGAACTTGAGAACCATCACCGAGCACCGTGGTACGCTCGCAACGAAAACATACATCGCGACTTAAACATTCTACCAGTCAAAGAAGTGATCGCAGAACAGAAGGAAAAGTACCTTACCAAGCTACTGTTGCACCCTAACCACCTGGCGAGAGGTCTAACAAGGTTGAGCAACCAATCACGTTTTCGTCGCAATGATCTACCCACCCAGCGGCCGACTTGAGGGACGCGCAACCAGAATTCAGTCTTAGCACACTGCTAGTTAAATTTTAATGTTAAGATTCGTAAACTTATTGTTAGTCTCAAAATTAAGAGAAGATTCAATAAATAAAAGCAAGTTAAAAAAAAAAAAATAATAATAATAATAATGGCAGTTCTCGCCACTACCAGGCAGTCATTATTTTTAGAAGAAAAATTAGGGGTGACGCGCTAATGCAGTTCTGTCATCATTCGGAACAGTTTTAAGTTCTATGGGCTGGCGCTGAATCCTGTTGAAGCGTCCACTCCGTATCACGAGTGCTGCTGGGCCCAAGGAAGCATAACAGTTTCCAAAATGTCCCGGCGGTACACTTCCTGATTGATTTTGACTTCATGATCTTTGAAAACAAGGGGTGTTTTGCCGGTGGGGCATATTCCTGCCCAAACCATTAAAGACTGCTCATATTGACGGCGCTCAATTATTGCAAAGGTACCTGCAGCTTCAGCCGACCAGCTTCTGTCATTTTGGTGATTGTGCGCCTGTTGGATGGTGAATATCTTCTCTGCCGTGAAGAGAATACGCTCTCATTTTTGACCTGCGGCTCAACGCTTTAGCTGACGGCATCTTTGGAGTCTCACGCGCTTATTGTCATCCGTAAGAAGATGCACTTTTTGGAGCTTGTAGGGCTTAACATTAAATTCATTTTTTGCAATCAACCGAACACATTCTCGATTCACTCCGATTTCACGGGCTATTTTTCTGACCGAGAACACGCAATTCCGAGTGATCCGCTTTTTAACGATCTGGCGAATTCTGAAAGTGTTAGCAATGCATGGTCTGCCTCGTCCGGGACGGTTACCTTCATGGCCAAGCTCATTAAATCGCCGGATAGCGTCAGAGGTCGTTTTTTTTGGTATGCCAAGCAAACAAATAATGTCGCATTGGTGATTTCCTTGTTGAAACAGTTTTAAAATTTCACAAAGATTGTTAGACATCCCGAAACAAATATCAAATTGATGGGAATCACAAAAATGTAAATATATTTGTTTTAGAAAAGTACAAGCTATCGATAAATGCAATTATTTAAGGGCTGCATCTTAACACATTTATAATAGATTGCTTCAAAGTTTTTCCGGGTTCGAGAGAAAAGTTCGAAACTCGATACTGAATCTAATAGGACCAAACAATTTCCACATAATTCCATCAACAAAAGGAAATATTCACGAAACAAAAGTTGAGACTAATACGGAAGTAAACTACAGAATTTTGTCGAAGTATTTAAACGACAATAATAAAAATAATAAATAATAAAAACACGTACCAATTAAAAAGCAGTAAAGGCCAGCAAGTAGTACTTAAAGGTGTTGAGCCGGAAGTAACACCAGATGAAGTTACAAGCGCACTGAAGGAGAAAGGTTATAACGTAAAAAATGTTATTAACATTTTGAATAGAGAAAGAAAGCCTCAACCTCTTTTCAAGGTAGAACTTGAACCCGAAACCAAATCCAAGCCTCTGAAAAAAATGAAGTGCATCCAATTTATACTCTTCAGTTCCTACTACACTGCAGAATTACGGAAGAAGAGCAGCATAAAAGAAATGGACCGGTGCAGTGTAATAATTGTAATAATTGGAATATGGCCACACAAGGTCTTATTGCATGCTTCATCCAGTATGCGTTGCTTGTAGAGACCTTCATGACACACACAAATGCCCAAGAAATAAAGAGGATCCCAGCATCAAAAACTGTAGAAACTGTGGAGGCAACCATACTGCTAACTACAGGGACGTGAACTCCCTGACCACTTCGAAGTTATAGCTGTCTGCTACCACATGGGAGTCTAGGCGCCGCGTCTCCCTGCTTGTCGACAGCATATACTTCGTCTTGCCCTCGTTTACCGCCAAATCCACTTTTGCTGACTCCATTTCGATAGCCGAAAATGCAGCAGTGACATCACGCTTGCTACGGCCAATGATGTCAATATCATCGGCATAAGCAAGGAGCTGGACACATTTTTAAAAAATAGTGCCAGATCGATGTACACCGGCTTTCCGCAGAGCCCCTTCCATCACGAAGTTGAAGAGGTTGCACGACAGAGGGTCGCCTTGTCTGAAACCTCGAAGGGTATTAAAAGGTTCGGAGAGGTTCGCTCCTACCTTGACAGAGCTGATGGTGCTGCTCAATGTCATCCTGCAAAGACGTATCAGCTTTGCAGGAATACCGAACTCAGACATGGTGGCATATAGGCTTTCCCTCGTCGGGTTATCAAATGCAGCTTTGTAATCGACAAAGAGATGGTGTGTGTCAATTCCATTTTCGTGGGTTTTTTTTTGCAATTAAAGCTAATTAAAAAATTAAACTACTTCATAAAATTTTGCAACAAAGAATCACAATATTAACGATATTTTAAACGAAACTGTGTTTATTTCTTTATGTCTCATTGGGTTTACAAAGTTTTAGTTATCTAGAAACTTGCACTCTGTAAAGCACTCGTAATTCGACCCGCGGAATTTTTGTTTATGTTGTTGTCTTTGCGCTCAGTCGCTAATACATGGATTTGTTTCTTTTCTTTTTCTTACACATTTAACGTTTGGGCCGATGCGCTCGCCGTTCTTCAATTATAGAACACCTCGGCCACATTCCAGCGATTCAGAGTCAGACTCTGATAACCATATAAGAGTTCTTAGGAAAAGAATTGTAAAAAGCAAGCGCGCTCTCGTAGCTTCATCACCGAACATGGACCCGATCAAGTAGCAGCGGCTCACGTTACACCTCCAGTCTTTCAAGAATACAGTGCTATTGACATCACAAATAAAATTCAATGTGATGAGCCGTTGGATGCTGTCAAGTGTCTACCCGAATTTAATGGGGCACAAGATTTGAATGTCGCCTGGAAACAGGCAGCGGTTGCCGCTTACCATATTTTTAAACCTTATAATGGCAGTTCTTGTTGTTACCGAACCATCGTCGCATGCAGACGTGTATTTATTGTGCTCCGAAAAAAATATCCAATAAAACCAAAAAAGTGCAGTGACTGGTTCAATAAATCACAATAACGCAAAAATACGCTTTCTGCGATGAAATCGCTAATGTTTATATTGATTAATTAATTAATAAATATAACGCATAACACTTAAAACTCTAAGTATATCAACCTCGATTACAATGAGTCAAAACAACCTTCGCACACAACGTCAACGTGAGCAAGACGGGAGACGCCTCTCAGTACAACGAAACAACGCGTACTTCTCTTTCAAAGCAACCGAAAACAATGCAAGCTCTGATCAAGCGCGGTCAATTACCCCCAACTTGACCGAATTCTTAAACGTAGAGAGCAATAGAGCGCGTTCTTCCTCCCTCCCTACCATTGATGTCTCTGCAGACTAAGAGCGCAGTAACTAGCACCGCAATTTCGTTGACAACGTCAACCTTAACAACAACAACAACCGCAACTGTATCGACAGCGCGTTTAACGACGTCATCAGCTAGCAGCGCAAATATTAATACGTCTGCTTCTGCGCTGCCCGAAAAACGTAACAAAAACAATGAACATAATAAGCCGGCTGTGCAGACTGGTATGGACCGCTACATTCAAATCAAAAGGAAGACGAGCCCCCTGAATTCTCAACGCAAAATAACCCGTGGCAATGCAAGCCTACCAGTCTTCAATATCCTTAACAGGAATAGAAAGCCGCAGCCACTCTTTAAGGTTGAGCTCGAACCAGAAAATAAACCCCTGAAGAAGTACGCAGTGCACCCTATATACAATCTTCAGTTCCTGCTGCACCGCCGAATTACAGTTGAGGAACCGCACAAACGCAATGGTCCGGTACAATGTGCGAACTGCCAAGAATATGGACATACGAGGTCATAATGTAAACTGCGCCCGGTGTGTGTAGTTTGTGGAGAGCAAAGATGACTGCAACTCGAAAAAGTGCGGCAACTGCGGTGGTAACCACACTGCTATTTATAGAGGTTGCCCAGTTTATAAGGATCTGAAAAGCCGCATCCATCAGAGAGGAATTACTGCCCGCACCCAAAATAAAACGTTGAAAGTCTCCACATCAAACCCTGAAGTCTTCTTCTCGACTGCAGCAAGATCTTTACAAGGACCCATTAACTCGGACAAAAATGCAACATACGCAAGTGCTTTAAGGTCAGGACCGGCTACCCCTGCCTCAAAAAGTTCATTTTTGCAATCAGCATACCAAGAACCGAACACGGCATCAATCGCCGGAGCAGCCGAAAAGCAACTTCGAAACTATGATATACAACCTACAACAAAGCCTTTCGGAATTTATGTCGCTTATGCGCACAACTATGCAAGATTTAATGCGAATCCAAAATCTATTGATTCAAATGCTGGTTTCACAACAATCCAAATAATGGCTTCCCTACGGATATCTACGTGGAACGCTAACGGCGTTTCGCAGCATAAACTTGAGTTAGCTCAATTCCTACTAGACAACCAAATCGACGTAATGCTGCTCTCTGAAACACACCTAACAAACAAATACAATTTTTAACTACGAGGATATTCTTTTTACGGAACAAATCATCCAGATAGTAAAGCACATGGTGGGACTGGAATTCTAATCAGAAGCCGTATTAAGCACCACTATCATAACAAATTTGCTAAAAACTACCTACAGGCCACATCTATAAATATACAAGTGAGTTTATGCAGTTTTTCAACTCCCTAGGAGACCACATCATAGCAGCAGGAGACTACAATTCCAAGCACACACATTGGGGATCTCGTCTCGTGACTCCAAAAGGCAAGCAGCTCTAAAATGCAATTATCAAAGCCAAGAACAAGCTCGACTATGTTTCTTCTGGCACATCAACATACTGGCCGACAGACCCAAAGAAACTACCTGATTTAATAGACTTTGCGATTACCAAAAACATTTCTAAAAATCTGATAAGCGCCGAATGCCTTTCAGATCTTTCATCTGATCACTCGCCTGTTCTGTTTATTCTACTCCGACATCCAGGAACATTGGAACAATCATTAAAATTGACCTCATAGAAAACCAATTGGGTTAAATACAGAAAGTATATTAGCTCACACATTGAGCTAAGTCCTCATCTCAACAATGAAGCAGACAGACGTAGACAGCTTTGTTAATTCACTGGAGTCTGTAATTGTCTCTGCAGCTTAAACTCGAGCTTAAACACCTCAAATTATAAATAAACAAGGCAATCAAAAGTAAACAAATCTACAAATCGAGCAGCTCGTCCTTGAAAAGCGACGCATACGCCGAGAGTGGCAAATACACAGATCGCCATCTGCTAAGCAAAGTTTAAGACATGCCTCACGTGAACCTACTAAGGCTCTACAGCAAGAAGAAGCATACGTCCACCGCCACTACATAGAGCAATTGTGTACTTCTAGTACAAAACACTCACTATGGAGAGCTCACCCAACTCTGAGCTCACCGAAAGAAACCGTGATGCCTATTAGAAATCCCACAGGTGGCTGGGCGCGCAGCGATGCAGACAGAGCCAACACGTTTTCCAACCACCTTAAAAATGTCTTCCAACCGAATCCTGCCACTAGTGGGTTTACTTTGGCGACTCTCCCATTTGAGCCTCAGCTTCAACATGAGCCAATTCAATTTCGCCCAAATGAAATCGTTAGCATCATCAAAAATCAACTGAAACCGAAAAAATCCCCGGGCTGCGACCACATAACGCCCAAAATTATCATCGAGCTTCCATATTGCGCCGTTTGCACTATCACCCAGTTTTTCAATGCTATCGCAAAACTTGGCTACTATCCAGTGAGATGGAAAAAGTCAATTATAATAATGATAGCAAAGCCGGGAAAAGATCACACAATCCCCACGTCGTATAGACTTATAAGCCTACTTTTATGCTTATCGAAACTCTTTGAAAAATGCGCTTTGACTCGGATAAATACATACCTTAGATTCCAGGAAGGAATTCCGTCACACCAATTTGGACTCCCAAGCATTTGATAGAGTCTGGCTAGAAGGCCTAATGTACAAGATCAAGAAAATGCTCCCGAATAATACCCACAAGCTTTTAGAGTCTTACCTTTACGACAGAAAATTAGTTGTGAGATGCAACACTGCTATATCTGACGATTACACTGTTGGAGCTGGAGTTCCTCAAGGAAGCGTGATAGGGCCAACACTATACGTCCTCTACACAGCAGACATCCCGACAAGCACACGACTTACAACATCTACGTTTGCTGATGATACAGCTATTCTTAGCCACTCAAAATGCCCGAGGCAAGCAACTGCGCAGTTAGCTCTTCATTTGGTCGATGTGGATGTCAGATTGACGAATTAAAGTGAACGAACAGAAATGCAAGCACGTTACATTCACCCTGAACAGGCAAAACTGCCCGCCGCTAACGTTAAACAACACTCTACTCCCGCAAGCAAATGAAGTGACATCCTCTAGGAGTACACCTCGACAGAAGACTCACATGGCGCCGGCACATTGAAGCCAAAAGAACACACCTAAAACTAAAAGCCAGCAGCCTTCAGTGGTTTATCAACGCTTGGTCTCCCCTTAGCCTTGAATATAAAGTCCTGCTGTATAACTCGGTACTAAAACGTATATGGATGTACGGCTCCCAGTTATGGGGGAATGCTAGCAATAGCAATATTGATATAGTCCAACGAGTTCAGTCGAAGAACTTGAGAACCATCACCGAGCACCGTGGTACGCTCGCAACGAAAACATACATCGCGACTTAAACATTCTACCAGTCAAAGAAGTGATCGCAGAACAGAAGGAAAAGTACCTTACCAAGCTACTGTTGCACCCTAACCACCTGGCGAGAGGTCTAACAAGGTTGAGCAACCAATCACGTATTCGTCGCAATGATCTACCCACCCAGCGGCCGACTTGAGGGACGCGCAACCAGAATTCAGTCTTAGCACACTGCTAGTTAAATTTTAATGTTAAGATTCGTAAACTTATTGTTAGTCTCAAAATTAAGAGAAGATTCAATAAATAAAAGCAAGTTAAAAAAAAAAAAATAATAATAATAATAATGGCAGTTCTCGCCACTACCAGGCAGTCATTATTTTTAGAAGAAAAATTAGGGGTGACGCGCTAATGCAGTTCTGTCATCATTCGGAACAGTTTTAAATTCCGACGCAATTTTAAGCCGTCTCGATTTCACATATAGCGATAAGCGACCGATTCATCTCAAAGTGCAAGAACTGGGTACTTATAGACAGGGGTGGCAGTCGCTTCTCCAATACTACGACGAAGTAGAAAAGAAGCTCACACTATTGACCAACAAGGTTAACATGTCGTACATATGATCCATTCATGGCAAAAAGCATGTGCAAAAAATTCCGGGATGATGCGTTGCGAGTTTTTATATGGTGCCTTAAACGCAGTCTTACCTATGTTCTCTTCGCGACGAAGCCGAAAAACTTTCCTTCGGCATTGGCTCTGGCCCAAGAGGTTGAGTCAAACCATGAAATTTCGACAGAAGCCTAGAAGATAAAGAGCGCAAACCAAACGCAAAGTGTCTGGTCACCAACAAGAAGTTTTTCTCAACAAGCTAGCAACCAATCGGGCGGTGGAAAGAACCCACACTTTATTAAACAAAACAAGCCCCAGGGCCAGTCGGATCCGAATAGCATTGGTGCATCTGTGCCCATGGAGGTTGATTCTTTTCTTTTTGGGGAACTACAGCCAACTCAAGCCCAAGCTTTTGTTAACAAGAGATCGGGTGTATCTGCTCGCTCAGGTGGCCAGGGAACTCAGCAAAAGCTGAATCATGTCATACAAGCTGCGAATCAGGATACAGAAGCCTATGCCAATACTGCCTCAAATGCAGAGGCGCAAGTTTATGATGAAGCTAATACAGGCTATGAGTCTGATGCCATCAATTTGTTAGGGGTACGTCCCTGCTACCCGTTATCAGACAAAGAGTAGCAGGGATAGACATGAAGTTTTCTTTTAGACACAGGATCGTTTAAGAACTTCATCCGACCGCATAAGGGGCTAAGAGGCGTTCGGTAAGTAGAGTCCCCCTTCACAATCCATTCAATTCACGGCACAACCAAGATTACACGAAAGTGTTTGGTTGCATTACTTAACATAAGGGCAACATTTTTTATTCTACCAGACCCTTCAAGATTCGATGCAATAATCGGCCATGACCTGCTAAGGCAGGCAGTCGCGTCATTTTGCTTAGCCTCAGGGCGGCTCAAGTGGGGCTCAGAGGAAAACAAATGTCTTTACATACCTGCACGGATGTCAATCATTCAAATATAGATTGCTCAGATGCCCTCCTCTTCATTAAGAAAGCTTTCCTCTACATTGGCCACGTCCATTATTATCATTGGTACTATTTTATACCATTTACCCATTGAAAATGGGTAAAAAATGGTATATTAACTTTGTGCAAATGTATGTAACAGGCAGAAGGAGGCGTGGCAGACCATACAAAGTATATATATTCTTGATCAGCATCAATAGCCGAGTCGATTTGGTCATGTCCGTCTGTCTGTCCGTCTGTCCGTCTATATGAACACACAGATCTCAGCTATTAAAAGAGCTAGAGGCACCAGACTTGGTGGGAGTGTGCGTGTATTCAATACACACAAGAAGTTTATTTCAAACTTGATGTGCCACGCCCACCGCCTCCGCAAATCGATAAATGCGTATTTCGATTTTTTCCAAATAATTCAATAACGAAAAGAGATAAACGCACCAAATTTGGTAGGAGGGTGTCTTGCAACATTATGCAGAAGTTGGATTTTAGAATTTTGGATGCCACGCCCACCGCCTCTAAAAAACACATTTTTATAGTTTAAAAGAAAACTAGAAAAGCTAGAAGCGCCAAATTTGAAAGTAAGGTGCCTGGTAACATTACGGAGAATGTTTGATTTTCAACTTTTGGATGCCACGCCCACCGCCCCCACACTATTGCATTTTAAGAAAAGTAGGGAAATAACAAAACTTTTTTTTAACGCTCTTGTAGCTTACCATAGTACAGATCTACCCTATAAATTTCAATCCGATCGGACAATAAACACAGAAGTTATAGGCACGAGAAGTTTCGCTCACAGCAGTAGAGGCCCGACGCAGACGCCGACGCCGACGCCGACTGCGCACGCACAGTCGTCGTGTAGTCAGTGTGCAGTCGGCATGTGCCATTAGCGTCAATGCATGTGAATTTGTCCTCGAAAATATGCGATGCGTTGTTATTCGCCGAATAAAAGTAATTAATATTAAGAATTAGTTTTTAACAGCGAAAGGTAAATGGTATCTTACTGTCGAGTGCACTCGACTGTAGCTTTCTTCACTTGTTCGTTGTTGTAATTGTTGTTACGACCACGAAAGTTACCTCTATTATTTCCATAATTTCCACGTCCGCGGTTTCCGCCACGTTGTGGATAATTTTTGAAATATACGACTGTGTTTTGCTGTCCGGTTGCTTCTGTGCAGCTGTTTACAAATTTGGACACGGCCTCATTCATTGTAGAGAAACTACCAGCTTCCATGATAAGTTTTACCTTCTCATTTGTGCAGTTCTTTTATTACAGGGTGACAATAAATAACCCGGACAAACATTTTTGATCATTACTTTTTAAGGAACTGTATTTGAGAATAAAATGCAGATATACAACTATTAAATTATTGTATTGTGTTAACATATATTCAGCCGGTTTCGAAGTGGCTTCCTTGGGCTGCGATGCAGTGCCCTAAACGTTTCTGGGAATTTAGCGCAATGGGCCGCAGGTCTTCTTCCGATAATCGATCCCATTCTCGGAGCAATGATTGCTTCAGCGCCTCCAAACTTATGTGGCGTTTAGCACATGCCCTGGACTCCAAAATAGACCATACACTGTAGTCCATCGGATTAAGATCTGGCGAGTAAGGTGGCCATTCACTGGATGTGATAATGGTTCTATGGGCTGGCGCTGAATCCTGTTGAAGTGTCCACTCCGTATCACGAGTGCTGCTGGGCCCAAGGAAGCACAACAGTTTCCAAAATGTCCCGGCGGTACACTTCCTGATTGATTTTGACTTCATGATCTTTGAAAACAAGGGGTGTTTTGCCGGTGGGGCATATTCCTGCCCAAACCATTAAAGACTGCTCATATTGACGGCGCTCAATTATTGCAAAGGTACCTGCAGCTTCAGCCGACCAGCTTCTGTCATTTTGGTGATTGTGCGCCTGTTGGATGGTGAATATCTTCTCTGCCGTGAAGAGAATACGCTCTCATTTTTGACCTGCGGCTCAACGCTTTAGCTGACGGCATCTTTGGAGTCTCACGCGCTTATTGTCATCCGTAAGAAGATGCACTTTTTGGAGCTTGTAGGGCTTAACATTAAATTCATTTTTTGCAATCAACCGAACACATTCTCGATTCACTCCGATTTCACGGGCTATTTTTCTGACCGAGAACACGCAATTCTGAGTGATCCGCTTTTTAACGATCTGGCGAATTCTGAAAGTGTTAGCAATGCATGGTCTGCCTCGTCCGGGACGGTTACCTTCATGGCCAAGCTCATTAAATCGCCGGATAGCGTCAGAGGTCGTTTTTTTTGGTATGCCAAGCAAACAAATAATGTCGCATTGGTGATTTCCTTGTTGAAACAGTTTTAAAATTTCACAAAGATTGTTAGACATCCCGAAACAAATATCAAATTGATGGGAATCACAAAAATGTAAATATATTTGTTTTAGAAAAGTACAAGCTATCGATAAATGCAATTATTTAAGGGCTGCATCTTAACATATTTATAATAGATTGCTTCAAAGTTTGTCCGGGTTCGAGAGAAAAGTTCGAAACTCGATACTGAATCTAATAGGACCAAACAATTTCCACATAATTCCATCAACAAAGGGAAATATTCACGAAACAAAAGTTGAGACTAATACGGAAGTAAACTACAGAATTTTGTCGAAGTATTTAAACGACAATAATAAAAATAATAAATAATAAAAACACGTACCAATTAAAAAGCAGTAAAGGCCAGCAAGTAGTACTTATAGGTGTTGAGCCGGAAGTAACACCAGCTGAAGTTACAAGCGCACTGAAGGAGAAAGGTTATAACGTAAAAAATGTTATTAACATTTTGAATAGAGAAAGAAAGCCTCAACCTCTTTTCAAGGTAGAACTTGAACCCGAAACCAAATCCAAGCCTCTGAAAAAAATGAAGTGCATCCAATTTATACTCTTCAGTTCCTACTACACTGCAGAATTACGGAAGAAGAGCAGCATAAAAGAAATGGACCGGTGCAGTGTAATAATTGTAATAATTGGAATATGGCCACACAAGGTCTTATTGCATGCTTCATCCAGTATGCGTTGCTTGTAGAGACCTTCATGACACACACAAATGCCCAAGAAATAAAGAGGATCCCAGCATCAAAAACTGTAGAAACTGTGGAGGCAACCATACTGCTAACTACAGGGACGTGAACTCCCTGACCACTTCGAAGTTATAGCTGTCTGCTACCACATGGGAGTCTAGGCGCCGCGTCTCCCTGCTTGTCGACAGCATATACTTCGTCTTGCCCTCGTTTACCGCCAAATCCACTTTTGCTGACTCCATTTCGATAGCCGAAAATGCAGCAGTGACATCACGCTTGCTACGGCCAATGATGTCAATATCATCGGCATAAGCAAGGAGCTGGACACATTTTTAAAAATAGTGCCAGATCGATGTACACCGACTTTCCGCAGAGCCCCTTCCATCACGAAGTTGAAGAGGTTGCACGACAGAGGGTCGCCTTGTCTGAAACCTCGAAGGGTATTAAAAGGTTCGGAGAGGTTCGCTCCTACCTTGACAGAGCTGATGGTGCTGCTCAATGTCATCCTGCAAAGACGTATCAGCTTTGCAGGAATACCGAACTCAGACATGGTGGCATATAGGCTTTCCCTCGTCGGGTTATCAAATGCAGCTTTGTAATCGACAAAGAGATGGTGTGTGTCAATTCCATTTTCGTGGGTTTTTTTTGCAATTAAAGCTAATTAAAAAATTAAACTACTTCATAAAATTTTGCAACAAAGAATCACAATATTAACGATATTTTAAACGAAACTGTGTTTATTTCTTTATGTCTCATTGGGTTTACAAAGTTTTAGTTATCTAGAAACTTGCACTCTGTAAAGCACTCGTAATTCGACCCGCGGAATTTTTGCTTATGTTGTTGTCTTTTGCGCTCAGTCGCTAATACATGGATTTGTTTCTTTTCTTTTTCTTACACATTTAACGTTTGGGCCGATGCGCTCGCCGTTCTCCAATTATAGAACACCTCGGCCACATTCCAGCGATTCAGAGTCAGACTCTGATAACCATATAAGAGTTCTTAGGAAAAGAATTGTAAAAAGCAAGCGCGCTCTCGTAGCTTCATCACAGAACATGGACCCGATCAAGTAGCAGCTGTCAAATGTCTACCCGAATTTAATGGGGCACAAGATTTGAATGTCGCCTGGAAACAGGCAGCGGTTGCCGCTTACCATATTTTTAAACCTTATAATGGCAGTTCTTGTTGTTACCGAACCATCGTCGCATGCAGACGTGTATTTATTGTGCTCCGAAAAAAATATCCAATAAAACCAAAAAAGTGCAGTGACTGGTTCAATAAATCACAATAACGCAAAAATACGCTTTCTGCGATGAAATCGCTAATGTTTATATTGATTAATTAATTAATAAATATAACGCATAACACTTAAAACTATAAGTATATCAACCTCGATTACAATGAGTCAAAACAACCTTCGCACACAACGTCAACGTGAGCAAGACGGGAGACGCCTCTCAGTACAACGAAACAACGCGTACTTCTCTTTCAAAGCAACCGAAAACAATGCAAGCTCTGATCAAGCGCGGTCAATTACCCCCAACTTGACCGAATTCTTAAACGCTGCCCGAAAAACGTAACAAAAACAATGAACATAATAAGCCGGCTGTGCAGACTGGTATGGACCGCTACATTCAAATCAAAAGGAAGACGAGCCCCCTGAATTCTCAACGCAAAATAACCCGTGGCAATGCAAGCCTACCAGTCTTCAATATCCTTAACAGGAATAGAAAGCCGCAGCCACTCTTTAAGGTTGAGCTCGAACCAGAAAATAAACCCCTGAAGAAGTACGCAGTGCACCCTATATACAATCTTCAGTTCCTGCTGCACCGCCGAATTACAGTTGAGGAACCGCACAAACGCAATGGTCCGGTACAATGTGCGAACTGCCAAGAATATGGACATACGAGGTCATAATGTAAACTTAAGGATCTGAAAAGCCGCATCCATCAGAGAGGAATTACTGCCCGCACCCAAAATAAAACGTTGAAAGTCTCCACATCAAACCCTGAAGTCTTCTTCTCGACTGCAGCAAGATCTTTACAAGGACCCATTAACTCGGACAAAAATGCAACATACGCAAGTGCTTTAAGGTCAGGACCGGCTACCCCTGCCTCAAAAAGTTCATTTTTGCAATCAGCATACCAAGAACCGAACACGGCATCAAACGCCGGAGCAGCCGAAAAGCAACTTCGAAACTATGATATACAACCCACAACAAAGCCTTACGGAATTTATGTCGCTTATGCGCACAACTATGCAAGATTTAATGCGAATCCAAAATCTATTGATTCAAATGCTGGTTTCACAACAATCCAAATAATGGCTACCCTACGGATATCTACGTGGAACGCTAACGGCGTTTCGCAGCATAAACTTGAGTTAGCTCAATTCCTACTAGACAACCAAATCGACGTAATGCTGCTCTCTGAAACACACCTAACAAACAAATACAATTTTTAACTACGATGATATTCTTTTTACGGAACAAATCATCCAGATAGTAAAGCACATGGTGGGACTGGAATTCTAATCAGAAGCCGTATTAAGCACCACTATCATAACAAATTTGCTAAAAACTACCTACAGGCCACATCTATAAATATACAAATAAATGCTGGAAACCACTATAATCACTACTATATCACTATAGCTGAAGGTGAGTTTATGCAGTTTTTCAACTCACTAGGAGACCACATCATAGCAGCAGGAGACTACAATTCCAAGCACACACATTGGGGATCTCGTCTCGTGACTCCAAAAGGCAAGCAGCTCTAAAATGCAATTATCAAAGCCAAGAACAAGCTCGACTATGTTTCTTCTGGCACATCAACATACTGGCCGACAGACCCAAAGAAACTACCTGATTTAATAGACTTTGCGATTACCAAAAACATTTCTAAAAATCTGATAAGCGCCGAATGCCTTTCAGATCTTTCATCTGATCACTCGCCTGTTCTGTTTATTCTACTCCGACATCCAGGAACATTGGAACAATCATTAAAATTGACCTCATAGAAAACCAATTGGGTTAAATACAGAAAGTATATTAGCTCACACATTGAGCTAAGTCCTCATGTCAACAATGAAGCAGACAGACGTAGACAGCTTTGTTAATTCACTGGAGTCTGTAATTGTCTCTGCAGCTTAAACTCGAGCTTAAACACCTCAAATTATAAATAAACAAGGCAATCAAAAGTAAACAAATCTACAAATCGAGCAGCTCGTCCTTGAAAAGCGACGCTTACGCCGAGAGTGGCAAATACACAGATCGCCATCTGCTAAGCAAAGTTTAAGACATGCCTCACGTGAACTTACTAAGGCTCTACAGCAAGAAGAAGCATACGTCCACCACCACTACATAGAGCAATTGTGTACTTCTAGTACAAAACACTCACTATGGAGAGCTCACCCAACTCTGAGCTCACCGAAAGAAACCGTGATGCCTATTAGAAATCCCACAGGTGGCTGGGCGCGCAGCGATGCAGACAGAGCCAACACGTTTTCCAACCACCTTAAAAATGTCTTCTAACCGAATCCTGCCACTAGTGGGTTTACTTTGCCGACTCTCCCATATGAGCCTCAGCTTCAACATGAGCCAATTGAATTTCGCCCAAATGAAATCGTTAGCATCATCAAAAATCAACTGAAACCGAAAAAATCCCCGGGCTGCGACCACATAACGCCCAAAATTATCATCGAGCTTCCATATTGCGCCGTTTGCACTATCACCCAGTTTTTCAATGCTATCGCAAAACTTGGCTACTATCCAGTGAGATGGAAAAAGTCAATTATAATAATGATAGCAAAGCCGGGAAAAGATCACACAATCCCCACCTCGTATAGACTTATAAGCCTACTTTTATGCTTATCAAAACTCTTTGAAAAATGCGCTTTGACTCGGATAAATACATACCTTAGATTCCAGGAAGGAATTCCGTCACACCAATTTGGACTCCCAAGCATTTGATAGAGTCTGGCTAGAAGGCCTAATGTACAAGATCAAGAAAATGCTCCCGAATAATACCCACAAGCTTTTAGAGTCTTACCTTTACGACAGAAAATTAGTTGTGAGATGCAACACTGCTATATCTGACGATTACACTGTTGGAGCTGGAGTTCCTCAAGGAAGCGTGATAGGGCCAACACTATACGTCCTCAACACAGCAGACATCCCGACAAGCACACGACTTACAACATCTACGTTTGCTGATGATACAGCTATTCTTAGCCACTCAAAATGCCCGAGGCAAGCAACTGCGCAGTTAGCTCTTCATTTGGTCGATGTGGATGTCAGATTGACGAATTAAAGTGAACGAACAGAAATGCAAGCACGTTACATTCACCCTGAACAGGCAAAACTGCCCGCCGCTAACGTTAAACAACACTCTACTCCCGCAAGCAAATGAAGTGACATCCTCTAGGAGTACACCTCGACAGAAGACTCACATGGCGCCGGCACATTGAAGCCAAAAGAACACACCTAAAACTAAAAGCCAGCAGCCTTCAGTGGTTTATCAACGCTTGGTCTCCCCTTAGCCTTGAATATAAAGTCCTGCTGTATAGCTCGGTACTAAAACGTATATGGATGTACGGCTCCCAGTTATGGGGGAATGCTAGCAATAGTAATATTGATATAGTCCAACGAGTTCAGTCGAAGAACTTGAGAACCATCACCGAGCACCGTGGTACGCTCGCAACGAAAACATACATAGCGACTTAAACATTCTACCAGTCAAAGAAGTGATCGCAGAACAAAAGGAAAAGTATCTTACCAAGCTACTGTTGCACCCTAACCACCTGGCGAGAGGTCTAACAAGGTTGAGCAACCAATCACGTTTTCGTCGCAATGATCTACCCACCCAGCGGCCGACTTGAGGGACGCGCAACCAGAATTCAGTCTTAGCACACTGCTAGTTAAATTTTAATGTTAAGATTCGTAAACTTATTGTTAGTCTCAAAATTAAGAGAAGATTCAATAAATAAAAGCAAGTTAAAAAAAAAAAAATAATAATAATAATAATGGCAGTTCTCGCCACTACCAGGCAGTCATTATTTTTAGAAGAAAAATTAGGGGTGACGCGCTAATGCAGTTCTGTCATCATTCGGAACAGTTTTAAATTCCGACGCAATTTTAAGCCGTCTCGATTTCACATATAGCGATAAGCGACCGATTCATCTCAAAGTGCAAGAACTGGGTACTTATAGACAGGGAGGGCAGTCGCTTCTCCAATACTACGACGAAGTAGAAAAGAAGCTCACACTATTGACCAACAAGGTTAACATGTCGTACATATGATCCATTCATGGCAAAAAGCCTGTGCAAAAAATTCCGGGATGATGCGTTGCGAGTTTTTATATGGTGCCTTAAACGCAGTCTTACCTATGTTCTCTTCGCGACGAAGCCGAAAAACTTTCCTTCGGCATTGGCTCTGGCCCAAGAGGTTGAGTCAAACCATGAAATTTCGACAGAAGCCTAGAAGATAAAGAGCGCAAACCAAACGCAAAGTGTCTGGTCACCAACAAGAAAAACAGCATCAACAAGCTAGCAACCAATCTGGCGGTGGAAAGAACCCACACTTTATTAAACAAAACAAGCCCCAGGGCCAGTCGGATCCGAATAGCATTGGTGCATCTGTGCCCATGGAGGTTGATTCTTTTCTTTTTGGGGAACTACAGCCAACTCAAGCCCAAGCTTTTGTTAACAAGAGATCGGGTGTATCTGCTCGCTCAGGTGGCCAGGGAACTCAGCAAAAGCTGAATCATGTCATACAAGCTGCGAATCAGGATACAGAAGCCTATGCCAATGCTGCCTCAAATGCAGAGGCGCAAGTTTATGATGAAGCTAATACAGGCTATGAGTCTGATGCCATCAATTTGTTAGGGGTACGTCCCTGCTACCCGTTATCCGACAAAGAGTAGCAGGGATAGACATGAAGTTTTCTTTTAGACACAGGATCGTTTAAGAACTTCATCCGACCGCATAAGGGGCTAAGAGGCGTTCGGTAAGTAGAGTCCCCCTTCACAATCCATTCAATTCACGGCACAACCAAGATTACACGAAAGTGTTTGGTTGCATTACTTAACATAAGAGCAACATTTTTTATTCTACCAGACCCTTCAAGATTCGATGCAATAATCGGCCATGACCTGCTAAGGCAGGCAGTCGCGTCATTTTGCTTAGCCTCAGGGCGGCTCAAGTGGGGCTCGGAGGAAAACAAATGTCTTTACATACCTGCACGGATGTCAATCATTCAAATATAGATTGCTCAGATGCCCTCCTCTTCATTAAGAAAGCTTTCCTCTACATTGGCCACGTCCATTATTATCGTTGGTACTATTTTCGTTGTTGTAATTGTTGTTACGACCACGAAAGTTACCTCTATTATTTCCATAATTTCCACGTCCGCGGTTTCCTCCACGTTGTGGATATTTTTGAAATATACGACTGTGTTTTGCTGTCCGGTGGCTTCTGTGCAGCTGTTTACAAATTTGGACACGGCCTCATTCATTGTAGAGAAACTACCAGCTTCCATGATAAGTTTTACCTTCTCATTTGTGCAGTTCTTTTATTACAGGGTGACAATAAATAACCCGGACAAACATTTTTGATCATTACTTTTTAAGGAACTGTATTTGAGAATAAAATGCAGATATACAACTATTAAATTATTGTATTGTGTTAACATATATTCAGCCGGTTTCGAAGTGGCTTCCTTGGGCTGCGATGCAGTGCCCTAAACGTTTCTGGAAATTTAGCGCAATGGGCCGCAGGTCTTCTTCCGATAATCGATCCCATTCTCGGAGCAATGATTGCTTCAGCGCCTCCAAACTTATGTGGCGTTTAGCACATGCCCTGGACTCCAAAATAGACCATACACTGTAGTCCATCGGATTAAGATCTGGCGAGTAAGGTGGCCATTCACTGGATGTGATAATGGTTCTATGGGCTGGCGCTGAATCCTGTTGAAGTGTCCACTCCGTATCACGAGTGCTGCTGGGCCCAAGGAAGCACAACAGTTTCCAAAATGTCCCGGCGGTACACTTCCTGATTGATTTTGACTTCATGATCTTTGAAAACAAGGGGTGTTTTGCCGGTGGGGCATATTCCTGCCCAAACCATTAAAGACTGCTCATATTGACGGCGCTCAATTATTGCAAAGGTACCTGCAGCTTCAGCCGACCAGCTTCTGTCATTTTGGTGATTGTGCGCCTGTTGGATGGTGAATATCTTCTCTGCCGTGAAGAGAATACGCTCTCATTTTTGACCTGCGGCTCAACGCTTTAGCTGACGGCATCTTTGGAGTCTCACGCGCTTATTGTCATCCGTAAGAAGATGCACTTTTTGGAGCTTGTAGGGCTTAACATTAAATTCATTTTTTGCAATCAACCGAACACATTCTCGATTCACTCCGATTTCACGGGCTATTTTTCTGACCGAGAACACGCAATTCCGAGTGATCCGCTTTTTAACGATCTGGCGAATTCTGAAAGTGTTAGCAATGCATGGTCTGCCTCGTCCGGGACGGTTACCTTCATGGCCAAGCTCATTAAATCGCCGGATAGCGTCAGAGGTCGTTTGTTTTGGTATGCCAAGCAAACAAATAATGTCGCATTGGCGATTTCCTTGTTGAAACAGTTTTAAAATTTCACAAAGATTGTTAGACATCCCGAAACAAATATCAAATTGATGGGAATCACAAAAATGTAAATATATTTGTTTTAGAAAAGTACAAGCTATCGATAAATGCAATTATTTAAGGGCTGCATCATAACACATTTATAATAGATTGCTTCAAAGTTTGTCCGGGTTCGAGAGAAAAGTTCGAAACTCGATACTGAATCTAATAGGACCAAACAATTTCCACATAATTCCATCAACAAAGGGAAATATTCACGAAACAAAAGTTGAGACTAATACGGAAGTAAACTACAGAATTTTGTCGAAGTATTTAAACGACAATAATAAAAATAATAAATAATAAAAACACGTACCAATTAAAAAGCAGTAAAGGCCAGCAAGTAGTACTTAAAGGTGTTGAGCCGGAAGTAACACCAGCTGAAGTTACAAGCGCACTGAAGGAGAAAGGTTATAACGTAAAAAATGTTATTAACATTTTGAATAGAGAAAGAAAGCCTCAACCTCTTTTCAAGGTAGAACTTGAACCCGAAACCAAATCCAAGCCTCTGAAAAAAATGAAGTGCATCCAATTTATACTCTTCAGTTCCTACTACACTGCAGAATTACGGAAGAAGAGCAGCATAAAAGAAATGGACCGGTGCAGTGTAATAATTGTAATAATTGGATGCCCACACAAGGTCTTATTGCATGCTTCATCCAGTATGCGTTGCTTGTAGAGACCTTTATGACACACACAAATGCCCAAGAAATAAAGAGGATCCCAGCATCAAAAACTGCAGAAACTGTGTAGGCAACCATACTGCTAACTACAGGGACTGTCCAGTCTACAAGGAACTGAAAAGTCGTACACACTAAAGACCACTGCTCGCTCACATACACCACCTATGAAATCTACGTGAGATGTCTTCCCCCCTACAGCTGTTAAATCTAACCAATAATGAGTTCACCGACAAATCCGCAAGCTTTGCAACTGCTCTAAAATTGGATCTTAAAAGAACCGCTCCCACCAAGCCACGATCATCAGTTTCCCCTCATCAACCAGAAGAACAGTCTACGAACAAAGTTGAAACAATGATATGTAATCTTCAACAAAGTATGATGGAGTTCATGTCATTCATGCAGAAAACTATGCGAAACCAGAACTTTTTGATTGAGCTGCTTGTTGCTCAAAAACAAAGTAAGTAATCAATGCACAGTGGTTGGGCTTGTATGGAGACGCGGCCATAAATATTTCCCGTTGAGATATCGTTTTCAAATTTTCCCCAAAAATTTAAGAAAATATTTTAAACATATAGTAAAAAAATTGGCTACATCGGACGATTATTTTCCATAGCTCACATAGTACCGTAGTAAGACTGATTTGCCGATTGTGCGAAAAAATACTTTCCGGAGAGTTGAATTGCTTAAATTTCATTTTTGGATGTGTGTGAAAGGGTAACTCCTCCCTTATACCCAAGCCATATCCCTCCCCTCCCCCCTCTACCCCGACGTTCCCTTCTAAAAACTACGATATAAAAACAAATGAGGTTCCTTAGTTCTTGGAATCATATAAAATAATAAGCCATTTATTTCAATTAATAAAACTAATATCAAAAGTTAAATGAAAAATTGTAACAAATATCTTCTAACAAGACAAATGTTGATGATAAAAATTTGGATTTATCTCTCTTTGGAAGTTTTCTTTGACCTGTTATAAAGGGGTCAGAACGTAAAAAAAAGTATATTCATTAAATCCTTATTTGTCAATATGCGAGACATTTTCCGCAGCTTCCTCTGAGAGTTCTCCAATTAACAGCAACGCATTTTCTATTACCTGCGCACCGTGAATTAAAATTTTGTGGACTGTCGCTGGAAGATAGTACCATGGATATTTTTTTATTAGCTGCTTTGCAGTATCCAAGGCATAGCTTTCGAAATTTTTAACATTAATAGAATATCCTGATGCTAAAACTTGCAAGATCGTCGCGCATCGGGTTATCACATCTTCATCAACGCCTGTAATCTTAGATGCCAAACTTGGGTTACCAAAAAATTTCCTAGCAGTATTTCCATCGTTGGAAGTTCCTTTTCCTCCGTCTCTTGGCTTATCAACAATTATTCCCATTTCTTCGACCGCATTTAGCCCAAAAGGCAATAATTTTTTTGCAAATATAAGTAATGCAATTGTCAAGATAATTTATATCAACTGTGTAGCCTTTGTTTTCAATACTTTCTTTTGCTAAACCAATCACATCATGAGTTTTTTCTGAATTTGTCCCCTTTTGAGTGCACCAAAGTTCAAAAATAAACCTCCGTGAAAATTCACAGATACATGAAGCACCTAAAGAAAGCGATAACATAAAAATTGAAAAAATAACAAGCAAAATTTTTGGTAAACAGAAATGACGAACGCAAAGAAACATCACAAAAACAAACGAAGAACAGCAGACTGCGTCGAAAATTTTACCTTAAAAACGGTAAGAGAGCTTCAGATTATTAATTATTGTATACAAATCAGCAAATATCGGCAGCTACACTTAACATTTTTATTACCTTAAAACATTGACAAAAACTCTGATAACACTTATTAAGGGGGGATCGGGGGGCAACATATCTAAAAATAAACTTAAACAGAGAAAATGACGATCACAATTCACTGAAAATTAGTATTAAATAAAATTAAAAAATAACAAATAATAAATAATTCTAATTAATTTCAGTAAAAAAAATTATTAAAGTAAATACCTTCAACTTTAATATCCATTTTAAATAATTAAATTTGGTGAATTTTTGTGAACGTCCGACCACTTTGAACTTCACTTTTGTTTTGACGAAAAGCTCACTAAACGCAGCTGCAGCAGCAAAATGGAACACGTGTTCACACTTTGCATTCTATTTTTAGAATGTCCCGTTAGATTTCCGGAAAAAACTAGTTTGCAATGACAAAATATGGACAATTTTGAGACAAATTCTTTACATTTTGACTAATTATTTTTAAATCGATTTTTCGATTTATGGCCTATGGGCGCAACCACAGTGCAATGGCTCCAATCCGTATATCACTGTGGAACGCCAACGGCGTCTCACAGCGAAAACTCGATATAACTCAATTCCTTAATAATAACTATATCGATGTAATGCTACTCGCTGAAACTCATCTTACAAATAAATATAATTTCCAAATTCGAGGCTACTTCTTCTACAACACAAATCACCCAGACGGGAAAGCACGTGGAGGCACTGGGATTCTGATTAGAAATCGCATCAAGCACTGCTTCCACAATAGCTTCGCCACTAACTTCATGCAAGCTACATCTATAGATTCACAAATGGATTGCCGATCTTTAAAGCTTGCCGCCGCATACTGTCCTCCTCGGTTTACAATATCCGAATCTCAATTCATGGAATATTTCAACTCTCTGAGCGAACAATTTATAGCAGCAGGAGACTTTAATACCAATCATATGCACTGGGGATCTCGACTTGTGACTCCAAAGGGTAGGCAGTTGTACAATGCAATAATAAAAGTAAGCAACAAGCTAGACTGTGTGTCACCTGGGACACCTACATATTGGCCAACAGATCCGAGAAAACTGCCAGACTTGATAGATTTTGCAGTCACAAAAAACATTCCACGCAACCTGATAAGTGCCAACTCCTTATCAGATCTATCGTCTGATCACTCGCCTGTACTTCTTCAACTAAATCTACATCCAGTCGCGGTAGGTAAACCATTCACACTAACAACGAATAAAACCAATTGGCTTAAGTACAAAAAATATATAAGTTCGCATATTGAGTTGAATCCACGTTTGAATGACGAAGCTGATATCGACTTATCCACAAACACTCTTGAATCGTCTTGGTCGCAGCAGCTCGCATGTCAATTCCACAAACGCAAAAAACATCGTACAACCATAGATACACGAACGTTGAAATAGAGCAGCTAGCATAGCGACGCTCACGGCGAGAATGGCAATCCAACAGATCACCATCCGCAAAACAAAGATTTAAAGACACTACACGGAGGCTCTCAGCTGCATTACGTCATGAAGAAGAAAGGTCCCAAAAACATTACATAGAGCAGTTATCCCCAATGAGCTCCAAGTTCCCACTTTGGAGAGCACACTCATCACTCTGCGCACCAATCGAATCTGCAATGCCAATAAGGACATCCACAGGCAACTGGCCTCGCAGCGATGAAGAAAGAGCCGACAGATTTGCAGAGCATCTTCAAAATGTATTTCAGCCCAATACATCATCAAACGGGATCTCACTGTCAGCAACATCAGATATCGACACATCTACGTATGAACCAATTGTATTTAGGCCACATGAGTTACTCAAAATAATAAACGAACAACTCAACCCAAAAATCTCCAGGATGCGACCTAATATCACCAAAAATGATTATTGAACTTCCTTCCTGTGCTGTTCGAGCTATTTGCCAACTCTTCAATGCAATAACTAGACATGGATACTTCCCAGAGAGATGGAAAAAGTCGATCATTATAATGATACCAAAACCTGGCAAAGACCGCACAATTGCTTCATCATATAGACCAATTAGTTTACTAATGTGTCTATCAAAACTCATTGAAAAATGCTTCTTGGCACATATCACCCCGTATCTCAGAACACACAACAAAATCCCGACTCATCAATTCGGTTTTAGAGAAAAACACGGAACCATTGAGCAAGTCAACCGCCTAACATCTGAAATCCGAAATGCATTCGAACAAAGAGAGTACTGCTCTGCGATATTTCTGGACGTATCACAAACATTCGACAGAGTATGGTTAGAAGGTTTAATGCACAAAATTACAGAAATGCTCCCAACCAACACTCACAAACTTCTGAAGTCAAACCTTTACAACAGAAAATTTTCAGTAAGATGTAATTCTGCCATGTCCGACGACTACATCATTAGAGCCGGAGTTCCTCAAGGCAACGTGCTTGGACCAACACTTTACCTTATCTACACTGCGGACATCCCAACGAGCAGGCAACTAACCACATCCACTTTTGCTGATGACACAGCGATCCTAAGCCGCTCGAGATGCCCCAAGCAAGCAACGGCGCAACTAGCTATACACCTGGTGGCAGTGGAGAAATGGCTATCCGACTGGCGAATCAAAGTTAACGAACAAAAAAGCAAACACGTAACGTTCACACTAAACAGGCAAGACTGCCCTCCACTCATTCTAAACAACACAGTGGTTCCGATAGCAAATGAAGTAACATATCTTCGCGTACACCTCGATAGACGACTTACTTGGCGCAGCCACATTGAAGCCAAAAGAACATATTTAAAGCTCAAAGCTAACAGCCTCCACTGGCTTATCAATAGCCGCTCGCCCCTTAGCTTGGATTATAAGGTACTTCTATATAACACCGTCTTGAAACCAATCTGGATGTACGGCTCTCAGTTGTGGGGTTATGCCAGTAACAGCAGTGTGGATATAATACAACGAACTCAATCAAAAATTCTCAGAACCATCACTGGGGCACCGTGGTACGTTCGGAATGAAAACCTTCACAGGGACCTTCACATACCACTCGTCAGAGAAGAGATAGCAAAAATCATAACAAAGTACTACGACAGGCTATCAGTACATCCAAATCATCTCGTGAGAGCACTCACGCGAGTTTCCAGCAGTTCTCGTCTTCGCCGCAACGACCTTTCAATCCAGCGCTAATTATTAGGACCATGTAGTCTCTATTCAGTTCAAATCAAACTGTAAGATATATTATTATTTTAAGATTTGCAAACTTATTATTAGACTCATAAAGAGAAGATCCAACAAAAACAAAACAAAGTTAAAAAAAAAAAAAAAAAAAAAAAATGTATAAGTTAAGAGCAATGTTGACACATCAGAAGGTGGCTAAGTGCATCGACACCTGAAATGCACTCAGTTAACAACAAGGCTGACACATCAGAAGGTGGCTAAGGGCATCTACACCCGAAATGCACTCAGCCAATTCTGCAAGCTCTGCAAAGTCTTCAGAACATCCGCCACATGCCCTGGGTCAGCATAACATCGATCGTGGAACACTTGCGCAACGCGTGATCGCAAGCAGCAGCGAGTGACACGTGCCCTGCGTCAGCATAATATCCATCGTGGGACACTTGCGCAACCAGCGCCAACGCGGGAGCGTCAACAGTGACGGCAGCAGCGGTAGCGGCAGCGAGCTTTCATTTTAAGACTTAGAATTGTTATAAGTTAGTTCCATTTTTGTAGCTGAATAAAGCAATCGCTTTTTATACCATTTACCCATTGAAAATGGGTAAAAAATGGTATATTAACTTTGTGCAAATGTATGTAACAGGCAGAAGGAGGCGTGGCAGACCATACAAAGTATATATATTCTTGATCAGCATCAATAGCCGAGTCGATTTGGTCATGTCCGTCTGTCTGTCCGTCTGTCCGTCTGTATGAACACACAGATCTCAGCTATTAAAAGAGCTAGAGGCACCAGACTTGGTGGGAGTGTGCGTGTATTCAATACACACAAGAAGTTTATTTCAAACTTAATGTGCCACGCCCATCGCCTCCGCAAATCGATAAATGCGTATTTCGATTTTTTCCAAATAATTCAATAACGAAAAGAGATAAACGCACCAAATTTGGTAGGAGGGTGTCTTGCAACATTATGCAGAAGTTGGATTTTAGACTTTTGGATGCCACGCCCACCGCCTCTAAAAAACACATTTTTATAGTTTAAAAGAACACTAGAAAAGCTAGAAGCACCAAATTTGGAAGTAAGGTGCCTGGTAACATTACGGAGAATGCGGAATTTCAACTTTTAGATGCCACGCCTACCGCCCCCAAAAATCGATTTTGTAAATCGGTAAATCAAATTATAGGAAAAGTAGAAAAGTTTCCGAAATTTTTTTTAGGTATTATTGTAGATAATAATAATATTGACCAACCCTATAAATTTAAATCCGATCGAACAATAAACACAGAAGTTATAGGCACGAGAAGTTTCGCTCACAGCAGTAGAGGCCCGACGCCGACTGCGCACGCACAGTCGTCGTGTAGTCAGTGTGCAGTGCCATTAGCGTCAATGCATGAGAATGTATCCTCGAAAATATGCGATGCGTTGTTATTCGCCAAATAAAAGTAATTAATATTAAGAATTAGTTTTTAACAGCGAAAGGTAAATGGTATCTTACTGTCGAGAGCACTCGACTGTAGCTTTCTTCACTTGTTTTTAAATAACAAACTTAACGTTTTGTTAATTGGCGCCCGAGCTGGGATCAAGTGAAATAAAAGAAAACAGAATACTTTCGCGTCGCGTACCAGTGCCTTAAGTAGCCACACAGTGTAACTCGCTATAAGTGCCTTTATAAAAGCCACAACGTGAGTGCGATTTATAAGGGATAAAATCTATTCCTCGCGATTGAACTGTACAAATTTCACTTGGTCCAAAGTAACCGCCGACTAAGTCTGTAGCACCCGTTCGCAGACAACTGCGCAATTCAAAGTATCACTAAGGATCCCCAGTAGCCGTTGCACCGCCGCTCCGCCGCACAGCAATAGGAGGAAAAGGAGCCATCTGAAGGACCAGCGTGGGATAGATTCGCCGGATGTATCATATCTTGTAAGCGTAGAATTTAAGCAACACCAAAAGTAAAAGAGAAATCATACAAACATAAGAAATCTAAGCAAATTTATATAAAAACAAGTGAAGATAGTCGAGTGCACTCGACTGTAAGATACCATTTACCTACGGCCATTAAAAAAAATTCTTTATATTAATTACTTTTATTCGGCGAACTAATAACAACGCATCGCATATTTTCGATGTCAAATACACATTCATTGACGCTAATGGCACATGCCGACTGCACGATGACTGCGCATCTCACACATTGGGTCCCAAGAAATGGAAATGCTAAAAACAATTGGTCTTTCTTATTTTTTTGCATCATCCATGTTCTTTAATTTGATTAAAAATTATTATTATTATTAGGTGGCACTACAACCCATTTCGGGTTTTGGCCGACCTCAGCGTCTCCCTCCAGGCACCTCTGCTCTTCGCGCGCCTCCTCCAATTGGAAATACCCAGTAGACTAAGGTCCTTCTCCACTTGGTCCTTCCAACGGAGATTTGGTCGTCCCCTTCGTCGTCGCCCATAGTCGACTCTCGCTTCGAATACCTTCTGAGCTGGAGCTTCTTCATCCATACGCACAACGTGGCCGAGCCAGCGCAGACGTTGTATCGTGATGCGCCGGACCACGTCCACGTCGTCGTACAACTCGTACAGCTCGTGGTTCATCCGAATGCGAAAGTCGTCCCCAATCCGAACGGGACCGAAGATCTTGCGAAGAATTTTTCTCTCGAACACCCCAAGCGCTGCTGCATCCGTATGTGAAATTACCCATGCTTCTGCGCCATATAAGAGCACGGGCAGGATGAGTGTCTTGTAGAGTGTTAGTTTTGTTCGGCGAGAGAGGTCTCTATTGCACATTTGCCTACTCAGACCAAAGTAGCACCTATTGGCAAGTGTGATTCTTCGCTTGATCTCCAGGCTGACGTCATTTTTGGTGTTAATGGCGGTGCCAAGGTACGTGAACTCCTTGACCACTTCGAAGTTATAGCTGTCGGCTACCACATGGGAGTCTAGGCGCCGCGTCTCCCTGCTTGTCGACAGCATATACTTCGTCTTGCCCTCGTTTACCGCCAAACCCACTTTTGCTGACTCCTTTTCGATAGCGGAGAATGCAGCAGTGACATCACGCTTGCTACGGCCAATGATGTCAATGTCATCGGCGTAAGCAAGGAGCTGGACACCTTTATAAAAAATAGTGCCAGATCGATGAACACCGGCTTTCCGCAGAACCCCTTCCATCACGAAGTTGAAGAGGTTGCACGACAGAGGGTTGCCTTGTCTGAAACCTCGAACGGTATTAAAAGGTTCGGAGAGGTTCGCTCCTACCTTGACAGAGCTGATGGTGCTGCTCAATGTCATCCTGCAAAGACGTATCAGCTTTGCAGGAATACCGAACTCAGACATGGTGGCGTATAGGCTTCCCCTCGTCGGGCTATCGAATGCAGCTTTGTAATCGACAAAAAGATGGTGTGTGTCAATTCCATTTTCGTGGGTTTTTTCCAGGATTTGGCGCAATGTGAAGATCTGGTCTATGGTGGATTTACCAGGTCTGAAGCCGCACTGATAAGGTCCGATCAGTGTGTTGGCATACGGCTTCAGTCGTTCACATATAACGCTCGACAGGACCTTGTATGAGATGGTGATCAGGCTGATTCCCCGGTAGTTGGCACATATCGTCGGGTCGCCTTTCTTCAGTACAGGACAAAGGACGCTGAGATTCCAATCGTTGGGCATGCTTTCTTCTAGCCATATTTTGCACAAGAGCTGATGCATGCACCTTATCAGCTCTTCGCCGCCGGCCTTAAACAACTCTGCAGGCAGTCCATCAGCACCGGCTGCTTTGTTGTTTTTGAGTCGCGTAATCGCAACTCGGACCTCGTCATGGCTAGGTAGTGGTATATCCACATTGTCGTTGATTGGTGGTATCGGGCTGTTTCCTCCATCGGCGGGATTGGTGCCGTCATCGCCTGCTAGCAGCTTGGAGAAATGCGCCCTCCATAACCTCAGCGTGCACTGCGTATCTGTAACCAGATTTCCATTATCGTCTCGACAGTTAGATGCTCCGGTCTTGAAACCTTGTGTCAGACGGTTGACTTGTTGGTAAAATTTTCGAGCATCATTCCTGTCTCGCAACACCTCAAGTTCCTCGCACTCTCGCTTTTCTTGCTCCCGCTTTTTCCGTCTGAAAAGTCGCCTCTCTTCCTTCCTTTTCTCCCTGTAACGTTCACACGTGGCTCGCGTTGCGCCAGACTGCAGCTTTTTTCTGTAGGCGGCGTTTTTTGCCGCAGCTGCGACGCGACACTCCTCGTCATACCATTGGTTCCGTGTGGGAGGGCGCTTGAATCCAATGGCTGTTTCAGCAGCAGCTCGCATGGAGTGGGATATGTGCGCCCAGAGTCCGCCAGCGTCAACAGGGTGAGGGGAAGGTTGGAGGAGCAGTTCCGAGAGGTGAGTGGAGTAGGCCATTGCTGTCCGTTGTGATCGCAGCTTAGTGACGTCAAGCTTTCGTTGCGTGATGGGGCGTATGTTTTTCGCACGGCATAGCCGCATGCGTATCTTGGCTGCGACAAGATAGTGGTCCGAGTCTATATTGACTCCACGAAACGTACGCACGTCCATCACGCTTGAGGCATGCCTTCCGTCTATCACAACGTGATCAATCTGGTTGCGCGTTTTTTGATCAGGGGACAGCCATGTGGCCTTGTGGATGTCGAGGTGTTGAAATCTGGTACTACTCACTACCATGTTTCGCGCCGCGGCGAAGTCAATCAGCCTGAAACCATTGTTCGAGGTGGTCTCATGGAGGCTGAATTGGCCGACGGTGCGGTCAAAGATGCGTTCGCGCCCAACCTTTGCGTTGAAGTCCCCGAGGATGATCTTCACGTCGTGGTTTGGGCAGCGGTCGTACGTGTCCTCGAGTCTCGCGTAGAACGCATCCTTAACAGCATCGTCCTTCTCCTCCGTCGGGGCGTGCGCGCAAATTATGCTAAGATTGAAAAATCTAGCTTTGACGCGGATTGTAGCCAGCCGTTCACTCACTGGAGTGAAATTGGAGACGTGGTGGCGAAGTCTCCGGCTTACTACAAATCCGCATCCAAATTCGCGCCTCTCCGCATGGCAGCTGTAGTAGATATCACAATTTGCTCGCTTGGAGCAACCTTGTCCTGTCCATCTCATTTCCTGGATGGCGGTAATGTCAGCCTTTAATTTTTCGAGGGCATCCGCCAGTTGGATAGAGGCACCTTCCCAATTAAGAGTTCGGACATTCCAGGTGCATATCCTTAAATCGTAGTCCTTTTTCGTTTTGCGGTGGTCGTCATCATAAGGGGGGATCCTTTCCGAGGCTTTCGCTTTGGTTTTCTTTGGGTTTTCTTTTTCCGAGGCGGGTTCCAAACCCTGCGCTCAACCATTTAAAGTCCTGGTGACCCGCTGCACACATTAGCTCACTATCTAGCGGATGCTAAGATAGTTACCCAGGAGGTGCCACGAGGAGGCTGTGTGTCAACTTGCAATCATTCGTAGACAGAGATCGCACTGGCGGTCGCCAAGTTGACCGCGATCAGAAACTTTACTCTGTACGAATGAAGCCAAACCATCCCTTGATTAAAAATATTATACTATAATTTTCAATAAAGTGAAAAAGTAATTAAAAAAAAAAAAATTTACAAAAAAAAAAAGAAATTGTACGCCCCGCGCGGGATTCGAACTCGCGACCTCGCGAGTCTGGAACTTGCGAGCCAACCATCAGACCACACACATTGCGGTCGGAAAATGAGACTTTTATTGATGCCAGCCTTCTGCTGCGTCGGTTCAATGTTTAAGTTGGAATTCTAGGCACCCATAACTTTATATGGGAGATTCTAACTCCTATAACTTCTTTGTTTATGGTTCGATCGGGTTTTAATTTATAGGGTAGATCAGTAATATAGTCACCTACAAGAATTTCAAAAAAATGTTATGTTATTTCTCTGCTTTTCTTATTATTCAATTAAAAGGAATTATGGGGGTGGTGGGCGTGACATTCATAATTTGAAAATCCACATTCTGCGTAATGTTCCCGGGCACCTTACTACCAAATTTGGTGCTTCTAGCTTTTCTAGTGTTCTTTTAAAATATAAAAATGTGTTTTATAGAGGCGGTGGGCGTGGCATCCAAAAGTCTAAGATCCAACTTCTGTATAATGTTACAAGAAACCCTCCTACCAAATTTTGTGCGTTTATCTCTTTTTGTTATTGAATTATTTGCAAAAAATCGAAAAACGAATTAATCAATTTGCGGAGGCAGTGGGCGTGGCACATCAAGTTTGAAATTAACTCGATCTGCCTATTCAACACACATCAAATCTGGTGTCTCCAACTTTTTAATAGCTGAGATCTGTGTGTTCATACAGACGGACGGACGGACAGACGGACAGACAGACGGACATGACCAAATCGACTCGGCTATCGATGCTGATCAAGAATATATATACTTTGTATGGTCTGCCACGCCTCCTTCTGCCTGTTACATACATTTTCACAAAGTTAATATACCATTTTTTACCCATTTTCAATGTGTAAATGGTATAAAAATGTTAAGTGTAGCTGCTGATATTTGCTGATTTGTATACAATAATTAATAATCTCTAGCTCTCTTACCGTTTTCAAGGTAACATTTTCGACGCAGTCTGCTGTTCTTCGTCTGTTTTTGTGATGTTTCTTTGCGTTCGTCATTTTTGTTTACCAAAAATTTTGCTTATTATTTTTTTCAATTTTTATGTTATCGCTTTCTTTAGGTGCTTCATGTATCTGTGAATTTTCACGGAGGTTTATTTTTGAACTTTGGGGACAAATTCAGAAAAAACTCATGATGTGATTGGTTTAGCAAAAGAAAGTATTGAAAACAAAGGCTACACAGTTGATATAAATTATCTTGACAATTGCATTACTTATATTTGCAAAAAAATTATTGCCTTTTGGGCTAAATGCGGTCGAAGAAATGGGAATAATTGTTGATAAGCCAAGAGACGGAGGAAAAGGAACTTCCAACGATGGAAATACTGCTAGGAAATTTTTTGGTAACCCAAGTTTGGCATCTAAGATTACAGGCGTTGATGAAGATGTGATAACCCGATGCGCGACGATCTTGCAAGTTTTAGCATCAGGATATTCTATTAATGTTAAAAATTTCGAAAGCTATGCCTTGGATACTGCAAAGCAGCTAATAAAAAAATATCCATGGTACTATCTTCCAGCGACAGTCCACAAAATTTTAATTCACGGTGCGCAGGTAATAGAAAATGCGTTGCTGTTAATTGGAGAACTCTCAGAGGAAGCTGCGAAAATGTCTCGCATATTGACAAAAAAGGATTTAATGAATATACTTTTTTTTACGTTCTGATCCCTTTATAACAGGTCAAAGAAAACTGCCAAAGAGAGATAAATCCAAATTTGTATCATCAACATTTGACTTGTTAGAAGATCTTTGTTAAAATTTTTCATTTAAATTTTGGCATTAGTTTTATTAATTGAAATAAATGGTTTATTATTCTATATGATTCCAAGAACTTAAGAACCTCATTTGTTTGTATATCGAAGTTTTTAGAAGGGAACGATGGGGTGGAGAAGGGAGGGGAGGGATATGGCTTGGGTATAAGGGATGAGTTACCCTTTCACACACATCTAATGTACCAAAAATTAAATTTAAGCAATTCAACTCTACTGAAAGTATTTTTGCGCACAATCGGCAAATCAGCCTTACTACGGTGCTTTGTGAGCTATAGAAAATAATTGTCCGATGTAGCCAATTTTTGTACTATATGTTTAAAATATTTTCTTAGATTTGTGGGGAAAATTTCAAAACGATATCTCAACGGGAAATATTTATGGCCGCGTCTCCATACAAGCCCAACCACTGTGCATTGTGCCAAATCCTGGAAAAATCCCACGAAAATGGAATTGGCACACACCATCTTTTTGTCGATTACAAAGCTGCATTCGATAGCCCGACGAGGGAACGCCTATATGCCACCATGTCTGAGTTCGGTATTCCTGCAAAGCTGATACTTCTTTTCAGAATGACACTGAGCAGCACCATCAGCTCTGTCAAGGTAGGAGCGAACCTTTTCATACCGTTCGAGGTTTCAGACAAGGCGACCCCCTGTCGTGCAACCTCTTCAACTTCGTGATGGAAGGGGTACTGCGGAAAACCGGTGTACATCGATCTGGCACTATTTTTTATAAAGGTGTCCAGCTCCTTGCTTATGCCGATGATATTGACATCATTGGCCGCAGCAAGCGTTATGTCACTGCAGCATTTTCCACTATCGAAAAAGAGTCAGCAAAAGTGGTTTGGCGGTATGACGAAGTATATGCTGTCGACAAGCAGGGAGGCGCGGCGCCTAGACTCCCATGTGCTAGCAGACAGCTATACCTTCGAAGTGGTCAAGGAGTTCACGTACCTTGGCACCGCCATTAACACCAAAAATGACGTCAGCCGGGAGATCAAGCGAAGAATCACACTTTCCAATAGTTGCTGCTACTTTGGTCTGAGTAAGCAAATGTGCAATAGAGACCTCTCTCGCCGAACAAAACTAACACTCTACAAGACACTCATCCTACCCGTGCTCTTATATGGCGCAGAAGCATGGGTTATGTCACTGACGGATGCAGCAGCGCTTGGAGTGATCGAGAGAAAAGTTCTTCGCAAGATATTCGGTCCCGTTCGGATTGGGGAAGACTTTCGCATTCGGATGAACCACGAGCTGTACGAGTTGTACGACGACGTGGACGTGGTCCAGCGCATCACAATACAACGTCTGCGTATGGATGAAGAAATTCCAGCTCAGACGGTATTCGAAGCGAGGCTCGACTACGGGCGACGACGAAGGGTACGACCAATGCTCCGACGGAAGGACCAAGTGGAGGAGAACGAAACTACACTAGGTATTTTCGATGGGAGGAGGCGCGCAAAAAGCAGAGGCAGCTGGAGGGAGGGAGTTCAAGGATGGTTTGCACGGCGAGAAAATTTAGAATTATTGCAGGGAAAACCATAAAAATGACCATTTTCTTTTTCCCATACAAATTTCCCGGCCACTTCAAAGAACCTTTGACGAACACGTCAAAGTAAAACATACCTATATACATTATTTGAAATACATAAATAGTCTACTTTTGTTCACCGAGCAGCAAGGTAGTTTTATTTATTTCAAAATCCCTCGGCCACTAACCTGCGCGTTTCTTCTGTATTAGTTTCGATGTTGTTATCTACTTTTTATGACTTCAAGTCATATCAAAATTAAAAAAAGACAAGTGAAGAAAGCTACAGTCGAGTGCACTCGACAGTAAGATACCATTTACTTTTCGCTGTTAAAAACTAATTCTTAATATTAATTACTTTTATTCGGCGAATAACAACGCATCGCATATTTTCGAGGACAAATTCACATGCATTGACGCTAATGGCACATGCCGACTGCACACTGACTACACGACGACTGTGCGTGCGCAGTCGGCGTCGGCGTCGGCGTCGGGCCTCTACTGCTGTGAGCGAAACTTCTCGTGCCTATAACTTCTGTGTTTATTGTTCGATCGGATTTAAATTTATAGGGTTGGTCAATATTATTATTATCTACAATAATACCTAAAAAAAATTTCGGAAACTTTTCTACTTTTCCTATAATTTGATTTACCGATTTACAAAATCGATTTTTGGGGGCGGTAGGCGTGGCATCTAAAAGTTGAAATTCCGCATTCTCCGTAATGTTACCAGGCACCTTACTTCCAAATTTAGTGCTTCTAGCTTTTCTAGTGTTCTTTTAAACTATAAAAATATGTTTTTTAGAGGCGGTGGGCGTGGCATCCAAAAGTCTAAAATCCAACTTCTGCATAATGTTGCAAGACAACCCCCTACCAAATTTGGTGCGTTTATCTCTTTTCGTTATTGAATTATTTGGAAAAAATCGAAATACGCATTTATCAATTTGCGGAGGCGGTGGGCGTGGCACATCAAGTCTGAAATAAACTTCTTGTGTGTATTGAATACACGCACACTCCCACCAAGTCTGGTGCCTCTAGCTCTTTTAATAGCTGAGATCTGTGTGTTCATACAGACGGACAGACGGACAGCCGGACAGACGGACAGACGGACAGACAGACGGACATGACCAAATCGACTCGGCTATTGATGCTGATCAAGAATATATATACTTTGTATGGTCTGCCACGCCTCCTTCTGCCTGTTACATACATTTGCACAAAGTTAATATACCATTTTTTACCCATTTTCAATGGGTAAATGGTATAAAAAAATGCCTGCCACCAAATCAACTGAGTTTTCTTTTGTGAAGGATGGTTTTTTTATGGTTTTAAATTATAATTATTTCTGGATAAACCCTAAAAATAGCCATTCTCTTTTTCCCATACAAATTTTCCCGGCCACTTCAAGGAACCTTTGACGAACACGTCAAAGTAAAACACACCTATACACAGTTTACATAAAAAATAGTTAGTCTAATTTTGTTCACCGAGCAGCAAGGAACTTTAATTTATTTTCAAATAAATACAAGTACCTTGCTGCTTGGTGAACAAAAGTAGACTGTTTATGTATTACAAATAATGTGTTTAGGTGTGTTATACTTTGACGTGTTCGTCAAAGGTTCCTTGAAAATAAAAATAAATAAATAAAATATTATTAAGCAATAAATTTGATTATAGAATCTCTTAAAAAATTATCAAAAAATTCTTTTCAAAAATGTTATATACGGGAGAGGGACTGGGAGAGCGACTAGGAGAAGGATTGGGAGAGGGGCTGGGAGAGCAACTGGGAGAAGGATTGGGAAAAGTATTGGGAGGACTGGCATAGCGACTGGGAGAGCGACTGGGAGGATTGGGAGAGGGACTGGGAGAAGAACTTTGAGAGCGACTGGGAGAAGGATTGGGAGAGGGACTGGGAGTGCGACTGGGAAAAGAATTCGGAGAGGGATTGGGAAAGGGATTGGGAGTGCGACTGGGAAAAGAATTCGGAGAGGGACTGGGAGAGGGACTGGGAAAGGGACTAGAAGAGGGACTGGGAGAACGACTGGGAGAAATATAGACATCTGGTGGCGAAACGGAGTTCGCCGGGTTTGCTAGTGCATTTATAAATATAATAGGTACTTCGTTATTACCCATTAAATTAATAAATATCTGCTAAAAAACTGCATTAAAATTGTTTATAAATTCCTTCTAGCTTACAATCTATACGACAGTAAAATTTAACTTAATCTCTGCACGAAATAAGCTGTGAGCTACTGCACAATGCTAATATGCCATAAAACGTGCATCAAGATAACTTAAAAATGTAGCGTTTGAACATAAATTACTATAGAAAGACAAGCAAACGGAAAAAGCTATTCTTTACATTATATGACCGGATATGCTTTATATATGCACGCATTAGGTGAATCGATATGCACGTATTCACACCGACGGACATGGCTAGGCCGACTTTAAATAATGAATCAGAACACTTCCTTCTGTGTGATGCAAACATTTTCCACAAACCTATGAAACTTATATTTTAATGTACTGGATAAAAAATAAATTGTGTGCGAATGTATAAGTTAACTCAATTCCTTAATAATAACCATATCGATGTAATGCTACTCGCAGAAACTCATCTTACAAATAAATATAATTTCCAAATTCGAGGCTACTTCTTCTACAACACGAATCACCCAGACGGGAAAGCACATGGAGGCAGTTCAAGCACTGCTTCCACAATAGCTTCGCCACTAACTTCATGCAAGCTACATCTATAGATTCACAAATGGATTGCCTATCTTTAAAGCTTGCCGCCGCATACTGTCCTCCTCGGTTTACAATATCCGAATCTCAATTCATGGAATATTTCAACTCTCTGAGCGAACAATTTATAGCAGCAGGAGACTTTAATGCCAATCATATGCACTGGGGATCTCGACTTGAGACTCCGAAGGGAAGGCAGCTGTACAATGCAATAATAAAAGCTAGCAACAAGCTAGACTGTGTGTCACCAGGAACACCTACATATTGGCCAACAGATCCGAGAAAACTGCCAGACTTGATAGATTTTGCAGTCACAAAAAACATTCCACGCAACCTGATAAGTGCCAACTCCTTATCAGATCTATCGTCTGATCACTCGCCTGTACTTCTTCACCTAAATCTACATCCAGTCGCGGTAGGTAAACCATTCACACTAACAACGAATAAAACCAATTGAGTTGAATCCACGTTTGAATGACGAAGCTGATATCGACTTATCCACAAACACTCTTGAATCCGTCTTGGTCGCAGCAGCTCGCATGTCAATTCCACAAACGCAAAAAACATCGTACAACCATAGATACACGAACGTTGAAATAGAGCAGCTAGCATAGCGACGCTCACGGCGAGAATGGCAATCCAACAGATCACCATCCGCAAAACAAAGATTAAAAGACACTACACGGAGGCTCTCAGCTGCATTACGTCATGAAGAAGAAAGGTCCCAAAAACATTACATAGAGCAGTTATCCCCAATGAGCTCCAAGTTCCCACTTTGGAGAGCACACTCATCACTCTGCGCACCAATCGAATCTGCAATACCAATAAGGACATCCACAGGCAACTGGCCTCGCAGCGATGAAGAAAGAGCCGACAGATTTGCAGAGCATCTTCAAAATGTATTTCAGCCCAATACATCATCAAACGGGATCTCACTGTCAGCAACATCAGATATCGACACATTTACGTATGAACCAATTGTATTTAGGCCACATGAGTTACTCAAAATAATAAACGAACAACTCAACCCAAAAATCTCCAGGATGCGACCTAATATCACCAAAAATGATTATTGAACTTCCTTCCTGTGCTGTTCGAGCTATTTGCCAACTCTTCAATGCAATAACTAGACATGGATACTTCCCAGAGAGATGGAAAAAGTCGATCATTATAATGATACCAAAACCTGGCAAAGACCGCACAATTGCTTCATCATATAGACCAATTAGTTTACTAACGTGTCTATCAAAACTCTTTGAAAAATGCTTCTTGGCACATATCACCCTTATATTTCAGAACACACAACAAAATCCCGACTCATCAATTCGGTTTTAGAGAAAAACACGGAGCCATTGAGCAAGTCAACCGCATAGCATCTGAAATCCGAAATGCATTCGAACAAAGAGAGTACTGCTCTGCGATATTTCTGGACGTATCACAAGCAGTCGACAGAGTATGGTTAGAAGGTTTAATGTACAAAATTACAGAAATGCTCCCAACCAACACTCACAAACTTCTGAAGTCATACCTTTACAACAGAAAATTTTCAGTAAGATGTAATTCTGCCATGTCCGACGACTACATCATTAGAGCCGGAGTTCCTCAAGGCAACGTGCTTGGACCAACACTTTACCTTATCTACACTGCGGACATCCCAACGAGCAGGCAACTAACCACATCCACTTTTGCTGATGACACAGCGATCCTAAGCCGCTCGAGATGCCCCAAGCAAGCAACGGCGCACCTAGCTATACACCTGGTGGCAGTAGAGAAATGGCTATCCGACTGGCGAATCAAAGTTAACGAACAAAAAAGCAAACACGTAACGTTCACACTTAACAGTGCCCTCCACTCATTCTAAACAACACAGTGGTTCCGATAGCAAATGAAGTAACATATCTTCGCGTACACCTCGATAGACGACTTACTTGGCGCAGCCACATTGAAGCCAAAAGAACATATTTAAAGCTCAAAGCTAACAGCCTCCACTGGCTTATCAATAGCCGCTCGCCCCTTAGCTTGGATTATAAGGTACTTCTATATAACACCGTCTTGAAACCAATCTGGATGTACGGCTCTCAGTTGTGGGGTTATGCCAGTAACAGCAGTGTGGATATAATACAACGAACTCAATCAAAAATTCTCAGAACCATCACTGGGGCACCGTGGTACGTTCGGAATGAAAACCTTCACAGGGACCTTCACATACCACTCGTCAGAGAAGAGATAGCAAAAATCATAACAAAGTACTACGACAGGCTATCAGTACATCCAAATCATCTCGTGAGAGCACTCACGCGAGTTTCCAGCAGTTCTCGTCTTCGCCGCAACGACCTTTCAATCCAGCGCTAATTATTAGGACCATGTAGTCTCTATTCAGTTCAAATCAAACTGTAAGATATATTATTATTTTAAGATTTGCAAACTTATTGTTAGACTCATAAAGAGAAGATCCAACAAAAACAAAACAAAGTTAAAAAAAAAAAAAAAAAAAAAATGTATAAGTTAAGAGCAATGTTGACACATCAGAAGGTGGCTAAGTGCATCGACACCTGAAATGCACTCAGTTAACAACAAGGCTGACACATCAGAAGGTGGCTAAGGGCATCTACACCCGAAATGCACTCAGCCAATTCTGCAAGCTCTGCAAAGTCTTCAGAACATCCGCCACAAGCCCTGGGTCAGCATAACATCGATCGTGGAACACTTGCGCAACGCGGGATCGCAAGCAGCAGCGAGTGACACGTGCCCTGCGTCAGCATAATATCCATCGTGGGACACTAGCGCAACCAGCGCCAACGCGGGAGCGTCAACAGTGACGGCAGCAGCGGTAGCGGCAGCGAGCTTTCAATTTAAGACTTAGAATTGTTATAAGTTAGTTCCATTTTTGTAGCTGAATAAAGCAATCGCTTTTTTTTAAATAACAAACTTAACGTTTTGTTAATTGGCGCCCGAGCTGGGACCAAGTGAAATAAAAGAAAACAGAAAACTTTCGCGTCGCGTACCAGTGCCTTAAGTAGCCACACAGTGTAACTCGCTATAAGTGCCTTTATAAAAGCCACAACGTGAGTGCGATTTATAAGGGATAAAATCTATTCCTCGCGATTGAACTGTACAAATTTCACTTGGTCCAAAGTAACCGCCGACTAAGTCTGTAGCACCCGTTCGCAGACAACTGCGCAATTCAAAGTATCACTAAGGATCCCCAGTAGCCGTTGCACCGCCGCTCCGCCGCACAGCAATAGGAGGAAAAGGAGCCATCTGAAGGACCAGCGTGGGATAGATTCGCCGGATGTATCATATCTTGTAAGCGTAGAATTTAAGCAACACCAAAAGTAAAAGAGAAATCATACAAACATAAGAAATCTAAGCAAATTTATATAAAAACAAGTGAAGATAGTCGAGTGCACTCGACTGTAAGATACCATTTACCTTCGGCCGTTAAAAAAAAATTCTTTATATCAATTACTTTTATTCGGCAAACTAATAACAACGCATCGCATATTTTCGATGTCAAATACACATTCATTGACGCTAATGGCACATGCCGACTGCACGATGACTGCGCATCTCACACATTGGGTCCCAAGAAATGGAAATGCTAAAAACAATTGGTCTTTCTTATTTTTTTGCATCATCCATGTTCTTTAATTTGATTAAAAATAGCATACTATAATTTTCAATAAAGTGAAAAAGTAATTAAAAATAAAAAAAAAAAAATTGTACGCCCCGCGCGGGATTCGAACTCGCGACCTCGCGAGTCTGGAACTTGCGAGCCAACCATCAGACCACACACATTGCGGTCGAAAAATGAGACTTTTATTGATGCCAGCCTTCTGCTGCGTCGGTTCAATGTTTAAGTTGGAATTCTAGGCACCCATAACTTTATATGGGAGATTCTAACTCCTATAACTTCTTTGTTTATGGTTCGATCGAGTTTTAATTTATAGGGTAGATCAGTACTATAGTCACCTCCGAGAATGTAAAAAAAAATGATATGTTATTTCTCTGCTTTTCTTATTATTCAATTAAAAGGAATTATGGGGGCGGTGGGCGTGACATTCATAATTTGAAAATCCACGTTCTGCGTAATGTTCCCGGGCACCTTACTACCAAATTTGGTGCTTCTAGCTTGAAAACGGTAAGAGAGCTAGAGATTATTAATTATTGTATACAAATCAGCAAATATCAGCAGCTACACTTAACATTTTTATACCATTTACCCATTGAAAATGGGCAAAAAATGGTATATTAACTTTGTGCAAATGTATGTAACAGGCAGAAGGAGGCGTGGCAGACCATACAAAGTATATATATTCTTGATCAGCATCAATAGCCGAGTCGATTTGGTCATGTCCGTCTGTCTGTCCGTCTGTCCGTCTGTCCGGCTGTCCGTCTGTCCGTCTGTATGAACACACAGATCTCAGCTATTAAAAGAGCTAGAGGCACCAGACTTGGTGGGAGTGTGCGTGTATTCAATACACACAAGAAGTTTATTTCAAACTTGATGTGCCACGCGTATTTCGATTTTTTTCAAATAATTCAATAACGAAAAGAGATAAACGCACCAAATTTGGTAGGGGGTTGTCTTGCAACATTATGCAGAAGTTGGATTTTAGACTTTTGGATGCCACGCCCACCGCCTCTAAAAAACACATTTTTATAGTTTAAAAGAACACTAGAAAAGCTAGAAGCACCAAATTTGAAAGTAAGGTGCCTGGTAACATTACGGAGAATGCGGAATTTCAACTTTTAGATGCCACGCCTACCGCCCCCAAAAATCGATTTTGTAAATCGGTAAATCAAATTATAGGAAAAGTAGAAAAGTTTCCGAAATTTTTTTTAGGTATTATTGTAGATAATAATAATATTGACAAACCCTATAAATTTAAATCCGATCGGACAATAAACACAGAAGTTATAGGCACGAGAAGTTTCGCTCACAGCAGTAGAGGCCCGACGCCGACGCCGACTGCGCACGCACAGTCGTCGTGTAGTCAGTGTGCAGTCGGCATAAGCCAAGAATTAGTTTTTAACAGCGAAAGGTAAATGGTGTCTTACTGTCGAGTGCACTCGACTGTAGCTTTCTTCACTTGTTTATCTTTGGGGACAAATTCAGAAAAAACTCATGATGTGATTGGTTTAGCAAAGGAAAGTATTGAAAACAAAGGCTACACAGTTGATATAAATTACGAGGGTCGTTCAATAAGTCTTTAGAAAAAGATATAAAAACACTGTTTTTTGCAGAATTTTTTTTTTTATTTTTCAGTCCCCTTTTAGCTCTACACACTTTGCCAATCGTTTTTCCAACATTTTTATCCCGTCCAAAAAATAGGATTTCGGTATCTCTTCAAAATACTCATTCGTTTGAGCAATGATGTCTTCGTTCAAAGCGAACCGTTGTCCTCCAAGCCATTTCTTCAGATTGGGGAAAAGAAAATAGTCACTAGGGGCCAAATCTGGTGAATGAGGGGGATGCTGCAACAATTCCATTTTCAATTCCTCGATTTCGGCCATGGAAACAGCGCAGGTGTGCACACACGCATTGTTCTGATGCAAGAGGACTTTTTTCTTGTTCAGATGGGGTCATTTTTCTTTGATTTCCTCGCTCAACCGATGCAATAACGACGCGTAATACGCTCCTGTTATTGTTTATCCTTTTTCCAAGTAGTCAGTAAAAATTATGCCCTGCGAATCCCAAAAGACCGTGGCCATCACCTTGCCGGCCGATGGCACAGTTTTTGCCTTCTTCGGAGCCCTTTCACCCTTGAAAATCCACTGTGATGACTGTCTCTACAGTGACATATCGACGAAGAAATTCGGCCTGATTGCGATGAAAGAGCGCCAACATAACCTTAGAGTCCACTACACGATTGCGCTTATTCTCAGCTGTGAGCAAACGCGGCACCCATCTTGCCGAAATTTTTTTCACATTCAATTTTTCATTCAAAATTGAAGCGACTGTCCCTTGTGATATGCCTGTGGCCTTAACTAATTCGCGCACTTTGATTCGCCAATCGCCCAAAATCAGATCGTGGATTTTGTCGATGATTTCAGGAGTAGCCACCTCAACTGGACGTCCTGAACGATGTTCATCTTTTGTGGATGAACGGCCACGTTTAAATTCGTTCAACCAGTTGTAAACCGTCGCAAACACAGGTGCAGATGTGACATAAACTGCATCCAATTCGACTTTGATATCCTTCGGACTTAAGCCTTTCAAATGGAGATGTTTGATGACAGCCCTGAACTCGCTTTAGTCCATTGTTACAAACACGTGTATTTTATAAACTTTGATCGACGATAAAAATTCACCTAAGTTATCGATCAAGCTGAAATTTGGACAGCTTTCCAATCGATAGTGTTACTTACAAAAAAAATCTTTACCGACACTACGAGCACCATGACTCGGATTTTCTAAGGACTTATTGAACGACCCTCGTATCTTGACAATTGCATTACTTATATTTGCAAAAAAATTCTTGCCGTTTGGGCTAAATACGGTCGAATCAAAAGATCAATTGTTCAATATCAATCCAATTGGCTGAACTCTATTAAAACCATTGCAATTGAGCCTCTGAAAAAAAAGTTACAAGTGCAGAACGTGGACGACCAAAAGTTGATTTTGCTGAATCCTCAAAAATGACCAAACGTCGTCGGATAGCGCTGCTCGAAAAACATGATGAGTCTGCAGTTTCTGTTTTGCGCTCAGCCGATTTTCCGATGACAGATGTATTTTTGCAACATCGTACGTCCCTTTCTTCAGCTTATAGGTGAAAATAATTCCAAAATAATATGGAAAAATCCTAGGCCATTATCTACACGTTATTGTAGGCCAGTAAGAATTAAATTTAAAAAGGAGACCGCCACACTATTCATTGAAGAAGAATCGTATATTAAAAATAAAATAGAGGACTTAATGCCTACCGAATTTAAAATCATAAATCATAGTCTGCAACTTTTTATGGTAGATGGTAAAGTCTGCAACGCGTTAAGCCACGCGTCGTCGATGAAATGTTTAATAAAAAAATATCCATGGTACTATCTTCCAGCGACAGTCCACAAAATTTTAATTCACGGTGCGCAGGTAATAGAAAATGCGTTGCTGTTAATTGGAGAACTCTCAGAGGAAGCTGCGGAAAATGTCTCGCATATTGACAAATAAGGATTTAATGAATATACTTTTTTTTACGTTCTGATCCCTTTATAACAGGTCAAAGAAAACTGCCAAAGAGAGATAAATCCAAATTTTGATCATCAACATTTGACTTGTTAGAAGATCTTTGTTAAAATTTTTCATTTAAATTTTGGCATTAGTTTTATTAATTGAAATAAATGGTTTATTATTCTATATGATTCCAAGAACTTAAGAACCTCATTTGTTTGTATATCGAAGTTTTTAGAAGGGAACGATGGGGTGGAGAAGGGAGGGGAGGGATATGGCTTGGGTATAAGGGATGAGTTACCCTTTCACACACATCTAATGTACCAAAAATTAAATTTAAGCAATTCAACTCTACTGAAAGTATTTTTGCGCACAATCGGCAAATCAGCCTTACTACGGTGCTTTGTGAGCTATAGAAAATAATTGTCCGATGTAGCCAATTTTTGTACTATATGTTTAAAATATTTTCTTAGATTTGTGGTGAAAATTTCAAAACGATATCTCAACGGGAAATATTTATGGCCGCGTCTCCATACAAGCCCAACCACTGTGCATTGTGCCAAATCCTGGAAAAACCCCACGAAAATGGAATTGGCACACACCATCTTTTTGTCGATTACAAAGCTGCATTCGATAGCCCGACGAGGGAACGCCTATATGCCACCATGTCTGAGTTCGGTATTCCTGCAAAGCTGATACTTCTTTTCAGAATGACACTGAGCAGCACCATCAGCTCTGTCAAGGTAGGAGCGAACCTTTTCATACCGTTCGAGGTTTCAGACAAGGCGACCCCCTGTCGTGCAACCTCTTCAACTTCGTGATGGAAGGGGTACTGCGGAAAACCGGTGTACATCGATCTGGCACTATTTTTTATAAAGGTGTCCAGCTCCTTGCTTATGCCGATGATATTGACATCATTGGCCGCAGCAAGCGTTATGTCACTGCAGCATTTTCCACTATCGAAAAAGAGTCAGCAAAAGTGGTTTGGCGGTATGACGAAGTATATGCTCCCATGTGCTAGCAGACAACAAATAATGTGTTTAGGTGTGTTATACTTTGACGTGTTCGTCAAAGGTTCCTTGAAAATAAAAATAAATAAATAAAATATTATTAAGCAATAAATTTGATTATAAAATCTCTTAAAAAATTTTCAAAAAATTCTTTTCAAAAATGTTATATACGGGAGAGGGACTGGGAGAGCGACTAGGAGAAGGATTGGGAGAGGGGCTGGGAGAGCAACTGGGAGAAGGATTGGGAAAAGTATTGGGAGGACTGGCAAAGCGACTGGGAGAGCGACTGGGAGGATTGGGAGAGGGACTGGGAGAAGAACTTTGAGAGCGACTGGGAGAGGGACTGGGAGTGCGACTGGGAAAAGAATTCGGAGAGGGACTGGGAGAGGGACTGGGACTGGGAGAGGCACTGGGAGAGCAACTGGGAGAAGGATTGGGAAAAGGACTGGCATAGCGACTGGGAGAGCGACTGGGAGGATTGGGAGAGGGACTGGGAGAAGAACTTTGAGAGCGACTGGGAGAAGGATTGGGAGAGGGACTGGGAGTGCGACTGGGAAAAGAATTCGGAGAGGGATTGGGAGAGGGATTGGGAGTGCGACTGGGAAAAGAATTCGGAGAGGGACTGGGATTGGGAGAGGGATTGGGAGAGGGATTGGGAGAGGGACTGGGAGAGGGACTGGGAGAGGGACTGGGAGAGGGACTGGGAGAGGGACTGGCAAAGCGACTGGGAAAAGAATTGGGAGAGGGACTGGCAAAGCGACTGGGAAAAGAATTGGGAGAGCGACTGGGAAAAGAATTGGGAAAAGAATTGGGAGAGGGACTGGGGAGAGGGACTGGGAAAGGGACTAGAAGAGGGACTGGGAGAACGACTGGGAGAAATATAGACATCTGGTGGCGAAACGGAGTTCGCCGGGTTTGCTAGTGCATTTATAAATATAATAGGTACTTCGTTATTACCCATTAAATTAATAAATATCTGCTAAAAAACTGCATTAAAATTGTTTATAAATTCCTTCTAGTTTACAATCTATACGACAGTAAAATTTAACTTAATCTCTGCACGAAATAAGCTGTGAGCTACTGCACAATGCTAATATGCCATAAAACGTGCATCAAGATAACTTAAAAATGTAGCGTTTGAACATAAATTACTATAGAAAGACAAGCAAACGGAAAAAGCTATTCTTTACATTATATGACCGGATATGCTTTATATATGCACGCATTAGGTGAATCGATATGCACGTATTCACACCGACGGACATGGCTAGGCCGACTTTAAATAATGAATCAGAACACTTCCTTCTGTGTGATGCAAACATTTTCCACAAACCTATGATACTTATATTTTAATGTACTGGATAAAAAATAAATTGTGTGCGAATGTATAAGTTAACTCAATTCCTTAATAATAACCATATCGATGTAATGCTACTCGCAGAAACTCATCTTACAAATAAATATAATTTCCAAATTCGAGGCTACTTCTTCTACAACACGAATCACCCAGACGGGAAAGCACATGGAGGCAGTTCAAGCACTGCTTCCACAATAGCTTCGCCACTAACTTCATGCAAGCTACATCTATAGATTCACAAATGGATTGCCGATCTTTAAAGCTTGCCGCCGCATACTGTCCTCCTCGGTTTACAATATCCGAATCTCAATTCATGGAATATTTCAACTCTCTGAGCGAACAATTTATAGCAGCAGGAGACTTTAATGCCAATCATATGCACTGGGGATCTCGACTTGTGACTCCAAAGGGTAGGCAGTTGTACAATGCAATAATAAAAGCAAGCAACAAGCTAGACTGTGTGTCACCTGGGACACCTACATATTGGCCAACAGATCCGAGAAAACTGCCAGACTTGATAGATTTTGCAATCACAAAAAACATTCAACGCAACCTGATAAGTGCCAACTCCTTATCAAATCTATCGTCTGATCACTCGCCTGTACTTCTTCAACTAAATCTACATCCAGTTGCGGTAACAACACTAACAACGAATAAAACCAATTGGCTTAAGTACAAACAAGTAAGGAAAGCTACAGTCGAGCGCGCGCGACTGTAAGATACCATTTACCCTATTCGAAGAAATAATACAAAATAAAATAAATGGTATAAAAATAAAAAAAAAAGCAATTTACATTAAGAAAAAAAAATCGCCCCGCGCCAGATTCGAACCCAAGAACTCTCACGAACTTTGTAACTTACGAGTCGGACCTCTAACCACTAGACCACACAAGTTTACGCCATGCGATCGGCAAATTAGGCTTTTATTGACGCGAGCCCTCTACTGCGTCGATTTAACGTTTTGGTTAGGAATCGCTAGCGCCCATAACTTTGTATGGGGAATTCGAACTCCTATAACTTCTTTGTTATTAAAATATAAAAATTGAAGAAAGCTACAGTCGAGAGCACTCGACAGTAAGTTATAATTTACCTTTGGCTGCTAAAAATAATTCTTAATATTAATTACTTTAATTCGAATTAATAACAACGCATCGCATACTTCCGAAATTAAGTACACATGCATTGACGCTAATGGCACATGCCGACTGCACGCCGATTGTGCGTGCGCAGTCGGCGCAAGCATTGAAGCCGAGCCTCTGCTCCGTTTCTGCTGCTGTATGCAAAACTTCTCGCGCCTAGGAACAGACCATGTGCTTCAGTGGCTTGTTGTGAGAGTTGTCAGTTCTATAACTAAATGTCCCCGGTTCGAATCCCAACGCAGTCTTCTTTTTTTTGTATTGCTTGGAAAAAGTTTTTGGTTTTTCTTATTTTTTTTGCATCTTCCATGTTCGTCAATTTGATTAAAAATATCATACTATATTTTTCAGTATAGCGCAAAATTATTAAAAAAAAAAAAAAATTGTCCAGCGCAGGATTCGAGCCCACGACCTCACGCATCAGAAACTTGCGAGCCAACCATCAAGACCACACACAGTTACGCAGTGCGATCAGCAAAAAAAATTGCCCGTTGCTGGATTCGAACCCGCGACCACACGCACCAGAATCTTGCATGCAACCATCTAGACCACACACAGTTACGCGGAGCGATCGGCAAATGAGACTTTTATTGATGCCGGCCATCTGCTGCGTCAGTTCAACATTTTAGTTGGAATTCTAAGCGCCCACAACTTTATATGGGAGATTTAAACTCCTGTTTTGTTATTTCCCTACTTTTCTTAAAATTCAATAGTTTGGGGGCGGTGGGCGTGGCATCCGAAAGTTGAAAATCAAACATTCTCCGTAATGTTAACAGGCACCTTACTTTCAAATTTGGCGCTTCTAGCTTTTCTAGTTTTCTTTTTAACTATAAAAATGTGTTTTTTAGAGGCGGTGGGCGTGGCATCAAAAATTCTAAAATCCAACTTCTGCATAATGTTGCAAGACACCCTCCTACCAAATTTGGTGCGTTTATCTCTTTTCGTTATTGAATTATTTGGAAAAAATCGAAATACGCATTTATCGATTTGCGGAGGCAGTGGGCGTGGCACATCAAGTTTGAAATAAACTTCTTGTGTGTATTGAATACACGCACACTCCCACCAAGTCTGGTGCCTCTAGCTCTTTTAATAGCTGAGATCTGTGTGTTCATACAGACGGACAGACGGACAGACGGACAGACAGACGGACATGACCAAATCGACTCGGCTATTGATGCTGATCAAGAATATCTGCCTGTTACATACATTTGCACAAAGTTAATATACCATTTTTTACCCATTTTCAATGGGTAAATGGTATAAAAATATATAAGTTCGCATATTGAGTTGAATCCACGTTTGAATGACGAAGCTGATATCAACTTATTCGCATATTGAGTTGAATCCGCGTTTGAACGATGAAGCTGATATCAACTTATCCACAAACACTCTTGAATCCGTCTTGGTCGCAGCAGCTCGCATGTCAATTCCACAAACTCAAAAAACATCGTACAACCATAGATACACGAACGTTGAAATAGAGCAGCTTGCTCACGGCGAGAATGGTAATCCAACAGATCACCATCCGCAAAACAAAGATTAAAAGACACTACACGGAGGCTCTCAGCTGCATTACGTCATGAAGAAGAAAGGTCCCAAAAACATTACACAGAGCAGTTATCCCCAATGAGCTCCAAGTTCCCACTTTGGAGAGCACACTCATCACTCTGCGCACCAATCGAATCTGCAATGCCAATAAGGACATCCACAGGTAACTGGGCTCGCAGCGACGAAGAAAGAGCCGACAGATTTGCAGAGCATCTTCAAAATGTATTTCAGCCCAATACATCATCAAACGGGATCTCACTGTCAGCAACATCAGATATCGACACATCTACGTATGAACCAATTGTATTTAGGCCACATGAGTTACTCAAAATCATAAACGAACAACTCAACCCAAAAAAATCCCCAGGATACTACCTAATTTCACCAAAAATTATTATTGAACTTCCTTTCTGTGCTGTTCGAGCTATTTGCCAACTCTTCAATGTAATAACGAGACAGGGATACTGATGGCGCGTTGTCGTCCAGAAGAATTACTTTGTGCTGCCTTTTGGCATTTTTGGAGCAGAGATTCTTTCAATTCTTCCAATTGTTGCTGGTAGCGTTCGCCATCAACGGTTTCACCCGGTTTTAGGAGCTCATACCAAACGATTCCGGCCTGATCCCAGAAAACACACAGCACGGCTTTGCGGCCGAAACGGTTTGGCCGAGATTGGGATTGGGCCGGCTGGCCTGGGCTAACATAGGATTTTTTTCATTTGGGGTTTTGAAAAAAGATCCACTTTTCATCCCCAGTGACAATGCAATGCGAAAACAAAACCTTTCCAAGAGAATTTCACAAGTGTGTTTTCTGTTCTCTTGTTGGCGTTCATTAAGATCATGTGGAACCCATCTGCAGACCTTTAACATTTTTCCCATGGCTTTGAGGCGTCTTCCAACGGTACTCTGGTAAACATTCAATTGTTCTGCTAGTTGTTCTTGGGTTTGGCCATCGTCCTGATCAAGCAACGCCTGCAATTCAGTGCCTTGAAACTTTTTTGGTGGTCTTCCATACTCTTCATTCTCAAATCCAAATTCACCGCTCCGGAATTTTTTAAACCAGGCTTGGCAACTTCTAATGCTTACGGCATGCACACCGTAAGCTTCCATAAGCATTTTTTGGACTTTCACAGCAGTTTTCTTTGAAAGAAAGCAGAAAAGCAACGATGTCCCCGAACCGTGGTTTGTGGGTATAAAACTTGACATTTTTAATATTCGAAAAAAACTGCTATTTGAAAAAAACTCGCAAATAATGTTAGGGCAGTGTTGCCAGGTCAAAATATGATAAAAAAAAATTTTTACCAAAAATTTATCGATCACTTTTGTTACCGATAATTAAAAATGAAGTAAAACGCAGTTTCGTATGCATAGATCTGCTACTTATCGGACCACCCTTGTAGTGTTCCAAAAGCTACGCAAGTTTCGAGTTTAATAAAAAGCACCTTTTTTTGTTTTTTTTTTTTTGTACGAGGGTCGTTGAATAAGTCTTTAGAAAAAGATATAAAAACACTGTTTTTTGCAGAATTTTTTTTTATTTTTTAACACAGTCCCCTTTTAGCTCTACACACTTTGCCAATCGTTTTTCCAACATTTTTATCCCGTCCAAAAAATAGGATTTCGGAAGCTCTTCAAAATACTCATTTGTTTGAGCAATGACGTCTTCGTTGGAAGCGAACCGCCATCCTCCAAAGGCATTTCTTCAGATTGGGGAAAAGAAAATAGTCAGTAGGGGCCTAATCTGGTGAATGAGGGGGATGCTGCAACAATTCCATTTTCAATTCCTCGATTTTGGCCATGGAAACAGCACAGGTGTGCACACGCGCATCGTCCTGATGTAAGAGGACTTTTTTCTTGTTCAGATGGGGTCATTTTTCTTTGATTTCCTCGCTCAACCGATGCAATAACGACGCGTAATACGCTCCTGTTATTGTTTATCCTTTTTCCAAGTAGTCAGTAAAAATTATGCCCTGCGAATCCCAAAAGACCGTGGCCATCACCTTGCCGGCCGATGGCACAGTTTTTGCCTTCTTCGGAGCCCTTTCACCCTTGAAAATCCACTGTGATGACTGTCTCTTTGTTTCTGGAGTGTAGTCATGTATCCAGGTTTCGTCAACAGTGACATATCGACGAAGAAATTCGGCCTGATTGCGATGAAAGAGCGCCAACATAACCTTAGAGTCCATTACACGATTGCGCTTATTCTCAGCTGTGAGCACGGCACCCATCTTACCGACATTTTTTTCACATTCAATTTTTCATTCAAAATTGAGGCGACTGTCCCTTGTGATATGCCTGTGGCCTCAACTAATTCGCGCACTTTGATTCGCCGATCGCCCAAAATCAGATCGTGGATTTTGTCGATGATTTCAGGAGTAGCCACCTCAACTGGACGTCCTGAACGATGTTCATCTTTTGTGTAAACCGTCGCAAACACAGGTGCAGATGTGCCATAAACTGCATCCACTTCGGCTTTGATATCCTTCAGACTTAAGCCTTTCAAATGGAGATGTTTGATGACAGCCCTGAACTCGCTTTAGTCCATTGTTACAAACACGTGTATTTTATAAACTTTGATCGACGATAAAAATTCACCTAAGTTATCGATCAAGCTGAAATTTGGACAGCTTTCCAATCGATAGTGTTACTTACAAAAAAAAATCTTTACCGAAACTACGAGCGCCATCACTCGGATTTTCTAAGGACTTATTGAACGACCCTCGTATTTTTTCCAATCTTAAAAAACATAGTACATAAAGTACATAGACTCCACGGCTGTATTCTATTACAATTCTCCATAAATATGGCTGAGTTTCGTTGATGCAGCATTGAAACGCCTCAAATAACCCCATAAAAAGAAATCTCTGTTGGATCTAGTGAGTCAATTCAATTCTGATAATTGAAACGAGAGAATACTCGCAGAAATATATTTAAGACTGTCGTTTTTTTTATTGGAAATTAAAATTAAATTATTAATTAAATAAAAAATTAAAACACGTATTGTTTAATTAAATACAATTATTCACTTGTATTACATTTTTTTATTCTTCAATGTTTTAATATACATAAAAAGGGATCTCTGAATTTATATTATATTTATAATTGTATTAGGTTACTCTTTTTAAATTTGTTAAGAAGTTAATTAGTAATATTTTGAAAACGGCTTTTAAAGACAACGGTGATGGTAATTTAACTTAAGTCAATTTGGGTTGGAATATACATTATGACACTAAAGTATCCGGAAATTCTTTTTTTAATCGCCCGCATTAGAAATATTTAAGAACACTTTTTTGCTAACTTGTTAAGGACCAATATGAATCGAAATTTGAGCGGGATATGTTAATTAATTTGTTGACAATAGCTATTCCCGTCATTTCACCCCAGTGGTGCTCCACGATGAACAAATTTTATGTTTCGAACGGAGTTTTGTGTGCTGAAGCGTTGAGTGTCAGAACAGAATTATGGTGATTCACTTTTATCAAAAACTTCAACATATGAATGAACGGCCATCCACCCGATAAAAACATCTACAAATTGAACAAAATCATACTTGAAAATCATCAGTAAAACACCGGAAAATCTATCGTAAATCCATTCATTTCATTTTGAGCATTAGACCCTACAAAACGAGTATCACTTTATATATTATTGATCGCGCGAATTTCGATCCCACATTCATGAATCGCATCAATTCTAGTGATATAGGTGTACAAGTACGACATACAAACAAATCAACAATCTGCAGAATGGAGGAAGAGAAACATACCGAAACTACAATGAAGTCGCTCCAAAATCAAACTGATGCTCATTGTTTTCTGCGATATTCGTGATCTGGTTCATTATGAATTCGTTTCAGTGAGACAAACTGTGAATATGGAATAGAATCTTGCAGTAGTGCGTTGTTTGAGGGATAATATTCTACAGAAACGACCTAGATATACTGTTTTGAAGACTGGAAACATTCAATGGCATAGGTATGTTATATTACTGGGAGCTTACTTTGATATCTTCAATATTGATGATTATTTTACTTTGATATCTTTAATATTGGTGATTAGCTTATTTCGATATCTTTAATATTGATGATTAATTAAATATTTTATTTTATTAAGAAATTCCGGATACTTTATTGTCTTAATGAATTATTATGTCATTGTAAGTTTTTTTTCAAAGCGAATATTTTTTAAGTTAAAATGATTCAGTTGAGTTAATAAATTTAACAAGATAATTGTCGGAATTCACAATTTTCTTCTCCACTACTAGAAAAAAATTCTGATACCATCGGTCATAAATCTTTAAGAATTGCGCTTTTTGCGTTTTTTAGTTTATCAAGTCGTTTTAGTAAATGACTATTTGCAGTTTCTGCTTCTTCAAGACGTTCCATTATTTCTCTGTGCTGTAAAAGAGAATAAAAACAAAAAAATTTCTTAGTAACCGTATTTGAAAGTCCGGTTTCAATAATGGTATTTACGCATTAATTTGATTATAAAAAAATGTTTTTTCCTTGCAGAAATGTTTAGTTGAGCTAAAAATGTGTGCTCCCTATTACTATAAGTCAAAATTATCAATATAATGTTTTTTTTTTCTTAAGAGGAGTTGCCCCCACCTGCCGGGATAATGAAATGTTGCTATTGGAATGCCGAGCTTGCCAAACTTTGGAAGCCTCCAATTTTGACAAATTTGTTAATGTACTGCTACGTATTCATGTGCACACCTGTATATCATCATACATTGGGAATTGAAGGGAGAAGTTGCAATAAATAACCAGCCTGGTCCCACCAAATGCACAACATAATATTTACAGCGGAATAGAATGATGGCCAAGCAGACTACCAAAATGTTATTCCATTTACCCAATGAAAATATATAACAAGTGAAGAAAGCTACACTCGAGTGCACTCGACAGTAAGATACCATTTACCTTTCGCTGTTAAAAACTAATTCTTAATATTAATTACTTTTATTCGGCGAATAACAACGCATCGCATATTTTCGAGGACAAATTCACATGCATTGACGCTAATGACACATGTCGACTGCACACTGGCTACACGACGACTGTGCGTGCGCAGTCGGCGTGCGCAGTCGGCGTCGGCGTCGGCGTCGGGCCTCTACTGCTGTGAGCGAAACTTCTCGTGCCTATAACTTCTGTGTTTATTGTCCGATCGGATTGAAATTTATAGGGTAGATCTGTACTATGGTAAGCTACAAGAGTGTTAAAACAAATGTTTTGTTATTTCCCTACTTTTCTTAAAATGCAATAGTATGGGGGCGGTAGGCGTGGCATCCAAAAGTTGAAAATCAAACATTCTCCGTAATGTTAACAGGCACCTTACTTTCAAATTTGGCGCTTCTAGCTTTTCTAGTTTTCTTTTAAACTATAAAAATGTGTTTTTTAGAGGCGGTGGGCGTGGCATCCAAAATTCTAAAATCCAACTTCTGCATAATGTTGCAAGACACCCTCCTACCAAATTTGGTGCGTTTATCTCTTTTCGTTATTGAATTATTTGGAAAAAATCGAAATACGCATTTATCGATTTGCGGAGGTGGTGGGCGTGGCACATCAAGTTTGAAATAAACTTCTTGTGTGTATTGAATACACGCACACTCCCACCAAGTCTGGTGCCTCTAGCTCTTTTAATAGCTGAGATCTGTGTGTTCATACAGACGGACAGACAGACGGACATGACCAAATCGACTCGGCTATTGATGCTGATCAAGAATATATATACTTTGTATGGTCTGCCACGCCTCCTTCTGCCTGTTACATACATTTGCACAAAGTTAATATACCATTTTTTACCCATTTTCAATGGGTAAATGGTATAAAAAATGGTATATTAACTTTGTGCATGTATCAGGGTTTGCATTTACTACTCCGTAGCAGCGAGATTCACAAATATATTGCTATGCTACTGCAACCGCTCTCACTTTGACGACAACAAAATTGCTCAAGCACAAGAAGAATATCGTTTGCTCTTCTCTCATCTCGCTCTCACTTTCTTGCTCTCGCTACGGCTACGCAGAGCACAGAATATATTTTTTTTTGTTATTGCTATTGCTACAGCTCGCGACTCGAAGAAACTCCGAGCAGAGCAGAGCACGCAATTTTTCGTTGTTCTGCTATGGCTCTGCTGCGGCTCTCGTCAAAGTGAGAGCGGTAACAATAGCAAAACGAAATACTACGGGAGCAGCGTAGCTTTTTTTAACGCTGGTATGTATGTACGGTAGAAGAGCTCGTGTATATTATATACATAAGAAGTTTAATACAAACTTTTTGTGGCATGCCGTTTGCCTTCGTTAACAGGAGAGCCTTTTTCGATTTATTGCAAAAACCGCAATTATTATCAAATTTGGTAGGAAAGTCCCATGTAGCACTACGCCGAATATAGATTTTCAACTTTTTGATACCACGCCCCCTGAAATCCAACTACTGCATAATGTTGCAATGCACCCTCCTCCCAAATTTTTTGCCGTATCTCTTATTGTCATTAAATTATATGCAATAAATAAAGAAACGCATTTATAGATCTGCGGAGGCGGTGGACGAGGCACATTAAGGTTTAAATAAACTTCTTATGTGCATTGCATACACGAACTCTCCTACTAAGTTTGGTGTCTCTGGCTCTCTTAATAGCCGAAATCTGTATGTTGATACAAACGGATAGACAGATACACATGACCAAATCAACTCGGCTTTAGATGCTGATCAAGAAAACTTTGTATTGTCTGCCGCGCCTTCTTCTGCCTGTTATATAACTTTTAGTTACTTTTCCATTTTTAAACATTTTCATTACAAAAAATAAAAAAAGAGACAGCACAGATGGAGCCTGCTGAAACCCAGAAGGTCTTAGATTTCTCATTTCGCATCGATCACAAGACTCATTTCGGTGATCTCAAATGGCGACAATGGAAAAGTCAGTGAACACATTACGCGAAATATTACGGTTCAGTTTTCTGAAGTGCAGCAACAAGCATTTCGTAAATTATTCAATATTTTGGCATCCGAAGATGTCATGCTAAGCCGAAGAAGTATCCAGACTACAAGAAGCCATTTGATCTAACGGCAGAAGATTTGGCTTTTGGCATTGGCGCGCTATTCTCACAAGAAGGCCGCCCGATTACAATGAGTTCGGCGACATTGAAGGACAGAAAAATCAATTATGATACCAATGAAAGGGAGCTACGATCAATCATTTGGGCTCTGGCCAAACTACGCCACTATTTGTATGGGGTCAAGGATGTAAACATCTTAACAGATCATCAGCCCAACGCCAAGATAAAAGGATTTTTTACAAGTCCGGTAAAAAAATTAAGTTGCAGACGGTTTGTCTAAAGAACAGCTCAATATGGTAAGTGAGCAAGAAAACAAATCCTGTACGGCGACGAATCACAGTGAACAGTTGCTGGCTCACACTATTGAGACAACGGTTTAACAAATGTTTAAACACAGCTTGGTTCTTTTCGTGAGAAAAAGGGGCCACTCAGTCAACTTGACTTCCAAAGAATCCCTTTTGAATGAGCTGGACGACATTATCACACCCAAAGAATCGTGTTGTGTATATATTCTTGGCTGGGAAACGATAGAAATGCTCACTACCGGACATAATAGAGCCCACAGATCGGCTCAAGAAAACGTAAAGCAGGTACTTTCAGAGTACTACTTCACCAGAATGGCCAAACTAAAAATGCTATACATAGATATCTTCTTTATTGACAAAAAACTTGTTCTCACTTGTATTAACAAGTCCTCGTTCAGTCCTCCTACAGCTCATGAAATTCTTCCCGAGAGCCAGTGCCATTTATTGTGACAACGAACGGGCGTTGAATTCACAAAAAATCGCGACGATGTTGACCAACAATTTTAATGTTTGTATATCAAATGTACTCCCTCAACACAGCGTCTTCAATGAACAAATGGAGCGTTTCCACAGCATCTTGATAGAGCTCAAATGTCTAAAAATTGACAAGGGGATAAGCGGCTGTAGAATGCGCACATACCGAATACATACTGTACTTCAGAAACATATTATAACACTTTGTTGCAAAGTTTACGTAAATATAAAATCCAAGCTTATTTCAAATGCTATGAAATATGATCGCACAAATATGCTTGGGAACAACATAAGTGCAGCATCGGCAAGTTTTACGTAACCGACGGCTCGAGTAAACATTCTCTCTTGCGCTCATACTGTCACCAGCGCTGAGCATATATATAGGACCATAGTAGCATATCATACCAATATACTCACAGTTCATTCAACTATACTTTGTTGCGAAATGCTTAGTAGCATAATAGCATATCAAACCACTATACTCAAAGTTCATTCAACTATACTTTGTTGCGAAATAAACAATATCACTATACTTCTTGCGAAATAAACATTTAATATACCCGAAGTGCGTGACCTACGCATGTTCGCTGACTAGACAGTTTTTGTACATGCAGAAATATGAAATGATCGCGTGATCATAACCAAAATCATTGAATGTTAACTATAAAAGCATTTCTTTCGTAAATCTAGAGTTTAGTCTTAAGTTGACAATTCAATAAAGAGAACGTGTTTAATAAATCTTCATAATTTTTATTTTCTCCCGAATTGTTTGCGTTGACCTTAGGCTATGCAGCCCGGTCATTAGTTCGATTCAAACCAATATTCCATTATATATATATATAAATATATATATAAAAAATATGCATAATGAAAATAGATGTATACCTAAATGAGGTATATACGAATGACCCAGAATTCACAGTACGTGCATTAAACGTACTGCACAAACATAGAGACTATATGTCCATACACGAATTCGAGAACGAATACATGACAAAATACAGTACATGGTTCAGCCCCTTGTTCAATCACGATAATACAATAAAAGGCATGATACTAAATACACTGCCATATGTATCTATCAAGATAGTGAAGGTAGGCCATCCAGTATTGGGCGAATGCACAATTACAATTGTAAAACTTCATAGATAAGTACAATGGAATGGATTGAATTAGCGAATCAAATAAACAATTTCAAAGACAAATTCGAAAAATCTTATAAGTGTGTTAATAAGAACGCACCTATAAGAATAGAAACGCTAATTAACCATATAAATACAGTTGTACTAAACTACAACAACATAGTTCAACTCTACCTAGACAAGGAAAAGAGGCTCACAGACCAGCACATAAAGCAATGTCAAACAATAATAAAATCACTTGGGACTAGAATATTAAATATAAGCAAGAGACATAATATAATAATAAGTATCCCAAGAGATTTAAAATTAATGGCAACTTTTGATTCAGATCAGCTTCAAGATTTGAATATGTCCAAGCCAGCCCTAATTGACATTGAAGCTGAAAGTGACATTGAACCATTAGAAACATCTGAACCAACCATGACTAACCAAGTGGCTATAGATCGCGAATATGTAAGACAAATATTGTCTACTATTCCTGAATTCGACGGCAAAAAGTTATTAAATTTAGATTTCTGACGGCTCTAACACTCGTCGAACGTACTAAAGGTACACAAGAAGACTTAGCCGTAGAAGTCATAAGATCAAAGATAACTAGCCCTATTTTGTACAAAGTACAAAACGAAACCACTATTATTGGTATCATAACGAAACTCAATACCAACATCAAAGGCGAATCTACTGACGTTATCAAGGCTAAGCCGCAATATACAGCTGAAATTGACAGTCTGCGTAAGCAACTCGAAGCAGCATATATTGACGATGGCCTAGACTATGATAGCGCTGAAAAGTTCGGTGCAAAAGAATCCATTTCTGCCATGACTCAAAATTGTGAATATGAGAAGCTTCGCATAATACTGGAAGCCGGCAATTTTAACAACTTCAATGATGCTATGGGAAAATATATCCAATGTAGCACAGAAATGACCGGAAGCTCAAGTACAATATTGTACTCTAAAGGCCAAAATGGTCGTGGAAATTACAACCGTGACTACCAAAGAGGTAGAGGCAATGGCCGCGGTAATGGTAATTTCCACAACAATAACAATGGCAACAACAGGGGAAATTTCACAGGAAATTCCCGAGGTGGCAACCGAGGTAGAAGCCGAGATGGCCACCAAAACAATAATCATCGAAACAATATCCAAATAACTCAAGGTAACTCGGAAAACCAGCAGAATCCCTCAGATACTCGAAATCAATAACTAGCTCAATTAAGACAATCAACCTTAATTTATGCATATTTGTAAAAATTAGTAATGATAGAACAGGTAAACCATTCACACTGTTGCATGATACTGGTGCGGATATATCTATATTAAAAGAATATATAGACATATTCGAAAACGTTAACGAAAACGTTACTACCCAAATAACGGGAATTGGCGAAGGCATAACTTTTTCAAGAGGCTTGGCCTCTGTAGAACTGACTACTGGTAAATATATAATACCACACGACTTCCATTTAGTCGATCAAAGTTTCCCAATACCTAGTAATGGCATACTAGGCATAGATTTCATTAAGCAATACAATTGCCAATTAGATTTCACTCAAAGTGGCGACTTACTCATTCTTCGCCCAACCAACTTAAAATATCCGATTAAGTTGCAAATTCTTCATACTTGTGACAATAATGCCACAGTATTACCAGCACGTTCTGAAGTTATCCGAGAAATACAAATTCCATCAGTAGAAAATCAAATACTGATATTAAATCAAGAAATTGATGAAGGAATTTATATCGCAAATACGATATCTAACCACAAGCATACTTATGTTCGAATTTTAAATACCACATATAATAATAAAATCGTGAATTTAAATAAAGTAAAATATGAAACTTTAAACGATTATGAAATAATAAAAGAATCTAACACAGAAAGAGACAATTTAGTTATGAAAAAATTAACTAAAAACTTTCCGCCTTTATTTAAAAGCCAATTAAAAGATTTATGCACCAGATACACAGACATATTCGGACTAGAAACCGAATCAATAACAACTTATAATTTTTACAACAAAGCTTAGATTAAAGGATGATGAGCCAGTTTATATAAAAAACTATAGAAACCCTCAAAGCCAAGTAGAAGAAATTCAAGTCCAAGTTCAAAAGTTAATCGACAATAAAATAGTCGAACCGTCTGTATCACCTTATAACAGCCCACTCCTGTTAGTTCCAAAGAAATCTCTTCCAGGTTCTGACAAGAAAAAATGGCGATTAGTAATTGACTATCGTCAAATTAATAAAAAACTGTTGTCGGATAAATTCCCGCTCCCTAGAATTGATGACATTTTGGATCAACTAGGAAGATCAAAATACTTTTCATGCCTTGACTTAATGTAAGGATTTCATCAAATTGGACTCGAAAAAAGTTCAAGAGATATAACGTCTTTCTCAACGGGCAATGGCTCGTATCGCTTCATGCGATTGCCATTCGGCTTAAAGATAGCGCCAAATTCCTTCCGGAGAATGATGACTATAGCATTTTCACGATTAGAACCTTCTCAAGCTTTCCTTTATATGGATGATTAAATAGTCATTGGTTGTTCCGAAACACATATGCTCAAAAATGTAACTGATGTTTTTGAGAAATGTAGGAAATACAGTCCTAAATTACATCCTGAAAAATGTTCATTTTTCATGCATGAAGTCACATTTTTGGGACACAAATGCGCGGATAAAGGCATCTTGCCTGACGACAAAAAATACGACGTCATTAAAAATTACCCAGTCCCACATGATGCGGACAGCGCTAGACGATTCGTTGCATTCTGCAACTACTATAGACGTTTTATCAAAAATGTTGCCAACTATGCTCGTCACATAACAAGATTATGTAAAAAAGATGTAAAGTTCGAATGGACAGCTGATTGTCAGCATGCCCAGATTTCAGCAAAGAATTTTGCATAATAACATATGCAAGTAAACAAGCATGTGGAGCAGTTTTAACTCAAAAAAAAGATGGACTCCAACTTCCAGTTGCTTATGCATCAAGATCGTTTACTAAGGGTGAAAGTAATAAAAGTACAACAGAACAAGAATTGGCAGCAATTCATTGGGCAATAACTTATTTCAGACCATATATTTATGGTAGACACTTCACTGTCAAAACAGATCACAGACCATTAACTTACTTGTTATCAATGGTAAATCCAAGCTCAAAGCTAACACGCATGAGACTTGAATTAGAGAAGTACAATTTTACAGTTGAATATCTGAAGGGTAAAGACAATTTTGTAAGGGTTGCGTTATCAGGAATAACCATTCAACAGCTACAGCAAATAAACAGAAATATAATGAACGTTTTTTGCGGTGGTCGTCATCATAAGGGGGGATCCTTTCCGAGGCTTTCGCTTTGGTTTTCTTTGGATTTTCTTTTTTACGCTGCACCCGCTGCACACATTAGCTCACTATCTAGCGGATGCTTAGATAGTTATCCAGGAGGTGCCACGAGGAGGCTGTGTGGCAACTTGCAATCATTCGTAGACAGAGATCGCACTGGCGGTCGCCAAGTTGACCGCGATCAGAAAACCATGTTTAAGGCCGGCGGCGAAGGGCAGATAAGGTGTATGCATTAGTTGTTCTGTAAAATATGGCTAGAAGAAAGCATGCCCAACGATTGGAATCTCAGCGTCCTTTGTCCTGTACTGAAGAAAGGCGACCCGACGATATGTGCCAACTACCGGGGAATCAGCCTAATCACCATCTCATACAAGGTCCTGTCGAGCGTTATATGTGAACGACTGAAGCCGTATGCCAACACACTGATCGGACCTTATCAGTGCGGCTTCAAAACTGGTAAATCCACCATAGACCAGATCTTCACAAAAACCCACGAAAATGGAATTGACACACACCATCTCTTTGTCGATTACAAAGATGCATTCGATAGCCCGACGAGGGAAAGCCTATATGCCACCATGTCTGAGTTCGGTTTTCCTGCAAAGCTGATACGTCTTTGCAGGATGACATTGAGCAGCACCATCAGCTCTGTCAAGGTAGGAGCGAACCTCTCCGAACCTTTTAATACCGTTCGAGGTTTCAGACAAGGCGACCCTCTGTCGTGCAACCTCTTCAACTTCGTGATGGAAGGGGTTCTGCGGAAAGCCGGTGTTCATCGATCTGGCACTATTTTTAACTTCCCGATCTAGGGAAGTTATTGTAACGACCCCGATTTTGAAGAGTGTCAGATCCTTGAAATTTTCACGTTTCTCGACGTTTCACATCCCCCTGACCCATTTTCAATGAGGGTTCTGTGTGTGTGTGTGTGTGTGTGTGTGTATGTGCGTATGTTCGTATGTGAGATTTTTTTGTGTCAGCGGTTTCTCATAAACTACTGAACCGATTTGAACTTTTTTTTTTTTGAAAGATTCGTTTCACCGCCATCTAGGTCTGAAAGGAGTTTAAGAGGGTTATGTGTTATAGTTTTTTAATAATTCGCCAAAAAGCACGATTTTTTGGGTATTTTTTGCTTTTTTCGGCTCTATCTCGTAAACGACGGGGTTTTGAAGAAAGTCGTAAGAAACTTTTCGAGCCGAAATTAAATTCTCTACAAAAAAGGTAATATATTTTTCAAAATTCTCAACCCTTAACGAGATAATGGTGTTTTAAAAGTAGGAAAAAGTTGAAAAATCGCGACACGCTCGCTCACATCGCCCCCCCCCCCCCCCCCCCAACAACAAATTTATGTTTGACACAAAGCTCAGAGAAAAAGCACATACATACATCTCATATCGGGAAGTTATAGATGTGACCCGAATGGGGGTCACACTTTGCCCGCTTCTTGTTATAAAGGTGTCCAGCTCCTTGCTTATGCCGATGATATTGACATCATTGGCCGTAGCAAGCGTGATGTTACTGCTGCATTTTCCGCTATCGAAAAGGAGTCAGCAAAAGTGGGTTTTGCGGTAAACGAGGGCAAGACGAAGTATATGCTGTCGACAAGCAGGGAGACGCGGCGCCTAGACTCCCCTGTGATAGCAGACAGCTATACCTTCGAAGTGGTCAAGGAGTTCACGTACCTTGGCACCGCCATTAACACCAAAAATGACGTCAGCCTGGAGATCAAGCGAAGAATCACACTTCCCAATAGTTGCTACTTTGGCCTGAGTAGGCAAATGTGCAATAGAGACCTCTCTCGCCGATCAAAACTAACACTCTACAAGACACGGCCACGTTGTGCGTATGGATGAAGAAGCTCCAGCTCAGAAGGTATTCGAAGCGAGGGTCGACTACGGGCGACGACGAAGGGAACGACCAAATCTTCGATGGATTGCCTTGACAATTCTATTTTTTCTTTTCCTGCGCAGGAATTTTGTCTACTTTGATATCTTGTAGTGACTTTCATTATTTTATTTTTTATTTATTAGGTGGCACTACAACCCGTTTCGGGTATTGGCCGACCTCAGCGCCTTCCTCCAGGCGCCTCTGCTTTTCGCGCGCCTCCTCCAATTGGAAATACCCAGTAGAGTAAGGTCCTTCTCTACTTCTCTCAATAAACATTCCTTACATAAATATGCAATGTTTTTGAAAACATGGTAAAAAACTTACTGCAAGATATGATGTTAGCGATTTATATACAAATGGAACTCTTATTTAGGTCAATTTTTCCAAAGGCTTGAAACGCAAGCCGGTATAAATAAAATCAGCCAACTCAAAATGGCACCGTGGGAAAATATCTTTGAGCACGTTTCAGTTGATAATTTCTAAAATATGGGCAATAAAATATTAATTTAATTGAAAGTAGCGCTACTCAACCCGGTGACCCAAATAGAAACAATAAAAGAAAAAGATGCACTATTGTCTACATTTCATGATGATCCAATACAAGGAGGTCACACAGGCATCTCAAAAACCTTGGCCAAGGTCAAAAGACATTATTATTGGAAAGGTATGACTCGAGATATTACTGAGTACATACGAAAATGTCCAAAATACCAAAAATCAAAAGTTATAAGAAAAATAAAAACTCCTTAAACAATAACTGATTATAGTAGACAGGGTTATAGTAGACACCATTGGTCCACTACCCAGGTCTGAAAATGGAAATGAATACGCAGTCACATTAATTGACTAAATATCTAGTCGAGATTCCAATTCCAAACAAAAATGCTACCACAGTAGCAAATTCGATTTTTGAGAATTTTATTTTAAGGTACGGTGCAATGAAGACGTTCATTACGGAGATGGGAACAGACTACAAAAACACTATAATAAATGATTTGTGCAAGTATTTACAAATAAATAACATAACATCAACTGCACACCACCACCAGACAGTTGGAACAGTCGAAAGAAGTCATAGAACTTTTAATGAATACATACGTTCATATATATCAGTTGATAAAACTGATTGAGACGTATGGATCCAGTATTTCGTTTACTGTTTCAACACAACACCATCTATGGCACATGACTATTGTCTATATGAACTCGTTTTCGGTCAAAACAAAAAATGTACTAAAGCATTTCAGCAGCACAGAACACATAGAACCTTTATATAATATAAGTTAACCCAAGGGCATTGACACTGGATGAGCTGGTGTCAGCATTGCAACATATTCTGACCAGCGGCAGCCACAAGCGACCAGAAGTTGCTGATGTAGCTGCTGACAGAGTTCCTGCCTTCACGACTGTTCAGCAGCAAACACTGGAGCCGACCAAGAAGTGCTGAGACAGCATTCCGCTAGAGCATGGGTTGTGGGTACTTAATAACATACCAGAGCTCTGTACAGTTAGTTATAGAACCAACCCGAAAGCGAGCACTCGCTCGAGAATAAAATAAAAACTTATCGTGAACACAGATTTGTTAATTGGCGCCCAACCGGCTAAAAAGATAACTCCATGTGCCACACCGCACATGTAAATAAATACAGTTTTAATAATAATAAATAATTAACGAAGTTACATCGCATTACGAAAAATTAAAATATTAAACACACAAAGAAGTGCCGTCGCACTGAACAAAAAAAAAAAGTGCCATCGCACGAAAAACCAACAACAACAAAACATCAACATCAACACATTGGGCTGTAACCACACATACACCTGTGACAGTAGGAAACGGACCATGACATTCATGTAAGTGAAGTGCTCATAAAAGAAGATTAATAATAATAATACAACAAAAATAATAATAATAAAATATAAAAATAAATTACAAAATATTTGCAGTTATTAGACATAATATCAATCTTATTGGTTAAGTGGTGCGCATACAAAATTCGTGAAATTTTTTTTAAATTTATTGCATGCTACAATTTAAGATTATAAAACATTGCCATTACATTTGCCCCGATATTGAAAACTGTAGCTTTGAAACTTCTTACAAAGTTGCAGTGAGCGAGCGACTAACTGTGTCGCGCGTAATTTGAAACCAACGAATTTATGTCGCAATATTGATGCCGTTTGTGTTTGTCTTTTTGTTTCGGCTTCTATTGTTGTCCGGCACTTGAACTTCAGGCTAGGGAATTTGACACCAAGCTAAACGCAGTATCAAAAGAAATGCGCGAGTCGAATGCATTGCCAGAAGTAGAAACGTATGAGAAAATTAGTGTCGATAGAACTGTTGAATGCAATGAACCACTTGACATAGTAAAGTCGATACCGGAATTCGATGGCAAACTAGAGAATTATGTCTCTTGGCGCCAAGCTGCTACAGCAGCATATGAAATTTTCGAACCATATAATGGCAGCTCACGCCACTATCAGGCTGTGACCATCATACGGAACAAGATCCGAGGACCTGCTAACGCTACATAAGCGTCATTCAATACGGTTCTGAACTTTAAGGCAATTCTAGCCAGGCTTGATTTCACGTACGCAGACAGAACACCTATACGTGTGATTCAACAAGAACTTAATCTAATGCGAAAGGGAGAAAAAACACTGTTAGGGTATTACGACGAAGTTGAAGAAAAACTGACCTTACTTGCGTACAAAACCATTATGTCACATGACCCAACCGCTGCCTCAGTTCTTAACGAAAAATTTAGAGCTGACGCTCTCGCCACATTTATATCTGGCCTAAGAAAACCACTAAAGCTAGCGGTATTCCCTGCGCAACCATCTACCTTACCGGTAGCACTGGCTCTTGCTCAAGAAGCAGAGGCCAGCAATGAAAGGTACGCATTTGCAACTAAATTTGCTAAAGCCAATGAAGAACGAGTCCAAAAGCAGGGCCAAGGGCAGAGGCAGTATGGCCGTCAACGAAACGAGGATGACTCCTATCATGAACAAAACCCTCACTTCGTCAAAAAACAAGAAAAATACCAGACTAATCCAAATGCAGGTAGCTCCAGGCAGAGACCACAAGGCACTCAACAAAAGTCAGAGCCAATGGACGTTGACCCATCCACGTCACGCTTTAAACAGCCAACAAACTTTCGTCCCAATATATCTTCCGGTCAGAGCGGTCAATTAAACCAGAGCGGCCAGAGAATGAACCATGCCACACAAGGTTTGGATCAGGATAATGATGACAAATACGAAGATAGGGCTGAAGCAGAGGTAGCTGCAGTACAAGATGATACGTCAGGTGACGAGTCTGAATCCGACACCTGTAATTCTTTAGAGGCAAGTCCCTATTACCGTATATCACACGCGTAGGGGAAAGGGAAATAAAGCTCCTATTAGCTCCTATTACGTCAAACCATGGAAAGAGCTGGCACACTTCGTGTCGGTTGAAAAACCATTCACTGTGACGTCAATTCACGGATGCACTAACATCTCCCAAAAATGCCAAATAGAACTTTTCGGAAATAGATCATATTTCTTCACCTTGTCAGACCTCAAGCACTTCGATGGTATAGTCGGACTGGACCTTCTAAAGAAGGTAAACGCTCGAACCGACTTAGCCAGAAATGTCGTTACTCACGACAACGGTACGGAACCAATTCAGTTCGTACAGTGCAAAAACGTCAACAACATACAAATTGACGACGCGGAGGTACCCTCAGCAGTTAGGCAGGACTTTGCCACAATGATGCGGAAAGCAAGGGGTGCATTTGCAGATCCCGATGAAGCTTTACCGTACCATATAAATACCATGGCTACCATTCGAACTAATGGTGGACCAGTACATTCCAGACGGTACCCATACCCAATGGGCGTAGCTGACTTTGTGAATAACGAAGTCAACAATTTATTTAAAGATGACATAATAAGACCATCTAGGTCATCCTATAACAAACCCATTTGGGTGGTTGATAAAAAGGGTATAAATGAAACGGGCCATAAGAAAAAGAGATTTTCGTAAGCTAAACAGCGTTACCACAGACGACAAATACCCCATCCCATCAATTTTGACAATACTATCAAACATAGGGAAAGCCCAATTCTTTACCACTGCAGCATGCGCACATAGCGTATGTATAAAATACTCCACAAATACATTGTAACACTTTGTTGCAATGTTTTTATAAACATAAGAACCAAGCATATTCTAAGTGCGATGCAATATGATAGTACCAATATGCCTGGGAATAAAGTAACTGCAGCGTCGGCATATTTCATGTAGCGACGGCTGAAGTAAATATTCTCTCTCGCGCTCACGCTGTCTCCAGCGTCGAGTATATAAGTTAACCCAATATCATTGACACCGGATGCGCGTGCAGCAAAATAGCTGACCACCGCGCATGTTACGAAATGCTGACTACGCGGAAGGCGAACGATCAGTGAACGGCCAGCGGACGACCAGCACAAGAAGCGCCAAACTGCTGATGCAGCAGGTTGCTGGGTGTGGGTAACATAAGCTAGGGAAACAACTTTGTAATTTAGTTTCTAAAGAACCGTCAAATTGAATACAAGCACTGCTTGGAATAAAAATATAAAAATATAAAACTTGAGTTATCTTAATTGGCGCCCAACGGGATTAAAAAATAGAACTCCATGCACCGTGGCATGTAAAATCACATTGTGAAAAAAATTACTATCGCGCAGACCGCCGTGGTAAAAATTTCACTTTTTACACAAATTACTATCGCGCAGACCGCCGTGGTAAAAATCTCACTTTTTACACAAATTACTATCGTGCCGACCGCCGTGGTAAAATAAATATTGGTAGCCGTCGCTACGCAATATAAACAAAAATTAATAACTGTGAGCCGTCGCTCCACAGATAATAAAACAAAATCTAATCCAACAAACCCTTTGCAAACCGAGTCAACAGTATAAAGAACAACAAGAAGACCAGCTGTCCGCCTGCAAATCCCAACCACAATACAGACGACATCTAAATACAAGCAGAAAAAATCATGTAAGTGAGACACCCGCCAATTTGTTAGAAAAATAAAACGAGATAATCAAAATTAAAAAAAAAAAAAACAAGCAAATAAATTTTTTTTTTGATTACAAATCTGTCTTGACCAAAATCCCTTTTTGCATCTGTGACGGCCAACAAAAAATTTTTGGCTATACCAATAATTATCGACAATTACAAAAAATAACATTAATAAACTCAAAAACAAAAAAAAACAAAACAAAATTCATTCATTTACAATAATTGCATAAGCGGGTGCCCAGTCGAAACATTTTTGAAAAGAAAAAAAACACTGTTTGTTGTAATTTAACACCATTTGAGTTGTTCTTGCCTGAAGCTTTGACGATCTTAGCAGCGCGTGAGAATTTGCATGTCCGAAGCAGAATTGAGTAGTGGGGAGGAGTTGATAGCTGAGTCGTATAGGGAATATAGGGCAGAGCAACGTAGGAAACGGGAGCTGGAAATGGCCCAACAAGAGAGACAGGGTAGCTCAGTGAGCGGACAGACAGAACTGACTGTGTTGGTGGAGACTGCAGTTAAAGCAGCACTCGCATACCAAGCGACAGAAATGCGAAGAGAATTTGATGCCAAGCTGAGTGCGGTCACACAGCAGTTGGGCAACTTGAAAAACGTCACGCCAGAAGTGGAGGTATACGAAAGAATTCGTATTATTAGTGGTGTCGGGTGCGACGAGTCACTCGACATAGTAAAGTCGATCCCCGATTTTGACGGGAAGCAAGACAACTATGTCTCGTGGCGTCAGGCAGCCCTTACGGCATATGAGGTATTTGAACCTTATGTTGGTAGCTCAAAGCACTATCAAGCAGTTGCCATAATCCGCAACAAGATAAAGGGAGCAGCTGACGCAACATTAGCTTCATACAACACGGTCCTGAATTTCAAAGCTATAATAGCCAGGTTAGACTTTACCTACGCAGACAAGACTCCAGTCAGAGTTATTCAACAAGAACTGGACCTGATGCGTCAGGGCGAAATGACCCTATTACAATATTACGACGAAATAGAGAAAAAGCTCACGCTTCTCACGAATAAAACCATTATGACCCATACTACTGAAGCTGCTACCGTTCTAAATGAAAAATTTAGAAGCGATGCGCTTCACACTTTCGTTTCCGGACTAAAGAAGTCTTTGAAGATAGCTGTTTTCCCGGCTCAACCCCGTGATTTGCCAACGGCTTTAGCGCTGGCGCAGGAGGCTGAAGCAAGCAACGAAAGATATGCCTTCGCAACAGGCTTCGCCAAAAATAACGAGGCCCAAAAGTTTGGGAACCATGGGCCACCGCCTCAGAACCGTCGTCGGACTGACGAAAATGCACTCGGTTCCAAGAATCCTCATTTTACGAGGAATGATAGACAGTCCCCGTTCAATCGCCAGCGGGACTCAGGTAGTGCAAGACAAAAGTTTGGAGACGCGCAGAATAAGGGGCCAGAGCCGATGGAAGTTGATCCGTCTTTGTCCCGGCTCAGGCAACCAACCAACTTCCGTAGTAACAGGGGAAACCCACAGGGGGGCTCTCAATCCATGCAGAGTCGGCAAAGGGCAAACTACATTAGACAGGAAGTAGAGGGAGACGAAGATAGGGATTATGACGATAAAGCCCACTCTGAGGTCATAGATGCCCAAGATGAGTTGTCGGAGTCCGAATCAGAATCTGAAACTTGTAATTTTTTAGAGGAGAGTCCCTGCTACCGTACATCACGCGAACAGTAGCAGGGCGCGTTATAAAGCTCCTAATAGACACGGGGGCGTCAAAGAATTACGTCAAGCCATGGCCGGAGCTAGCACATTTTGTGACGGTGAAAAAGCCATTTAAGGTGACGTCAATTCACGGGTATAGCCGAATAACCCAAAAGTGTCTAATCAATCTGTTCGGCTTTAACACATACTTTTTCATCCTAAAGAATCTCAAGGGATTTGATGGCATTATCGGCCTCGATTTTTTGAGAAAAGCGCATGCACACATTGATCTGAGTGAGGATATAATAAGATATAACAAGGGTTCTGAGCCTATCGAGTTTGTGCAATGTAAGGACGTAAACTTCATTCACGTTGATAGCTCGGAAGTGCCCTTAGCGGCAAAAAAAGAATTTAACGGGGTTATCGAACGAAGAATGAATGCCTTTGCGGACCCTAACGAGTCCTTGCCTTATAATATAAACACTGTGGCAACCATACGAACCGATGACGAACCGGTCTACTCAAAATTGTATCCATACCCAATGGGTGTGGTAGATTTTGTTAACAGCGAGGTTAAAGAACTACTCGCTAACAAAATAATAAGACCATCAAAGTCGCCTTATAACAACCCAATTTGGGTTGTTGACAAGAAAGGCATTGACGAACAGGGTTATAGGAAGAAGAGGCTAGTTATCGATTTTCGAAAATTAAATAGCAAAACGGTTGACGATAAGTACCCCATACCATCAATTTCGACAATACTGTCAAATATGGGTACAGCCCAATTCTTCACAACCTTGGATCTGAAATCAGGGTTTCATCAGATTGTACTAGCGGAAAGGGACAGAGAGAAAACTGCATTCTCGGTCAATAATGGGAAATATGAATTCTGTAGACTTCCCTTTGGGCTAAAGAATGCCCCAAGTATTTTCCAGCGTGCTATCGATGATGTGCTGCGAGAATTCATTGGGAGAATTTGTTACGTCTACATCGACGACGTAATAATATTTTCGGAAACCAAAGAAGATCACGTAAAGCACATTGACTGCGTGTTGGGAAAGCTTGCCGATGCAGGAATGAGAATATCGCTTGAAAAATCTAAGTTTTTCAGAAGTAGCGTAGAATACCTGGGTTTCGTTGTCGCCAGAGGGGGGATAAAGACTTCTCCAGAGAAGATTCAAGCGATTGAGAAATACCAGGCCCCTACCACACTCTTCGGCCTACGTTCATTCCTCGGCCTAGCGAGTTACTATCGCTGCTTTATTAAAGATTTTGCTGCGATCGCTAGACCACTCACAGACATTTTGAAAGGAGAAAATGGGAAAGTAGGTACGAACCATTCGAGGAAGGTCCCAATCAATTTAACAACTGAACAGATTGCCGCTTTTGAGAGCTTAAAAAAGATCTTGGCCTCTGAAGACGTCATGCTCAGTTACCCGGACTTTTCAAAACCATTTGACCTTACGACTGATGCCTCAGCCTACGGACTAGCAGCCGTGTTGTCACAGGCTGGTAGGCCGATAACTATGATTTCAAGAACCCTGCGGGATAGAGAGGAAAATTTCGCAACAAATGAGAGGGAGCTTTTAGCTATTGTTTGGGCTTTAAAGACCTTACGCAACTACCTCTATGGTGCAAGAAATCTGAATATTTATACCGACCACCAACCACTGACCTTTGCGGTATCAGATCGCAACCCGAATGCCAAAATAAAACGCTGGAAGGCATTCATCGATGAACACAACGCAAACATAATTTATAAACCTGGTAAGGAAAATTATGTTGCGGATGCTTTGTCCCGCCAGCACATAAATGCCATGGAAAACGAAGACGATGACGCTGAATCTGATGTCGCTACAATTCACAGTGAAGAATCGCTGACTTACACAATTGAATCTACCGAAAACCCGGTAAACTGTTTCAGGAATCAGATCGTGATTGAGGAATCAGTTTCGCCGTCGGTAAGGACGTTCGTGATCTTCAAAACTAAAATAAGGCATATCGTACAGTTCTCCGACAGAGAAGAACTCTTGCGAGTATTGCGCGACTTGGTAAATGTGGATGTGGTAAATGTGCTCCACTGTGAACTTCCAGTGTTGGCTTTTGTTCAACATAAACTTGTGGAATGGTTCCCATCTACATCCTTCAGGCACTCCAAGCATTTAGTAACCGACATAACTGACAAAAATGAACAAAGAGAGATAGCAACGAAAGAGCATAACAGGGCTCATCGGGCTGCACAGGAAAACGTAAAGCAGATCTTGAGGGACTATTTTTTCCCAAAAATTACTAAGTTAACTCAGGAAATAGCGGGAAATTGCAGAATCTGCGATAGGGCAAAATACAACCGCCACCCAAAGAAACATGTTCTGGGTGAAACACCTACACCCTCAGGTGTTGGTGAAATACTGCATATCGACATATTTTCCACCGACGGAAAGCATTTCCTGACATGCATTGATAAATTTTCTAAGTTCGCAGTAGTCTATCCAATCAACTCAAGAGCAATCTCAGAAGTAAAAATTCCCATTTTGCTCTTGATAAATTTTTTTCCCATGCAAAAACGGTATATTGCGATAACGAGAAATCGCTCAATTCCCAAACTATCATGACAATTTTGACAAATAACTTTGGCATCGATGTCCGGAATGCACCCCCGTTACATAGCACATCTAACGGTCAGGTAGAAAGATTCCATAGCACCCTGTTAGAAATAGCCCGTTGCATTAAGTTATCAAAACTCATAAATGAGACTACCGATCTTATTTTGTTGGCAACAATAGAATATAATAGGTCGGTACATTCAGTTACGAATAAACGACCAGCAGACCTAATTGGGATAGTACCAACAAACGTTGAAATAGAGGTAAAGAAAAAGATTCAAAAAGCTCAAGAACAAGTACTAAAACGTGAAAACGACAAAAGACAAGATAAAGCGTTCCAAGTGGGAGACAAGGTATTGGTCAAAACCAACAGGCGGCTTGGAAACAAACTTACGCCCTTGTGCTCAGAGGGAACCGTAGAGGCCGACCTCGGGACGACGGTCTTAATAAAAGGGAGAGTGGTCCATAAAGACCTGCTCCGGTAATAATAAAAAATAAAAAAAACTTTATACAAAAAAAGAAACATAATCAAAATACAAAAAAAATAAAATATAGGTTTCTATTTGCATTTTTGTAGGTTTAAAATACAATTAGGACTGACAATACTAACGTACGTGACAGCAACTATGAAAATGACGGACTACTCGACGGCAAACTACGTACCGGTTACTGACGGCGACGTGACTATTTGGAACGAGTACGGTTACTTGGGGCATACAACGAATATCTCGGCGTATGAAGCTTACTTACGGGAAACGAAAGAACAAATAGGACTTTTCGAACGAGAACACCTTAGACAGATACTGGGTGACGACGCACGACAAATTGACCTACTCATACGGACGTTGAGAATTAGCCATAGACGTGCCCGGAGCATAAATATACTGGGTAAAGCTCTGAAAGTAATAGCCGGAAACCCAGACTTCGACGATTGGGAACAGATTAGATTCAAACAAGAGGAGTTAATAGAAGCCGAGAACAAACAGATAGAGATAAACTCAAAGCTTCAGGCTAGAGTTAATGAACTCACGGCCTCACTCAAGGTTATTTATAAAACGAATGAAATCGACACAGAGCACCTGTTTGAGGTAATGTTGGCAAAGAACCGAATGGTTATTACTGATTTAGAGAATTTAGTCATGGCCGTCACCCTTGCAAAATTGGATCTGGTCGCCCCCGTCATTTTGGACGAACTAGATGTTTCGAGTACGATTGGCGAGTATCTCACAGACATTAGTCTTACAGATTTACTTAGGGTATCTAGTATTAAGGTTTTTCAAGACAATAATCTACTTCATTTTCTAATCAAATTTCCGAAACCTAGCTTAGTTTGTAAAAAAATCAATATCTACCCCGTTCAGAAAGAAAATAAGATAATAGATTTCACGGACGATGATGTGGTTGCGGATTGCAGTGGCCGTATCCTCGCGATTGGAACATGCAGCGCCGGCGTGGGAACGACATTTTGCAGAGATCTACACGTCTCCACCTGTGCCCAACAACTAGTGTCAGGGGCACCCGCTCACTGCGCAGCCCGCCCAGGGTATCTGGAGCCCGTTGTCGAAGTCGACGATGGAATCGTGCTCATCAATGAAGCCACTGTCGTCGTTTCTGAAAAAATTGGGAAACCACTGACAGTGACGGGCACCGTTTTGATTACATTCAACGAGGAAGTCCACATAAATGAGACGCGCTATGTCAACAGGCGCGGTATCGTCGAAAAAACACCAGCGGTATCAGTCGTATCGCAAGTGAACATCACCGAGTTCCGGAAGGGACTCAGCCTGCCACTCCTGCACAAACTGGGCCTCACGAATCTGCACTACATCGCCAGCCTACAGGAAAAAATAAATTCCCGACCGATCTTAAGCGCCACCGCTACCTTAATCCTAGTGGTCATCGGGTTTACAATGTTCTACGCCTGGCAGAAGAGAACCAAAGGGAATAAGCAGGCCAGGAAGATCGCCTCCTTAAAGAAAGTCTTCGAGCGGTCCGAGGACGCACCGCGCTTGAGCGAGGGAGGAGTTAACCCAATATCATTGACACCGGATGCGCGTGCAGCAAAATAGCTGACCACCGCGCATGTTACGAAATGCTGACTACGCGGAAGGCGAACGATCAGTGAACGGCCAGCGGACGACCAGCGCAAGAAGCGCCAAACTGCTGATGCAGCAGGTTGCTGGGTGTGGGTAACATAAGCTAGGGAAACAACTTTGTAATTTAGTTTCTAAAGAACCGTCAAATTGAATACAAGCACTGCTTGGAATAAAAATATAAAAATATAAAACTTGAGTTATCTTAATTTATACATATATAAAATATATACATAAGCTTACACATAAGAACGCCGGTGCGCTGCCTGCGCAGCTACGCAACTTAAAGCTAAGACAAATATATGTTTAGCATTTAAGGGACATTCGAATAAAGAATAAAGGGAGTAGCGATAACAACAGTCGCTCTCCTAAATAAACCGAAACACAAGTCTTTAAAAATATTAAAAGAACTTGAATACAACATTACATGGCGACCGTGACAGAGTCCAGGAGGACTTGGAACGACAACAACTGCAATCTTCGGATAATTCAAAATACGCAGAGCTGAGCAGTCAGACTACTCAGTGAGCAGCTACAACGGCAGCAACAAACAATCTATAAAAAATAACAACGCAGTAAGTAGAGTGTGATGTGTGCAAAAAGAAGTGGCTTAGTGAAAAGATTAAAAGCCATAAAGGCTGTCTTACTTCAGCTGCTGAACAGCGGCACAGCAAGTTGGAGCGATTCGGTTAAGCTATGTACATGCCGAAGTCGAGCATATAAAAAACTTGCTGGAAGTACGAAAAAAACCAATCACAGCCACGCGCACATCCACCTACCCTGCCATTCAAAACATTGCCTAAGACCAAAAAAGGCATAATGAAAATAGATGTATACCTAAATGAGGTATATACAAAAGACCCAGAATTCACAGTACGTGCATTAAACGTACTGCACAAACATAGAGACTATATGTCAATATATGAATTCGAGAACGAATACATGAAGACATACAGTACATGGTTCAGCCCCTTGTTCAATCTAGATAATACAATAAAAGGTATGATATTAAATACACTGCCATATGTATCTATCAAGATAGTGAAGGAAGACCATCCAGTATTGGGCGAATGCACCATTACAATGGTAAAACTTCATAGATAAGAACTATGGAATGGATTGAATTAGCGAAGCAAATAAACAATTTTAAAGACAAATTCGAAAAATCCTATAAGTGTGTTAATAAGAACGCACCTATAAGAATAGAAACGCTAATTAACCATATAAATACAGTTGTACTAAACTACAACAACATAGTTCAACTCTACCTAGACAAGGAAAAGAGGCTCACAGACCAGCACATAAAGCAATGTCAAACAATAATAAAATCACTTGGGACTAGAATATTAAATATAAGCAAGAGACATAATATAATAATAAGTATCCCAAGAGATTTAAAATTAATGGCAACTTTTGATTCAGATCAGCTTCAAGATTTGAATGAGTCCAAGCCAGCCCTAATTGACATTGAAGCTGAAAGTGACATTGAACCATTAGAAACATCTGAACCAACCATGACTAACCAAGTGGCTTTAGATCGCGAATATGTAAGACAAATATCGTCTACTATTCCTGAATTCGACGGCAAAAAGTTATCATTGGCCAGATTTCTGACGGCTCTAAGACTCGTCGATACACAAGAAGACTTAGCCGTAGAAGTCATAAAATCCAAGATAACTAGCCGTATTTTGTACAAAGTACAAAACGAAACTACTATTATTGGTATCATAACGAAACTCAATACCAACATCAAAGGCGAATCTACTGACGTTATCAAGACTAAGGTGCTTAACATAAAGCAAAAAGGCAAGTCGGCCTCGCAATATACAGCTCAAATTGACAGTCTGCGTAAGCAACTCGAAGCAGCATATATTGACGATGGCCTAGACTATGATAACGCTGAAAAGTTCGGTGCAAAAGAATCCATTTCTGCCATGACTAAAAATTGTGAATATGAGAAGCTTCGCATAATACTGGAAGTCGGCAATTTTAACAACTTCAATGATGCTATGGGAAAATATATCCAATGTTGCACAGAAATGACCGGAAGCTCAAGTACAATATTGTACTCTAGAGGCAAAAACGGTCGTGGAAATGACAACCGTGACTACCAAAGAGGTAGAGGCAATGGCCGCGGTAATGGTAATTTCCACTACAATAACAATGGCAACAACAGGGGAAATTTCACAGGAAATTCCCGAGGTGGCAACCTTGGTAGAAACCGAGGTGGCCACCAAAACAATAATAATCGAAACAATATCCGAGTAACTCAAGGTAACTCGGAAAACCAGCAGAACCCCTCAGATACTCAAAACCAATAACTGGCTCAATTAAGACCATCAACCTTAACTTAAGCATATTTGTAAAAATTAGTAATGAAAGAACAGGTAAACCATTTACACTGTTGCTTGATACTGGTGCGGATATATCTGGTTTGGCTTCATTCGTGCAGAGTAAAGTTTCTGATCGCGGTCAACTTGGCGACCGCCAGTGCGATCTCTGTCTACGAATGATTGCAAGTTGACACACAGCCTCCTCGTGGCACCTCCTGGGTAACTTAGCATCCGCTGGATAGTGAGCTAATGTGTGCAGCGTGTCACCAGCACTGTAAATGGTTGAGCGCAGGGTTTGGAACCCGCCTCGTAAAAAAGAAAAACCAAAGAAAACCAAAGCGAAAGCCTCGGATAGGATCCCCCCTTATGATGACGACCACCGCAAAACGAAAATAGACTACGATTTAAGGATATGCACCTGGAATGTCCGAACTCTTAATTGGGAAGGTGCCTCTATCCAACTGGCGGATGCCCTCGAAAAATTAAAGGCTGACATTACCGCCATCCAGGAAATGAGATGGACACGAGAAGGTTGCTCCAAGCGAGCAAACTGCGATATTTACTACGCTGCCATGCGGAGAGGCGCGAATTTGGATGCGGATTTGTAGTAAGCCGGAGACTTCGCCACCACGTTTCCAATTTCCCTAGTGAGTTAACGGCTGGCTACAATCCGCGTCAAAGCTAGATTTTTCTATCTTAGCATAATTTGCGCGCACGCCCCGACGGAGGAGAAGGACGATGCTGTTAAGGATGCGTTCTACGCGAGACTCGAGGACACGTACGACCGCTGCCCAAACCACGACGTGAAGATCATCCTCGGGGACTTCAACGCAAAGGTTGGGCGCGAACGCATCTTTGACCGCACCGTCGGTCAATTCAGCCTCCATGAGACCACCTCGAACAATGGTTTCAGGCTGATTGACTTCGCCGCGGCGCGAATCATGGTAGTGAGTAGTACCAGATTTCAACACCTCGACATCCACAAGGCCACATGGCTGTCCCCTGATCAAAAAACGCGCAACCAGATTGATCACGTTGTGATAGACGGAAGGCATGCCTCAAGCGTGATGGACGTGCGTACGTTTCGTGGAGTCAACATAGACTCGGACCACTATATTGTCGCAGCCAAGATACGCATGCGGCTATGCCGTGCGAAAAACATACGCCCCATCACGCAACGAAAGCTTGACGTCACTAAGCTGCGATCACAACGGACAGCAATGGCCTACTCCACTCACCTCTCGGAACTGCTCCTCCAACCTTCCCCTCTGCTTGTTGATGCCGGCGGACTCTGGGCGCACATATCCCACTCCATGCGAGCTGCTGCTGAAACAGCCATTGGGTTCAAGCGCCCTCCCACACGGAACCAATGGTATGACGAGGAGTGTCGCGTCGCAGCTGCGGCAAAAAACGCCGCCTACAGAAAAACGCTGCAGTCTGGCGCAACGCGAGCTACGTGTGAACGTTACAGGGAGAAAAGGAAGGAAGAGAGGCGACTTTTTAGACGTAAAAAACGAGAGCAAGAAAAGCGAGAGTGCGAGGAACTTGAGGTGTTGCGAGACAGGAATGATGCTCGAAAATTTTACCAACAAGTCAACCGTCTGACACAAGGTTTCAAGACCGGAGCATCTAACTGTCGAGACGATAATGGAAATCTGGTTACAGATACGCAGTGCACGCTGAGGTTATGGAGGGCGCATTTCTCCAAGCTGCTAGCAGGCGATGACGGCACCAATCCCGCCGATGGAGGAAACAGCCCGATACCACCAATCAACGACAATGTGGATATACCACTACCTAGCCATGACGAGGTCCGAGTTGCGATTACGCGACTCAAAAACAACAAAGCAGCCGGTGCTGATGGACTGCCTGCAGAGTTGTTTAAGGCCGGCGGCGAAGAGCTGATAAGGTGCATGCATCAGCTCTTGTGCAAAATATGGCTAGAAGAAAGCATGCCCAACGATTGGAATCTCAGCGTCCTTTGTCCTGTACTGAAGAAAGGCGACCCGACGATATGTGCCAACTACCGGGGAATCAGCCTGATCACCATCTCATACAAGGTCCTGTCGAGCGTTATATGTGAACGACTGAAGCCGTATGCCAACACACTGATCGGACCTTATCAGTGCGGCTTCAGACCTGGTAAATCCACCATAGACCAGATCTTCACATTGCGCCAAATCCTGGAAAAAACCCACGAAAATGGAATTGACACACACCATCTTTTTGTCGATTACAAAGCTGCATTCGATAGCCCGACGAGGGGAAGCCTATACGCCACCATGTCTGAGTTCGGTATTCCTGCAAAGCTGATACGTCTTTGCAGGATGACATTGAGCAGCACCATCAGCTCTGTCAAGGTAGGAGCGAACCTCTCCGAACCTTTTAATACCGTTCGAGGTTTCAGACAAGGCAACCCTCTGTCGTGCAACCTCTTCAACTTCGTGATGGAAGGGGTTCTGCGGAAAGCCGGTGTTCATCGATCTGGCACTATTTTTTATAAAGGTGTCCAGCTCCTTGCTTACGCCGATGACATTGACATCATTGGCCGTAGCAAGCGTGATGTCACTGCTGCATTCTCCGCTATCGAAAAGGAGTCAGCAAAAGTGGGTTTGGCGGTAAACGAGGGCAAGACGAAGTATATGCTGTCGACAAGCAGGGAGACGCGGCGCCTAGACTCCCATGTGGTAGCCGACAGCTATAACTTCGAAGTGTTCAAGGAGTTCACGTACCTTGGCACCGCCATTAGCACCAAAAATGACGTCAGCTTGGAGATCAAGCGAGGAATCACACTTCCCAATAGGTGCTACTTTGGTCTGAGTAGGCAAATGTGCAATAGAGACCTCTCTCGCCGAACAAAACTAACACTCTACAAGACACTCATCCTACCCGTGCTCTTATATGGCGCAAAAGCATGGGTAATTTCACAGACGGATGCAGCAGCGCTTGGAGTGTTCGAGAGACAAATTCTACGCAAGATCTTCGGTCCCGTTCAGATTGGGGACGAATTTCGCATTCGGATGAACCACGAGCTGTACGAGTTGTACGACGACGTGGACGTGGTCCGGCGCATCACGATACAACGTCTGCGCTGGCTCGGCCACGTTGTGCGTATGGATGAAGAAGCTCCAGCTCAGAAGGTGTTCGAAGCGAGGGTCGACTATGGGCGACGACGAAGGGGACGACCAAATCTTCGATGGAAGGACCAAGTAGAGAAGGACCTTACTCTACTGGGTATTTCCAATTGGAGGAGGCGATCGAAGAGCAGAGGCGCCTGGAGGGAGAAGCTGAGATCGGCCAAAACCCGAAATGGGTTGTAGTGCCACCTAATAATAATAATAATAAAAGAAAATATAACGTTAACGAAAACGTTACTACCCAAATAACGGGAATTGGCGAAAGCATATCTTTTTCAAGAGGCTTGGCCTCTGTAGAACTCACTACTGGTAAATATATAATACCACATGACTTCCATTTAGTCGATCAAAGTTTTCCAATACCTAGTAATGGCATACTAGGCATAGATTTCATTAAGCAATACAATTGCCAATTAGATTTCACTCAAAGTGGCGACTCACTCATTCTTCGTCCAACTAACTTAAAATATCCGATTAAGTTGCAAATTCTTCATACTTGTGACAATAATGCCACAGTATTACCAGCACGTTCTGAAGTTGTCCGAGAAATACAAATTCCATCAGTAGAAAATCAAATACTGATATTAAATCAAGAAATTGATGAAGGAATTTATATCGCAAATACGATATCTAACCACAAGCATACTTATGTTCGAATTTTGAATACCACATATAATAATAAAATCGTGAATTTAAATAAAGTAAAATATGAAACTTTAAACGATTATGAAATAATAAAAGAATCTAACACAGAAAGAGACAATTTAGTTATGAAAAAATTAACTAAAAACTTTCCGCCTTTATTTAAAAGCCAATTAAAAGATTTATGCACCAGATACACAGACATATTCGGACTAGAAACCGAATCAATAACAACTTATAATTTTTACAACAAAGCTTAGATTAAAGGATGATGAGCCAGTTTATATAAAAAACTATAGAAACCCTCAAAGCCAAGTAGAAGAAATTCAAGTCCAAGTTCAAAAGTTAATCGACAATAAAATAGTCGAACCGTCTGTATCACCTTATAACAGCCCACTCCTGTTAGTTCCAAAGAAATCTCTTCCAGGTTCTGACAAGAAAAAATGGCGATTAGTAATTGACTATCGTCAAATTAATAAAAAACTGTTGTCGGATAAATTCCCGCTCCCTAGAATTGATGACATTTTGGATCAACTAGGAAGAGCAAAATACTTTTCATGTCTTGACTTAATGTAAGGATTTTATCAAATTGAACTCGAAAAAAGTTCAAGAGATATAACGTCTTTCTCAACGAGCAATGGCTCGTATCGCTTCACGCGATTGCCATTCGGCTTAAAGATAGCGCCAAATTCCTTCCGGAGAATGATGACTATAGCATTTTCACGATTAGAACCTTCTCAAGCTTTCCTTTATATGGTTGATTAAATAGTCATTGGTTGTTCCGAACCACATATGCTCAAAAATGTAACTGATGTTTTTGAGAAATGTAGGAAATACAGTCCTAAATTACATCCTGAAAAATGTTCAGTTTTCATGCATGAAGTCACATTTTTGGGACACAAATGCGCGGATAAAGGCATCTTGCCTGACGACAAAAAATACGACGTCATTAAAAATTACCCAGTCCCACATGATGCGGACAGCGCTAGACGATTCGTTGCATTCTGCAACTACTATAGACGTTTTATCAAAAATTTTGCCAACTATGCTCGTCACATAACAAGATTATGTAAAAAAGATGTAAAGTTCGAATGGACAGCTGATTGTCAGCATGCCCAGATTTCAGCAAAGAATTTTGCATAATAACATATGCAAGTAAACAAGAATGTGGAGCAGTTTTAACTCAAAACAAAGATGGACTCCAACTTCCAGTTGCTTATGCATCAAGATCGTTTACTAAGGGTGAAAGTAATAAAAGTACAACAGAACAAGAATTGGCAGCAATTCATTGGGCAATAACTTATTTCAGACCATATATTTATGGTAGACACTTCACTGTCAAAACAGATCACAGACCATTAACTTACTTGTTCTTAATGGTAAATCCAAGCTCAAAGCTAACGCGCATGAGACTTGAATTAGAGGAGTATAATTTTACAGTTGAATATCTAAAGGGTAAAGATAATTTTGTAGCGGATGCGTTATCAAGAATAACCATTCAACAGCTACAGCAAATAAACGGAAACATAATGAAAGTCACTACAAGACATCAAAGTAGACAAAATTCCTGATCAGGAAAAGAAAAAATAGAATTGCCAAGGCAATCTATAGAAAAAGCTTCAAAGCCCAACGTATATGAAGTCATTAACAATGATAAGTACGTAAAGTAGTGACCTTGCATGTAAAAAATATGCTATGTGTTTTTAAACATGGTAAGAAAATTACTGCAAGATATGATGTTAGCGATTTATATAGCAATGGAACTCTCGACTTAGGTCAATTTTTCCAAAGGCTTGAAACGCAAGCCGGTGTAAATAAAATCAGCCAACTCAAAATGGCACCGTGGGAAAATATCTTTGAGCACGTTTCAGTTGATAATTTCTAAAATATGGGCAATAAAATATTAATTTAATTGAAAGTAGCGCTACTCAACCCGGTGACCCAAATAGAAACAATAAAAGAAAAAGATGCACTATTGTCTACATTTCATGATGATCCAAAACAAGGAGGTCACACAGGCATCTTAAAAACCTTGGCCAAGGTCAAAAAACATTATTATTGGAAAGGTATGACTCGAGACATTACTGAGTACATACGAAAATGTCCAAAATGCCAAAAATCAAAAGTGACGAGAAAAATTAAAACTCCTTTAACAATAACTGATACGCCAATACATGCTTTCGACAGGGTTATAGTTGACACCATTGGTCCCCTGCCCAGGCCTGAAAATGGAAATGAATACGCAGTCACATTAATTTGTGATCTGACTAAATATCTAGTCGCGATTCCAATTCCAAACAAAAATGTTAACACAGTAGCAAAGGCGATTTTTGAGAATTTTATTTTAAAGTACGGTGCAATGAAGACGTTCATTACGGAGCTGGGAACAGACTACAAAAACACTATAATAAATGATTTGTGCAAGTATTTACAAATAAATAACATAACATCAACTGCACACCACCACCAGACAGTTGGAACAGTCGAAAGAAGTCATAGAACTTTTAATGAATACATACGTTCATATATATCGGTTGATAAAACTGATTGGGACATATGGATTCAATATTTCGTTTACTGTTTCAACACAACCCCATCTATGGCACATGACTATTGTCCATATGAACTTGTTTTTGGTAAAACAAACAGTTTACCAAAACATTTTAACGGCACAGACAACATACAACCATTGTATAATATAGATGATTATGCTAAGGGAAGTAAATATAGATTAGAAATAACATATAAAAGAGCTAGAATTATGCTAGAGGGATAATAAAGAGAAAAAACAAAAAGTTCATAAAGTTCATAAAAATATTTAACAGTTAAACATTTAAATTTGCAAAACAAAGATAAATTAAAAACAAAACAAAAAATTCAATAATAACGGTCTGATCAACCGATGAAAATAATAAATAAAATAACATATATAATTTCCAATTTCATATATATTTTTATTTTTAATACAAAAACACAAAAAAATCTTTAATTAAATACTAAATTCAAAAAAAAAAAAAAATATCTAGAAAAAAAAAAAATTTTTTTTTATTAAAATAACTCCATTAGATTACGTTATTTTTCAGAAGGAGGGAGATGTAGCATGCGCACATAGCGTATGTATAAAGTACTCCACAAATACATTGTAACACTTTGTTGCAATGTTTTTATAAACATAAGAACCAAGCATATTCTAAGTGCGATGCAATATGATCGTACCAATATGCCTGGGAACAAAGTAATTGCAGCGTCGGCATATTTCATGTAAGCGACGGCTGAAGTAAATATTCTCTCTCGCGCTCACGCTGTCTCCAGCGTCGAGTATATACATATATAAAATATATACATAAGCTTACACATAAGAACGCCGGTGCGCTGCCTGCGCAGCAACGCGACTTTAAGCTAAGACAAATATAAGATTAGCATTTGAGGGACATTCGAATAAAGACGGGAGTAGCGATAACAACAATCGCTCTCCTAAAGAAACCGAAACACAAGTCTTTAAAAATATTAGAAGAACTTGAATACAACATTACACCACACTGGACTTGAAATCTGGCTTCCACCAGATTCTGCTGGCTGAAAAAGACCGCCAAAAGACGGCATTTTCAGTCAACAACGGGAAGTATTAGTTTTGTAGACTCCCGTTTGGGCTTAAAAACGCCCCCAGTATTCATCGGTAAAATATGTTACGTCTATGTAGACAACGTAATAATATTCTCTCGGACAAAAGAGGAACATGTACGACACATCGATTGTGTGTTGAAGAGCCTCTACGAAGCTGGAATGAGAGTCTCCCAAGAGAAATCGAAATTCTTCAGAAAAAGTGTAGAGTATAGTAGCGTTTGTTGTTACTAGGGTTGGCATTACAACCTCATCTGAGAAAGTACAGGCCATAAAAGAATATCAGGCCCCAACAACCCTCTTCGGCTTGCGATCATTTCTTGGTTTAGCAAGCTACTATAGGTGCTTTATAAAGGGTTTCGCTACCACTGCTAGACCATTAACGGATATACTGAAAGGTGACAATGGCAAAATAGGTACTAATCATTCGCGAAAAGTAACGATTAGCTTAACAGCTGAACAGTTAGCAGCGTTTGAAAAACTAAAAGATATACTGTCATCAAAACCATTTGACTTGACAACAGACGCCTCGGCATATGGCCTCGGTGCTGTATTATCCCAAGCAGGACGTCCCATAACTATGATATCTAGGACTCTAAGGGGAAATGAAGAGAATTTCGCGAAAAAATGAACGTGAACTTTTAGCTAAGGACTCTGCCGAAAAAAAAATGCACACTTTCTTTCTACTATAACTTTCTTGTTTTTTATTCGATTTCAACTTTTCTTTTTGTATTTTTTAAAGCAAAACTTAAACGTTCAGTTTTTCTAAACAGAATAAGAAGAATAGAAGAACAGAAGAACAGAAAAGAATTAACATCTTATTTTTGAGCGAATTTTTGTTTAACTCCTCCCATCAGGTTCTGCACACCCTCCTTGGTGACCTTGCCGGCTGCACGCATCCAGTTTTTTATTTCTATGTTGTTTTGAGAGACGCTACTATTTTTTATTAAATTTCGCTTAACGATGGCCCAATATCTCCCAATGGGACGCAGCGCTGGGCAAATTTGGTGGGTTCTCCTGTAGTATACACATATACAGAATAACTACTGTACCAAGAGTACTTAAAGTGAACACACCGTAACACGTTGTTGCAGTGTTTGCATAAACAAACTCCCGGTCATAAACCTCAGTGCCCGAAACAAGAGGCGACTTGGCCACACACAGAAAGTGCTAGCGTCGGCATAATTGCATGAACGGACCGCATGTGCAAGTTAACAAAGTTGAACGAAGGGCATCAGCCTCGATCGCGGGTAATAAGACTCCGGTCACTTTTGCTGAGTAAGCTTTAGGCCGGATGTCGTTGCATAGCCGGCAAACACAGCATATTTGCGTGGCCGCTATGAATGAAATTTCTGACTCTGTTAACTTTAAGTTCTGATTGTAAAGTTTAGTTTTAAGCTTACACTCCAGCAAGAAAGTTCGTTTCTGCTGCAATAAAACATAAAAAAGCTACTTAATAACAAAAAATCGTGTTTTATTCACACGGCTTCGACTGTGATTAGACAACATAGATTAATTGGCGCCCAACTAGTGGTAATTTGTGTTTACCCACGCGACTCCTTGTAGTGACGTTGTGAAGTTCAAATAGACATCACGCGACAACAAAATTGCGTAAGAACACCATCCACGCGACTTCCCATAAGTGTCATTGTGGAGTGGGAATAAACATTGCACAACAGCAAATTGTGCAAGAACATAAAAATACGCTGCACGTGCCAAACAGTATTAAGCGACTCATGAAAAGCGCTAATACCGTGCAAAGCGTAATTCGATAAGTGTTGGTGGCTGACCTACGTTAACACATGCAGCGCCAGCAACAGTAAAAAATCCTCGCACCTTTCTATAGGTCAGCTGAGGTGCGCGTAAGCGCCACGATATTTACGGTTACACCGAAGCCGCTGGAGCTCTTCGGGCAGCGACGTGTCGCCAGATCAGCGTGCAAGCTATCTGGACAGCGGAGACTGCAGCGTTGGAGGCAGCAGAACAGCAGATAATTAGAGGGAGGCCCACAGCACACCGTGTCCGGCAAGAATTTAATAACTGGAGCAGCAGCTATAAAAATGTAAGTGTAATTTAAAAACCATGCAAGCTTTAGTTGTCTGCAGCTCAGTGAATTAACAACCCTAAAGTTAAATTTTTCGTTTCATTAAGAATTACAATTAACAGTGGTGATAATCCGTTAGTCAAAGTTAATATTAATTTCACATTCTTCAAAAGTCACTGACTAACCCACTGGCCCGTCAGCGCCAAACAAATAAGTAAATGAGCGTGACAGCGCCCGACTCTACTCGTCCGTCTCGTTAGCCAGCGCGACTGGGTAATTTGATCCGCTAAACATTCCAACGTCGCCGTTGTTTATTCGTTTTTGGTATTTTGTTGCTCTCTCTTATCCACTCTTCATAGTGGAGCGCTCATGAGCCATCCATTCACAGACTACAGGTGCGGCCGCACTTACTCAAGTAGCTCAGAATCTGACTGCGAGAATCGCAAGCGTGCACCAAGCTCAAGTCGAACTTTTTTAGCCCCCCCTAAACTCGCAACCATGGATAGAGATCAATTGAGAATAGTAATGCAAGCAGCCGTCATTGCGGCTCTCGCAGAGCAAGCAAAAATTAATGAACAAAGGGAGCTGACGCTAATACAGCGTATAGAACAGTTGTCCCAACAGATGGGGGCAACACGCGTTGCTACTCCAACAGTGGAGGCATATGCCGCAATAGAAATAAGAAATGACATTAAATGTGACGAGCCACTAGATGCCGTCAAATGTCTGCCCGAATTTTCGGGAATACAGGAGACGTACGTCTCTTGCAGGCAAGCGGCTCTGGCCGCATACCACATTTTCAGGCCATATAATGGCAGCTCCCGCCATTATCAAGCGGCCATAATCATAAGAAGCAAAATTAGGGGTCCTGCAGACGCCGTTCTGGCTTCGTTCGGTACAGTACTGAACTTTGATGCCATCATAAGTCGTCTTGACTTCACATACAATGATAAGAGACTCATACACATAATCGACCAAGAGCTAGGCACCCTAAGACAGGGTGGAATGTCGATCCTCCAATATTACGATGAGGTCGAGAAAAAGCTAACATTACTGACCAACAAGGTTCACATGTCCTATGAACCAGCAATGGCAAAAGGCCTATGCGAAAAATTCGGCGACGACGCGTTGCGTGTATTCGTGTCAGGTCTCAAGCGCACGCTTACCGATGTACTCTTTGCGGCGAAGCCCAAAGACCTACCATCAGCTTTGGCCCTTGCCCTTCCTTCGACGAAGAGTAGCGGGAAAGGACACAGGCGCCTTTACAAATTTTATTCGACCGTTCAAATGGTTGAAAGGCGTACGCCCGGTCGATGCCCCTTTCGCATTTCATTTAATCCACGGCGCTACCAGAATTACACAGAAATGCCTTATGTCCATGTTTGATTTCAAGGCAACATTTTTCCTTCTATCGGACTTGTCAATGTTCGATGGAATAATAGGTCTCGACCTGCTATCACAGGCCGGGGCATCGCTTTGTCTAGCTTCCGGGCAACTCAAATGGGGCTCGGAGGTTGAACAACTTGCATTCCACTTATGCGCTGATGTCAATTTTACCAGCGTAGATTGCGCAGACGCGCCGCCTTCAGTTAAGGCCGCATTCTTACGAATGCTTAGTGACAGGAAAAAGGCATTCGCAGATCCCAACGAAGCCTTACCGTATAATACCTCCATAGTAGCCACCATTAGGACTACGGACGAGGAGCCGATATACGCCAAGCTTTACCTGTACCCCATGGTGGCAGCGGATTTCGTCAATAAGGAAATCCGCGACCTACTAAAATATGGCATTATACAAAAGTTAGTCTCAAACTCAATGAGAGAACGATTCCTGATAAATACCTCATGCCAAATATTTCCATGATACTTGGCAACCTAGGCAAAGCCAAATATGAATTTAATATGAATTTAAAAGGTTGCCCTTTGGCCTGAAAAATGCAGCTAGCATTTTCCAGAGAACTATTGACGACATACTGCGAGAGCAGATTGCCAAATTTTGCTATGTATATGTCGATTATGCGATCATATTCTCAGAGGACGAACATGCTCATGTTAAGCATGTCGACTGGGTCCTCAAGAGTCTATATGAGGCCAACATGAGGGTTTCAGTAGAGAAATCGCGTTTTTTTAAGAAAAGCGTGAACTTTCTGGGGTTCATAGTAACCAGCACGGGTACAACAACGGACCCAGAAAAAGTTAAAGCCATTCAGGAATTCCCTGAGCCAAAATCCGTATTCGAGGTCAGGTCGTTCCTTGGCCTCGCTAGTTATTATAGATGTTTCATTAGGAACTTTGCGGTAATAGCAAGACCTATTTCGGACATCCTAAAAAGGGAAAACAGTGCGGTCAGTAGACATAGATGCCGGAACATCCCTGTAGAGTTCTCTGAAGCTCAACGTAACGCGTTTCACAAACTTAGGAATATCTTGGCATCCGAAGACGTCATGTTGAGATATCCAGACTATATAAAGGCATTCGATCTAACGACTGATGCCTCAGCCTATAGCATAGGCGCAGTGTTATCCCAGGAAGGGCATCCTATTACAATGATTTCAAGAACATTGAAGGACAGAGAGGTCAATTATGCTACCAATGAACGCGAGCTATTGGCCATAGTTTGGGCATTAGCCAAACTAAGACATTACCTCTATGCAGTTAAAGATATCAGTATCTTTACTGACCACCAATCTTTAACCTTTGCAGTATCAGAGTCCAACCCTAATGCGAAGATTAAAAGGTGGAAGGCGCGCATTGATGAATCCAATGCCCGGATGTTTTACAAACCCGGCAAGGAAAATCTAGTTGCTGACGCCCTATTCAGGCAACAGCTTAACGCCTTAGAGGGGCAGGAGATAGATTTTTGCGCTGCAACAGTGCATAGCGAGCTTTCTCTCACATACACCATTGAGACAACAGACAAAACTGAATTGTTTCCAAAACCAGATAATACTGGAAGAGTCGCGCTTTCCATTGAAGCGCAACTTCATCTTGTTCGGAAATAAGAAGGGACACTCAATAAGTTTCACTTACAGGCAATCATTGCTAGACGAACTTGAAGACATAATCGTACCCAAGGGCGTAAATGCCTTTCATTGCGACCTTCATACGCTCGCCATGATACAAGACGAAATGGTTCGAAGGTTCCCAACCACTAAATTTTGGCACTGCAAAAATCGAGTAGTCGACATTTTTGGGGTTGACGAAAGAAGAGAAATCCTAACCATTGAGCATAACAGAGCTCATAGATCGGCCCAAGAAAACGTTAGGCAGGTACTCTCCGAGTATTACTTCCCGAAAATGGCAAAGTTGGCTAATGAGATTGTACAAAATTGCAAGACATGCGCCAGGGCTAAATACGATAGGCACCCTAGAAAGCAAGAGCTCGGGGAGACGCCAATCCCTTCGCACATTGGAGAGATGTTGCATATCGATATTTTCTCCACCGATAGGAAATTCTTCCTCACCTGCATCGACAAATTTTCTAAAATTGCTGTCGTGCAACCAATTCTGTCCAGAACTATTGAGGATCTGAAGCCAGCCCTGCTGCAGCTAATGAATTTCTTTCCCAAGGCCAAGTCAATTTATTGTGACAATGAACCCTCATTGAACTCACATTCGATTTCAACTATGCTGGCCAACAATTTCGGCGTCACTATTGCAAATGCGCCACCCCTACATAGCGTGTCTAACGGACAAGTAGAGCGCTTCCATAGCACACTACTTGAACTTGCTCGTTGCCTAAGAATCAACAAAGGCTTGAACGACACAGTAGAAATTATGATGTTAGCCACGGTCGAATATAACAAGTCGATCCACTCGGTTATCGACAAGAGACCAGTCGACGTAGTTCAGATGCACCCAGGTGAATCGCTTGATACAATTCAAGGCAAGCTTAAAAGTGCTCAAGCTACGCTCAGAGCCAGAGAAAACGCTGGACATCAGAACAGAGTCTTTGACGTCGGTGAAAAAGTGTTAATCAAGTCCAATCGGAGGCTTGGAAATAACCTTACACCATTATGTGAGGAGAGAACCGTTGAAGGAGCCCGTGCACGTTATTAACTGTCCGGCCACTTGACCCACACTTAACAATTAATTTTACTGCCCCTTAGCAATTTGGCACATAGTTAGTAATTAGTATTTAGCTTTGGTGATGGGTTACCGCATATAAAAAAAAAATAAATAAATAAATAAAAAACAGCTAAAATTACGATCTACAGGTTTGGATTCATATTTCTCTTGTACCTACCCTGCATGTCAGCGCTCATAACAGACTATACGCATGCCAAATACATTCCCATCGTTGACGGAAGAGTCCTGGTGTGGGAGGAATTTGCCTACGTTAAACATTCGGCTAACCTATCGGAATAAACTCGCATAGTGGAGGAAACGAGCAGCCTAGAGAGTATGTTACCGCAATCGCACATGAAGAAGCTTTTGAGCATTGACACTGCGCACCTCCAAGACCTGCTTGATGCGCTTGGTGCACATCACAGAGTAGCTCGATGCTTAGACTTTTTAGGTTCCGCCCTCAAGGTCATAGCGGGTACGCCTGACGCCAGCGATTTATAAAAGTCTAGGATTATGGAAGTGCAAATCGTTAACTCCAACAATAGGCAGATCGAAATCAACACTAAAATTCAGGGTCAGATTAATCAGTTAACCACCACAGTTAAGAAAATTCTTAAAGTCACTGTTGAGCTAATGAGCTTTTTCATTAGCTATATTTGTCCAAATAAACACCCACTGATTAAATGTTTTAATTCTAATTATATTTATTTGGCGACTCAGGGCGATATTAACAATGTTTAGTTTTTGTTTTATAAGCTAGGCATGCAGGCACGACGTTGCCTGTGCAGCTCAACGAAAACGAGATTTATTTATTTTCAAATACGCTCTCTCGACTGTAGGCGATTTGAAACCGAACCGAACTAAAAACATAAGATCTCTGCACGCAGGCAGAAGGCAAAAACTAAGCAAAGGTAAATAGAGAGAGAGAGTGATCTCTGCACGCAGGCAGAAGGCAAAAACGAAGCAAAGGTAAATAGAGAGAGAGAGTGATCAGTCACTGGATTCGGCTGCATAACCCAACATACTCCCCCCGTTGGAAGGCAGGGGCTTTCAACAGCATCTAGCGATCCAAACGATTAATATTTAGTCCAGTGACATCAGTTCCTGAGCCTGAACCAGAGGTGCAGTGCCAAGAAAATGAGAAGGATTTTCTGAAGGGTTTTCTGAAAAAGGCACCAAAGGTCTTGAATTGATTATTGCGGCAATGTAGCAGAAAAGCCTTCAGCTGCGGACGACGTTCGAGTTTAGTTTGAGCAACTAAAGCTGTAGATCGTTTTGAATCATTGCCTCCGCCTGTGACAATCCATCCAAGTCGAGTCTTTTGAAGCAATGGCAGACCTGGACCAAGCTTGATCTGCCTAACGCATAACAGGTCAAAGAAAAGACTGGCTCCGATGAGTAAATCCACATTCTGCGATTTATAAAATTCAGGATCGGCTAGCTTAATATTAGCTGGGATTCTCAATCCTTCCGAGCACACAGTCAAATCGGGAGGATTGTCCGTTATGGTAGCAGCAAACAAAACAGAGATGCTGACAGAATAATCTGAAGCAAGAGATTTGAGATTAATGCTTACAGAAAATCCGTCGGATACAAATCTGGAATCACCAATTCCAGCAACAGCTGCTGTTGTCCTTTGCCGTGGCAATTGTAACTGGTGTGCCAAACGAGACGTAACAATGTGCAACTGTGATCCAGAGTCGAGCAGTGCACGGCAAGGAATCCAAGCACCAGATCGATTTTTTAAATTTACAATTGCTGTTGGCAGGAACACAGCATCAAACACAGAATTCTGAGCGATCAGAGAAGTAGAAGTAGTGATGTTTACTGGCTGGCTGCTAGAAGATGGCTGATTTGTTGAATTTTCCGTTTCTGATGTAGGATTTTGATTTAAATGCGATGTGGGCTGCGACTCAAAATGGAGCAGGCTATGATGTTTTCCTCCACATGTTCGACAAGATCCTGCCTTGCAGTTGCGCATTTGATGCCCTGGCTTCAAACAGTTGATTCATAATGTCAGCCTCTTAGCATCTCGAAGGCGAAATTGTGGAGTTAAACTCAAGAATTGGTTACAACTGTATATAAAATGGCCAGACCCATTACAGCACACACAGGCCGCAGGTTGTGCTCTAGCAGTGAGAAACGAGCTCCGATTGTGGCTAGGTTTACGATTTGCACCCACCTGATTAAATGCTTCTGACGAATATTCCACATTTTCCAAACGTTGACAGCGTTTCTCCAGAAAATCGATTAACTGCTTGACAGTTGGTATCTTATCAGCTGTATTAGATTCCTCCCATGCTGTTCGCGATGCAATGTCGAGCTTCTGCAATATGCTATGGACGATTATACAGTCAGAGATTTGTTCCGAACTGCCTATGGATTGCTGAGCACGCAAGTTAGTAACAAATGTATCCGACAAGCATCGTAGCTTCACAGCTGACACTACCTCAACCTTCTGAATACCCAAAATTATGCTGATGTGTGCCTGAAAGATAAGACGCTTGTTATTATACCGCTTGTCTAATATATCTAATGCGACGGCATAATTATCCGCTGATATTTCGAGAGCTCTGATGGCATCCAACGCAGAGCCTTTGAGGCACGATTTTAAATGCTTCAGCTTCGCAATTGGAGACAAATCGGGATCCTTGTCGATGGCGCAATGACAGTTCTTCTTCGCTGGAAGATTTAATCACATCGTTGCTGAGGGACTGTCCAATTTGTTGGGTACGCGCAAATATAGAGTTGGCTTTGCGCTTAAAAAAATCGACTTTGTTTATATCAAAGTTCATAGTTGAGTCCATTGGCATTTTACCGCGATTGCTTTTATATACCGTACCGACGAATTTATTTTGTTAAATTTAATTATGTGCACAAAATGTTTGCTGGGTTATACACAAAGCAAAGCAAGCCGATGCTCTGGTTTAGCGAACTGCACTAGCAAAGAAGATGAAAGGAAACAACAACAACTTTGCTATGCATGTAACTGCTGTTATGTACATAAAGCGCGCGACAACTAAAACGGCACTTATGTGGCGCAAGCACAAATGTATATAATGTTTAATTTTATCAAATTTATTTGTGTGCACAAAATGTTTGCTGGGTTGTGCATAAAGCAGAAAGGCAAGCAAGCCGATTCTCTGATTTAGCGAACTGCACTAGCAAAGAAGTAAAAAGAAACAACAACAACTTTGCTATGCAGGTAATTGCTGTTATGTACATAAAGCGCGCGGCAACTAAAGCGGCACTTATGTATGTACAAGCACAAATGTATGTAATGTATTAGAAATTTTAGCGCAATTTCTAGTGATTTTAATTAATTTATAATCACTTTTATAATTGTTCACGAAAAGATCACGTCGGAGTCACCAAAATGTTGAGCTAATGAGCTTTTTCATTAGCTATGTTTGTCCAAATAAACACCCACTGATTAAATGTTTTAATTCTAATTATATTTATTTGGCCACTCAGGGCGATATTAACAATGTTTAGTTTTTGTTTTATAAGCTAGGCATGCAGGCACGACGTTGCCTGTGCAGCTCAACGAAAACGAGATTTATTTATTTTCAAATACGCTCTCTCGACTGTAGGCGATTTGAAACCGAACCGAACTAAAAACATAAGATCTCTGCACGCAGGCAGAAGGCAAAAACTAAGCAAAGGTAAATAGAGAGAGAGAGTGATCTCTGCACGCAGACAGAAGGCAAAAACGAAGCAAAGGTAAATAGAGAGAGAGAGTGATCAGTCACTGGAATCGGCTGCATAACCCAACAGTCACTAAAAATTCCCAAATTGATACAGGTCATTTATACGAAACGTTGTTAAGTAGGAACAGAATGATAATGATGGAGTTGCAGAATTTAATGCTTGCCATATCGCTTGCCAAAATTAATATTGTAATTCCTAATATTCTAGACCATACGGGTCTGAAATCGATTTGGCCTTAGGAGCCCACCAGTAGCAGAGCTTATGTCCGTCGCGTCCATAAAGGTGTTACAATCTACCAATGCCCTTTACTTTATCATTAAGTTCCCAAAAATCAAAATAGCATGTAAGAAAATTACGATATACCCTGTCACCCACAAGAATTCCGTACTAAGATTAACGGAAAACATAATAGCAGAATGCGGTAGGGAGATCTACGCCCTCAAGAACTGCACAGAAGTCCCAGGAGCTACATTCTGCCAGCTTGCAACAGGGAGCTCTTGCGCTAAGGAGCTTCATGCGGGCAAAACGGCCAACTGTGAGATTCAACCGAGTCACTTAGATTCAGTCACAGTCGTAGACGAGGGCATGATCATAATAAATGATCAGGTAGCAAAGATAATTGTAGATGACGGCGTAGAAACTTGGAGACGGGGCACACACCTTGTCACCTTCGAAAAACGCGTTAAGGTAAACGAGACGCTATTCACCAACCAAAACAACATCCAGAGTAGAGTCCCAGGTATTGCCAGTTCAACTTGTTAAACATTACGGCTAGCCATGATGTCCTTAGTCCCCCATATCTTTACCGTCTAAGTGAACGTAATTTGGAGGCTATCAAGGCGTTTAAGGAAGAGATCAACACTAACAACGCGATTCTGGTGGCGTTCATCAGCATAGCAGCAAGCTGTATGATTATCGGTGCTGAAGTCATCTTCTGGCGCATTGCCAAGGCCAGGCGCGCTGCTAGGCAGCTTAGAGAGGCAATCGCAGGAATAAGGTCGGCCGAGGGCGGCCTTAAATCTGAGGGGGGAGTAGTTAACAAAGTTGAACGAAGGGCATCACCCTCGATCGCGGGTAATAAGACTCCGGTCACTTTTGCTGAGTAAGCTTTGGGCCGGATGTCGTTGCATAGCCGGCAAACACAGCATATTTACGTGGCCGCTATGAATGAAATTTCTGACTCTGTTAACTTTAAGTTCTGATTGTAAAATTTAGTTTTAAGCTTACACTCCAGCAAGAAAGTTCGTTTCTGCTGCAATAAAACATAAAAAAGCTACTTAATAACAAAAAATCGTGTTTTATTCACACGGCTTCGCCTGTGATTAGACAACATAGATTAATTTGCATACCTCGCCCTGCGCTCCTCACATAAGAGGGCATATGTTTATATACATAAGTACATAGATAGCCGTCTCTCTGCCGCCGCCTGCGAACAGCGCAGCTACGAGACTTTGCTTACTTAGACTTAAAAATATTGTAAAAGAACAGAGACATTTCGATCGTGGGAGCGGCACCCTTGCTGCTCCATCTAAATAAAAACCCGAAATATAATTAATACACGGAACGACTGGATCATTATATGACATGGCGACCGTGACAGCGATGGAAGGACATCGAAGAACATCGAGGCATTAGAAGGATATAACCCAGGAGGATATAAAAAAAAAAACTACAAAAACTTGAACTGGAAAATGGAAAATGGATACACGGATGGAAAAAAAATCTGAGTGAGTAGAGTGAAAGCAATGGGCAAACGCGGAGAAGTTGCGAAAAAGATAAAAAAAGGGGTAGCACACCTAAAGTGGCTACTCTACGTAAATACTCCACCTCCCGAGTAGGCTACGGCCCAAAAACTGCAAACAGAACTTGATTTTCTGCAAGACAAATTAATAAATAATAAACGCCCAAAAATTGCCTCCACTCACTCAGTGCCAATAAGAAAAATTAATGAAACACTAATAAAAACAAAACCTTTATCCCCAAAACTTCAAAAGACATGCCCGAAGGATTGCCCTGGACCACTGGACAGCCCCCACTGTAACCACACCTGTGCGAGGACCGGCACCGGTAACGCCTGAGCCCAAAAGGCCCCGGACAGTAGCAGCAGCAAATAGAGTGCGGGAATACGCCACCTCCTGCGCCACCGAGGGAGCGTCAGCGTAGCCAAACCGGCGACGACCAGCTGCCGTAGAAGGAAGAAAGGAAACCAACCGAGCTGAACATTTTTCTACCCATGCACTGCGTTGCATAATTTTTTGATTGCACTACGATGCATATTTTTTTATATAATATAATATTTTGTAAAATTGAGCGAAACACCTTCTGCACAATTAGAAAGTATGGCCCGTAAAGCCGTACAAATAATAAGTAGGATAAAGATGTTATAAGAAAACTAAGATTTTTTACATTTCTTCACTCTTTTCTAATGAGAAGTAATAATAGAAACATTATATGACACAAAAGAAAATAAAATAGAAATTGAAAAAAGAAAAATCAATACAATATCCAAAATGGGTTTGGTAGACACAAAAGTTGTAGATTCCACGGCAAATGTCGTTATTAAAATTGAATCTGAAAAAATCGATCTTTGAACAATCACAATATTGTTAATGATAATCGTTATTATAATGTTGGCAAGCGTATTACTAAAATTGTATAAATTACACAACAAATGTTTGAAGAAAAGATTCCAGAGTAAAGCAAATGACCTGGACTAAATCTAAAAAAAAAAAACATAAATGTCAACACCTAAAATCTAAGAAAATGAAATAACAAAAAATAAATATAAAAATATATCATGTAATTCTTCTTACAAAGTATGGCTAAACTAAAGGCATGGAATGGAACAAACTGTACGAGGAATTATCAAACATTAAAACTTATTTCGACAGATCGTACAAGTCACTAACTCAGAATATACCTATTCAAAAGAACACGGTTAGGAAGCATGTTGAAATATTAGTAGAGTGCTTTAATGAAGCGCGAATGCTAATACATGATCATAGGGAATGATTAAATCAAGATCATTGGTCACATGTATCGAAACTTTTGATTCGACTACGATCTAATTTAATATTTGTTAAACAAAAGTTCACTTTAGAAATATCGGTACCAACCGTTCTAAAACTCCAATAGCAGTTGACACTGTAGCTGACCCGGAATCAACAGAAACGAACGAATCGGAGTCAGAAGAGCTTCCCAAAGTAAACCCCAAAATAGAAGATGAAGATTTGAATAATCTTACTATACCGGCGGTATACGAGGTGTGTTCAAAAAGTAAGGTGACTTTGTATTTCCAAGAAAAACTATTAATTTATTTATCAATATTTATGTTGTCCCCTTCAAAGTAATCCCCCTCAGATACAATACACTTATGCCAACGGTTTTTCCAATCCTCAAAGCACTTCCCATAAGCACTTTTCGGTATAGCCTTGAGCTCTTGCAGCGATGCAGTCTTTTTTCGGTCTTGGCTCGCCTGGGCTCTTCCATTGGGACGATTGGGCTTTGGTTTCGATATCATAACCATATACCCATGATTCGTCACCAGTTATGACCCTTTTGAGTAAATCTGGGTCGTCGTTGACGTCATTCAACAGCTCTTGAGCGATGCTCATGCGACGGTTCTTTTGGTCAAAATTCAGCAATTTCGGAACAAACTTCGCTGACACACGACTCATACCCAAAACGTTTGAAAAAATTTCATGGCACGAGCCAAGCGATATACCGACATCTTCAGCAACTTCTCTGATAGTGATTCGACGATTTTCCAAAACAATTTTCGTCACTGCTTGAACGTTTTCATCAGTTGTTGACGTGCTTGGGCGTCCAGAGCGAGGCTGGTCATTGGCATCTTCCCGGCCATCTTGGAAGAGTTTGTACCACTTGTACACATTTTTTTTACTCAGAACAGTTTCACCGTATGCCACTGTCAACATTTCAAGTGTTTCAGAGCACTTAATTTTATTTTTTACACAAAATTTGATGCAAATCCTTTGATCCATATTTTTCGATAGCCAAAAATCGCCGAGCTCGCAAAATAACTTGTAACTTTACGCCTCTCACAACCAAACAAAAGAGGATGTTCCATTGAAACTTGGTACAGATGTTAGGGAAGAGTGTACGAATATAACAAAACAAAAAAATCGATAATCGAAAATATGTTGCCCGCGAAATTTGAAAAGTCACCTTACTTTTTGAACACACCTCGTACACTGAACTGGATAATTCAACAGATTCAGTTACTTCGAGTGTAATAGAAAACAAAATAAGAAACTCCATCACAATGGCACAAGCAAATATTGATTAATTGATTAATACAGCATCCAAGCTTATACCAGTTTTTGATGGTAAGGCTGAAAATTTAACAAGCTTCATTGATACTTTACAAATAATACAATCAATAAAAGGCGAGCACGAGGTGTCACCATTATTAAAACAAAGCTAAAAGGTGTCGCCAGGAATCTAATCGGTAATGAAACAACAATTACTGAGGTGATTTCCAGACTAAGAGACAACGCGAAAGGCGAAACTGTTGAGGTATTATCAGCGAAGCAGCGCAATAAAACTGCTAATCAATACACACAAGAAATTGAGCAGATGACGAAAGACTTAGAAGGTGCATATATATGAGATGGTTTACCTCTAGAGCTAGCCAGGAGTTATTCCATGCAGCAATGACTAACAATTGCACAATCGATAAGGTAAAAATTATCATGCAAGCTGGCACATTTAGTACTATGAACGAAGCCGTTTCCAAATTTGTCAATAGTTGCACTGAAGCAACTGGGCATTCAAACACCGTCCTATATTTTAAGAATTATCCACAGCGCGGCTCAAATCGCGGACGTGGAAATTATGGAAATAATAGAGGTAACTTTCGTGGTCGTAACAACAATTACAACTACGACAATAGTACCAATGATAATAATGGACGTGGCCAATATAGAGGAAACTCAAGAGGCCGTAGAAATCAAAACAGAAACAATAATAGTAACACCAATAATGTCAGAGTAGCCCAAAACACATCGGGAAACTCACAAAGCCCTTCAACTACTCAACAGTGAAAAATGCAACGGTTCACACCATTAATCTCAGTCAAAACATATTTGTTACATTCATTCATGTGGCTGCAGGAAAAGAACTTGTCTTTTTAGTAGACACAGGTGCAGACATTTCAATAGTTAAAGAAAATTCTGATGTCTTTCAAGACATAAAAGAAAACTATATTATAGATATAAAAGGAATAAGTCAAGAAGTTACCAAATCAAAAGGGTTGACTTCTATTGAGATACAGACCACTAAGTACATAATCCAGCACGATTTTCATATCGTGGATTTACAATTCGCTATCCCTTGTGATGGCATACTAGGAATCGATTTCATAAAAAAATACAACTGTCAATTAGACTTCAAACCTTCAGAAGATTTGTTCATTATAAGACCTAATAACTTAAAATTTCCAATTTATGTTCCAATAACATACAGTTCTGGCAACAATTCAATACTTCTGCCAGCAAGATCACAGGTTATTAGAAAAATTTAATTAAATTCAAAGGAAGACAGTGTATTGATTCCAAATCAAGAAATTAAGCATGGCATTTACATAGCAAACACCATAGCAACATCAAAAAACGCTTTCATAAGACTACTTAATACAACAAATAAGGATCAAGTGATCAGTACAAATGACTTAGCTTATGAATCACTTTCGGACTACGAAGTAGTCCAAATCAATCAAGAAAATAGAGAAAAGTCTGTATTATCTCAACTTTCAAAAAACTTCCCTCCACAATTTAATTCACAGCTTACAAAATTATGCACCCAATATACTGATATATTCGGATTGGAAACCGTACCAATAAGTACTAATAATTTTTATAAACAAAAACTGAGATTGAAAGACGATGAGCCAGTGTATATAAAAAATTATAGAAGCCCACACAGTCAGGTGAACGAAATACAGAGGCAGTCGGAAAATTGATCACCGACGGAATTGTAGAACCATCTGTATCTGAGTATAATAGCCCATTATTACTGGTCCCTAAGAAACCATCTCCAGGTTCAAAAGAAAAAAAATGGCGATTAGTAATTGACTATCGTCAGATTAATAAAAAACTATTGTCGGATAAATTCCCGCTACCTAGAATTGATGATATTTTGGATCAACTAGGAAGAGCGAAATATTTCTCATGTCTGGACTTAATGTCTGGCTTTCATCAAATTGAACTTGAAAAAGAAAAGCCTTGAACTTCAAGGGATATAACGTCATTTTCAACGAGCAATGGCTCGTATCGTTTCACACGATTACCTTTCGGTTTAAAAATAGCGCCTAATTCATTTCAGAGCATGATGACTATTGCATTCTCTGGACTAGAACCATCACAAGCATTCCTTTATATGGATGACTTAATAGTTATAGGTTGCTCCGAAAAACATATGCTCAAAAACTTAACAGATGTCTTTGAGAAATGTAGGCAATACAACCTAAAGTTACATCCAGAAAAATGTTCATTTTTTATGCATGAAGTGACTTTTCTCGGTCATAAATGCACAGATAAAGGAATACTTCCAGATGGCAAGAAATATGACGTCATTAAAAATTACACAACACCGCATAATGCAGACAGCGCTAGACGTTTCATAGCTTTTTGCAATTATTACAGACGTTTCATACAGAATTTCGCCGACTATTCGCGGCACATAACAAGACTATGTAAAAAGAATGTTCCCTTTGTATGGACAAACGAATGCCAAAACGCATTCCAATACTTAAAAACAAAACTTATGGAACCAACTTTATTGCAATATCCAGATTTTAGCAAAGAATTTTGCATAATCACTGATGCAGGTAAGCAAGCATGCGGAGCGGTTTTAACTCAAAACCACAACGGACTCCAACTTCCAATTGCCTATGCATCAAGAGCTTTTACTAAAGGAGAAAGTAATAAAAGTACAACTGAGCAGGAATTAGCTGCAATACACTGGGCAATAATACATTTTCGACCATATATTTATGGCAAACACTTTACAATCAAAACAGATCACAGACCATTAGTATAGCTATTTTCAATGACTAATCCGAGTTCTAAACTGATACGTATGAGGCTAGAGTTAGAAGAGTATGACTTTACTGTCGACTACTTGAAGGGAAAAGATAACTATGTAACTGATGTGTTATCAAGAATAACCATCAAAGATCTACAAATATCACTGGAAATATAAACAAAGTCATTACTAGATATAAAAGTAGACAAAAATTCCGCGCGGAAAACAAAGAAATAGAATTGCCTACGCATTCTACAGAAAAAGCTTCTAAGCCCAACGTATATGAAGTCATAAACAATGACGACGTACGTAAAGTAGTGACCTTGCAAATAAAAAATATGCTATGTTTCTTCAAGCATGGTAAGAAAATTATTGCAAGATATGATGTTAGCGATTTATATACCAATGGAACTCTTGACTTAGGTCAGTTTATCCAAAGGCTTGAAATGCAGGCCGGTATACATGAAATCAGCCAACTCAAACTGGCACCGTGGGAAAATATCTTTGAACAAGTTTCAATTGATAATTTTAAAAATATAGGCAACAAGATATTAAAAACATTAAGAGTAGCGCTACTCAACCCGGTGACCATTATAGAAAATAAAAATGAAAAAGAAGCTATATTGTCTACATTCCATGACGATCCGTTTCAAGGAGGTCATACAGGCATTGCAAAAACCTTGGCCAAGGTCCGAAGACATTATTTTTGGAAAGGTATGACTCGAGATATTACTGAGTACAAACGAAAATGTCTGAAATGCCAAAAAGCAAAAACAACTAAGCATATCAAGACCCCGGTAACAATAACCGAAACCCCTATAAATGCTTTTGACAGGGTGATAGTGGACACTATTGGTCCACTACCAAAATCAGAAAATGGCAATGAATATGCAGTTACTCTAATATGTGATTTAACTAAATATTTAGTTGCCATACCAGTTCCAAATAAGAGCGCGAACACTGTAGCTATAGCAATTTTTGAATCTTTCATTCTGAAGTACGGTCCAATGAAGACGTTCATTACGGACATGGGAACAGAATATAAGAATTCAATTATAAATGACTTGTGCAAATACCTAAAGATTAGAAATATAACATCTACAGCACACCACCACCAGTCAGTTGGAGCAATAGAAAGAAGCCATAGAACTTTCAACGAATATATACGTTCATATATATCGGCCGATAAAACCGACTGGGACGTATGGCTTCAATATTTCGTCTTTTGTTTCAACACGACGCCCTCAATGGCACATAATTATTGTCCATATGAGCTAGTGTTTGGTAAAACAAATAATTTACCAAAGGAATTTAATAGTATAGATAATATAGAAACTTTATATAATATAGATGACTATGCTAAAGCAAGTAAATATAGATTAGAAGTAGCATACAAAAGAGCTAGATTAATGCTAGAAGATCATAAGAAAAGGAATAAAATACAGTAAGATCAAAAATTAAATAACATAGATATATCAGTAGGCGATAAAGTCATATTAAGAAATGAAACAGGTCATAAGCTAGATTATAAATATACTGGTCCTTATAAAGTGACGGAAATAGGAGATAGAAATAACATAATAATAATGAGTAATAATAATAAACAAACAGTTCATAAGGATAGGATAAAAAAATTGATTTCTTAATTGTTTTTCTTATGGCGCCATACCTAAATAATAACATAAATAAATATATATATATATAAATATCTTTAATATAAAAATATTTTTGAATTAATTTCATTTTTCTTTATCGTTATCAAGAATGATTAAAAAAATTTTTTTATAAAACAAGTGAAGAAAGCTACAGTCGAGTGCACTCGACAGTAAGATACCATTTACCTTTCGCTGTTAAAAACTAATTCTTAATATTAATTACTTTTATTCGGCGAATAACAACGCATCGCATATTTTCGAGGACAAATTCACATGCATTGACGCTAATGGCACATGCCGACTGCACACTGACTACACGACGACTGTGCGTGCGCAGTCGGCGTGCGCAGTCGGCGTCGGCGTCGGGCCTCTACTGTTGTGAGCGAAACTTCTCGTAACTATAACTTCTGTGTTTATTGTCCGATCGGATTTAAATTTATAGGGTTGGTCAATATTATTATTATCTACAATAATACCTAAAAAAAAATTTCGGAAACTTTTCTACTTTTCCTACAATTTGATTTACCGATTTACAAAATCGATTTTTGGGGGCGGTAGGCGTGGCATACAAAAGTTGAAATTCCGCATTCTCCGTAATGTTACCAGGCACCTTACTTCCAAATTTGGTGCTTCTAGCTTTTCTAGTGTTCTTTTAAACTATAAAAATGTGTTTTTTAGAGGCGGTGGGCGTGGCATTCAAAAGTCAAAAATCCAACTTCTGCATAATGTTGCAAGACAACCCCCTACCAAATTTGGTGCGTTTATCTCTTTTCGTTATTGAATTATTTGGAAAAAATCGAAATACGCATTTATCGATTTGCGGAGGCGGTGAGCGTGGCACATCAAGTTTGAAATAAACTCGATCTGCGTATTCAATACACGCACACTCCCACCAAGTCTGGTACCTCTAGCTCTTTTAATAGCTGAGATCTGTGCGTTCATACAGACGGACAGACGGACGGACGGACAGACAGACGGACATGACCAAATCGACTCGGCTATTGATGCTGATCAAGAATATATATACTTTGTATGGTCTGCCACGCCTCCTTCTGCCTGTTACATACATTTGCACAAAGTTAATATACCATTTTTTACCCATTTTCAATGGGTAAATGGTATAAAAAGTAATAAACGTAAATGTAGCGGAAGGAGATAAAGTCCTACTTAAGAATGAAACATGACATAAGTAAGATCCAACGTATTTAGGACCCTATACAGTAGAAAAGTTAGAGGATAACAATATAATAATTAGGGAAAAAAAGTTCATAAGGATAGACTAAATCATTAAAAATTTGTAATGCAAAGAGAAAATAAAACTTTCCACAAGAATTTAATAATAACGGTCTGATCAGCCGATGAAAATAATAAATAAAATAACATATACAATTTTCAATCGCATATCTATTTATTTTTATAAAGAATAATCTATTAAAAAAAAAAAATATATAATAATAATAATATGAAAATAACTATATAGATTACGTTAGTTTTCAAAAGGAGGGAGATCGAGAATGCACACATAGCGTATGCATACAGTGCTTCACAAACGTAAACACAAGAACCAAGCATGTTCCAATTGCGATGCAATATAATCGTACCAATATGCCTGGGAACAACATAACTGCAGCGTCGCCATGTTTCATGTAAGCGACGGCTGAAGTACGAGGTGTGTTCAAAAAGTAAGGTGACTTTGTATTTTCAAGAAAAACTATTAATTTATTTATCAATATTTTTGTTGTCCCCTTCAAAGTAATCCCCCTCAGATACAATACACTTATGCCAACGGTTTTTCCAATCCTCAAAGCACTTCCCATAAGCACTTTTCGGTATAGCCTTGAGCTCTTGCAGCGATGCAGTCTTTATCTCTTCAATCGTTGCAAATCTCCGTCCTTTCATAGGTCTCTTCAGTTTTGGGAACAAGAAAAAGTCACATGGGGCCAAATGACCCTTTTGAGTAAATCTGGGTCGTCGTTGACGTCACTCAACAGCTCTTGAGCGATGCTCATGCGACGGTTCTTTTGGTCAAAATTCAGCAATTTCGGAACAAACTTCGCTGACACACGACTCATACCCAAAACGTTTGAAAAAATTTCATGGCACGAGCCAAGCGATATACCGACATCTTCAGCAACTTCTCTGATAGTGATTCGACGATTTTCCAAAACAATTTTCGTCACTGCTTGAACGTTTTCATCAGTTGTTGACGTGCTTGGGCGTCCAGAGCGAGGCTGGTCATTGGCATCTTCCCGGCCATCTTGGAAGAGTTTGTACCACTTGTACACATTTTTTTTACTCAGAACAGTTTCACCGTATGCCACTGTCAACATTTCAAGTGTTTCAGAGCACTTAATTTTATTTTTTACACAAAATTTGATGCAAATCCTTTGATCCATATTTTTCGATAGCAAAAAATCGCCGAGCTCGCAAAATAACTTGTAACTTTACGCCTCTCACAACCAAACAAAAGAGGATGTTCCATTGAAACTTGGTACAGATGTTAGGGAAGAGTGTACCAATATAACAAAACAAAAAAATCGATAATCGAAAATATGTTGCCCGCGAAATTTGAAAAGTCACCTTACTTTTTGAACACACCTCGTATGTTATTTTTCAAAAGGAGGGAGATGTAGCATACGTACATATGTATATACATGCATATAAATAAGGCTGCAACACTTTGTTGTTATGCCAACAATGTTACCATTAACAGCGACTTTGTCGCTAACGATACGTGCCCTTTGCGCATAGTTAAGTGCATTCGATATATGATCCGCACTTGGGGGCAGCGACCGCCCAAATGGCTAAGTCAGCGTTTTCACGCTTGACCGTCGCTATGTGTAAGTTAAGACAAACAAACGGTCTGAGTTCGCTGACCGAGTACGACACTGGCCAAATAACTGAATAAGCATTTGACCGGATGTCGTTGCATAGCTGGCAACCACGACATATTTGCGTGGCCGCTATGAAACGATCTCGTAACCATAAGTTGCGGGATTGTCTTGTTTGAATTTATGTATCAGTTCTTTTCCTTATTCGAACAGAGGCACATCGGCCCTGTAATAAACGATAATCGAAACACTCCGCCTTTTATTTCCAAGCTCTTGGATTTCAGGTGTAATTAATTCAACCAGACTTCTTGGTTAAAGTGAAACTATTTAATCGATTTAATTAATTGGCGCCCAACTAGTGGTAATTTTAATTACCCGCGCGTATTCTAATATCGCGTTAGAAAAACAATAAGAACAACAACAAATAAACATTTAAGTGTACAAAAAAAAAACAAACCAGTGACTGCTGCGCGGGAAAACGACCCCATTATTATAACAACAAACCAGTGACTGCTGCGCGGGAAAACGACCCCATTATTATAACAACAAACCAGTGACTGCTGCGCGGGAAATATACCCTTTCCGACTCTGTAAATTTTCGTAACAAGTCATGTAAGTGGAGTTCCTTTTATCAAAGTTTTTAAGTCTGCTAATCAAATTAATCAAAAGCTAAACGGCTTCATAAAATTTTGCAACAGAGAAAAAAAAACATAAAGAACATTTTAAGTAAGAACTGTGTTTATTTCTTTTTGCCACATTGTCTTTACAAAAAAAGTTTTAGCTTTGCATCGTTCGTAATTCGACCCGTTGAATTTTTTTTTGTTGTTTTTGCGCTCAGTCGCCTACTCATGAGTTTGATTGTTTTCTTTTCCGTACCCATTTAACGTTCGGGTCGATGAGCTCGCCGTTTTCAAGCTACAGAACCCCTCAGCAACATTGCACCGACTCAGAGTCAGACTCTGATAGCCATACTAGAGTTCTTAGGAACAGAATTGTAAAGAGCAAGCGTATTCTTGTTGCTTCTTCACCAAACATGGACCCAGAACAACTTAGAGCAGTGGTTGAGGCAGCGATTCGCAACGCTTTAGCTGAGCAAGCTGTCGTCCACGACCGCGAGCAACAAGCATTAATTCAGAGAATTAATGAGTTGTCCAACCAAGTAGCTACAGTTCAAATTACGCCGCCCGTAGTTGAAGAATACAAGGCCGTTGAGATCAGAAACGACATACGTTGTGACGAGCCACTGGATGCCGTCAAATGTTTGCAAGAGTTTACAGGGGCCCAAGAGTCGTATGTCTCTTGGAGACAAGCGACGCTAGCTGCCTACGAAATTTTCAAGCCATATAATGGTAGTTCGCGCCATTATCAGGCAGTAATCATAATTAGGAGTAAAATTCGAGGCCCTGCTGATGCAGTTCTTGCCTCTTTCGCTACAGTTTTGAACGTTGAGGCGATCATAAATCGCCTCGACTTCACATACAGCGACAAGCGCCCAATGCACGTCATTGAACAGGAGCTTGGTACATTGAGGCAGGGCAACATGCCACTGCTTCAATATTATGATGAGGTAGAGAAAAAGCTCACACTGTTGATAAACAAAGTCAACATGAGTTACGAGTCAGCCCTAGCTGAGGGCTTACGTAACAAATTCCGCGACGATGCGTTGCGAGTTTTTGTTTCAGGGCTTAAACGCAACCTCACAGACGTACTTTTTGCTGCGAAACCTAAAGACCTACCTACGGCTTTAGCCCTTGCTCAAGAAATCGAATCAAATCACGAAAGGTACGCTTTCGCGGCTAACTTCGCTAAAAGTTTAGAAGAAAAAGCCCACAAAGCGGAACAGAAGACTCAAGGGAAAGACCCAAAATCAAACCCGAAGCAGTCCAAGTCCCCACACTTTAAGCAACAGCAGGGTAGCAAGCAAAATGACCAGACACCAAGCAAGCCAAATAGCTCAGACACGCCGGAGCCAATGGACGTAGACCCATCTTCGTCCAAATTTCGGCAACAAACGGCGTTTTCAAGGCCAAGCCCCTCGGGTAATAACTATACCCAAAACCAGAAACGTTCCGCTTCTCAGCGCACGTCTGGACAAGGTCAGCGACAAAGAGTTGATCATATCACGCCAGACACACCTCAGGCACAAGCATTTCCCTCTTACAACGAGGCAGCCACGTCAGCCGTCAGCAATATAGACAGCGACGCAGATTCAGACCAAGAAGCGGTCAATTTTTTAGGGGCGAGTCCCTGCTACCGTTCATTCAACGCAGAGTAGCAGGGGTCAGCAAAAAATTTTTAATCGACACGGGCGCTGCAAAGAGCTACATAAAGCCATTTCAGCAACTAAAATATATTACCCCTGTCGATAAGCCATTTTCGATTTTTTCAATCCATGGCTCAAACCAAATAACTAAAAAATGCTTAATACAAATCTTCGGCGTAACCGCCCCATTTTTTTTACTAGACAACCTGTCGACATTCGATGGCATTATAGGCCATGACCTCCTAGCTCAAGCGGGAGTCGATTTGTGCTTAAAAGACAAGCAATTAAGGGTGGGCTCCAAATCCGAGACCATCCAATATCATAAATGCGTAAGCGTTAACCTCACGACAGCAGCAGATATAGATGCCCCGTCGTGCGTCAAAGCTAAGTTCGCACAAATGCTAAAGTTCAGGGTCAATGCCTTTGCTGACCCAGACGAAGCATTACCGTTCAACACTTCGGTTGTAGCAACCATACGAACGGAGGACGAGGAACCTATATATTCTAAGCTATACCCTTACCCTATGGGTGTGGCCGATTTCGTCGATTCAGAGGTAAAAAACCTCCTTAAAGACAAAATCATACAAAAGTCCAAATCACCGTATAATAACCCAATTTGGGTTGTTGACAAAAAAGGTGTAGACGAAGCGGGTAACAAGAAGAAGCGTATGGTAATAGATTTCAGAAAACTGAACTCAAAAACCATTGCGGATAAATACCCAATGCCGAACATATCAATGATATTGGCGAACCTCGGACAAGCGAAATATTTCACGACACTAGACCTGAAGTCAGGTTACCACCAGATAACTCTGGCGGAACGTGATCGCGAGAAGACCTCGTTTTCTGTAAATGGAGGCAAGTACGAGTTTTGTAGGCTCCCATTCGGTCTAAAGAACGCGGGAAGCATCTTCCAAAGAGCCATCGACGATGTGCTCCGTGAAGAAATTGGCAAGACATGCTACGTCTACGTAGATGACGTCATAATCTTCTCAAAAAACGAAAGCGATCATGTCAAGCACGTTGACGTGATTTTGAAAAGGTTAAGTGAAGCAAACATGAGGGTTGCTAAAGAGAAATCTAAGTTTTTCAAAACAAGCGTAGAATACCTTGGTTTTATAGTCACCGATCAGGGAGCTAGGACTGACCCCGAGAAAGTAAGGGCCATCCAGCATTACCCTGAGCCAAAAAACCTGTACGAGGTTAGATCCTTCTTAGGTTTGGCCAGCTACTATAGGTGCTTTGTAAAAGACTTTGCTGCCATCGCAAAGCCGGTGTCTGACATCTTAAAAGGTGAAAACGGCACAGTCAGCAAGTACAAATCAAAGAATATTCCTGTGTTCTTCAATGAAAAACAGCGCAACGCTTTTGAAAAACTGAGAAATATTCTGGCGTCGGAAGAGGTCATGCTAATGTACCCCGATTACAAACAGCCATTCGATCTGACCACCGACGCCTCGGCATACGGTGTTGGGGCAGTCCTATCACAGAAGGGCCGTCCGATCACAATGATTTCTAGAACTCTCAAAGACAGAGAGGCGAACTACGCTACTAACGAGCGTGAACTCTTAGCAATTGTATGGGCGTTAGCAAAGCTTCGTCAATACATTTACGGAGCAAGAGAAATCAATATCTTCACAGACCACCAACCTCTGACCTTTGCAGTTTCCGAGGGTAACCCCAATGCAAAGATAAAGCGTTGGAAAGCCCGAATCGACGAGACCGGCGCCCGATTATTCTACAAACCCGGGAAAGAAAACCACGTAGCTGATGCATTGTCACGGCAAAACGTGAATTCCCTTGTAAACAACACTCCAAGCTCTGATGTCGCTACGATACATAGCGAAGCTTCCACCACTTACACCATCGAGACCACCGATAAGCCAATAAATTGCTTTAGGAATCAGATCGTGATTGAGGAGGCAAGGTACCCTTTAACTAGGAGAGTCATATTGTTCCGAGAAAAAACTCGGCATACTCTTCATTTCGTTGACAGGGAATCTTTATTTAGGGAAATTAAAGTTGCAGTTAACCCCAAAGTGGTCAACGCGATCCATTGCGATCTCCACACCCTCGCCCAGATTCAAGATGAACTGGTTCGAACGTTCCCAGCAACTAAATTCCAACATTGTAAGAAGATAGTCGCCGACATCTTCGACATCAATGAGAGAAGGGAAATCTTGACGGACGAACATAATCGCGCCCACAGGGCTGCACAAGAGAACGTCAAGCAGGTCTTAACAGACTATTATTTCCCCAAAATGACAAAGCTCGCGAACGAGATAACATTGAATTGTAAAGTGTGTCGCAGAGCCAAATACGACAGACACCCAAAGAAACAGGAACTAGGCGAAACGCCAATCCCTTCACATACGGGTGAGATGTTACACATAGACATTTTTTCCACTGATAAGAAATTCTTCCTCACTTGCGTCGACAAGTTCTCCAAGTTCGCTGTAGTCCAGCCCATCCCGTCGAGAACCATTGAAGATCTGAAGCCAGCAATTCTTCAATTGATGAATTTCTTCCCAAAGGCTAAGACAATCTACTGTGACAATGAGCCCTCATTGAACTCACAGACAATCTCAACAATGCTGACCAACAGTTTTGGAGTCAACATTGCGAATGCTCCACCGTTGCACAGTGTTTCGAATGGGCAGGTAGAGCGATTTCATAGTACCTTGCTAGAGCTTGCTAGGTGTCTAAAAATCGACAGGAAAATAAGTGACACAGTAGAAGTCATTTTGTTGGCGGCAACGGAGTACAATAAGTCAATACACTCTGTTACCAACAGAAGGCCGGTCGATGTAGTTCAGGCGCGTTCAGACGAACCGCAAGATCAGATCCAAAGCAAAATAAGAAACGCTCAAAACGCGCTAAGAAGCAGAGAGAATGCGTCGCGGCAGAATAGAGTCTTTGAAGTTGGCGAGAAAGTATTAGTTAAGTCCAACAGAAGGCTGGGAAACAAGCTGACGCCATTGTGCGAAGAAAGAGCGGTAGAAGCAGACCTGGGGACCACGGTCCTAATTAAGGGGAGGGTGGTCCATAAAGACAACATAAAATGACCCCCTTTCCTCTCCTTTTTTAGCCACTAGGCATTTATACTTTTTTGGCCACTAGGCACGCTAGTATTAGTTAGTAATAGTTTTGTCAGCCACTAGGCGCACTTATGTTTAGCCACCTTGGCATAAGTTTCCTTCAATCCTCCATTTGGTGCTGGGTAACCTCTCTAAGAAAAAAAAAAAAGAAAAAAAACTAAAGTAAAAATAAAACACACATTCCACCCTACAGGTTTGAAATCGTACTCGTCCTTTCTTTGTCGCTGGCTTCGGCGCACATCACCGACTACTCACACGCCAAGTACATCCCCATCATAGATGGGCAAGTCCTGGTTTGGGAAGAGTATGCTTATGTAAAACATTCCACGAACCTGTCGGAGTACGAACGAGTTGTAGAAGAGACAGTCAAGCTCATTGACGTTTTTTCACAGTCTCACATGAAGAAGCTCCTGGTCGTAGATACAGTGCATCTGCAGGACTTGCTAGAGGCCTTGGGTACGCACCACAGGGTCGCGAGAAGCATAGACTTCCTAGGGTCCATACTAAAGGTTGTGGCAGGTACACCTGATGCAGGTGATTTAGAAAGAACTAGGTTCACAGAGATGCAACTGATAAATTCCAACAATAGACAAATAGAAATAAACACTAGAGTTCAGGACCAAATTAATAAACTAACCTCCACGGTCAACAAAATTTTAAAAGTAACTCAAAATTCACAAATCGACACAAGTCATCTGAATGAAACTTTGTTGGCTAGAAATAGAATGTTGTCGATGGAGTTGCAGAATTTAATGTTGGCTATTTCACTTGCAAAAGCTAACATAGTTAGCCCTAATATTTTAGATCACGCAGACTTGAAATCAATTTGGTTGGAGGAACCCACCAACACCCCAATAGGTGACCTTATGTCTGTTTCGTCCGTTAAGGTTCTTCAGTCCCCTAACTCATTGCACTTTATTATTAAATTCCCCAAAGTCAAATTTTCCTGTAGAAAAATAACTATTTACCCTGTCGCCCATAAAAACTTCATTCTGAGAATGCCGGACAACGTCATAGCCGATTGTGATGGAGAAACTCATAACCTTCAGAGCTGCACCGTCTCGCCGGGGGCCACATTTTGTCGCTTGGCGACAGAGACCTCATGCGCAAGGGAAATACACGCAGGGGGCACGGCACATTGCGAGATCCAACCTAGCGACCTGGAGGCGATCACCGAGGTAGACGAGGGGATTATCATAGTCAACGATAATCCAGCAATGATTCAAGTCGACAACGGTACCGAGATCAGAGTGATGGGCACGCACCTCATCACCTTCAACGACAGAGCCAGAATCAACGGGACTCTATTCGTCAACCACAACAACGCCCAGAGTAGAGTCCCCGGGATCGCCAACTTACCTATCTTGAACGTCACCGCCAGCCAAGATATTCTGAGCCTCCCGTTCCTTCATCGATTAAATGAACGAAACCTGGAGGAGATCGAGAAATTCAAGGAAGAAGCCGGAACGCATCGCACCTACAACGTGGCGTTCTCCGTGGCGGCTGTATGTTGCGCGCTCATCTGTGTCGGCCTCACCTGTCGGCGCATCATCACCGCGAGAAGGTCTGCAAAGCGGCTGAGGGACGTCGTTGCGGAGATAGGGTCGGCCGAGGGCGGCCTTAACCTCGAGGGGGGGAGTAGTTAAGACAAACAAACGGTCTGAGTTCGCTGACCGAGTACGACACTGGCCAAATAACTGAATAAGCATTTGACCGGATGTCGTTGCATAGCTGGCAACCACGACATATTTGCGTGGCCGCTATGAAACGATCTCGTAACCATAAGTTGCGGGATTGTCTTGTTTGAATTTATGTATCAGTTCTTTTCCTTATTCGAACAGAGGCACATCGGCCCTGTAATAAACGATAATCGAAACACTCCGCCTTTTATTTCCAAGCTCTTGGATTTCAGGTGTAATTAATTCAACCAGACTTCTTGGTTAAAGTGAAACTATTTAATCGATTTAATTAATTTGTACATATGTGCGCGCATAACTCTTCCTCTCTTACATATAGTTACGATATATAATATACAAAATATATAAAACGGCTGCTCTGCCGCTGCGCCGGCAGCTAGCAAGCCTCAATGTGTAACAATAAGATTCAGTCAATAAAGACAGGGAGTAGCGATGACTACAGTCGCTCTCCCAAATTTATAAAATATAAAATTATTAAAAAAGAATCTTCAAAAGTGCTGTTTTACAATACAAATGAAAATGATTTAGCTGAGATATACTTTAACAAGCATAATAATCAAAAATTTCTTAGCAGACCCCCTAAGACCAAAATAGGCATAATGAAAATAGATGTATACCTAAATGAGGTATATACAAAAGACCCAGAATTCACAGTACGTGCATTAAACGTACTGCACAAACATAGAGACTATTTGTCCATATATGAATTCGAGAACGAATACATGGAAACATACAGTACATGGTTCAGCCCCTTGTTCAATCTCGATAATACAATAAAAGGCATGATATTAAATACACTGCCATATGTATCTGTCAAGATAGTGAAGGAACACCATCCAGTATTGAGCGAATGCACCATTACAATGGTAAAACTTCATAGATAGGAACTATGGAATGGATTGAATTAGCGAAGCGAACAAACGATTTTAAAGACAAATTCGAAAAATCCTATAAGTGTGTTAATAAGAACGCACCTATAAGAATAGAAACGCTAATTAACCATATAAATACAGTTGTACTAAACTACAACAACATAGTTCAACTCTACCTAGACAAGGAAAAGAGGCTCACAGACCAGCACATAAAGCAATGTCAAACAATAATAAAATCACTTGGGACTAGAATATTAAATATAAGCAAGAGACATAATATAATAATAAATATTCCAAGAGATTTAAAATTAATGGCAACTTTTGATTCAGATGAGCTTCAAGATTTGAATGAGTCCAAGCCAGCCCTAATTGACATTGAAGCTGAAAGTGACATTGAACCATTAGAAACATCTGAACCAACCATGACTAACCAAGTGGCTATAGATCGCGAATATGTAAGACAAATATCGTCTACTATTCCTGAATTCGCCGGCAAAAAGTTATCATTGGCCAGATTTCTGACGGCTCTAAGACTCGTCGAACGTACTAAAGGTACACAAGAAGACTTAGCCGTAGAGGTCATCAAATCCAAGATAACTAGCCCTATTTTGTACAAAGTACAAAACGAAACCACTATTATTGGTATCATAACGAAACTCAATACCAACATCAAAGGCGAATCTACTGACGTTATCAAGGCTAAGCCGCAATATACAGCTGAAATTGACAGAATTGACAGAATTGAAGAATCCATTTCTGCCATGACTCAAAATTGTTAATATGAGAAGCTTCGCATAATACTGGAAGCCGGCAATTTTAACAACTTCAATGATGCTATGGGAAAATATATCCAATGTAGCACAGAAATGACCGGAAGCTCAAGTACAATATTGTACTCTAAAGGCCAAAATGGTCGTGGAAATTACAACCGTGACTACCAAAGAGGTAGAGGCAATGGCCGCGGTAATGGTAATTTCCACAACAATAACAATGGCAACAACAGGGGAAATTTCACAGGAAATTCCCGAGGTGGCAACCGAGGTAGAAGCTGAGATGGCCACCAAAACAATAATCATCGAAACAATATCCAAATAACTCAAGGTAACTCGGAAAACCAGCAGAACCCCTCAGATACTCAAAACCAATAACTGGCTCAATTAAGACCATCAACCTTAACTTAAGCATATTTGTAAAAATTAGTAATGAAAGAACAGATAAACCATTTACACTGTTGCTTGATACTGGTGCGGATATATTTATATTAAAAGAATATATAGACATATTCGAAAACGTTAACGAAAACGTTACTACCCAAATAACGGGAATTGGCGAAGGCATAACTTTTTCAAGAGGCTTGGCCTCTGTAGAACTGACTACTGGTAAATATAAGTTAAGGAAACACTTAACATTGGTTCCCCCTGCTGCCCTGCTACCAGACACGCCGCCAGCAGACCATCAAGCCAAAACTGCCGCGCACACAAAATAGCGACTATGTTGCTAACGTCAACATGACGCCGGCAGAGCGGATATAACAGAACGGGCAACGACCACTGATCGAGTGCACAATTAGGCCATGCGCTGGGTTAGCATAAAATCCATTGCTTGACATCGGACTCCACTGGGAGCGGGCACTAAGAACCAAAACGTTTATGCAGAAGTCACTTCTATTGGAGCCGTCAACCACAACAGTTCAATTAATTCTCAACTTCATATTAACAAATATTAACAGATACAATAAAACTCAAATAAAACTTAATTTGAAAACTAAAAGATCAATGTCCTGGATTATTTCCTTCTACCTCAACAGGTATGGGACCTCGTACGGTCATAACTGGCGCCCGAGCAGTCCGCTCTAACAGAGCCGACCCGAACGTGAAAAAATTAAAAATAAAAAAAAAAATCGAAAAAATTATAAGATAAGATGTGTGCTAGAGTATAAGAAATAAAAAAAAAAAAGAAAAAATTATGAAAAATATAAAACTAATGTGGTGTGTGCATAGTGTGTGAAACGTGTCAAGTTGCGTTCTAAAAAATTTAAAATAATTAAAAAAAACACAAAAAAGAAAAAACATAAAATTTTTTTTAAACTAGAAAAAAAATATAAAAAAAAAACATATACAATTTTTTTTTTTAAATTAGAAAATATGAAAAAAACATGAAAGAAAGAAAAAAACAACCACCCTCCGCGGTGGGGACGTTGTGCTGTATATGCGTAACCCCCACGGGAGCAAAGTGTTGTGTATAAAAAAGTGGAAAAATGATGATTGCAAATATACACTGAAAAAAAAAAAAAAAAAAAAGAAAGCAGAAAACAACCACCCTCCGCGGTAGGGACGTTGTGCTGTATATGCGTAACCCCCACGGGAGCAAAGTGTTGTGTCTAAAAAAGAGGAAAATGGTGAGTGGTAGTTCACTAGATACGCTGAGAGGTGTGGAATGCACCCGAAAAAGCCGCCTAGTGGACTGTGTGTTAATCCGTACCTTAGTAGGCTTGAGGGCTAAAACGGACGAATACGGACCACCGCACCCAGTGCCAAAATAGTTAAAGAATAAACAACTCAAAAAACAAAATATAATCGAAAACTAAGTGAACGCAATTTGAAAAATTTAAAACAAAAAAATAATCATACACACATGAAATGCCACTTCAAAACCACAAATACACTTAATACACATACAAAGTCTCATTGTATTTTTTTTTTCCTCCTCAACAGAAACCGCTGACTACACACAATAACGCAACCAAGAATTTAGTTACACACCAGGGAACTGCTGACCATACTCAAGCAGCACAACAACACAAACAACAATTAAATTGAAGGGTGAGTGAAACATTTTGCCATTATAAGCCTCTCTATTTTGCCTACAATTTAAGAAATTTTTTTTTATTGAAAATCAAAACTCGCACTTGTGGGAGCCCCAATTATAAAAGCCCAAACATATTCAAAATTACTATTCCTGCACTTCTCCTATAAATATCGACCAAAATGGAAGAGATTAAAGAAAGTCTTAGTAAATTTGACGACTCGCTTAAAACCCTAATTAACCAGGTGTTGTCCGTCAAAGACGATATTAGAAAAGTTAGCAATAGAGTGTCCACTTTAGAGTCCGACTATGAAAGTCGAAACCCGGTTGTAGAACAGACGCTTCCTTTGGCCAGGCCTCGTACGGAGTACGAGTTGAAAGAGACACTGACCTTGCCGGATTGTGTCAAAGAGCTTCAAATATTCGAGGGGCAGTCCGCTAAGTATGTGTCCTGGGTTAATCGAGCGCAATCCATCCTGGATGATTACGCCATTGTAAAAGAAAAGCCATTGTATAGATCCATTCTCCTTCACATCAGACAAAAAATCAGGGGCGGTGCTGACTCAGCATTGTTGTCTTACAATGTCCCCGATGATGATTGGTTAGAAATTAAGCGCGTACTCGCACTTCACTATGCTGACAAGAGAGACACGAGAACTCTTGAATACCAATTGAGTCAGATGGTGCAAGGGTCTAGGCCTCTGGAGGACTTTTATTTACAAGTAAATAACCATCTCTCTCTTATTTTGAATAAATTAAATGGTGGGTCGTATGCTCCCAATGTCGTTGACGCCTTGGCGGAAACGTATAGGGACAAAGCCTTGGACGTTTTTACCAGGGGACTAGATAGTGATGCTTCCAAGCTGTTAATTATTCGGCGCCCGAAGAATCTACCGGAAGCCTATTCCTTCTGTCTGGAATTGCAAAATGTGGTTCCTAAAATGTCCATGAATCAAACCCCACATGTCCCTTACAACCAAATTTATAGACCAATGGGTCCGAGATTCTCCCCTCAGTATCGACCCATGCCTCAATTTTCTCCCAGACCATCAATGACTGGGGCGTATAACAATGTCGCAACCCGAAGTCCGCATGGCAGCCCGAGGTTCAGTGGTCCAAGACCTGCAATTAAAATGGAATCCAACCAATCTGGGCAATCCTACCGGTCAGGATATGGAGCCAGACGAGACGGAAGTGGTAACAGAAAGCGCAGCCTTAGCTATGACTCATCGAACAATCCTTTCAAGAAAGCTCAGAGACTATATCATATGGAGGCAAGCCTCGGGCCCGCAGCCAGTTCAACGTTGGTGGAATCTGACCAAAGCTCGGAAGATACTTGTTTCAACGGTACGTCATATTATGATGGCCCAACTGAAACAAGCGAGGGTTCCTTGGGTGAGGAATATCGTGGGGAGAATCCCGAAGAAATCAGTCGTGTAGTTGAGGAACAGCCGAATTTTATGTCGGAAGCCTCTCAAGTGTACCATACATAGAGTATGGCACAAAAAATGGGGCTAAATTAAAATTTTTAATAGATACCGGTGCAAATAAAAACTTCATCAGCCCTAGAATCGCTGCCGGTAGTACTCCTTTGCCAAAACCATTCTGTGTCCAGTCAGCTGCTGGAGGTGTGCGAATAACGCATAGCCTTGCAGGACAATTCTTCAAACCATATGGGAATGAAACCCCTGTCACCTTTTTTGTTCTTCCTGGTTTAGATTCATTCGAGGGTATCATCGGGGATGATACTCTCAAAACTTTAAAAGCACTTATCGATAGAGAAAACCATTGCCTAACTATTTCACCCGGTGTTACATTGCCACTTTTGGCGAAACACTCACTCAATGTTCATCTCCTACTGGATGAGGACCATCCTGAAATAGTGAGGGTGACGTTAAAGAAATTGATTCATGAATTCTCAGTCCTATTCGAACCTCTTCTGCCTGGTGGGGCGGTGGATACGGTCATTAAAGCCGAAATCCACACAAGCAAGCCAGACCCTATTTACACCAGAAGTTATCCGTACCCCGCCAATATGAGAGATGAGGTAGAAAAGCACATACAAGAATATCTTAAGGAGGGAATAGTGAGACCTTCCAAGAGCCCTTATAACTCTCCCATTTGGATAGTTCCAAAAAAAGACAAACCCAATGGGGAAAAACAGTACCGCGTAGTCGTGGATTACAAACGCCTCAATGCGATAACAATATCCGACACATATCCTATCCCTGATATCAATTCGACATTGGCAAGCCTTGGCAAAGCCAAATACTTTACTACCTTGGACTTAACGTCTGGCTTCCATCAGATCTTCATGAAAGAATCTGACATACCAAAAACGGCATTCTCAACATTGAATGGAAAATATGAATTCCTTCGACTTCCGTTTGGGTTGAAAAATGCCCCTGCTATTTTCCAGAGAATGATTGATGATGTGTTGCGTGAATACATCGGAAAAATCTGCTATGTTTATATAGACGACATCATAGTCTTTAGCGAAGACTATGAGAGTCACTGGGAAAACCTTCGTCTCGTTTTCACTAATTTAAAAAGAGCCAGACTTCGGGTTAATCTCGAAAAAACCCATTTCCTATCCACACAAGTAGAATTCTTGGGTTATGTCGTTACAAGGGACGGCATCAAGGCCGATATGAAAAAAGTAGAGGCAATCAATAAAATGGAACCCCCTGCAAATTTGAAGGAATTGAAAAGGTTTCTGGGTATGACATCTTATTATAGGAAATTTATCCGAGATTACGCTAAGGTCGCCAAACCTCTGACTAATTTAACACGTGGAGAATTGGCGAAGGTTAAAGCGTCAAAATCCAAACAAGTCCCGATAGAGCTCGATGAACAAGCTCTACAGTCTTTTCAAAACCTCAAAGCCATACTGGCCTCTTCAGAGGTACTAGCATTCCCCGATTTTTCAAAGCCATTCCATCTAACCACCGATGCCTCCAATTACGCTATTGGGGCTGTTCTTTCTCAAGATGATCAGGGCAGAGATCGACCAATATCGTACATTTCCAGATCTCTCAATAAAGCGGAGGAAAACTACGCTACAAATGAGAAGGAAATGCTTGCCATAGTATGGGCACTAGATAACCTTCGTTCGTACCTGTATGGCGCGGGTTCTATCAAAGTATACACTGACCATCAACCTCTTACCTTTGCATTGGGTAACAGGAATTTTAACGCAAAACTCAAGAGATGGAAATCTCGAATTGAGGAATACAATTGCGTTCTTATTTACAAACCGGGCAAGTCAAACGTGGTTGCTGACGCACTTTCGCGTATCCCGCCAACTTGCTTGAACTACCTGGGGGTTGACTCGATAAGAGCAACAGACGGGGACACGGACTCAGTCGCAACTGTTCACAGTGCGCTTGAGGATGCTTCACAACTAATACCCCATCTCGAGACTCCAATCAACGCGTTCCGCAATCAATTAATATTCGATGCTAACCGCTCCAACTACGTTTGTGAGCAACCACATTCTGGTTACTCTAGACACTTGATTCCCAGCCAAAACCTTTCTGAACTTGATCTAGTTTCCTCATTGAAAAAATATCTAAAACCTGTTACACTTAATGCGGTGAAAATTCCGGATGTGTATCTGCAGCTTTTACAATCTTGTTGTTCGCGAGACTTTAAACTCTATAAAGTCCGTATAACACAACGATTAGTACTCGACATAACAGACGAAGAGGAAATATGTGAAATAATAGAAAAAGAGCACCGTAGAGCTCATAGGGGCTCTAAGGAAATTCGCTCCCAACTTCTCGAAAAATATTATTTCCCTCGTATGGCTAGTATCATACGGGCACAAATTTCTTCCTGTGAGTGTTGCAAGTTGTTTAAATACAACCGACACCCGGACAAGCCGGCATTACAACCAACACCTGTACCAAATTACCCATGCGAAATCTTGCACATTGATGTCTTTACTCTAGAGAAAAAGATATACTTGAGTTGCATTGATAAATTCACCAAATTCGCTAAATTATTTCCACTCGAAAATAAATCGGCTGTTCACTTGCGTGAAAAACTAGTGGAAGTTCTTCACTATTTCACAGCTCCTAAAATGATGGTATCAGACAATGAAAGAGGACTGTTGTGTCCAACAGTCCTAAACTATTTAAGAACATTGGGCATAGAGTTGTATTATACTCCTACCCAAAAAAGCGAGGTGAACGGTCAAATTGAAAAATTTCACTGTACATTCCTTGAAATTTACAGATGCTTAAGGAGTGAACACCCATCTTTCAAGACCATTGAGTTGGTTAATATAGCAGTCGATAGGTATAATAATACGATACATTCTGTAACCAATAAAAAACCTGCCGACATTTTTTTCGACAGGTCCGAAAAAATTAATTATGAGGGCTTGGTCGATTTTAGGAAGCAAGCGTTGGAAGATGTCAGGGGTTTAATCGAACATAAGCAGAATTTGACTAATGACACTCGCAATAGACATAGGGAAGATCCTAAAGTTTATAAGGAGGGCGACACTATTTTTGTTGCCAACAAGCAAATCAAGACAAAGGAAAAACCAAGGTTTAGGAAAGAAGAGGTCCAGGAAGATCGTGTAGTAACAATTAAAACTAGATCGGGCAAGGTTTTCCACAAGAGCGACGTTAATAAATAAATTGAAAAAAAAAAAAAAAAAAAAAAACAAAACACAAAAAAACTATAAAACCAAAAACAACAAAAAAAGGAGAGTGTGAAGAAATGGCAAGATGACTTCACGAAGCCCCAATTTTACAAAAAATTACATTTTTTATTCATTTTTTTTAATTTTATAAGAAACACACTATTAAAAAACCTACACATTAAAACATTTACACATTTAACTACACTTTCGTAATAATCCTAAGAAACACATATTTACAACATTTAAACCGAATTTACACATTTAAGTACACTTTCGTATTAATTTTAAGGAAAACACAATTAAAACATTTACAATTAAGAACACCTTTTGTAACCTACATTGTTAATTAAGTTACTCTCACCCCTTCAACTATTCTATCTCGTTTCGACAAGCGTACTATTGGTCCACGCGGTTCAAATATTCCAATATGACACTCCTGTGGTGTCTCTCCAGCATGGCATTGTGTGGCGCGTAAACGGAGTGTTCAAACTAGCTCATGTGATTCACCTCGACCAACTGAAGCAAACAATTACAAATACAGCGAGGGAAGCCGACGTAATAAGGGACGAGAAAATCAAAGCACTGGCGACCCACTACATACGTGATACCATTGAGGGTATATCTCGCCTTACCACTACGGCACCGAGAGAACGCAGGTCGATAAACTGGATCGGCTCAGCCTGGAAGTGGGTAGCCGGCTCTCCCGATGCGTCAGACTGGGACGCAATCCTAACATCCCAAGGCGGGCTATTAGACAACAACAAGCAGCAAATCAGGATCAACACCAGACTATTCGATCTGGAGCATGAAACTCTGGAGAAGCTACAAAACGTCGTCGGAAAGGTCAACGCTCTGGACGAGGAGGTGCAAACCGCTACAATAATCCTACACAAGGCTATCATTCTAGCGGATGAGGTCAAGGAAATGACCAGAGCATGCCAACTGGCGAAGACGGGGGTCGTCAACACGAACCTCTTAGACCATGAGGAGATGGAGTCAATTCTGAAAGAAGTGGAGAATCTACCATACAAGAACAGTATCGAAGCCGTGGAATTCTCTCGCCCCTCAATACTGACGAATGGAACCAGCCTCCTTTACATCGTTGCGATCCCGCGAGTGGCGGCGAAAACGTACCACAAGGTTCTACTCTACGCAACGATCATCAACGGCAAACAACTGGTGCTGGACTTCAATGAAGTGGCCATCAACTCCCAGGAGACGTTCGCTGTACTGGGCAGTTGTGTGTCCATTGGCAACGTAACTGTTTGTCAGGAGAATGAACTTCGAAGACTGGATGAGGATAGTTGTATAACACAACTCTTGAAGGGTGGCCATGCCTCATGCAAGTTCCTAAGGAATGACCAGCGGATCGTCGAGATGGTGGACGACGGGACTTTATTCCTCTCCAATTTCAACGGGACACTGACAGCCGGCCCCAGACAGCACCGTCTATGTGGTTCCTTCATTGTGCAGTTTAGCAATGAAACCATCGAGGTCGGCGAGGAGCAGTATAGCAGCAAGACATCGACACACGTGATGGCAATGCCTGCCGTCCTCACTAATGTGACAGCCGCTGGATACGAACCTTCCCTCAAGTACGTCTATGACTTCAACCTCGAAAACCTCAAAAAGTTGTCTAGTATGGCCGACAACTTGGTTTTTTCTTACTGGATCGAAGGGCTGGCAGCGTTCACCATTCTAGGAGTGATTGGTATCATATGGCACAGGATCACGTCGACCAAGGGTCTCCCGAAGCCTGTTGACATCCCATCGAGCTTGACGACTTCATCAACGAAATCAGTGAATCTGCGGGACGCAGATCTTGTGGTGGGGAGGAGTTAAGGAAACACTTAACATTGGTTCCCCCTGCTGCCCTGCTACCAGACACGCCGCCAGCAGACCATCAAGCCAAAACTGCCGCGCACACAAAATAGCGACTATGTTGCTAACGTCAACATGACGCCGGCAGAGCGGATATAACAGAACGGGCAACGACCACTGATCGAGTGCACAATTAGGCCATGCGCTGGGTTAGCATAAAATCCATTGCTTGACATCGGACTCCACTGGGAGCGGGCACTAAGAACCAAAACGTTTATGCAGAAGTCACTTCTATTGGAGCCGTCAACCACAACAGTTCAATTAATTCTCAACTTCATATTAACAAATATTAACAGATACAATAAAACTCAAATAAAACTTAATTTGAAAACTAAAAGATCAATGTCCTGGATTATTTCCTTCTACCTCAACAGGTACGGGACCTCGTACGGTCTTAACTTATATAATACCACATGACTTCCATTTAGTCGATCAAAGTTTCCCAATACCTAGTGATGGCATACTAGGCATAGATTTCATTAAGCAATACAATTGCCAATTAGATTTCACTCAAAGTGGCGACTCACTCATTCTTCGTCCAACTAACTTAAAATATCCGATTAAGTTGCAAATTCTTCATACTTGTGACAATAATGCCACAGTATTACCAGCACGTTCCGAAGTTGTCCGAGAAATACAATTTCCATCAGTAGAAAATCAAATACTGATATTAAATCAAGAAATTGATGAAGGAATTTATATTGCAAATACGATATCTAACCGCAAGCGCACTTATGTCCGAATTTTGAATACAACAAATAATACTAAAATCATTAATTTAAATAAAGTAAAATATGAAACTAACACAGAAAGAGACAATTTAGTTATGAAAAAATTAACTAAAAACTTTCCGCCTTTATTTAAAAGCCAATTAAAAGATTTATGCACCAGATACACAGACATATTCGGACTAGAAACCGAATCAATAACAACCTATAATTTTTACAACAAAGCTTAGATTAAAGGATGATGAGCCAGTTTATATAAAAAACTATAGAAACCCTCAAAGCCAAGTAGAAGAAATTCAAGTCCAAGTTCAAAAGTTAATCGACAATAAAATAGTCGAACCGTCTGTATCACCTTATAACAGCCCACTCCTGTTAGTTCCAAAGAAATCTCTTCCAGGTTCTGACAAGAAAAAATGGCGATTAGTAATTGACTATCGTCAAATTAATAAAAAACTGTTGTCGGATAAATTCCCGCTCCCTAGAATTGATGACATTTTGGATCAACTAGGAAGAGCAAAATACTTTTCATGTCTTGACTTAATGTCAGCATTCCAGCAAATTGAACTAGAACAAGTGAAGAAAACTACAGTCGAGTGCATTCGACAGTAAGATACCATTTACCTTTCGCTGTTCAAAAATAATTCTTAATATTAATTACTTTTATTCGGCGAATAACAATGCATCGCATATTTTCGAAAACAAATTCACATGCATTGACGCTAATGGCACATGCCGACTGCACAGTGACCACACGACTGTGCGTGCGCAGTCGGCGTCGGCGTCGGGCCTCTACTTCTCGTGCCTATAACTTCTGTGTTTATTGTCCGATCGGATTTAAATTTATAGGGTTGGTCAATATTATTATTATCTATAATAAAACCTAAAAAAAATTTCGGAAACTTTTCTACTTTTCCTACAATTTGATTTACCGATTTACAAAATCGACTTTTGGGGGCGGTAGGCGTGGCATCCGAAAGTTGAAATTCCGTTTTCTCCGTAATGTTACCAGGCACCTTACTTTTAAATTTGGTGCTTCTAGCTTTTCTAGTGTTCTTTTAAACTATAAAAATGTGTTTTTTAGAGGCGGTGGGCGTAGCATCAAAAAGTTTAAAATTCAAATTCTGCATAATGTTGCAAGACACCCTCCTACCAAATTTGGTGCGTTTATCTCTTTTTGTTATTGAATTATTTGGAAAAAATCGAAATACGCATTTATCGATTTGCGGAGGCGGTGGGCGTGGCACATCAAGTTTGAAATAAACTCGATCTGCGTATTCAATACACGCACACTCCCACCAAGTCTGGTACCTCTAGCTCATTTAATAGCTAAGATCTGTGCGTTCATACAGACGGACAGACGGACGGACGGACAGACAGACGGACATGACCAAATCGACTCGGCTATTGATGCTGATCAAGAATATATATACTTTATATGGTTTGCCACGTCTCCTTCTGCCTGTTACATACATTTTCACAAAGTTAATATACCATCTATTATATAAAAATGAATCGCAAAATGTGTTGGTAAGCGCAAAACTCAACAACGCCTGAACCAATTTGGCCAAATTTTTTTTTAAATTGTTCGTTGAAGTTCAAGGTTTGTGTGCACGGCGAGAAAAATTAGAATTATTGCTGGGAAAACCGTTAAAATGGCCATTTTCTTTTTCCCATACAAATTTTCCGGGCCACTTCAAGTAACCTTTCACGAACACGTCAAAGTAAAACACACCTAAACACATTATTTGTAATACATAAACAGTCTACTTTTGCTCACCTAGCAGCAAGGTAGTTTTATTTATTTTAAAATTTTAAAATCCCTCGGCCACTATCCTTTTCTTTTGTATTAGTTTCGATGTTGTTATCTACTTTTTATGACTTCAAGTCATATCAAAATTAAAAAAAAAAATGCCTGCCACCAAATCAACTGAGTTTGCTTTTGTCATGGATGGTTTTTTTATGGTTTTAAATTATAATTATTTCTGGATAAACCCTAAAAATAGCCATTCTCTTTTTCCCATACAAATTTTCCCGGACACTTCAAGGAACCTTTGACGAACACGTCAAAGTAAAACACACCTATACACAGTTTACATAATAAATAGTTAGTCTAATTTTGTTCACCGAGCAACAAGGAACTTTAATTTATTTAAAAATAAATAAAAGTACCTTGCTGCTTGGTGAACAAAAGTAGACTGTTTATGAATTACAAATAATGTGTTTAGGTGTGTTATACTTTGACGTGTTCGTCAAAGGTACCTTGAAAATAAAAATAAATAAATAAAATATTATAAGCAATAAATTTGATTACAAAATCTCTTAAAAAAATTATCAAAAAATTCTTTTCAAAAATGTTATACATATATGGGAGAGGGATTGGGAAAAGTATTGGGAGATGGACTGGGAGAGCGACTGGGAGGACTGGGAGAGGGACTGGGAGAAGAACGTTGAGAGCGACTGGGAAAAGAATTGGGAGAGGGACTGGAGAGAGGAACTGGGGAGAGCGACTGTAAGAGCGACTGGGGGAGGGACTGGGAAAGGGACTAGAAGAGGGACTGGGAGAACGACTGGGAAAAATATAGCCATCTGGTGGCGAAACGGAGTTCGCCGGGTTTGCTAGTTTTTTATAAAAAGGTTCAAGAGATATAACGTCTTTTTAACGAGTAACGGCTCATATCGCTTCACGCGATTACCCGTCGGATTAAAAATAGCTCCTAATTCGTTTCAGAGAATGATGACTATTGCGTTCTCTGGTCTAGCACCTTCTCAAGCATTTCTTTATATGGATGACTTATTAGTAATCGGTTGTTCCGAAAAACATATGCTTAAGAACTTAACAGCTGTTTTTGAGAAATGTAGGAAATACAACCTAAAGTTACATCCAGAAAAATGTTCATTTCTTATGCATGAAGTGACTTTTCTAGGTCATAAATGCACTGATAAAGAAATACTTCCAGATGACAAGAAATACGATGTCATTATGAACTACCCAGTTCCGCACGACGCGGACAGTGCTAGACGTTTCGTAGCATTCTGTAACTATTATAGACGTTTTATAAAAAATTTCGCCGACTATTCACGGCACATAACAAGATTATGTAAAAAGAATGCTCTTTTTAAATGGACGGATGAGTGTGAAAATGCATTTCAATACAATGCTACAATATCCAGACTTCACTAAGAATTCTGTATAGTAACAGATGCAAGTAAGCAAGCATGTGAAGCGGTTTTAACTCAAAACTATAATGGTCAAAAACTTCCCATTGCATACGCATCAAGAGCATTTATAAAAAGGTGAAAGTAACAAATGTACTACTGAGCAGGAATTAGCTGCAATTCACTGGGCGATATTACATTTCAGACCATATATATATGGAAAACATTTCTTAATAAGAACAGACCATAGACGTTTAATATACCTTTTCTCAATGACCAATCCCAGTTCTAAACTGACACGTATGAGGCTCGAACTAGAAGAATACGACTTTACAGTCAAATATTTAAAGGAAAAAGATAATCATGTAGCTGATGCGTTATCAAGGATAACCATCAAAGATCTACAAAATATAACTAGAAATATATTAAAAGTCACTACTTGATAAGTAGACAAAAATTCCGCGCGGAAAATCAAGAACAAGAATTGCCTATGCAATCTTTAAATAAAGCTTCTAAGCCCAACGTATACGACGTCATAAACAATGATGAAGTGCGTAAAGTAGTGACCTTGCAGATAAAAAATACGTTATGTTTATTTAAACAAGGCAGAAAAATTACTGAAAGATATGATGTTAGCGATTAATATACTGTTATTGACTTAGATCAATTTTTCCAAAGGCTAGAAATGCAAGCCGGTATACATAAAATCAGCCAACTCAAAGTGGCACCGTAGGAAAATATCTTTGAATTTACTTCAATAGATAATTTCAAATTAATGGGCAATAAAATATTGAAAACATTAAGAGTAGCGCTACTCAGCCCGGTGACCCAAATAACAAATTTAAAAGAAAAAGAAGCAATTTTGTCTACTTTTTATGATGATCCAATTCAAGGAGGTCATACGTAAGACGTTAATTACGGACATTTAAATATTGCAAATATTACATCTACAGCACACCACCATCAGACAGTTGGAACAATAGAAAGAAGTCATAGAACTTTCAATGAGTACATACGATCTTATATATCGGTTGATAAAACTGATTGGGACGTATGGCTTCAATATTTTGTCTTCTGTTTCAACACGAACCCCTCTATGGCACATACTTATTGTCCATATGAGCTAGTCTTCGGTAAAACAAGTAATTTACCAAAACATTTTAATAGCATAGATAGTGTATATAATATAGATGACTATGCTAAGGAGAGTAAGTATAGATTAGAAGTAGCCTATAAAAGAGCTAGAGTTATGTTAGAAGCAAATAAAAATATAAATAAACTACTATACGATCATAAAGTAAGGGATATAGATATATCAGTAGGTGACAAAGTTTTATTAAAAAACGGGACAGGTCATAAGTTAGATCCTAAATATACTGGTCCGTATATAGTAACGGAAATAGGAGATAGAGATAACATTACATTATTATTACTATAACAAATAATAAACATAAGAAACAAACAGTTCATAAGGATAGATTAAAAATCTTTATTTCATAAATTGCACTTAGTATGGCCATACAAAGACACACATACATAGATAATAACATACATGCATATAAATATTTTTGATGTTTTTTTGATCATTTCATTTTCTTTATCGTTATTAAGTACAATCTTAATCAAATAAAAAAAAAAAATTTAATTTTATAGATAATAAGAATTAAAATAACTTCATAATATTACGTTATTTTTTAAAAGGAGGGAAAAGTAGTATACACATATACAGAATAACTACTGTACCAAGAGTACTTAAAGTGAACACACTGTAACACTTTGTTGTAGTGTTTGTATAAACAAACTCCCGGTCATAAACCTCAGTGCCCGAAACAAGAGGCGACTTGGCCACACACAGAAAGTGCTAGCGTAATTGCATGAACGGACCGCATGTGCATACCTCCCCCTGCGCACCTCACATAAGAGGGCATATGTTTATATACATAAGTACATAGATAGCCGTCTCTCTGCCGCCGCCTGCGAGCAGCGCATCTACGAGACTTAGCCTTACTTAGACTTAAAAATATTGTAAAAGAACAGAACATTCCGATCGTGGGAGCGGCACCATTGCTGCTCCATCTAAATAAAAACCCGAAATTTAATTAATACACGGAACGACTGGATCATTATATGACACTCCTCTTTTAGAACAAACTTGATGTTTTCCGCCTCAAGGAGCGCCAATGTTGACCGGGAATAGAGCGCTGACGCTAAATCTGGCCAAAATATTGTCGACACGTTGTGCTTTCGATAGAATGATATTAAACGTTTTTAAATACACTCTCTTTGATAAACTTCAGCGTTAATTGTGCCTTTTGTAAAAAATGGGCTGGTTTTTAAGCCACAGGTGCAAATTGCAAATTGTACGCGCTTTTTTTGACAAATCTCGAAATAACATCGTGGGATTTTTGTGAATTAAGGCCAGCACCTTTTTATCGACTCTGGCATCCCTTGGACCTTTTTTTCTACCAGGGTTTGGCAAATCTTTTAGAGAGTATGTCTCCCCAAACTTGTTTATAATATTTTTCACTCCATTAACACTAACTTTGTACCGTTTTGTTAAATTTCGGTATAAAACACCGTTTTCTGTGCAGTAATTGTGCACAATTTTTTGGCGAACTTGCTCTTCAATTCGAGGCATTGCGAAATGTGTAAAACGAATAGCGAAAAAAGAACATGCAAACAACGCAGAAATAACAGAGCTTTCTAACGGTGCATCACATGGCAAGATCGAAAGCTACCACTGAAAGCTTTTGACGATCCAAAGTGTGCAGTTTCTTTTCGGCACAGTCCTTATTGTATGGTCATTAAAGACGCTCCGTAATTATCTATACGGAGTCCACAATTTGAACATCTATACGGACCATCAACCCCTGACTTTTGCGGTTTCTGACCGCAACCCAAATGCCAAGATCAAGCGCTGGAAAGCCTTTATCGATGAGCATAATCCTAATATCATCTACAAACCAGGCAAGGAAAATTTGGTAGCTGATTCGTTGTCTCGTCAACCTGTGAATACTCTACAGAACGACATAGACTAAGACATGGCTACAATTCATAGTGAGGAATCCCTGACCTACACAATCGAGTCTACCGATAAACCACTAAACTGTTTTCGGAATCAGATTGTAATAGAAGAAGCCCAGTCACCATCAGTAAAGACCTATATCATTTTCAAAGAAAAAACTGGGCACATGGTCCGATTCTCCGATAAGGAAGAGCTTCTGAACACATTACAGGATCTGGTCAAGGTGGTCAACGCGGTTCATTGCGAACTTCATGTGTTAGCTAGAATACAGCACAAGCTAGTGGAGCTATTTCCCGCTACGACATTCAGACATTGCAAACATTGGGTCAATGACATAACGGACAGAACAGAACAAAGAAAGATCGTTACCACAGAGCATAACAGAGCTCACAGAGCGTCTCAAGAGAACGTCAAACACACGAGTAGTAGGGGAAAGGGAAATAAAGCTCCTATTAGATACAGGAGCTTCTAAGAATTACGTCAAACCATGGCCAGAGCTGGCACACTTCGTGTCGGTTGAAAAACCATTCACTGTGACGTTAATTCACGGATGCACTAACATCACCCAAAAATGTCAAATAGAACTTTTCGGAAATAGATCATATTTCTTCACCTTGTCAGACCTCAAGCACTTCGATGGTATAGTCGGACTGGACCTTCTAAAGAAGGTAAACGCTCGAATCGACTTAGCCAGAAATGTCGTTACTCACGACAACGGTACGGAACCAATTCAGTTCGTACAGTGCAAAAACGTCAACAACATACAAATTGACAACGCGGTGGTACCCTCAGCAGTTAGGCAGGACTTTGCCACAATGATGCGGAAAGCATCATTGCAGATCCCGATGAAGCTTTACCGTACAATATAAATACCATGGCTACCATTCGAACAAATGGAGGATCAGTACATTCCAGACTGTACCCAAATCCAATGGGCGTAGCTGACTTTGTGAATAACGAAGTCAAGCATTTACTTAAAGATGGCATAATAAGACCACCTCGGTCACCCTATAACAACCCCATTTTGGTCGTTGATAAAAAGGGTATAGATGAAACGGGTCATAAGAAAAAGAGGTTAGTCATAGATTTTCGTAAGCTAAACAGCGTTACGACAGATGACAAATACCCCATCCTATCAATTTCGACAATACTGTCAAACATAGGGAGAGCCCAATTCTTTACCACACTGGACTTAAATTCTGGCTTCCACCAGATTCTGCTGGCTGAAAAAGACCGCGAAAAGACGGCATTTTCAGCCAACAACGGGAAGTATGAATTCTGTAAACTCCCGTTTGGGCTTAAAAACGCCCCCAGTATCTTTCAGAGAGCCATCGATGATGTCTTAAGAGAATTCATCGGTAAAATATGTTACGTCTATGTAGACAACGTAATAATATTCTCTCGGACAAAAGAGGAACATGTACGACACATCGATTGTGTGTTGAAGAGCCTCTACGAAGCTGGAATGAGAGTCTCCCAAGAGAAATCGAAATTCTTCAGAAAAAGTGTAGAGTATAGTAGGGTTTGTTGTTACTAGGGGTGGCATTACAACCTCATCTGAGAAAGTACAGGCCATAAAAGAATATCAGGCCCCAACAACCCTCTTCGGCTTGCGATCATTTCTTGGTTTAGCAAGCTACTATAGATGCTTTATAAAGGGTTTCGCTACCACTGCTAGACCATTAACGGATATACTGAAAGGTGACAATGGCAAAATAGGTACTAATCATTCGCGAAAAGTAACGATTAGCTTAACAGCTGAACAGTTAGCAGCATTTGAAAAACTAAAAGATATACTGTCATCAGAAGATGTTATCCTACATTACCCTGACTTTTCAAAACCATTTGACTTGACAACAGACGCCTCGGCATATGGCCTCGGTGCTGTATTATCCCAAGCAGGACGTCCCATAACTATGATATCTAGGACTCTAAGGGGAAATGAAGAGAATTTCGCGATAAAATGAACGTGAACTCTTAGCTAGTGTATGGTCATTAAAGACGCTCCGTAATTATCTATACGGAGTCCACAATTTGAACATCTATACGGACCATCAACCCCTGACTTTTGCGGTTTCTGACCGCAACCCAAATGCCAAGATCAAGCGCTGGAAAGCCTTTATCGATGAGCATAATCCTAATATCATCTACAAACCAGGCAAGGAAAATTTGGTAGCTGATTCGTTGTCTCGTCAACCTGTGAATACTCTACAGAATGACATAGACTAAGACGTGGCTACAATTCATAGTGAGGAATCCCTGACCTACACAATCGAGTCTACCGATAAACCACTAAACTTTTTTCGGAACCAGATTGTAATAGCAGAAGCCCAGTCACCATCAGTAAAGACCTATATCATTTTCAAAGAAAAAACTAGGCACATGGTCCGATTCTCCGATAAGGAAGAGCTTCTGAACACATTACAGGATCTGGTCAAGGTAGACGTGGTCAACGCGGTTCATTGCGAACTTCATGTGTTAGCTAGAATACAGCACAAGCTAGTGGAGCTATTTCCCGCTACGACATTCAGACATTGCAAACATTGGGTCAATGACATAACGGACAGAACAGAACAAAGAGAGATCTTTACCACAGAGTATAACAGAGCTCACAGAGCGTCTCAAAAGAACGTCAAACAGATACTACAGGATTATTTTTTCCCTAAAATGACAAGATTGGCTCAAGAAGTTACGGCTAACTGCAAAGTTTGTTCGAAAGCTAAGTACAATCGACACCCAAAAAAACACATTTTAGGAGAAACCCCGACTCCCTCTTATGCAGGTGAGGCTTTACACTTTGACATATTTTCAACAGACGGAAAACATTTCCTCACATCTAATGACAAATTCTCAAAGTTATCAACTGTCTACCCTATCCAGTCAAGAGCCATAGTGGACATAAAAGCCCCCATGTTACAGATGGTTAATTTATTCCCCGACATCAAAGTCATTTATTGTGAGAACTAGAGATCGCTGAATTCTCAAACAATGGTCACAATCTTGCTAAATAACAACAACATCAGAGTTGAAAACGACCCACCCTTACACAGTACATCGAATAGACAGGTAGAGCGGTTTCATGGTACACTGCTAGAAATAGCACGCTGTTTGAAACTGGCGAAAATGATTTATGATACAGTTGAATTGATTATTTTGGCAACAATCGAATACATTAAAACGATTCACTCAGTAACGAACAAAAAACCAATAGACCTAGTCCGATCAACACAGGTAGAAGTCGAAATAAATGCCAAAGATAGAATTCGGAAAGCACAAGAGAAAACAATCGAGCGAGAAAAAACAAAGACAAAATAAGACATACCAAGTGGGCGAAAAAGTTTTGGTTAAAGCAAATAAAAGACTAGGAAATAAACTTACTCCATTATATAATGAAGAGTCTGTAGAAGCTGACCTCGGGACGATGGTCCAAATTAGAGGGCGGGTAATCCACAAAGACAATATCCGAAATTGAAAAACTGTATAACTCCATTTTCAGAATTAAATTACTCATACTCTGGACCCTAACGACGCGGACAACGGCAACAGTGAACATGACTAATTACTCAACGACAGACTATGATACATACCAATATCGGACGGTGACGTTGTAGTTTGGGACGACTACGGATACCTCGGACACTCTACGAACTTGACCTCGTACGATACATTTGTAGAAGAAACTAGGTGTAATATGCACATATGTCATACATATCGGGTGTACACTGTGATTACCACTTGTATCGAGTGTACACTGTGTTTGGAACTTATGTGACGGCAACACGTTGTGCAGCCACATACAAATCACATTAAACAATAACAAACTCAAGTGTGCGCGTAACATGATCGGCCACTTGCGAATTCGGCTAAGTCAGCATATGCACGCTGACCGCCAGTGCCCTATTCATATGTGCATAATACTCTCTCTCACTCTAAAGACTTTATGTAAGACAAAGCATGCTTGTCCATTGTCACCTAAACATAAGTATATACATATAAGAAATATATAATGCAGCCGCGCCGCTGCCGGCTGAACCGGCAGCGCAGTGCGCGCTGAACTTATGTACTTAGGGTAAGAGAACATTTTACTTAAAATAAAAGAACATTATCGAAACTGAACTAAAACTGCACTGACGTGCATGAGTTTCTTTGGAACAATATACAACACAAGATAAATCAGAAGATTTATATATAATGCAAACGGCGTGTGGAATAACATACAACATGGCGACCGTGACAGCGGTCTTGTAAAGACACAGAACAAGCGACATCAGCAACAGAAATCGACAACAACAACAGCTACATAGCACCAACATTTCACCAACTGGACAACTAATATACAACATCATGTCTGCATCATGTGGTACAAATAGAAGAACTGATGGACAACAACGGGAAAATCTGAGTGAGTAGAGTTGAGTAATGGGCAAGCAGCGCGGTGGTATAAACCACAAAATAAACAAAAGAATAGCCAAACTAAAGTGGCTAATATATAAACAATCGCCACCGCCTGCATGGTCTACAGCACAGAAATTACAAACTGAGCTGGACCATCTTATAGAGACCCTACGGGTTAAAAAAGAAGTCTCTCACTCTAACTCTCACTCTAATAACAATCAAATAAGGAATTTATCTAAAAACAATCCCGTCCACATACCAGCAGTTGTGCCGAAACTAAAGAAGAGATGTCCTGTTGACTGCGAGGGACCGCTATTCTCTCCACATTGCGTTGCGACGTGCAACCAAAAGAAACAATAGCCTGTGCCAGCCCAGCACCGGCAACGCCACGCACATCAAGCTGGCCAAGGAACCGACAGTGCCACAGAGGGCACAGAAGCTGGCCGCACTACAAAGAGTGCAGGAAATATAGAATAGAATAGCTAAATATAGAATAGAAATATAATATAATTAATATAAAACAAATTGTAAAATCGTGCGAAACCTTTTTTGCTCGATAGTAGTGCAGCCCGTATAGCTGTACGAAAAATTAGGTAGAAAACTGTTAAACAAAACACGAAAACACAAAAAAAAAATGAAAATTTTAAATTAAATGTAGGTTATGAATAACAATAAAATAAGTAAATATCCAGATTCTCAGATAAGTCGAAAAGAATACCCATACAAAAACATAATTACATTAAAAGAAATTAATAATAATTAACGTAATAAATAAAGTCGAACCAAATAAAATCGATTTGGAGTTCGTCAATATAATGTTATTAATAATTGTTATCATAATGTGTGCCAATTGTTTTTATAAATTGTATAAACTTCATAATAAATGCTTAAAGAAAAGATTCGCGAGCCAAGCAAACGACTTGGACAGAAATTAAAAGAAAAAAAAAAACAAGGCACACACAATAAAATGAAGCTAAACACAAATGTAATTAAACGAGTAACAAAAAAAATAATAAAAAATAAATCGTATATAAGAATTGAAATTGAAAAGACGAAGAATAAAGAAAATCGTATATAAACAAGAAATTATATATATATATAAGATGTAAGATCAACAAAAAAAAAAACATTGACAAAATCTTCAAAGGCTATGAGCAAATTAACAAAGAGGAATTTAAAAAAAGTCTTGACAAAAGAACCGGACCTAGCTAAAAGAGTTAATTTCGTTGGATCATATTGTCCCACGTATATATGTAATTTTGAAAGCAAATATATGAGAACATATGATCTAGATTTCACCCCTTTTATTGGCCTATCTAATAAAGAAAAGGCTCAATTATCAATGTTAATACCTGGCATAGAAATTATGACGGTATGGTAGCCGACAGCTATAACTTCGAAGTGGTCAAGGAGTTCACGTACCTTGGCACCGCCATTAACACCAAAAATGACGTCAGCCTGGAGATCAAGCGAAGAATCACACTTGCTAATAGGTGCTACTTTGGTCTGAGTAGGCAAATGTGCAATAGAGACCTCTCTCGCCGAACAAAACTAACACTCTACAAGACACTCATCCTACCCGTGCTCTTATATGGTGCAGAAGCATGGGTAATTTCACAGACGGATGCAGCAGCGCTTGGAGTGTTCGAGAGAAAGATTCTTCGCAAGATCTTCGGTCCCGTTCGGATTGGGGACGACTTTCGCATTCGAATGAACCACGAGCTGTACGAGTTGTACGATGACGTGGACGTGGTCCGGCGCATCACGATACAACGTCTGCGCTGGCTCGGCCACGTTGTGCGTATGGATGAAGAAGCTCCAGCTCAGAAGGTATTCGAAGCGAGGGTCGATTATGGGCGACGACGAAGGGGACGACCAAATCTCCGTTGGAAGGACCAAGTAGAGAAGGACCTTAGCCTACTGGGTATTTCCAATTGGAGGAGGCGCGCGAAGAGCAGAGGCGCCTGGAGGGAGACGCTGAGGTCGGCCAAAACCCGAAATGGGTTGTAGTGCCACCTAATAATAATAAAAATTTAACGAGAAATCGGAAGAAATTAACTACGAGGTATTCAAGTACTAAACCTCGTATAGAAACAACTTGCTAGCCCATATTATGGAATGGTCAGAACTTTCTGAACGAATCCATAATATAAAAATCAGATTTGAAAAAGCATACAAATGCTTAACACAGAATAGACCAACTCATAAGGACACAGTAGATAGACACGCAATAACCTTAATCGACTGCTTCAATGAAGCACGAATATTAATATATAATCATAAAGACGTATTAACCGATCAACATTGGTCAGAAACGTCGAGGTTATTGACAAGATTAAGAAATAATCTACAAAGTATAAAGGAGAAACATAATCTTAATCTAACTGTGCCGTCTATTCTGAATACACCGGTAATACTTGAGGCTAGTACAAAAGAAGAAGATATACAAGTCCAAGAACAAGACTTTGCAAATCTTACCATCCCGGCCATTCTAATGTCCACTGTAGATTCGGATTCTGATACATATTCAAGTGTAATAGAAATCAAAACAGTCACAATGGCACAATCAAATATCGAATTCATTAATACGACATCAAAGCTTATACCAGTTTTCGATGGTTAAACATTGTGGACGCAATAAAAGGCGAACACGAACAATTAGCTGTGTCGATGATAAAGACAAAGCTAAAAGGTGTTGCCAGAAATCTAGTCGGGAATGAGACTACAATATCTGAAGTCATCTCCAGACTGCAAACCAACGTCAAAGGCGAAACTGTAGCAGTATTATCAGCAAAACTGATGAACTTACAGCAGCGCAATAAAACTGCCAATCAATATGTAACAGAGATTGAGCAAATGACGAAGACGTTGGAAAATGCGTATATTACTGACGGGTTAACTTTAGAGTTAGCCAGAAGTTATTCCACCCAGCATGCAGTAAAAGCAATAACTAAGAACTGCACAAATGAGAAGGTAAAACTTATCATGGAAGCTGGTAGTTTCTCGACAATGAATGAGGCCGTATCCAAATTTGTCAATAGTTGCACAGAAGCAACAGGGCACGCTAATAGCGTCCTGTATTTCAATGGGCAACAAAACAATAATAGAGGTAGCCGTGGAAGCTACCGAGGAAGGACCAATTATAACAACAACGGCAATCGCCGATATAATAACAATAATAGAGGTAGAGGACAGTACAGAGGAAATAACAGGGGTCGCGGTAACTCAAGTCGCGGCCACGGTAACAATAACTCCTTTAACATACGTATAGCACAGAGCAGTTCGGAAAACTGTCAGACACCTTTAGGTACCCAAAATTAAATAAAAAAGTACACACAATAAACCTTAGTCTAAATATGTTTGTAACCTTCAAAAACACTTCTACAAACAGTACTCTCACAATTCAGCTAGACACAGGAGTAGATATATCACTAATTAAAGAAAACTCAGATGTCTTTGATAACATCGAAAAAGAAAAAACTGTAAATATTCAAGGCATTGGACATGGCACTTTCACGTCCAATGGCTTAATCCAAATTGAGCTACAGACAGACAAATATATTATCACACATAATTTCCATTTAGTCCCTAAAGATTTTGCAATACCATGTGATGGAATAATAGGAGTAGACTTCATAAAAACTTTTAATTGCAAACTAGACTGTGAACCAGAAAATGATTGGTTCATACTAAGACCAAATAACCTAAAATACCCCATTTATGTTCCAATAAAATTCAGCTCCGGTAATAATTTAATAATATTACCAGCACGATCCGAAGTTGTCCGAAAGTTAGACATTAACTCAACAGAAGATAATGTCTTAATTCCTAACCAAGAAATTACATCCGGTATTTATGCTGCAAATACAGTAGCAACATCTAATAACGCATTTATCCGTTTACTGAATACAACCAGTTACGACCAATTAGTCGACATAAATAATATCAATTATGAACCTCTTTCGAATTATGAAATAATTCAAACAAACAAAAGTTCGAGAACAGAAGAAGTCATAGCTCAATTACAGAAACATTTTCCAAAACAATTTAAGTCACAACTCACTGAACTATGTTCAAAATATAGTGATATATTCGGACTTGAAACCGAATCAATCACAACAAATCATTTTTACAAACAAGAATTAAGACTAAAGGATAAAGAACCAGTGTACATAAAAAATTACAGAACACCGCATAGTCATCAAGAAGAGATAAAGAACCAAGTAAATAAGCTAATAAAAGACAATATAGTTGAAGAATCTGTATCCGAGTATAATAGCCCTCTTTTATTAGTATCCAAAAAACCACTTCCAGGTTCAGACGTTAAGAAATGGAGATTAGTAATAGACTATAGCCAAATAAATAAAAAATTACTGTCCGATAAATTTCCACTACCCAGGATCGACGACATTCTCGATCAACTAGGTAGAGCTAAATACTTTTCATGCCTTGACCTTATGACAGGATTCCATCAAATAGAGCTAGAAGGAAGCTCAAGAGATATAACGTCATTTTCAACAAACAATGGATCATACCGCTTCACGCGACTTCCATTTGGCTTAAAAATAGCACCAAATTCATTTCAGAGAATGATGACAATAGCATTCTCGGGTCTAGAACCATCTCAAGCATTCCTTTATATGGACGATCTAATCGTCATTGGATATTCAGAGTCGCATATGATCAAAAACCTAATCAACGTATTTGATCTCTGTAGAAAAAATAACCTCAAATTACATCCACAAAAATGTTCATTCTTTATGCACGAAGTAACATTTCTTGGTCACAAGTGCACAGATAAAGGAATACTTCCAGATGACAAAAAGTATGATGTCATCATGAATTACATGATGCGGACAGTGCTAGACGATTCGTTGCATTCTGCAACTATTATCGACGTTTATAAAAAACTTCGCCGACTATTCACGGCACATAATAGGATTATGTAAAAAGAATGTCCCATTTTTATGGACAGACGAATGCCAAAAAGCGTTCCTGTATTTAAAAAAGAAACTTATGGAACCAACCCTGCTGCAATACCCAGATTTTAGCAAAGAATTTTGTATACTCACTGATGCAAGTAAGCAAGCGTGTGGAGCAGTTTTAAACCAAAACTATAACGAACTCCAACTTCCAATACGCATACGCATCAAGAGCGTTCACAAAAGGTGAAAGCAATAAAAGTACTACAGAACAGGAATTAGCAGCAATTCACTGGGCAATATTACATTTTCGACCATATATATATGGCAAACATTTTACAATTAAAACGGATCACAGACCTTTAACATATTTATTCTCCATGGTCAATCCAAGCTCAATGTTGACACGTATGCGGTTAGAATTAGAAGAATATGACTTTACAGTCGAGTATCTAAAGGGTAAAGAAAATTTTGTAGCAGACGCTCTATCCAGGAAAACAATATCCGAATTAAAAGACATACAAAATAAAATCCTGAAAGTCACTACCAGGTACCAAAGTAGACAGAATCACTGCGCAGAAAATAAAAAAGTAGAATTGCCAAGGCAACCTACAGAAAGCTTCTCAGCCCAACGTATACAACGTCATAAACAATGACGAAGTACGTAAAGTAGTGACCTTGCATATAAAAGATATGCTATGTCTCTTTAGACATGGTAAGAAAATTATTGCAAGAATAGATATTGGTGATATATATACAAATGGAAATATTGATTTAGGTCAACTATTTCCAAGGCTCGAGAAAGAAGCCGGTATATTACAAATAAGCCAATTAAAAATAGCACCGCGGGAAAATATCTTTGGGAAAATTCCAATAGATAATTTAAAAAAAATGGGCAATGAAACATTGAATACATTAAAAGTAGCGCTACTCAACCCGGTGACTACAATAAATACAAATAAAGAGAAAGAAGCTATACTGTCTACACTACATGACGATCCAATACAAGGAGGTCACACAGGCATTACAAAAACCTTGGCCAAGGTCAAAAGACATTATTACTGGAAAGATATGACTCGTGATATAACACAGCACATCCAGAAATGTCAAAAATGCCAAAAATCACAAATAGTAAAACATAATAAGACCCCGCTAACTATTACTGAAACACCAGTACAAGCTTTTGACAGAGTTATAGTGGATATAATTGGTCCATTAACAAAGTCAGAGCATGGAAATGAATATGCAGTCACACTTATATGTGACTTGACTAAATATTTAGTGGCTATACCAGTTGCAAACAAAAGTGCAACAACAATAGCAAAAGCAATATTTCAAGTACGGTCCAATGAAGACGTTCATTTCGGACATGGGAACGGAATATAAGAATTCAATTATAAATGATTTGTGCAAATATTTAAAGATTAATAATATAACATCTACTGCACACCACCACCAGACCGTTGGAACAGTCGAAAGAAGTCACAGAACCTTCAATGAATATATACGATCTTATATATCAGCTGATAAAACTGATTGGGACGTATGGATTCAATATTTCGTATACTGTTTCAACACGACCCCCTCTATGGCACACAACTATTGTCCATATGAGTTAGTTTTTGGTAAATTGCATAATTTACCAAACGATTTTAGTACTATAAATAGAATAGATCCTTTATATAACACGATTACGCTAAAGAAGTTAAGTTTAGGTTAGAATCAGCCTATAAAAAAGCAAGAATAATGCTCGACAAATACAAAGCTAAGAATAAAGAAATTTATGATAAAAAGGCTATAGAATTCGAACTACAAATAGGAGATAAAGTTATATTAAAAAACGAAACTGGCCATAAATTGGACCCAGTATATTTAGGACCCTATACAATAGTTGAAATAGAAGAGAGGGATAACGTCGTAATTAAAAATGAGAAAAACAAAACCCAAAAGGTCCATAAGGATAGGTTAAAAATTTCCAATTAAAAAAAAAAAAAAAATTAATTATAAAAAAAAAACCTGGCCTGATCAACCAAAACAAAAAAAATATATATATAGTAGCATATTATGACTAACATATTATGCTTACATACAGTGGGGAGCAAAAGTGATTCCATGTTCAGTATATGCATGTTCAACCGCTCATAAAACGTAAACCAATGAACCAAATGAAACAAACTTTTTTTTTCTCGATTACTTATTCAATTTGAAAGAAATAGACTTAAATACTACAATAATACAAGAAGAAATGTAAGAGATAGAAAAAAAAAACAAAAAAAGAAGGCATGTACTCAGTTTTGCACCTTTCGTTATTCGCACTTGTTTTTGCTCTAACTGTTTTCTTATCACCAAAATACTTGCAGATTTACTGTTTTATGTTTTTTTCATGCATTATTCGTTGTCATAATTCAGAAATACGTACATTTCTTAAAGTTCAAAGTAAATTTTAATGAATTAAGAAATTAGTCGCCAAACGCCGAAAATAGTATTGTTTTCATGACTAAAAGTGGCTGTTCGACACGCACAATTGCTGAAAAGCTGAAAATTAGTCAGTCAGTGGTGGTCAAGGTGAAAAAAAAGACAAAATGTTTGTTCCGAAAGTGTGTTGAATGGTCGCCCCCATCTTCTAACGGACTCTGACGCTCGACTAATGATGTCCAACATGAGGAAGGATAAGCTTTTAACACCAAAAAATACTTCTACGGAGTTAAATAAAACCGTAAGTCGATGGACAGCTAGAAGTGCACTGGCTAGAATTGGATATGTCGCCTCTGATCAAAAAATAAAAAAAAGCTCTATCCGAGAAAAATGTTAAGGCTCGGTTACGATTTGCAAAGACACACAAAAACTGGACAATAGAAGACTGGAAACGTGTTATCTGGTTGGACGAATCCAAGTTTAACCGTTTCCAGTCGGTTGGCAATCAGTATTATTGGCATAGGCCCGGTGACAAGCTTCAGAGACATCATGTAAAGCAAACCGTAAAGCATGGAGGAGGAAATGTAATGGCTTGGGGGTGCTTCACATGGTGGCACGTTGGACCGTTGCACAAAATTGATGGAATAATGCGAATTGAGGACTATTTAAACATTTTAAAGACCCATCTTCACCATTTCCTCGATAAGTGTGCCTATCCTGAAGGAGAAATCACTTTCTAACAGGATGGAGATCCTAAGCACACTGCAAAAATTGTTAAAGAATGGTTGCCAAAACTAAATTTTAAGGTCATGGAGTGGCCAGCTCAAAGTCCCGACCTCAATCCAAATGAAAACTTTTGGTCAATTGTGAAGCGACGGCTCGGGCAATATCAATCGGCCCTAAGCAACCTTGACGATCTCTGGAGACGCGTGGAGATTGAATGGAACCAAATTTCGAAAGAAATTATTGAGAACTTAGTTAAGAGTATGCCGAAGAGCATAAAAAATGTATTAGACAATAAGGGTCTTTGGACCAAATATTAATTAAATATTTCCAAAGATTTTTTCATAAAAGGTGCAAAACTGAGTACATGCCTTCTTTTTTTGTTTTTTTTTTCTATCTCTTACATTTCTTCTTGTATTATTGTAGTATTTAAGTATATTTCTTACAAATTGAATAAGTAATCGAGAAAAAAAAGTTTGTTTCATTTGGTTCATTGGTTTACGTTTTATGAGCGGTTGAACATGCATATGCTGAACATGGAATCACTTTTGCTCCCCACTGTATAAACCGCATATTCACTTACACATTTATACACAGACATTTTACGTAAGCCAAATAAACAATTCGTGCATGCTGAAATATGAAACGAGCGCATGACCACACAAACACATGAATACAAAGTAACACACATAACAATGTACGATCAGCCCTAAGTGCTGATCATAGCAGAATTCAACCAGACCTTAAGAATACAGAACACTCTGTACAGTTAGTCTTAAGCTGATATTTCAATAAAGCACATGTATCGCAATTCACTCTCGTGTCTTTAAAAATTTTGTTATATTCGGCGTTGACCTTAGGCTATTTTGCCCGGTCATTTATTCGACTCTACGTAAGTGGCGCAGCCGGTAGGATGTTCAATTGTTAACGTGATAATTGACATCCGCTTAAGAACCTCGCGATCGGTAACAGTGATTCAAGTTTGCTCAGTGTGAACCTAGACAGTGAATTAAACACCGAAATCCGAGTGAATAACGAAAACGCCTTAGAATTCGCGAGAGTTATAAATCCACAAAAGGTTGCTCTCACGGAAGCGAAATAGCTAAGTGCATCTAATAAATGTAAGATTAAACTAAGTGAAAGAAAACAGACCTAAGAAAAAAAAAAAAAATAAATAAATAAATAAGTGAAAACCAAACAAACACATCAACCAAACAATATAGGAATAAACTAAGTGGAGAAAATAATTAATTAAACAAAAAAAAAAAAAAAATAATAATAATAATATAATCAAAGATACTTCTCACAATAATCAAATACACAAACCGAACCCAACATAAACACAAACCTTCTGAGAATAATCAAAGACACTTCTCAAAATAACCAAAGTCACTATTCGAAACCAACATAAACTCAGTGAAAACTCAAACCACTTTAAATTCAACAAGAACTCGCACCGAAATAATAATCCAACTCAAAACAATGGCAGTAGCAGCACCACCCCCAGTCAAACTTTCCGAGCAGGATATGATCCAGGTCGAAAGACAGATTCATGCTGTGGAAAATTTCAACGGAGACCCAGGCACTTTGTATACATTCATCAGCCGCATCGATTTTATCTTGGCGTTATATCAGACGCAAGACGAACGACAAAAACTGATCATTTTCGGACACATCGAGAGGAATATCAGCAACGAAGTAATCCGTGCTATCGGAGTAACCAACTTAACCCACTGGACAGAATTAAGGACTCAACTCATCTTAAATTACAAACCACAAACACCAAATCACCAGCTATTGGAAGACTTCAGGAACACTCAATACAGAGGGAACATTCGCCAGTTCTTAGAAGAAGCCGAAAGAAAACGTCAAACACTCACCAGTAAGTTGGAATTAGAAAATGATATAAATGAAACTATACTGTATAATAGATTGATACAAACAAGTATCGAAACATTAGCCCAAAAATTACCCAATCATGTTTACATCAGAATAATCAACTGCAATATTACGAATTTAAGATCCTTGATCAATATACTGCAAGAAAAAGGCTTATATGAAACACCAATTTTAAATAAATATCATGAGAAACCAACATCAAGTTCGGTTAAGCCAAATAATATACACAATAAGCTTATAAATAATCATAGAGAATTAATTACTCCATTCCAACCTTCATATAATCCTATCCACCAACCTTACTATCGACCACAAATGCATGCACCACCTCACATGCCAGTAGTTAACTCTAACTATCGACCACAGTTTTACACAACACCTCATATGGCAAGAAATAACCCTAATCCACTTCCCCAGAACCAAGCTACATATGCTTACCAACAACCGAATAACTTCACACATCGACCGAACCCACAATTCAATAGACAATACCTATTCGATCAGAACAGGTTCAGACCAAGTTATCAGGGAGTTCCAACAAATGGCCCCCCGATTACCAATAACCTCAAGAGACAGAGACCATCAGATAGTGGACAATCTAGGATGAGTATAGATGAACTAAGATGTCAAGAAGGAATGGCAGTTCCTCCTGAATATATGTATCAGTCCTATTATGTAGACTACCCAATGTATCCACAGGAAGACCATTACTATTCCCAAACTTATGATAACCCTGAGTCGACCCATACTTACCCTGACCCCCCAACCCATCCTAATCAAACCGAAGAAGGAGAAACCCCATCCGAAACTAACGAACAGCCTGACCTGGGACAAGAAGAAAATTTTCGGCTATTGGCCTCGGAACAAGCCAATATGTAATCATTAAACATAATGATGCAGCTTTGAGGTGCCTCATTGATACGGGTTCCACCGTAAACATGATGACTCGAAACATTTTCAAGACCCCGACCCGACAAACAAATCACCTGATTTACACAAGCAACGGTTCACTAACTATAAATGAAAGCACTAGAGTACCACCAAATAACTATTTCCCCGTCTCGCAAGATTTTTTAATCCACCCATTCTCTGATCAATATGATATGCTCATTGGACGCAAGATGCTGTCTAAAGGCAAAGCCATAATTGACTATCAGAAGAATACAGTTAGTATGTTCAATAAAAATTATAAGTTAATTAATGCCACTCATCAAGTCGAGCAGAACCACATCCAAACAGATCCCCCATTCCAACAAGACCCCATACTTCTGGAAATTTCAACGCTTCAAGAAGGCCAGTTTCGACTCGACCACTTGAACGCAGAAGAAAGGTCTAGGTTGACCAGTCTACTGAAAAAATTTCGAAACATTCAATACCGCGAGGGCGACAACCTCACTTTTACAAATCAGGTAAAACACACCATCAACACTACGCACAATATACCAGTTTACTCAAAAGTATACAGCTATCCACAAACTTATGAAAAAGAAGTAGAACGGCAAATTCAGGATATGTTAGAACAGGGAATAATCAAAGAAAGTAACTCACCATATTGTAGCCCCATCTGGGTTGTACCCAAGAAACCAGATGCTTCCGGACAAAAGAAGTTCCGTATTGTGATCGATTACAGAAAACTAAACGAGATCACAGTAAGTGATAGGTACCCTATCCCAAATATGGATGAAATATTGGGTAAGCTAGGTAAATGTAGCTATTTCACTACTATAGACCTCGCTAAGGGTTTCCATCAGATAGAAATGGAAACCGAATCGATGCCCAAAACAGCATTTTCGACCAAACATGGTCATTATGAGTATACGCGAATGCCATTCGGGCTTAAAAACGCCCCCGCAACTTTCCAACGTTGCATGAACAACTTGCTTCGCCCACTCTTGAATAAGCATTGTCTAGTATATTTAGACGATATTATAGTGTTTTCCACATCCTTGGAAGAACACTTACTATCTCTGCAAGCAGTATTCGAGAAACTTTCTCAAGCAAATCTGAAGCTGCAATTAGACAAATGCGAGTTCTTAAAACAAGAGACCACGTTTTTGGGACACGTCATCACAAAAGAAGGTATCAAACCAAATCCGGAGAAAATCAAAGCTATTCAAAAGTACCCATTACCAAGAAAAACTAAGGAGATAAAAGCATTCTTAGGACTCACAGGTTATTATAGGAAATTCATCCCCAACTTTGCAGACATCGCAAAACCTCTCACTAAATGTCTAAAGAAAGGAGCCAAGATAGATACCAAACAACCTGAGTATAGGCAAGCCTTTCGAAAATTGCAATTACTGATTTCCGAAGATCCAATCCTCAGAATACCTGACTTCGAGAGAAAGTTCATATTGACCACTGACGCTAGTAACATAGCTTTGGGGGCTGTTCTCTCACAGGATGGACATCCGATCAGTTATATTAGCAGAACATTGAATGAACATGAGGTCAACTATAGCGCAATAGAAAAGGAACTGTTAGCCATAGTGTGGGCGACCAAAATTTTCAGACATTACCTATTAGGGCGACACTTTGAAATAGCATCTGATCACCAACCATTATGTTGGTTACATAAATTGAAAGAGCCCAACGCAAAATTGACTAGGTGGCGTATTAAACTTTCCGAATATGACTTCGATATTAAATATATCAAAGGAAAGGAAAACCACGTCGCAGATGCTCTATCAAGGGTCACCATAGAGCAGACATTTTTTGGAGAATCCACACAACATAGTGCGGAAGAAGATAGTAGTGATTTAATAGAATTGTCTGAGAAACCGATCAATCACCATAAACGTCAGATCATATTCTCAAAAGGTTCCGTTGGTATACAACACGAGACCTATTTCAAAAAACAAATCACACACATATCTTACGAAAAAATGACTTTAGAATCTGCCAAACAACATCTGCTTGATCATTTTTGCTCCAAGACCAGCGCCTTGTACATAGATAGCGACTCAGACTTCGAAACAATCCAAAAAGTCTATAGAGAAACAATGAATCCTAAACATACAAAGATCGTCCGAAGCCTAGTTTTACTAAAAAACATACCCACTTATGCCAATTTCAAAGAACTTATCCTAACAACCCACGAAAAGCTCTTGCATCCAGGAATTCAGAAAACCACCAAACTTTTCAGTGAAATGTACTATTTCCCCAAAAGTCAACTCCTAATCCAAAATATAATTAATGAATGTCAAGTATGTAACGTAGCTAAAACAGAACACAGGAATACCCAAATGCCCATGAAAATCACCCCCAAACCCGAACACTGTCGCGATAAATTCGTAATAGATATCTATTCTTCCGAAGGCAACCATTATCTAAGTTGCATGGATGTTTTCTCTAAGTTCGCCACTCTTGAACAAATAAAAACAAAAGATTGGTTAGAATGTAAGAACGCTCTCATGCGTATCTTCAACCAATTAGGAAAGCCCATGTTGTTAAAAGCAGATAGAGATGGCGCATTCTCGAGCTTAGCTCTTAAACGATGGCTCGAGAGCGAAGAGATAGAATTACAACTCAATACCACGAAAACAGGTGTTGCAGATGTAGAAAGACTCCATAAAACCATCAACGAAAAAATTCGCATTATAAAAAACTCAGATGATAATGAAGCAAAGCTGAGTAAAATAGAAACTATCCTTTATATTTACAACCACAAAACAAAGCACGATACTACTGGACAAACCCCCGCCCACATCTTCCTTTACGCCGGACAACCAACACTAGACACCCAACTGAACAAAGAGAAAAGAATTAATGAAATAAATAAAGACAGAGTAGAATTTGAAATAGACACCAAATACAGGAAAGGACCACTTCAAAAGGGCAAATTAGAAAACCCTTTTAAAGTAACAAAAAACATAGAACAGGTAGATGAAGACCATTATAAAATAACCAATAGGAACAGAGAAACACACTATTACAAAACACAGTTCAAAAGAAAAAAGAAAATTAACCAAATTCCTATCCCACAGGCCCATGGATCATCTTAACTATCCTTTTGATTTGTATAAAACTGTGCCAGACTCAGCAAATACAAATCAGCAACATAGACACTAACCACGGATATCTCCTTTTCTCCAGTCAGCCCGTAAACATCCCCTCAGAATACGAACATCATTGTATTCGTATTAACCTTAGTAATATTGATAGCACCATAGATTATTTTAACGTAAAACTAACCAATTATACACATATTCCCCAAATCCAGTACTTACACAACAAAATGCTAAAGGAACTTAACGGAATAACTATACATAAAATAAACAGACAGAAAAGAGGGTTAATAAACGTTGTGGGGTCCGCTTTCAAATACCTATTTGGCACTTTAGATAATAACGACCAATTAAAAATTCAAACACAAATAGAATCTGTAGCAACAAGCTCGATCAATGTTCATGAAATGGACGATATAGTTCAACTCATCAACGACAACATGAATAAAATAAAAAATTTTGAAGACACACAGATCGTCAGAGAACAGTTGTTATACGAGTTGATACAGTTTACCGAGTACATAGAAGACATTGCTATGGGTATGCAACTTTCAAGATTAGGATTATTCAACCCAAAATTATTAAACTACGACAAATTAGAAAATATAGACAGTAGCAACATACTAATGACTAAAACATCAACCTGGATTAACACTAACGAAATCCTTATTATTTCACATATTCCCACTAAACAAAGAACCATCCACACCACTAACATAATACCATACCCGGATAATGATGGCTACCAGCTAGACCATTTAGAAAAAGACACATATTTTGAAGATCAAGGAAAAATTTACAACCAAGAGCAAAAAGAAATATATAATGATTGCATCAAAAAAATATTAACCCGAGACAATCCAATTTGTAATTTTGTACCTGTAACAGCAAGACAAATAATCAAATATGTAGAGCCAAATATTATCTTAACTTGGAATATAAGTAAAACTGATGTTGAACAAAATTGCAAAGAAATAAATACAAACTTAACTATCCAAGGCAATAAGATAATAACAATAAAACAATGTAAAATAAAGATAGAGAAAATAACACTAAGCGAAAATAATCTAAACCCCGAAATTAACTTAACACCATTGTATACACCTCTAGAAATAACAAAAATCAAGCCAATAGAACACAAAGATATTGAAAAGTTAATATCGAACAATAACTACATAGTTTACATAGTAGTAATAACTATAAGTATTGCAATTTGTATTGTTTGCATATACCTAAAAATTAAGATTAACTCAACCAACAAAATGCAGGATGTAACCCCAACTGCATTACCAAGACTATATCCAACAAGCTCAACAGAAGCATAAGCTTCCCTTTTAAGGGGAGGGAAGTAGCATATTATGACTAACATATTATGCTTACATATAAACCGCATATTCACTTACACATTTATACACAGACATTTTACGTAAGCCAAATAAACAATTCGTGCATGCTGAAATATGAAACGAGCGCATGACCACACAAACACATGAATACAAAGTAACACACATAACAATGTACGATCAGCCCTAAGTGCTGATCATAGCAGAATTCAACCAGACCTTAAGAATACAGAACACTCTGTACAGTTAGTCTTAAGCTGATATTTCAATAAAGCACATGTATCGCAATTCACTCTCGTGTCTTTAAAAATTTTGTTATATTCGGCGTTGACCTTAGGCTATTTTGCCCGGTCATTTATTCGACTCTACGTAAGTATATATAATTACTTTATTATTCAAAATATAAAATTACTTTATTATTTACATTAAAAATATATATTTGCGTTTTAAACTAAAAAATCAAATTTTATATTTCAATTTCAAATCTTAAAAAAACAAAAAAACAAAAAAAAAATTTCAATTTTAAATTTGAAAACATTTAAAAACAATAAATTAAAAATCCTCCATTGTATTACGTTATTTTCAAAAGGAGGGAGATGTAATATGCACATATGTCATACATATCGGGTGTACACTGTGATTACCACTTGTATCGAGTGTACACTGTGTTTGGAACTTATGTGACGGCAACACGTTGTGCAGCCACATACAAATCACATTAAACAATAACAAAGTCAAGTGAGCGCGTAACATGATCGGCCACTTGCGAATTCGGCTAAGTCAGCATATGCACGCTGACCGCCAGTGCCCTATGCATAAGTGCATAATACTCTCTCTCACTCTAAATACTTTATGTAAGACAAAGCATGCTTGTCCATTGTCACCTAAACATAAGTATATACATATAAGAAATATATAATGCAGCCGCGCCGCTGCCGGCTGAACCGGCAGTGCAGTGCGCGCTGAACTTATGTACTTAGGGTAAGAGAACATTTTACTTAAAATAAAAGAACATTATCGAAACTGAACTAAAACTGCACTGACGTGCATGAGTTTCTTTGGAACAATATACAACACAAGATAAATCAGAAGATTTATATATAATGCAAACGGCGTGTGGAATAATATACAACATAGGACTCAATTGATTTTAGTCGAATCTGACCATTTTAGACACGTACTGAACGACGAACTAGAACATATTAGACTTCTCATAGAGACATTGAGGGTTCACCATAGACAAGCGAGAAGCATTAACATCATAGGCAAATCATTAAAGGTGATAGCAGGAAACCCAGATTTTGATGACTGGGAACAGGTTAAGTTTAGACAAGATAGAAATAAATTCTAAATTCCAATTAAGAATAAATTGACTCTTCAATACTGCCAAAGCACTTTCACGGCCCAATCAAATTGAAACAGATGTTCCATATCAGGTAATGTTGGCAAAAAACAGGGCGGTTACTTCCGACCTACAGAGCCTAATTATGGCAGTTACTTTGGCTAAACTAAACTTAATTGCACCCACCATATTGAATGAGATAGATGTTAAACAAATTCTTGATGAGCAGCTCACAGACATTAGCTGGACGGACTTATTTAGGGTATCTAGCATAAAAATTTTTCAAGATAACGATAATTTACACTTTCTAACAAAATATCCCAAGCCCACTCTCATATGCAAAAAAATTAGCGTTTACGCAGTTCAGAAGAATAACAGGGTATTAGATTTCAAGGGTGATGATGTGGTTGCAGACTGCAGCAGGCAAATCATCGCTGTCGACACCTGTGGCGAAGCCGTGAGGACAACATTTTGCAGAAAACATCAGAAGACTACTTGCGCACAACAACTGGTTGCGGGTACCACTGCCCATTGCGTAGCCCAAACGAGTTTTCTCGCTCCACTAACCACCATAGGCGAAGGCCTGATCATTGTCAACGACGCTACTGTTGTTGTAGGCGGAAAATTCACCACGAATCAGACGGTTTCCGGAACTATCCTGATAACATTCAACGATGAGGTCTTCATCAACGGCACCCGGTATGTCAGCAGGCGCGGCGTACTCATGCAAAAACCAGCTGTCTCTGTTGTAGCAAGCGTTAACATCACTGAACTCAAGAGGGAACTGAGCCTCCCAATCCTTCATCAATTGGGAGTTACTAACCTCAGATACATCGGAGGGCTACAGAGAAAAGTCACTTCGAGGCCAATCCTTAGTGCTTTTGTCAGCCTTTCCTTGGTCATGATCGTGCTGACCTCATTTGCCATATGGCAGAAAAGTTTCAGACAGAGAAACCAGCGCAAGCAAGTCGCCTCCTTGCGAGAACAGCTTAGGCAAGTCGAGGACGTCTCGAACTTTAGCAAGGGAGGAGTTAACCCAAGTGCATTGACACCGGATAAGCTGGTGTCAGCATTGCAACATATTCTGACCAGCGGCAGCCACAAGCGACCAGAAGTTGCTGATGTAGCTGCTGACAGAGTTCCTGCCTTCACGACTGCTCAGCAGCAAACACTGGAGCCGACCAAGAAGTGCTGAGACAGCATTCCGCTGGAGCATGGGTTCTGGGTACTTAATAACATACCAGAGCTCTGTACAGTTAGTTAGAACCAACCCGCTCGAGAATATAATAAAAACTTATCGTGAACACAGATTTTTAAATTTATAGTGTAATATGCACATACGAGGTGTGTTCAAAAAGTAAGGTGACTTTTCAAATTTCGCGGGCAACATATTTTCGATTATCGATTTTTTTGTTTTGTTATATTGGTACACTCTTCCCTAACATCTGTACCAAGTTTCAATGGAACATCCTCTTTTGTTTGGTTGTGAGAGGCGTAAAGTTACAAGTTATTTTGCGAGCTCGGCGATTTTTTGCTATCGAAAAATATGGATCAAAGGATTTGCATCAAATTTTGTGTAAAAAATAAAATTAAGTGCTCTGAAACACTTGAAATGTTGACAGTGGCATACGGTGAAACTGTTCTGAGTAAAAAAAATGTGTACAAGTGGTACAAACTCTTCCAAGATGGCCGGGAAGATGCCAATGACCAGCCTCGCTCTGGACGCCCAAGCACGTCAACAACTGATGAAAACGTTCAAGCAGTGACGAAAATTGTTTTGGAAAATCGTCGAATCACTATCAGAGAAGTTGCTGAAGATGTCGGTATATCGCTTGGCTCGTGCCATGAAATTTTTTCAAACGTTTTGGGTATGAGTCGTGTGTCAGCGAAGTTTGTTCCGAAATTGCTGAATTTTGGCCAAAAGAACCGTCGCATGAGCATCGCTCAAGAGCTGTTGAATGACGTCAACGACGACCCAGATTTACTCAAAAGGGTCATAACTGGTGACGAATCATGGGTATATGGTTATGATATCGAAACCAAAGCCCAATCGTCCCAATGGAAGAGCCCAGGCGAGCCAAGACCGAAAAAAGACTGCATCGCTGCAAGAGCTCAAAGCTATACCGAAAAGTGCTTATGGGAAGTGCTTTGAGGATTGGAAAAACCGTTGGCATAAGTGTATTGTATCTGAGGGGGATTACTTTGAAGGGGACAACATAAATATTGATAAATAAATTAATAGTTTTTCTTGAAAATACAAAGTCACCTTACTTTTTGAACACACATATCGGGTGTACACTGTGATTACCACTTGTATCAAGTGTACACTGTGTTTGGCACTTATGTGGCGGCAACACGTTGTGCAGCCACATACAAATCATAATAAACAATAACAAACTCAAGTGAGCGCGTAACATGATCGGCCACTTGTGAATTCGGCTAAGTCAGCATATGCACGCTGACCGCCAGTGCCCTATGCATAAGTGCATAATACTCTCTCTCACCCTAAAGAATTTATGTAAGACAAAGCATGCTTGTCCATTGTCGCCTAAGCATAAGTATATACATATAAATAATATATAATGCAGCCGCGCCGCTGCCGACTGAACCGGCAGCGCAGTGCGCGCTGAACTTATGTACTTAGGGTAAGAGAGCATTTTACTTACAATTAAAAGAACATTGATAAAACTAAACTAAAACTGCACTGACGTGCATGAGTTTTTAATAACAAGTGAAATACACCAACTACAAGATACAACGATTGGATATCTGTGACCTGATATAACAATAGATGATTATGCTAGGAAAGTAAATATAGATTAGAGATAGCATATAAAAGAGCTAGAATTATGTTACAGAAAAATAAGAAAAATAATATAGAAATATATGATAAACAAGTGAAGAAAGCTACAGTCGAGTGCACTCGACAGTAAGATACCATTTACCTTTCGCTGTTAAAAAATAATTCTTAATATTATTTACTTCTATTCGGCGAATAGAAACGCATCGCATATTTTCGAAGACAAATAAACATGCATTGACGCTAATGGCACATGCCGACTGCACACTGACTACGCGACGACTGTGCGTGCGCAGTCGCACACTGACTACGCGACGACTGTGCGTGCGCAGTCGGCGTCGGCGTCGGGCCTCTACTGCTGTGAGCGAAACTTCTCGTGCCTATAACTTCTGTGTTTTTTTTCCGATCCAATTTAAATTTATAAGGTTGGTCAATATTATTATTATCTACAATAATACCTAAAAACAATTTCGGAGACAATTTTTTACTTTTCCTATAATTTGATTTACCGTTTTACAAAATCGATTTTTGGGGGCGGTAGGCGTGGCATCCAAAAGTTGAAATTCCGCATTCTCCGTAATGTTACCAGGCACCTTACTTTCAAATTTGGTGCTTCTAGCTTCTCTAGTGATCTTTTAAACTATAAAAATGTGTTTTCTGGAGGCGTGGCATCCAAAAGTCTAAAATCCAACTTCTGCAAAATCTTGCAAGACACCCTCCAACCAAATTCGGTGCGTTTATCTCTTTTCGTTATTGAATTATTTGCAAAACATCGAAAAACGATTTGCGGAGGCGGTGGGCGTGGCACATCAAGTTTGAAATAAACTTGATCTGCGTATTCTATACACGCTCACTCCCACCAAGTCTGGTGTTTCTAGCTCTTTTAATAGCTGAGATCTGTGCGTTCATACAGACGAACAGACAGACGGACATGACCAAATCGACTCGGCTATTGATGCTGATCAAGAATATATATACTTTGTATGGTCTGCCACGCTTCCTTCTGCCTGTTACATACATTTGCACAATGTTAATATACCATTTTTTACCCATTTTCAATGGGTAAATGGTATAAAAAGTAATAAACGTAAATGTAGCGGAAGGAGATAAAGTCCTACTTAAGAATGAAACATGACATAAGTAAGATCCAACGTATTTAGGACCCTATACAGTAGAAAAGTTAGAGGATAACAATATAATAATTAGGGAAAAAAAGTTCATAAGGATAGACTAAATCATTAAAAATTTGTAATGCAAAGAGAAAATAAAACTTTCCACAAGAATTTAATAATAACGGTCTGATCAGCCGATGAAAATAATAAATAAAATAACATATACAATTTTCAATCGCATATCTATTTATTTTTATAAAGAATAATCTATTAAAAAAAAAAAATATATAATAATAATAATATGAAAATAACTACATTAGATTACGTTAGTTTTCAAAAGGAGGGAGATCGAGAATGCACACATAGCGTATGCATACAGTGCTTCACAAACGTAAACACAAGAACCAAGCATGTTCCAATTGCGATGCAATATAATCGTACCAATATGCCTGGGAACAACATAACTGCAGCGTCGCCATGTTTCATGTAAGCGACGGCTGAAGTACGAGGTGTGTTCAAAAAGTAAGGTGACTTTGTATTTTCAAGAAAAACTATTAATTTATTTATCAATATTTATGTTGTCCCCTTCAAAGTAATCCCCCTCAGATACAATACACTTATGCCAACGGTTTTTCCAATCCTCAAAGCACTTCCCATAAGCACTTTTCGGTATAGCCTTGAGCTCTTGCAGCGATGCAGTCTTTATCTCTTCAATCGTTGCAAATCTTCGTCCTTTCATAGGTCTCTTCAGTTTTGGGAACAAGAAAAAGTCACATGGGGCCAAATGAACCTTTTGAGTAAATCTGGGTCGTCGTTGACGTCATTCAACAGCTCTTGAGCGATGCTCATGCGACGGTTCTTTTGGCCAAAATTCAGCAATTTCGGAACAAACTTCGCTGACACACGACTCATACCCAAAACGTTTGAAAAAATTTCATGGCACGAGCCAAGCGATATACCGACATCTTCAGCAACTTCTCTGATAGTGATTCGACGATTTTCCAAAACAATTTTCGTCACTGCTTGAACGTTTTCATCAGTTGTTGACGTGCTTGGGCGTCCAGAGCGAGGCTGGTCATTGGCATCTTCCCGGCCATCTTGGAAGAGTTTGTACCACTTGTACACATTTTTTTTACTCAGAACAGTTTCACCGTATGCCACTGTCAACATTTCAAGTGATTCAGAGCACTTAATTTTATTTTTTACACAAAATTTGATGCAAATCCTTTGATCCATATTTTTCGATAGGAAAAAATCGCCGAGCTCGCAAAATAACTTGTAACTTTACGCCTCTCACAACCAAACAAAAGAGGATGTTCCATTGAAACTTGGTACAGATGTTAGGGAAGAGTGTACCAATATAACAAAACAAAAAATTCGATAATCGAAAATATGTTGCCCGCGAAATTTGAAAAGTCACCTTACTTTTTGAACACACCTCGTATGTTAAATATTCTCTCTCGCGCTCACGCTGTCTCCAGCTTTGAGCATATACATATATAATTTATATAAGCGTATACATAAGAAAGCCGCTGCGCTGCCTGCGCAGCTACGTGACTTTAAGGTAAGACCAATATATGTTTAGCATCTAAGATTCATGCGAATAAAGAACATTGATCCAATCACTTGGGACTTAATACATCTCGCTCACGCTGTCAATCACTTGGGACATATAATACAGTACATATTTTTCTAAAAAAAAGTTCAAAGTTTAAAAAAAAAACCGCATGAATCAAGTTATAGACCCACTACATTTAAGTTCCAGTTAGTAACTAATTGGCCCCAACTACTGGTAATTTCTATTGCCCACGCGTTTGAAAACATCGCGTTTGCAAAATAAACTCTAAAGTCGCAGTCACGTCAACAGTATAGCGCAGCGAAAACTAAGTGAACACCTATACTTAAGACGCAGCCAAATACAATAAACTATGCAGTGAAACACTTTCACCAGAAAATCAAGTGAGGTGTTGAGTAGTGGTTCAACAATTGCATTTGCGGACCCTGCTCAACATAACAGCGGCAGTGTCACTGTATCATTGAACTCAAATTAGTTATACACCGGAGCCGCTGGAGCTTTTCGGTAAACGGTGTCTCACCAGACTAACGTGGAAGTTAGTTGGTTAATAATAATATTAAAAAAAGGAAACAGGATCCGTTTGAATTATGTACCAGGTCTATGCATAAGTTAACAAATAATAAATTATAAGAAATCCGATCTGGTCAATGACCACAAGAACCAAATAAAAATGCCAACAGCCGCATCAAAGTAAATAACGTCAACGCAGCACTTGCACATCCGCTGGAGTTACTAGGAAAAGAATCACGCTACCTGACTCCGCCGTTGCTGCAGCTTCGCCGACAGCTCTGCCGAGAAGTTTTAGCTAGCTCAGGGAGAATTGATTTAAGCTTTTCAGTTTCAAAATTACAGCAAAATAGTAAACAACACAAAAAAAATTAGTCGGATCTTCTTTATTAATAAAAGAAAATCTAACTGGTCATTTTTTTTACACGACAGAGCAAAACGGTTAATAAGTGTAAAGACAATCTCACGATTGCTGCGAAGAAACTCATCACTTAAACAGTGATTCGCGCGAAATAAATAAAAAAAAACTTTGCAAGTGTAGCTGCACGAAGTCAAAGCAAGTTCTGCACGATCCGTTCACAGAACACTTCACAACAGGGTATAGACCGCGGAACCTTAGTAGGACTACCAAAACGGAGAAATTCTGCACCATCGGTAAAGACTACGACGATAATATTCATATTACTGATGCTGCATTTGAGACCAGTAAATAGTTTTATGGAAATAACGAACTTCACTGACGCAGAGACAATAACCATTATTAAGGGTATTGGGAAATTGCAAATTTCTACAACTACAATAGTCCATGTAATAAACTTTAAGCAGATAGAAACCACCCTCAACAAATTATGCGATTATACCTAGAATGATCTAAAAACAAATACTTTATATAATACCTTGCACCATGAAATAGAACTTGCTCTTACCAATTTCAATGCGATAACCTCATCATTTGGTGGTAGAAAAACTAGATCCATAGATTTGATTGGACCGACCTGGAAATCTGTTGCCGGCACCCCCGATCATAATGATCTTGTCGCAATAGAAAATAATTTCGATAGCTTAATTTCAAACAGTGATCAGCAAATTATTATAAATAGGAAGTTTGAGCAGAGAATAAATAAACTTACTGAGGTGTCAATTAATTTGTCAAATGCTATCAGGAAAGATGGTTTTCTAAGCAACGAAATAACCATCAATTTTCAGAATCAGGTGAGATTGATAGAGAATGATAGAGATAAGAAGGGAGAAATTATTAATATTCGGTATGCAATACACTGAGCAAGAGTTAATATAATAAATTCAATACTCCTCAATGAATAATACTGTAATCCATATAAAAAACAACGAATATTTTAAATTTAAAAATAACTTTTATTTAATACCAAATTCTTGCAAATATTTTATGGATATTAAAATATGTAACAAAAATCAAATTGTTAATTTAACTACAACTAATTGTATTCCCAAATTAGCTAAGGGTATTAAGGCATACTGTAACTTCAGCAACGCGGAAAACACAAGAAATAGAAGACGTTGGCAATGGTATTATCATACTCAACGATTTTAACGGCAACATAACCTGGAACAATAACGAAACACATCTTAGAGGCACCTATCTAATCCACTTATCCAACGACACAATGCTAATCACAGAAAACAATACAGCAACATCGAAAGAACTATAACCAAGGTCGGAACTCCCATTATACAGATGACACCAATAGAGCAACAACGTGTCAAAATTTTGACTCTGAAGGCTTTGGAAGTATTACATATAGACAACATGGGACGAGTACGAAACCTCCTCAAGCAGACCAACCTTAACACAATCAGCTTGGTAACTCTTTTCCTATTGGTGACAGTCATCAGCGCTGGATTTTCCATCCTATGCAGAAGAAAGGAGGGTGTTACATTTCAAGTAAACGCTGTCCCACTTCAACACGAAATAGTTAAAAATGAAACTCCGATGGTTCACTCAGTGCGGAAACCCCTACCCCTAATAAAGTTCAATGATCTCCCATATTTCTGATGATTCGCTTGAGGACCAGCAAAAATCAAGACGGGAAAAGATAATAAATAATAAATTATAAGAAATCCGATCTGATCAATGACCATAAGAACCGCAACAAAGTAATAACGTCAACGCAGCACTTGCACATCCGCTGAAGTTACTATGAAAAGAATCACGCCACCGGACTCCGCCGCTGCTGCAGCTCCGCCGACAGCTCTGCCGAGAAGTCTTAGCTAGCTCAGGGTAGAATTAATTTATGCTTTTCAGTTTCAAAATTACCACAAAATAATAAATAACACAAAACAAATTAGTCGGATCTTCTTTGTTAATAAATGAAAATCTAACTCATATGAAACTGCGTTTTACTTCATTGTTAATTATCGGTAACAAAAGTGATCGATAAATTTTTGGTACTCATTTTTTTAGCATCTTTTGACATCTGGCAACAATGCTCAAACGCTATTTTCGAGTTTTCTTTCTACTAGCAATTTTTTTTCGAATATTGAAAATGTCAAGTTTCATACCCACAAACCACGATTCGCGGCCATCGTTGCTTTTCTGCTTTCTTTTAAAGAAAACTGCTGTGGAAGCCCAAAAAATGCTTGTGGAAGCTTACGGTGTGCATGCCCTAAGCATTAGAAGTTGCCAAGCCTGGTTTAAAAAATTCCGGAGCGGTGAACTTGGAGTTGAGAATGAAGAGTCTTCCACCAAAAAAGTTTCGGGACACTGAATTGCAGGAGTTGCTTGATCAGGACGATGGCCAAACCCAAGAACAACTAGCAGAATAATTGAATGTTGACCAGAGCACCGGAAGACGCCTCAATGCCATGGGAAAAATGTTAAAGGTTGGCAGATGGGTTCCGCATGAGCTCAATGAACGCCAACAAGAGAACAGAAAAAACACTCTCTTGGAACGGTACAAAAGGTAGTCGTTTTTGCATTGCATTGTCATTGGGGATGAAAAGTGGATCTATTTTCAAAAACCCAAATGAAAAAACCGGCCAAACCGTTTCGGCCGCGAAGCCGTGCTGTGCGTTTTCTGGGATCAGGCCGGAATCGTTTGGTATGAGCTCCTAAAACCGGGTGAAACCGTTGATGGCGAACGCTACCAACAACAATTGGAAGAATTGAAATAATCTCTGCTCCAAAAACGCCAAAAGGCAGCACAAAGCAATTCTTCTGGACCACAACGCGCCATCATACAGGGCAAGAGGCACCAAGGAATTGGTAGCCACGTTCGGCTGGGAGTCCTTACCTCATGCGGCTTATTCAACTGACTTGGCTCCATCAGATTACCATTTGTTCGCCAGTTTGAGACACGGATTAGCCAACCAGCGTTTCGATTCCCATGAAGACCTTAAGGATTGGCTAGAAGACTAGTTAAGGTCCAAGGAAAAGGAATTCTTCTGGCGAGGAATTCATAAATTATCCGAAAGATGGGCAAAATTTGTGGCTTCTGAAGACTTTGAAGATTGAAATTGTCACTATTTTTTTTAAATAAATCTCCAAAGTTGTAAAAAAAGTAGTTTCATATGCATACTTGTTAAGTGGAATCTTTTATCTAAACCTTTTTTAAATCTGCTAAGTGAATTAAAGAAGCCGAGAAGTTTTAGCTAGCTCAGGGAGAATTGATTTAAGCTTTTCAGTTTCAAAATTACAGCAAAATAGTAAACAACACAAAAAAAATTAGTCGGATCTTCTTTATTAATAAAAGAAAATCTAACTGGTCATTTTTTTTACACGACAGAGCAAAACGGTTAATAAGTGTAAAGACAATCTCACGATTGCTGCGAAGAAACTCATCACTTAAACAGTGATTCGCGCGAAATAAATAAAAAAAAACTTTGCAAGTGTAGCTGCACGAAGTCAAAGCAAGTTCTGCACGATCCGTTCACAGAACACTTCACAACAGGGTATAGACCGCGGAACCTTAGTAGGACTACCAAAACGGAGAAATTCTGCACCATCGGTAAAGACTACGACGATAATATTCATATTACTGATGCTGCATTTGAGACCAGTAAATAGTTTTATGGAAATAACGAACTTCACTGACGCAGAGACAATAACCATTATTAAGGCTATAGGGAAATTGCAAATTTCTACAACTACAATAGTACATGTAATAGACCTTAAGCAGATAGAAACCACCCTCAACAAATTACGCGATTATACCTAGAATGATCTAAAAACAAATACTTTATATAATACCTTGCACCATGAAATAGAACTTGCTCTTACCAATTTCAATGCGATAACCTCATCATTTGGTGGTAGAAAAACTAGATCCATAGATTTGATTGGACCGACCTGGAAATCTGTTGCCGGCACCCCCGATCATAATGATCTTGTCGCAATAGAAAATAATTTCGATAGCTTAATTTCAAACAGTGATCAGCAAATTATTATAAATAGGAAGTTTGAGCAGAGAATAAATAAACTTACTGAGGTGTCAATTAATTTGTCAAATGCTATCAGGAAAGATGGTTTTCTAAGCAACGAAATAACCATCAATTTTCAGAATCAGGTGAGATTGATAGAGAATGATAGAGATAAGAAGGGAGAAATTATTAATATTCGGTATGCAATACACTGAGCAAGAGTTAATATAATAAATTCAATACTCCTCAATGAATAATACTGTAATCCATATAAAAAACAACGAATATTTTAAATTTAAAAATAACTTTTATTTAATACCAAATTCTTGCAAACATTTTATGGATATTAAAATATGTAACAAAAATCAAATTGTTAATTTAACTACAACTAATTGTATTCCCAAATTAGCTAAGGGTATTAAGGCATACTGTAACTTCAGCAACGCGGAAAACACAAGAAATAGAAGACGTTGGCAATGGTATTATCATACTCAACGATTTTAACGGCAACATAACCTGGAACAATAACGAAACACATCTTAGAGGCACCTATCTAATCCACTTATCCAACGACACAATGCTAATCACAGAAAACAATACAGCAACATCGAAAGAACTATAACCAAGGTCGGAACTCCCATTATACAGATGACACCAATAGAGCAACAACGTGTCAAAATTTTGACTCTGAAGGCTTTAGAAGCATTACATATAGACAACATGGGACGAGTACGAAACCTCCTCAAGCAGACCAACCTTAACACAATCAGCTTGGTAACTCTTTTCCTATTGGTGACAGTCATCAGCGCTGGATTTTCCATCCTATGCAGAAGAAAGGAGGGTGTTACATTTCAAGTAAACGCTGTCCCACTTCAACACGAAATGTTAAAAATGAAACTCCGATGGTTTACTCAGTGGGGAAAGACCTTCCCCAAATAAAGTTCAATGATCTCCCATATTTCTGATGATTCGCTTGAGGACAAGCAAAAATCAAGACGGGAAAAGATAATAAATAATAAATTATAAGAAATCCGATCTGATCAATGACCATAAGAACCGCAACAAAGTAATAACGTCAACGCAGCACTTGCACATCCGCTGAAGTTACTATGAAAAGAATCACGCCACCGGACTCCGCCGCTGCTGCAGCTCCGCCGACAGCTCTGCCGAGAAGTCTTAGCTAGCTCAGGGTAGAATTAATTTATGCTTTTCAGTTTCAAAATTACCACAAAATAATAAATAACACAAAACAAATTAGTCGGATCTTCTTTGTTAATAAATGAAAATCTAACTCATATGAAACTGCGTTTTACTTCATTGTTAATTATCGGTAACAAAAGTGATCGATAAATTTTTGGTACTCATTTTTTTAGCATCTTTTGACATCTGGCAACAATGCTCAAACGCTATTTTCGAGTTTTCTTTCTACTAGCAATTTTTTTTCGAATATTGAAAATGTCAAGTTTCATACCCACAAACCACGATTCGCGGCCATCGTTGCTTTTCTGCTTTCTTTTAAAGAAAACTGCTGTGGAAGCCCAAAAAATGCTTGTGGAAGCTTACGGTGTGCATGCCCTAAGCATTAGAAGTTGCCAAGCCTGGTTTAAAAAATTCCGGAGCGGTGAACTTGGAGTTGAGAATGAAGAGTCTTCCACCAAAAAAGTTTCGGGACACTGAATTGCAGGAGTTGCTTGATCAGGACGATGGCCAAACCCAAGAACAACTAGCAGAATAATTGAATGTTGACCAGAGCACCGGAAGACGCCTCAATGCCATGGGAAAAATGTTAAAGGTTGGCAGATGGGTTCCGCATGAGCTCAATGAACGCCAACAAGAGAACAGAAAAAACACTCTCTTGGAACGGTACAAAAGGTAGTCGTTTTTGCATTGCATTGTCATTGGGGATGAAAAGTGGATCTATTTTCAAAAACCCAAATGAAAAAACCGGCCAAACCGTTTCGGCCGCGAAGCCGTGCTGTGCGTTTTCTGGGATCAGGCCGGAATCGTTTGGTATGAGCTCCTAAAACCGGGTGAAACCGTTGATGGCGAACGCTACCAACAACAATTGGAAGAATTGAAATAATCTCTGCTCCAAAAACGCCAAAAGGCAGCACAAAGCAATTCTTCTGGACCACAACGCGCCATCATACAGGGCAAGAGGCACCAAGGAATTGGTAGCCACGTTCGGCTGGGAGTCCTTACCTCATGCGGCTTATTCAACTGACTTGGCTCCATCAGATTACCATTTGTTCGCCAGTTTGAGACACGGATTAGCCAACCAGCGTTTCGATTCCCATGAAGACCTTAAGGATTGGCTAGAAGACTAGTTAAGGTCCAAGGAAAAGGAATTCTTCTGGCGAGGAATTCATAAATTATCCGAAAGATGGGCAAAATTTGTGGCTTCTGAAGACTTTGAAGATTGAAATTGTCACTATTTTTTTTAAATAAATCTCCAAAGTTGTAAAAAAAGTAGTTTCATATGCATACTTGTTAAGTGGAATCTTTTATCTAAACCTTTTTTAAATCTGCTAAGTGAATTAAAGCTGATAAAAGAATTGAACTACTTCATTAAATTTTGCAACAAAGAATCACAATATTAACGATATTTTAAACGAAACTGTGTTTATTTCTTTATGTCTCATTGGGTTTACAAAGTTCACTTTGTGAAGCACTCGTAATTCGACTAGCAGTTTTTATTTATTTTGTTGTCTTTGCGCTCAGACGCCAACACATGAATTTGTTTGTTTTCTTTTTCATTTACATTCAATGTTTGGGCCCATGAGCTCGCCGTTTTCCAATTATGGAAACCCCTTGGCAACATTCTAGATTCAGTGTTAGACTCAGATAACCATATTAGAATTCTTTGGAATAGAGTTTTAAAAAGCAAGCGTGCTCTTAAAGCTTCATCACCGAACATAGACCCATTTCAACTCAGATAAGTGGTTGAGGCAGCGATTTTCAATGCCGTGGCCGAACAAGCTGCGCGAGCGCGAGCAACAAGCAGTGATACAAGAAATTAATGATCTGTCCGATCAAGTAGCATCAGCTCACGTTAAACCTGTCCAATGCTTACCGTATTTTAATGGGATACATGTATGTATGCCGCATGGAGACAAGCAGCGGTTGCCGCTTATCACATTTTTAAACCATATAAGGCATAATGACTGCCTTTAGAAATAAAATAAGGGGAGCCGCTGATGCGGTTCTGTCGTCATTCGGCGCAGTTTTAAATTTCGTCGCAATTATTAGTCACCTTGATTTATTTCATAGAGCAGGAATTGAGCACTCTCAGACAGGGAGGGCAATCGCTTTTCCAATACTACGACGAAGTAGAAAAGAAGCTCGAACTGTTAACTAACAAGGTCAACATGTCACACGATTTAGTCTTAGCAAAAGGCCTATGCGAAAAACTTCGAGACGATGCGTTGCGAATGTTCAAATCGAGCCTCAAACATGGTCTTAACGTTCTCTTTGCGGCAAAACTGCAGAACTTGCCTTCGGCGTTGGCTCTGACCCAAAAGGTCGAGTCAAATCATGAAAGATCTGCATTCGCACCAAATTTCGGTAAAAGTGTATGGTAGAAGATAAAGGAAGCAAGTCAAACGCAAAGGCGTTTAGCTGACACCAAGAAAAACAGCCTCAACAAGCCGATATACAATCGCTCAATTGGTGGAAAGAACCCGCACTTTAGTAAACAGAACAAGCCACAGGGCCAGATTGATCAACGAAACAACAGGCAACCGAATAACAATGGCGCACCTTTGCCAATGAAATTTGATTGCAGCCCAGTTAAATCCCAGCTTATGTTAACAAAAAGTCGAGTATATCTGTTCGCTCCGGTGGCCAGCTAAAGCTGAAACACGTGACCATGACGAAGCTAATATAGGCTATGAGACTGATGTAGAGTTGGCAAAAAATAGATGTTTGCTTCTATGTTTTCATTCAAAAATCACATTTTATTGGTTTGTTTCTTTATCTTAATATTTAATTTTGTTTTAAATGTAAAAAATCAAATTTATTTGTATTGGCATTAGGAAAGTCAAAATAATAAAACTATCAAACGATTTTAACAAAAAAATTATATTTCTTCTTCGTCGGCATCGTTCGCCATGTGGTTTTCTGCAAGCAGTCCTACACATACATACACAAAAGTAAATTTCAAGTTCATAGGCAAAAGGAGTAAAATATGCTTACGCATTGCATTTCTTACAGCGTTTGCCATCTTTGTAATCGAGCATCAAAATTATTATTATTTTTCGCTTATTTTTGATCGATCTTACTTACATCAAACCAGCAACGCAGAATTTTCAGTAGAGTTGGAAAAATGTTTCAGAACATCGATAGTGAAATAAAAATCGATGTCTTGAAAAATGGTTTCACAATTGATAGTGCTCCGATGTTCTGCCAGCACTAGTCTGATGCCGTTGTCTAAAGCAGGGACGTCCCCTGTCCCTGCTACCCGTCATCAGACGAAGGATGGACATGAAGTTTCTTATAGACACAGGATCGTCTTAAAATTTAGTCCGACCGCATTATGGGTTTAGAGGCATTTGGTCATTAGAGTTCCCCTTTACAATCCATTCAATTTAAGGCACAACTAAGATTACACGAAAATATTTAGTTGCATTACTTAACATAAAGGCAACATTTTTCATTTCACCAAACCTATCAACATTCGATAGAATAATCGGCCATGACCTGCTAAAGCAGACAGGCGCTCCACTTCGGAAGAAGAACAAATTTCTTTCTAAACTTGCACGGATGCCATTACACATACCCAATGGGAGCAGCTGATTTCGTGAACAAAAAAATCTAAAGTATGCTGAGAAATGGCATAATACATAAGTCAATCTCCCCTTGTATTAACCCAATATGGGTAGTAGACAAGAAAGGCACTCACGAGGCACGTAATCGGTTGGTAATGTATTGGGAAATTTAGGTTAGTTCAACATTTTTTCGACCTCAAGCTGTTTATCACTAGATAGTACTCGCTGAACGCGACCGTGAGAAAACCGCTTTTGCATATTTCAGAGAACCATTGATGATATCTTGAGGGAGAAAATCGGTAAGTTCTGTTACGTTTATGTTGATAACGTGATCATCTCAGAGAGCGAAGAGGCCGAACATGAGGTCTTAGCAGAAAAGCCGTGTTTTTTAAGAAAAGCGTGAACTTCCTCGGGTTTGATGTAAATGGATCAGTCAGTAGGCATAAGTCTCGGAACATTCCGGTGCAGTTAACTCAAGCGCAACAACGAGCGTTTCAAAAGCTGCGCAACATTTTGGCATCTGAAGGTGTCATGCTTAGATATCCATATTCAAGAAGTCTTTTAATTTAACGACAGACGCTTCTGCCTATGGCATAGGTGTAATGCTCTGCCAAGACGGACGCTCAATTACAATGATTTCAATAACATTGAAGGACACAGAGGTCAATTATGCTTCTAACAAAAGAGAGCTTTTAGCCATCATTTGGGCATTAGTCAAACTTCAGCACTATTTTTACTGACCATCAGTCCCTAGCCTTTGCAGTATCGGAATCCAATCCTAATGCACAAGTCAAGAGGTGGAAAGTACGCATTGACGAGTCAAATGCGCGTATCTTCTACAAGCCCGGCAAGCGAAAACAAACGGCGACACACAGTCAATTTCATTTGTTAAATTTTGCTGCAAGGAGTTGGAAGGCATAATCACTCCCAAGGGTATTAACGCCATTTCCTTGTAGTATACACATATATAGAATAACTACTGTACTAAGAGTACTTAAAGTGAACACACTGTAACACTTTGTTGCAGTGTTTGCATAAACAAACTCCCGGTCATAAGCCTCACAGAAAGTGCTAGCGTCGGCATAATTGCATGAACGGACCGCATGTGCATAACTCCCCCTGCGCTCCTCACATAAGAGGGCATATGTTTATATACATAAGTACATAGCTAGCCGTCTCTCTGCCGCCGCCTGCGAGCAGCGCAGCAACGAGACTTAGCCTTAACTAGATTTAAAAGAATATTGTAAAATCAGAATCAACCCAAGCCTGGGAGCGGCACCACTGCTGCTCTCAATAAATAAAGAAAGAACTAAGACCCAAATATATTGAAGTGGCTTTTCTTCAACATTACATGGCGACCGTGACAGGACCCGATGTCACCGGACAATTGAATTGAAGAATACCCTGGAAAATTTTCATGTTGGCGTCTGAGGTTTACAAGATGGAGCTCAAATTCCTTGCAAATTTGCAATTATAACTTCACCAAACCGGGACTACACTGCCACGCGCTGAAACAGCAAAAAGAGAAGGGCTGGAGCAAAAATTTACAAAAAGGCTGAGTGAGTAGAGTGTAATGGGACGGGCTGGTATAAAAAATAAAATACAAAAAAGAATAGCGCACTTGAAGTGGCTATTGTATACAAATGTACCACCCCCCCCATGGGCCACAGCTGTAAAGCTGCAAAGTGAACTCGATTTCCTAAAATCAGAAATAAAAAAGCCCAAGATAACAATCACAACTCACTCAGTAGCAAAAGGTATAAAAACAACAAAGACTAAACCTCCATCGCCCAAAGAAATACCAAGAAGGAAGGACAGCTGCCCCGCCGACTGCCCAGGGCCGCTAAGCAGTGTGCATTGTAAGTATACATGCACAAGGAAAAACAACTAGTGTGAGAGGCAATCCGCCCCTTACACCTCCGTGGGAGAAGTTGCCTGTGCGAAGCCAGCACCGGCACCGCCTGAGCCCATAGGCCCAGGACAGCAGCAGCAGATACGGACTGGTGCACTAAACCAGCGCCTCAGACCGCTCGGGAGGCACGACCGCCACCTGCGCCTTCGAGGGAGCGTCAGCATAGCCAAGCCGGCGACGACCAGCTGACGCGGACTGAAGAGGACAAACGTCAAAAAAAAAAACACATGCACTGCGTTGCATAATTTTTTTGATTGCACTGCGATGCATATTTTTTTTTATATAATATAATATAATATTGTAAAATTGAGCGGAACCTCCTCTGCCCAATTAGTCGTGTAGCCCGTAAAGCTATGCAAAACACAATTGGCACACACTAGCGATAAACAAGATGAGGTAGTTCGAATGTTTCCAGGCACTAAGTTCGAGCATTGCAGGAATCGTGTAGTTGTCATATTCGGGATCGGGGAAAGAAGAGAAACCCTCACCATGGAACACAAAAGAGCCCACAGGTCGGCTCTGGAAAATATTAAACATAACTTTTAAAGTACTATTTCCCGAAAATGGTCAAGCTAGCGAATGAAATTGTGAAAACTGCAAAACATGCGCTAGGGCCAAATGAAATAGACACGCTAGAAACAAGAGCAGGTACAACAGTTACGTCACAGTAGTGGAGCTGCTGCACACAGACGTCTTCTCTACCGACAAGAAATTTTTTCTAAGTTGTATTGACAATTTTTAACTGTGGTACAACCCATCCCATCGTCAACCATTTACTTAAAGCCAACTTTGCTTCAGCTCATGAACTTCTTTCCAAAGGCAAAAACGATATACCATGACAATGAACCATCGTTGAATTCACATTCAATATCATCCATGCTAAGCATTAATTTTGGAGTAAGCATTTCAAACACATCTCCCCTACACAGTGTGTCTAATGGACAGGTAGAGCGTTTTCATAGTATAATGAAAGTCACTATAAGACACGCAAGTAGACAAGAATCCTGCGCAGGAGAAAAAGAAATTGAATTGCCCAGGCAATCTCTAGAAAAAGCTTCAAAGCCCAATGTATACCAAGTTATTAATAATGACGAGGTATGAAAGAATCCTGCGCAGGAGAAAAAGAAATAGAATTGCCTAGGCAATCTCTAGAACAAAGCTTCAAAGCCCAACGTACTATATCCCATGTTATTAATAATGACGAGGTACGAAAAGTAGTGAAGTAGTTATTTAAACATGGCAGAAAGATTACAGCAAGATATAATGTTTGCGATTTATATACTAATGAAACCATTGATTTTGATCAATTCTTTCAAAGGCTTGAAACGCAAGCCGGTATATATAAAATCAGCCAACTTAAAGTGGCACTGTAGGAAAATATCTTTGAATACGTTTCAATTGATATCGTCAAGAAAATGGGCAATAAAACATTAAAATCATTAAGAGTAGCGCTACTCCTCCTGGTGACCCAAATAAATTATGAAAAAGAAAAAGAAGCTATCTTGTCGAAAGTTCATGAAGACCCCATACAAGGAGGACATACAGGCATTTTAAAAACTTTGGCAAAAGTCAAAAGAAATTATTTCTGGAAGGGCATGTAAAAACAAATAAAATATTACATTAGAAAATGTACAAAATGCCAAAAAGCCAAAAATATGAAGAACACTCCTCTAACAATAACAGAGACACCGATTAGCTTTCCACAGAGTAATAGTTGACACTATAGGTCCATTACCTAGATCAGAGAATGGAAACGAGTATGTGACCTAACAAAATACCTCGTAGCCATTCCAATACCAAATAAAAGTGCAACCACTGTCGCTAAAGTTATATACGAGTCTTATATTCTGAAGTACGGTCCAATGAAGTTCATTACGGACATGGGAACATAATATAAGAATTCAATTATAAATGAGCAGTGCAAGTTTATGAAAATAAACAACATAACATCAATTGATTGGGACGTATGGATCCAATACTTCGTATACTGTTTCAACAATACCCCATGTATGGCACATAATTATTGTCCATATGAACTAATCTTCGGCAAAACACACAATTTATTAAAAGATTTTAATAGTATGAATAGAATAGAATAACTATATAATGTAGAAGATCATGCTTAGGAGATTAGAAACAGCATATTCAAAAAGTAAGTTTCCCTAGTCTGGAGTTTCTCTCAGACGCCACCTAGCGGACTCTAGCTGAACATAGTTTCAGTGTAGATTCTACCGATAAGAGCGGAATTGGTTTTGGTGGCCAAGAATACTTTTTTCAGCAGTACGAGCTCAATAATCATGGAGTTACCAGTGCAAAGCGTGTCCGATTGTGAATTACGTTCGGTTATTCGTTTTTTAACTGCAAAAGGGTTAAACGGTAATGAAATTCACAGTGAATTGGTGTCTATTTATGGTGAAGACTGTATGAGTGTGCAGAGGGTGCGAAGATGGCGCACAGATTTTCTCAACGGACGCGCAGAAGTGCACGATGAGCAGCGTGCCGAACGCCCAAAAAGCGCCATTATGAACGATGCGATTGCAGCGGTTGAAAACATTATTCAGGAGGACAGACGATGGACTATTGACCATATTTTGGAAATGATGCCTCCTAAATGTCAAATTCACCGAACTTCAGCCAGCACTTCGTTTCAAATGACGAAATCAAACAAGTCGTCAAATCGTGGATCATAAAACAGGGCACGGAATTTTTTAAGGAAGGTTTACTTAAGCTTTCACACAGATACCAAAAATGTATTGTAGTCCAAGGCGACTATGTAGAAAAATAGTTTAAGAGTCAAAGAATAAAATAAATTTATTTTTACTGCCTAAAACTTGTTTTTTATTTTTCCCCCAACACAGGGAAACTTACTTTTTGAATACCCCTCGTACAAGATGCAGAATAATAATAAAAGAACATAACGCAAAGAACAAGAAACTTTTTGACAAAAAGGTTATAGATTTTAAATTACAAATATGAGATAAGTTATTATTACGAAACGAAACTGGTCATAAATTGGATCCAGTAAATAAAGGTCCATAAACAACAGTTAACATAGAAGATAGGGATATTATTTTAACTAAAGATAACTAAAAATGTTTATCAGCTAAATCATAAAAATCTGTGATACAAAGAAAACTTAAAACTTTCAAAAAAGAATTTAATAACAACGGTCTGAACAGCCGACAAAAATAACAAATAAAATAACATATTTTTTTTGTAAACAATTTTTATTCTGGTATATATTTTTCTTGCGAAAACGAATAAAAAAATTAAAATAAGCAAAAAAAATTTGTTTTATTAAAATGACATTATATTACGTTATTTTTCAAAAGGAAGAGGAAGAGGAAGATGTAGCATGCGCACCAGAGAACGGCTTCAATCGATTGAAATAAATTCGTACGCGCTCAATCGCCGAATAATCACACTGTTCGAATCAGCCGATAAAACTTGCATGCGCACACATGTTCATTGTTGATTTTAAATCAACTCGGGTTCGATCGTTTTTTTGTTTCACTCCAACATGTTCGGCTCGTGTTCGGAATAATGATTTCGTGGGCTACGAATTTTGTTCAAAAATCATTTTTTTGAACAAGAAAAGCGCTCAACTCACAAAAATCAACTCGTATGATTTTATTCATGCGCGCAGCAAGCGGTACTTTTTCTGCACAGACGAAATGTGCGAAGAAGGTGAATGTAATACATTTTACAACAAAGCGTTTATTTTCATTTTTTAATTTTATTTTAAAACTAATTAGGAACATTCATTGTTTCGTCGCATTTTGATTTTAAATTTATATTAAACCTAATTATGTTTTTTATGTACAAGTTATAAGATAATACCCACAAGCAACGATATGTCCAGAATCTTATAAATAACCCTCGCAAACCATAATCCATAAGTTTAACAAACTCTCGCAATTGCTGAGCTGACCATAATCCAAAGTTTAACAAACTCTCGCAATTGCTGAGCTGAGCATTTTTAATCAGAATGCTATAGCTGCAATAGTCAGCGGCGGTAACCTGACACTTTTGTTATGTCGCAAGAGTTCTTAGTTATTGCCTACGATTATGCTGAGTCGGCTTGCCGACCATGTCACTGTGGCGTGATGCGAGTTTTGGTTTAGCTTAAGCAGAATATTTGTAATCAGTTTTGAATGCAGCGCTCCACCAATAAGTCGCTTAATAAATATCTCTACTCCGGCACTTGCCGTCAAATATCATATCCTATCATTATTGTCTGAGCCCGAGGCCAGCAATAGAAAGTAAAGTCACTTTCCACCGTAATCATCCTATTGACTGCAGCAGCGGAAATAAGGAGACTAATCATCCCTTTGGCTACAGCATCACATACGAGGAGACTACGCTGGACACATCACCGAAGAAGAAGAATAATTGGCGCCCAACGTATAATAAGAACTCACGCACACACTACTTGTAACATGTAAGTTCTACTAAACAACATCAAATCGTGCAAATTAATTAAAGTGTTTGATCTGGCTAACAGATAAACTGTGTTAACGTAATTCATGCATAACCGATTTAAAATAATCGGAAAACGAATAAGTGAGAAGTGTTTAAATAATTGATTGATGAGTTGGTCAAGGGTCTATAGAGAGGTTAAAACAGAATACGACAGTGAAGACAGCTGGAATTCTAATATTTCAGACCAAGAAAGTAATAGCCAACAGTGCCTAATAGAAACAGACATGGACGCACAACAAGTGCAAGCTTTAGTAACAGCTGCCGTTAACGCAGCGTTAGCACGTCAGGAAACAATTTTTCAAGCGCGCATTCAAGCGGTCGAGAATCAGATTAGCAATTTGCGTGTCGACGCCCCTCAGATCAACGTCTACGAAAGGATTTCTGTAAACCCAGAAATCAGGTGCGACATTCCTTTGGACATTATAAAATCAATACCAGATTTTAAGGGAACCCAAGATGAGTACGTGGCATGGCGACAGTCTGCCAATGACGCATATGAGCTTTTTAGGCCATATAATGGCAGCAGTTTGCATTATCAAGCTGTTACCATTATTAGAAACAAACTCAGAGGGCCCGCACGGGCATTGTTAGTCTCACACAACACTGTGCTAAATTTCGATGCAATTATAGCAAGACTAGATTGCACATACGCAGATCGCACATCATTGCGCACTCTGCGGCAAGCGCTTGAGACGAAGTCGAAAGGAAATTAACTCTAGTAACTAATAAAATCATTATGTCACACGACCAAGAAAGCGCTGACCTAATGAACAGAGAAGTCAGGGCAGATGCGCTACACGCGTTTATTTCAGGTCTAAAGAAATCATTGAAGGCCATTGTTTTTCCAGCTCAACCCAAAGACCTGCCGTCTGCGTTAGCATTAGCGAAGGAAGCAGAGTCTAGCATCGAAAGAAGCATGTTTTCGAGTTCATATGCCAAAGCTTTAGAAGAGAAATCCCATGCAATGGAGGCCATCAGGTCTCGCGGTCATTCCAAACAGGGAAAAAATAATAAAGATGAGCGCAGCCACGACAAAAACCCCCATTTTACCAAGCGGCAATATAATAACACTAATGTCGAACAGAAAAAAAGAGATCAGGACCAGGCTCCTGAACCGATGGAGATAGATTCGTCCTCTAAATTTAGGCAGCCCACTAATTTTGAGAAACAACAAACAAACAGTGGTCCACCAGCTAGGAAGCGGCAAAATTCGACTGATCGAGTAACAGGTCCGAGGCGTCAGCGAGTAAATAATGTAGTCCAGGATGCCCAGGCCGACTTAGATAAGGACTATAAGAAGGTAGCCGACAACGCAGTCGAGAACATAGACGATGACAGCGACTCAGTATATGGTAACGACTCATTAAATTTTTTAGTGGGAGGTCCCGGCTACCCGTCATCGAACGGCAGCTGGCTGGGAGAAAATTAAAGATCCTAATAGACACTGGGGCGGCGAAGAATTACGTAAAGCCCGTAAAGGAGCTAAAAAACGTAATTCCAGTCGACAAGCCTTTCACTGTGAGCTCAATACACGGCTCCAGTGAAATCAAAAACAAATGTTTAATGTCAATTTTTCATAGAATTTCCCCATTTTTTTTACTAGACACGCTTAGTACGTTTGATGCCATCATAGGCTTCGACCTCTTAACAGAGGCAGGAGTGACATTAAACTTAAACAGTAGCACTCTAGAATACAATAATACATCGGAAAAGCTTCAGTACTACAACTGTGACAGCGTGAACTTCACAGATGTAAACGACATAGTGGTGCCAAATTCCATCAAAAAGGAGTTTAAAAAGATGATATTAGGAAAATTAAAGGTATTTTCGACCTCTAACGAGGCACTTCCCTTTAACACTTCTGTCGTCGCCACCATTCGTACGGAAGATGACGAACCGGTGCATTCAAGATTGTACCCACATCCTATGGGTGTGGCAGACTTTGTAAACAACGAAATAAAACAGTTGCTAAAAGATGGCATAATTAGACCATCAAGGTCTCCATACAACAGTCCGACTTGGGTAGTGGACAAAAAGGGAACTGACGCCAACGGTAACAAGAATAAACGTTTGGTGATCGACTTTAGGAAATTGAATGAAAAAACTATTCCAGATCGCTACCCAATGCCTTGTATCCCCATGATTCTAGCAAATCTAGGGAAGGGAAAATTTTTCACTACTCTTGATTTAAAATCAGGGTACCACCAGATTTTCTTAGCGGAACAAGACCGAGAGAAGACCTCATTTTCAGTAAACGGCGGGAAATATGAGTTCTGTCGTCTACCCTTTGGTCTTAAAAATGCCGGGAGCATTTTTCAGAGAACCATAGATGACGTTCTTAGAGAACAAATTGGGAAAATTTGTTACGTCTATGTAGATGACGTAATAATTTTCTCTGAAAACGAAGCTGATCATGTTCAGCACATCGACACAGTACTAAAGTGCTTAAGCGATGCGAACATGAGGGTTTCTCAGGAGAAAACCAAATTCTTTAGGGAAAGCGTCGAATACCTAGGTTTTATAGTTACCAAAGGTGGAGCAAAAACTGACCCCGAGAAGGTCAGAACCATTCAGGAATACCCCGAACCAAAAAATTTGTACAGTCTCAGATCATTTCTAGGGCTAGCAAGCTATTACAGAAGATTCGTAAAAGATTTTGCCGCAATCGCTAGGCCTTTGACAGACATCTTGAAAGGGGAAAACGGAACGGTTAGTAAACACAGGTCCCGTAAGGTATCAGTCGAGTTTAACGAATCGCAACGCGATGCATTTGAACGATTAAGGAATATATTAGCATCGGAAGATGTTATCCTCATGTATCCCGATTTTAAACAGCCGTTCGACCTTACTACCGATGCCTCCGCAAATGGCATAGGAGCTGTTTTGTCCCAAGGGGGCCGACCCATTACAATGATCTCGCGAACTTTAAAACAGTGCGAGTTGAATTACGCCACAAACGAACGTGAGCTACTGGCAATTGTGTGGGCACTTGGCAAGCTACAGAACTTCTTGTACGGCACCAAAGATATAAAAATATTTACCGACCACCAGCCTTTAACCTTTGCGGTATCCGAAAAAAATACAAACGCAAAGATTAAAAGGTGGAAGGCTTACATAGACGAACATGATGCAAAAATGTTCTATAAGCCAGGTAAAGAAAATTTCGTGGCTGATGCCTTATCACGACAAAATGTGAACGCATTGCAAGATGAGCCTCACTCCGATGCTGCTACTATTCACAGCGAAATCTCCCTGACCTACACTATTGAAACAACGGACAAACCTTTAAATTGTTTTAGGAATCAAATAGTCCTAGAAGAAGCACGCTTTCCATTAAAACGCAATTTTATACTTTTCGGCAGTAAAACTCGCCACTTAATAAATTTCACTGATAAAAGTAACCTCTTCGAGAAGCTTAAGGAGGTAATTAACCCAAATGTCGTAAATGCGGTTCACTGCGACTTACCGACACTGGCCAGTTTTCAACACAAAGTCGTGTTAAATTTCCCCACAACAAAATTTTGGCATTGTAAGAATTTAATAGCCGACATCTCTGACAAAAACGAACAAAGAGAGATTGTCACAGCTGAACACAATCGTGCTCACAGAGCTGCTCAAGAAAATACTAAGCAAGTCCTTCGCGATTATTATTTTCCCAAAATGAACAAGCTAGCCAATGAAATCGTCGCTAATTGCAAGGTATGCATCAAAGCAAAGTACGATAGGCACCCCAAGAAGCAAGAGCTCGGAATAACACCAATTCCTTCCCACTCCGGGGAAATGCTTCACATTGACGTTTTTAACACAGATAAGAAACAGTTTCTAACTTGCATCGACAAGTTTTCAAAATTTGCCGTAGTCCAGCCAATAATGTCCCGCACAATAGTCGACGTAAAAGCCCCCATATTTCAGTTGATAAACTTATTCCCTAACATTAAAACCATTTTTTGCGACAATGAGCCAGCTTTCAAGTCAGAAACGATAACATCGCTTCTCAAAAACAACTACAATATAGATGTCGTAAATGCACCACCACTCCACAGCAGTTCAAATGGTCAAGTGGAACGTTTCCACAGCACCTTAACCGAAATCGCAAGGTGTCTAAAATTAGACAAAAAAGCTGACGACACGACTGAACTGATAATGAGGGCAACTGTGGAATATAATAGAACACTCCACTCAATCACTGGTAGAAAACCTATAGAGGTCATACATTCGGAATCTGACGATATCAGGCGAATCGTTAAAGAGAAAATAACGAAAGCCCAGGAAAATAATATCGAAAGATGTAATCCTAGTAGACAGAATAGGGTATTCGAGGTAGGTGAGAAAATATACCTAAAAAACAACAAAAGGCTTGGAAACAAGTTGTCCCCTTTATGCTCAGAAGGAAAGATACAAGCAGACCTGGGAACGTCTGTTCTTGTAAAGGGGAGGGTGGTCCATAAGGACAATATTGTATAGCTTCAGGCACAAAGATTTTATTAGTAATAGAGTAAGTTGCACAATACCTTTTTTCTTATTATGTTTTCCTTGTCTTACAGGATGATTAGCACAATCCTACTTATGATAATATCGGTGAATGCTCGGATTATCGACTACTCGCATTCTAAATATATTCCCATAATAGATGGGGACGCGTTAGTATGGGAGCAGAGGGATTATTTAAAGCACACAAGTAACTTGTCCGATTTTTTAGCAATTACAGAGAGCACCGAAAAATTGTCCGAACATTTCCCGCAATCGCATATGCGAAAGCTGCTAGAGGTCGATACAGACCACATTAAGAGTCTTTTGTCCATTCTGAAAATACACCATAGGATAGCTAGAAGCTTAGATTTTCTTGGGACAGCACTCAAAGTGGTCGCAGGCACCCCCGATGCCTCAGATCTAGAAAGAATCAAAATAACAGAATCTCAACTGATTGACTCAAATAACAGACAAATTTTAATAAACTCAGAAACACAGAAACAAATTAATAAACTAACCGATACCATCAATCAAATTATTAAAAGTAAACAGCAGAATTTTGTTGACACTCCTCACCTATACGAGGCCCTTCTGGCCAGAAACAGAATGCTAATAACAGAAATTCAAAATTTAATGTTAACAGTTACTTTGGCCAAATCAAACATAGTGAACCCAACTATTTTCGACAACAATGATTTGAGGTTTTTGGTAGAACATACAATAGACACACCAATAGTTAGTCTGATGGAAGCATCGACTATTAAGGTCCTCCAGTCCGAAAACATCATTCATATCCTAATTGCATACCCTAGAGTTAAGTCCATTTGTAAAAAAATCACCGTTTTCCCCGTGTCACATCATCACACGATATTAAAGCTTCAAGATGACATAGTAGCCGAATGCGATGGAAATATCCTAGCAGTAACCGAGTGCACTGCAACGACGTACTCCACCTTTTGCAAAGCAGCGACACACGACACCTGCGCGCGGGCACTTCACGCTGGAGACACAGCTATGTGCCATACGCAGCCCAGCCATTTAGAACCTATCACTCAGGTAGACGATGGCGTAATAATTATCAACGAGAGTGCAGCAAAGGTCAGCACAGATGGCGGACCAGAGATTTCAACAAGCGGCACGCATCTTATCACGTTTGAGCATCAGGCAACCGTCAACGGGACTAAATATTTTAACATACGTGAGGTCCTAGACAAAGCGCCAGGCATCGCAGGGTCTCCACTATTGAACATTGTAGGCCACGACCCGGTTTTGAGCATGCCACTCCTTCATAGGTTGAACACTCAGAACCTAATGACCATACAAGGATTCAAAGATGAGATGACTTCGTCATGGCCGCCCAAGTATTGGTTCGGAGCTGGGATAGGATTCAGCGTTATTCTCACTGGCTCACTTTTCCTTTTCCAAATGTTAAGGAGAAGGCGAGACTCCCAAGAAATACAAGAAGCCATCAGCAAGTTTACCGTGACAGAGGACGGCAACGGACTTGAGGGGGGAGTAGTTATAAGATAATACCCACAAGCAACGATATGTCCAGAATCTTATAAATAACCCTCGCAAACCATAATCCATAAGTTTAACAAACTCTCGCAATTGCTGAGCTGACCATAATCCAAAGTTTAACAAACTCTCGCAATTGCTGAGCTGAGCATTTTTAATCAGAATGCTATAGCTGCAATAGTCAGCGGCGGTAACCTGACACTTTTGTTATGTCGCAAGAGTTCTTAGTTATTGCCTACGATTATGCTGAGTCGGCTTGCCGACCATGTCACTGTGGCGTGATGCGAGTTTTGGTTTAGCTTAAGCAGAATATTTGTAATCAGTTTTGAATGCAGCGCTCCACCAATAAGTCGCTTAATAAATATCTCTACTCCGGCACTTGCCGTCAAATATCATATCCTATCATTATTGTCTGAGCCCGAGGCCAGCAATAGAAAGTAAAGTCACTTTCCACCGTAATCATCCTATTGACTGCAGCAGCGGAAATAAGGAGACTAATCATCCCTTTGGCTACAGCATCACATACGAGGAGACTACGCTGGACACATCACCGAAGAAGAAGAATAATTTACATACATATGTACTATAAACGTAAATTAAGAAATTATATTATACGAAAATAAAAAAATTATATGAAAATTTGACAAAAAGAACGAAAACAAAAACAAGCAACAACAACAAGCTTCAAGAAGCATAGAAGCATAGAAATTGTTATTGTACATGCAGTTGCAACGCTCACATCGTGTCGATACACGATCAACTGCAATTGATACGAACGATGCTTTCGTCAACACACGCTCATTTTATTCAATGCTGAAGAACTCAAGACGATCGGAATGATGTGTATGGCAAACTAAGTTGAGTTTATTCATCCCTGTATTTTGTTCAGTGAGTTGAATTGAGTGAGAAATTTTATTCTGAAGACTCAAGGCGATCGGAATGATGTGTATGGCAGACGGAGTTGATTTTTAATCATCACTGTGTTTTGTTCAGTGAGTTGAGTTGAATGAAAAAGTTTGCGTATGATTAAATCAAGAAAATAGTGATTTTTGCAGTTCTCTGATGCGCACATATCGTATGCATACTATACTTCAAAAACACATTGTAACACTTTGTTGCAATATTTATGTAAACACAATAACCAAGCATATTTCAAGTGCGATGCAATATGATCGTACCAATATGCTTGGGAACAACAGCGCTGTCACCAGCGCCGAGCATATACATATATTATATATACATAAGCTTTTACATAGGAAAGCCGCTGCGCTGCTTGCGCAGCTACGTGACTTTTAGCTAAGACAAATATATGTTTCGCATTTAAGAATGAGACAAATAAAAAACATTGACCAGAACACTTCCCATGTTACGTTATTTAATAATGACACTCTAGGAGATGGTTATAATTGTACTACAATATACCAACGAATCTTCATTGGCATAAACAAAATAAGTAATTGACTATCGTGAAATTAATAAAAAATTATTAGCCGATAAATTTCCACTTCCAAGGATCGACGATATCTTAGATTAACTAGGTAGATAAAAATATTTCTCTTGTCTTGACTTAATGTCAGGATTCCATCTGATTGAGGTAGACAAATACTCTAGGGATATAACATCTTTTTCAACAACCAATAGATTGATAATTTCTTTCCAGAGAATGATGTCCATTGCATTCTCTAGACTGGAGCCCTCACAAGCATTCTTTATATAGATGATTTGATAGAAATCTGTTGTTCCAAAAAACATATGCTTGAAAAATTAATTAGCATGTGGACATGTGGAAATACAACTTGAAGGTACATCCTGGAAAATGTTAATTTTTTATACATAAAGTCAGATTTTGACTTGGAAGACGCATAACGTTCTCGGCAGCCAAAAAAAGTTTGAAAGTGACGAACTGGAAGCTCATCGTAACTCGATGTTTCCGAAAACAAGAAGAGCTCGCAGAATTTTTGGGAGTCAAAAAATTGGGTTAAATAACAACAAAACACAAAAGAGTCTTTTCTGCATCGGATTGTTATTGGTGATGAAAAATGGATCCATTATGACAGCTCCAATCGCAGAAAGTCATATTTGAAACCCGGCTAGTTCGACCGCAAGTCCCTAATATCCATGGCGCAAAGGTGTATTCGGTGGGATCAGAAGGGTGTGCTGTATTATGAGCTGTTTAAATCGAGTGAAACTATAAATGGAGAACGCTACCGACCACAGCTAGTCCGTTTGAAAAGAGCAATAGCCGAAAAACGCCGTGATTGTATTTTTGCTCGGCCCCATGTTGCTATTCCGGTTAAATACTATTTGGAAAACAATTGATGGGAAGTGTTACCCTACCCGCTTTATAGCCCAGACCTTGCCCCTTCTGACTAACATTTGTTTTGGTCGATGCAGAACGCCCTCACTGGAATACGGTTCACATCAGAACAGGATATCAGAAATTGGTTTGATTCGTTCTTGGCAGTCACGCCGGCGCAGTTCTTTTGGGATGGAATCCAAAAATTGCCAGAAAGATGGGAAAAGTAATAGCTTGAGATGTGAAATACTTTGAATAATACTATTGTACATGTTTTTCTAAAAAAACGTTCAAAGTTTGAAAAAAAAACGCACGAATTAAGTTATAGACTCAGAGGAACTAGAACACGTGTCCCAACCCTAATGCGTAAGTATTTTCCAATTTGATTTGTATACGTTTGGAATGTTACGAGCTGTCACATTGCAAATTGCTCAGACTGTGTAAGTAGGTCGCTTAAACAACGGTCTACTGGAACTATCCAGACGCCTAAAGATTGATAAAGGCAGAAGTGAGACATCTAAATCTCGTACTTAATGTAATAAGTCCAACCAGACGAGCCGTAAGACAATATACAAAAAAGGATCAGAGATGCTCGAACAGCGTTCAGAGCCAGGGAGAATGCTACGCTTCAGCAAAGAGTCTTCAAATCTAACAGTTGGCACGAGAAGCTGACTTTGGCAGACCGTAGACCTGGCAGACCTCAGAAGCCGTGACAGCACAACTGGAGGCTGAGATCCATATAAAGTGGAGAATGGTCTACAATGACAATTTGAAAATAAAGTTGCTGAAATGTTTGTGGCATTCAAAAGTTTAAATTCCGCATTCTATGTAATATTACCAGGGATCTTACTACCAAATTTGGTATTTCTTGTTTTTCTAGTGTACTTATAATTCAAAAAATTTATTTTATAGGGGCGTTGGGCATAGCATCCAAGTCTAAAATGCTGCATAACGTTGCAAAGAGCCCTCCTTATTGAGGTTTTTGCAATAAACAGAAAAGCATCTCTTTCGATTTGCGGAGGCGGTGGGTGTGGCACATTAAGTTTGAAATAAACTTCTTATGTGTATTGAATACACGTACACTCCCACCAAGTCTGGCTCTAGCTCTTTTAATAGCAGAGATCTGTGTGTTCATGCAGACGGACAGGCGGACAGACAGACGGACATGAACAAATCGACTCGGCTATTATTGCCGATCTAGAATATATAATATATACTTTGTATGGTCTGCCACTCCTCCTTCTGCCTGTTACATACATTTTTACAAAGTTAATATAGCATTCTATACCCATTTTCAATGGGTACATGGTATAAAAACACCAAGAGTAGCTAAAAATTTCATTCGATGGGTTTCACCTAATATCGCCTGTGCCTGTCATAGGTTTCGACTCGCATCAATGACTACTCAAACTTCAAATACATTCCCGTAATTGACGGAAGAATCCTGAAAAAGTCGCCCATGTGAAACAGTTATGAAAGGTTAGGACTAATTTTGTTAAGCCGGTTGACTGCTGTATACTTTTTTAACAATTAAGATTGAAATTTTAAAATATTATTTTGGAATAAGTAAACTATATAATCTACGATTTAGATTTTAGATTTTGTAGTTGTTAAAAAATACCCGTCCATACAAAGACGCGGACACTGCAAACTCCACTCTGTTATAAATATTTTTTATTCCTCGCAATCCATTAAAAAATAATAGTTATAAATGTAGACGCACCTCACGTTGCAGTTTACGCCGTTCTACTTTAAGTTCTGCTTCAGCTTTTTCTGCTGCTTCTGCCGTACTTTTGTAACGTATAACCTGTGTCTCTGAACGTGCTAAGCTAGCTTGAAGACTGGCGATTTCCTGTTCCGATTTTTGTAATTTATATTTATAATCTGATATTGTTTTATTTGCTTCTCCTGAAAATTTATAGAATCAGATAGTCCATATTTTAAGTATAATTTATTTACCTACTTTGTATTTCATAATCATCATCAGATAGCCAGGACCCATTTAACGAATTACCGCGTCCAGGCCTACCATCATTTTTATATGATTTTAACTCTTCGTGCAGTTTTTGCACTTCCATTAAAAGACATTGTTTTTCCTCCGTGAATTTCTTGAGTCTTACATCTAAAAAATAAATATTTTTATTTTTTTTTTATAAACATTATATTTTAAAATGAATTATTTACCAAGAGAGCCTTGTACGGTCGCTAAAACATTTGAGTTTTCAATACTGACTAAAGCTCGTTTGGCATCACTGCCATCATTATTTTCAATGGCTACTACAACTAGACCTTGCTCAGCTATTAACGCATCTCGCTCATTTAGCTGACCTTGAACCAAATTTAATTCGAGTGTTGTGCGGTCTAAGGTTCGCTTGAGGGCGTTACAATCACGAAGCTTATTTTTAAATTCACGTTGAAGTTGGGCAAAAGACTCTTGCATTGTTTCACTTTTATCTTTAAGTAGTTTAACTTCGTACGTTTGTGATGATCGGTCATTATCGAGTTGTGCATTTGTTATCATGGCCTTTCGAAAGCGCTCTTCAACTTCCTGAAAAGAATATATTTTTAAAAAGCTATGAAATGAATAAAAGCTTCCATTTACAATATCAAATTTATATACCGGGTGCGCTATCTCGAGCTTCGATATAGCAACACTGAATAGCGTTGACGAGATGCGTGTGAAGCGATTTGTTTGTGTAGGTAAGTTTTGGAAACGTCAATTCAGTACAATTTGAGCCATGAATAAGTTAACACCAAAAGAACATGTCGTTTAGACGATTGAACGCCCATTTTCGATAAACAAAGACACCACTTTTTATCGAAAATGGGCGTTCAATCGTCTAAACGCAGCGTGAGTATCGATGAAAGTACAGAGGAAAGCGACGAACACCCCTTTCGACAATTCGTGAGCTGCCTTTTATATTTCTAACTTAGTACTTTTCTAGTATTGCCAGGCGCAATCTTGTTTTCATTGGAAAGTTTGGTATTTTGAACATAAATTAACTCAGTACAGTTTAAAGTACCTGTAATATTTTTGTTGCCCACAGTGACTCTTAAAATTCATTTACGCAAAATCCTGGAGTTAAGCCGATTAATGACGACCAAGCACCGTCCTTAAATACTGCAAAAGCTGGTACAATGAATTTTCATGTGGTCGCAATTCGTTAACGGACGCATGTCGCGAAGGACATCCAAAAACCGCTGTTGTGTCACCAAATGTCGATGCAGTGCGCCTAATGATTAAAAACGATCGACATGTTACACACCGTGAGTTTCAGGCATCCTTGGGCATAAGTTCCACCAGTGTACATTCCATATTACATTAATGCTTAATCGTAAAAAGCTTTGTTCGCGTTGGATACCGCAAATTCTGACAAGTGATCAAAAAGAAGCACGATTGGTACAAAAAAATGATCAACAAAATGTCTACAAAATCTTTACAGGTGACGAATCATGGATTTATGTATATGGGTCTTTCAAAATGAGAAAAAATCCACAAAAGTTGTTCGAGCAAGGAGCAATTCGAAACAGATGGTGGTCTATTTCTTCGGAATAACTGGGTATGTCGCCACCATTCCATTTCAAAAACGTAGAACGGTAAACAGTCGTTTGTTTGCCAGAAGTGTTTGGAGAAATAAGGAAAACAAACAGCTAAAGACGAATCATTCTCCACCACAAAAACGCAAGTTGTCACAAGTCCAAGTAAACAAATGACTTTTTGGATTGATGGGTCATCCGCCTTACAATTCTAACTATACCTAATGAATTCTTTCTGCTTCCTCATACACGAAAAAATGTGTTCAACGATTATCATCACCAGAAGAAGCAGTTGAAGCGTTTAAAAACCATGTTTTAGTGGTGCTTAGGAGGAATGGAAAAAATGATTAGAAAATTGGTTCATTCAAATTCAAAAGTGTATTAATCATCTAGGATATTTTGAAAAACTATTAAACCGTTTTCAACCACCAGTTTTAATTTATATAAGTAAGTTAAAAATAAGCCCATTCGTCATTTGGCTGAGAGATTTTTTAACACGGTTCAGTGGCGAACCGTGGGCTACACAACCGACCACGCCCGAGGCGTGTCAGTGCTATCATAGCAGCTGTACGCGATAGTGTTGAGGGGGACAGCACCGTATCGTACCGGCAGCGTTTACAATATTTAAACGTTAATGGCACCACGATTATTACCCGAAGGCAAACCTACGCCCAAAAAGTATCCGAGATTCCCGAATTTTTGTCATGCAATTTTGTTGACCGACGAAGCGCAATTAACTCCGTCAGGTGGAGTCAATAAACAGAATTACCGCATCTAGGGCACTGAGAATCCTCAGGTTATTCATGAGTAACTATTACACGACAGAAGAGTAACAGTTTGGGCGAGTATTTGCGCCTCAATCAAACAGTCGACGGCAAGCGATATCGGTGGATGCTGGCGCACCTTGTGTGCCCGGAGATGCGTCGAAAGAGTAAAGAAAACTTCTAGATTCAACAGGACGGGGCCCCCACGTCCTTCAGCAAAGTTTTTGGAGCGAAAGTTCCCTGGACGTGTTGTATCAAAATGAGGCGATATCGACTGGCCGCCGCGTTGGCCGTATTTGCCCCCGCCGGATTTCTTTTAAATGATTATACTGAAGCAAAGTGTACATGAGCAAGCCCAATACCACCACAGAGAGAGTATTCGCACCGAAATAGCCAATAGATCGGGCGATATGCTCGAGAAAGCCATGGAAAATGCTCAAAAAGGGACACTTTTTGCCATCAAGAACAAAGTTGGCCATTTGTATTCAAAAACTAACATACTACTGTGAGCGAAAAGTAAGGTACATTTTCAATTTAAAATTCGCGGGCTTAAGATGGCGGACAAGTGTTTTTTCTTGAGTTGGCAGGACTGTCGACATCTGGCGGTAATTTCATGTTGTGTTTACCAAAGATCAGGAGTGTAGACTTTCGATTTTTACTAAGTCTGATGGTTTTGCACTCGTTTTTCGTGATCATTTGCCAAAAACTTGACGTATATCGTTCCGCAACCACCGTATTCTCCTGATTTGGCTCCGAGTGACTTCTGGCTATTCACAAAACTCAAGAGACCACTCCGGGGAACTCGTTTCGAGTCGATTGAAGAGATAAAAAAAATCGACGAGGGCGCTCATGGTTATACCGGAAAGGGACTATTTGGCCTGTTTCGAGGATTTGAAAAAACGATGGCATAAATGTATTTTATCGGGAGGGGATTACTTTGAAGAGGATGAAATTGATTTAGGAGAATAAAGAACTTTGACTTTACAAAAATATTCACCTTACTTTTTGCCCACAGTAGTATAACATTTTCAATGAATTTTTGTTTTTTTCCAAAGTTATTTAATATTTTCATACCGAAGCTCGAGATGACGATCCTGCAGAATAAATATTCTTCAAGTATTATATTTGGTTGGCAAATAACTCCCTTCCGCTTTTTGTTCTTTATTCAATGGTTTATAAAAAATGATACAGTGAACAGATTTAGCTCAAATATGAGCCGTTTTATTCGATAAGACGACTACTTCATAATACCCCTCTCGTAGAAACTTCCCTCTTTATTTGCGAAAAGCTCGAACAGTCACTTTTCACAATAATGCATGTGAGCGCTTCTTGAAATCAACAAAATACTTACTTTTAGCTCATGCTTGATGTCCCGCAGACTACGCCCTTCTTCTTCCAATGAATCTTCACTACTGCGGCGCGAAGCTACTGAACGTGTCAAGCCTAAATTTCCTCCGTGAACTAAACGAGTTGAGTGGGATGGAAGCGTATCTGTTGTGACTCCGCCAGTGGTGTTTTGCATATCAAAGGCACGGTCAGCATTTTGTTCCTGTTCCTTTTGCTGTCTGTCCAGTTCTCGCATACGTATTTCACGGGCTTCAGCACGAGCTTGACGACGAGCAGCAAGACGCGCTTCTGCCTATATTCACAAAAAGTAAAGTATTTTAATATTTCACTATTTTAATTAAAAGACTTTAGATGTTAACTACCTTTGATAATACTTCCGTATATATTAGGTTGTTTGGCAATGACATACCGATTTTTTTTTATTGATTTTTGACGATTATTTTTACATAGTTAACATTGTCCGATTTAAGTGCTATACATATGGACCGTTGTTTTAGATTACTTTCTGTTATTTTGATTGTATTTTATATATGAATTCCTCGACTCGATTCGATTTTTATAAGCCTCCTTTGAACGCAATTTCTGCGCATCGAAAAAATAATGCATAGTCAAAAACAGATGGTAATCGCTTGGGGCAATGTCCGGGTGGATGTATTAAAACTTCCCAACCAAGCTCCCATAGTTTGTGTCGAGTCACCAAAGATGTATGGGGCCTGGCGTTGTCAAGCTAAAACACACCGCATCAGCTCCAGTGCAATGTTAAATCGTTCCAGTTGTTGACAGTAGAGGTCAGAATTGATGTATTGGTCATAGGGCACATAATTTCTATGATGTCCCGCCATAAAAGTAAAAGCTTCCGAGCCGTCAGTCTAGGCTTTACCACCGTTTGAGATGACTCCCCGTGCTTCGACTAGCATCTTTTACTAAGTGATCCATTTTTCATCGCCAGTGACCAACTGATATAGAAATAAGTCGAGTTTATAACGGTGCATCAGATATTTGCTGATTGAGATACGGTACATCGAACTTTTTTGTTAACTTTATCGACTTCAAAAGCCTATGGATGGTTTCCGTACTTAGTTGGAGTTTTTCTGCGATGCTTTTAATAGTCACAACTGCTCGATGCAGCGATTCAGCATTTCTGAACTCCATTTCGATCAATTGTAATTTTTTAAACGTGGAAACTGGCGTAATCATATTATTTAACATTTAAAAGGTGTTGACAAGACCTATGAAACGATATACAGCGTTGCCAGATATGATACCATTTGATACAAGGGAAGCGCGAAATTCTAATGTAAAAACCGGCGAGTCATTACCAAACAAACTAATATAAAATTCCACAAAAAAACAAGTAGATAGAGGTACATATATATGTAAGTTGTTTATGGTAATTGGTAGATTAACTTCACTATTATTTTTATTTTGACGAAATATAAATGGTGCTAGTTTTCATGTAACTTTTCAATGGTTGAATATAAGTCTATTTTACTTAGTAGTAATACAAACTTAACAAGTGAAGAAAGCTACAGTCGAGTGCACTCGACAGTAAGATACCATTTACCTTTGGCTGTTAAAAAAAATTCTTAATATTAATTACTTTTATTCGCCGAACTAATACAACGCTTCGCAAATTTTCGAAATCAAATAATACACATGCATTGACGCTAATGGCACAGGCCGACTGCACGCTGACTGCACGCCGATTGTGCGTGCGCACTCGGCGCAAGCATTGACGCCGAGCCTCTGCTCTTCTATACATAAATACATACATATGTATTTAGCAGAAACAGACAATGTGCCTCGTTTGGTTTGTGGTTTGTTGTGAGAGTTGTCAGCTCTATAACTAAATGTCACCGGTTCGAATCCCAGCGCAGGCTTCTTTTTTATTTTTTTGTATTGCTTAGAGTTTTTGGTTTTTCTTATTTTTTTTGCATCTTCCATGTTCGTCAATTTTATTAAAAATATCATACTATATTTTTCAGTATAGCGCAAAATTATTAAAAAATTGTCCAGCGCAGGATTCGAACCCGCGACCTCACGCACCAGAATCTTGAGCCAACCATCTAGACCACACACAGTTACGCAGTGCGATCGTCAAATGAGACTTTTATTGATGCCGGCCCTCTGCTGCGTCAGTTCAACATTTTAGTTGGAATTCTAAGCGCCCACAACTTTATATGGGTGATTCTAACTCCTATAACTTCTTCTTTGTTTATTGTCCGATCGGATTGAAATTTATAGGGTAGATCTGTACTATGGTAAGCTACAAGAGTGTCAAAAAAATGTTTTATTTCCCTACTTTTCTTAAAATTCAATAATTTGGGGGCGGTGGGCGTGGCATCCAAAAATTGAAAATCAAACATTCTCCGTAATGTTACCAGGCACCTTACTTCCAAATTTGGTGCTTCTAGATTTTCTAGTGTTCTTTTAAATAAAAAAATGTGTTTTTTTTTCAGGCGGTGGGCATGGCATCCAAAAGTCTAAAATCCAACGGCGTGGCACATCAAGTTTGAAATAAACTCGACCTGCGTATTCAATACACGCACACTCCCACCAAGTCTGGTGACTCTAGCTCTTTTATTAGCTAAGATCTGTGCGTTCATACAGACGGACAGACGGACATGACCAAATCGACTCGACTATTGATATTACTGATCAACAATATATATACTTTGTATGGTCTGCCACGCCTCCTTCTGCCTGTTACATACAATTGCACAAAGTTAATATACCATTTTTTACCCATTTTCAATGGGTAAATGGTATAAAAATAATGAATTCAACATTTTGTCATATGCACTTGAAAATACATAAGCTAAAGTAAGTTTCATGTGGTGGCATACGTATTTTGACAAGTACCTTTTAAAATGAATAACATATTTTAAACTTAAAAAAAAATTAAAGGAAAAATTATAATTTAGTAAAATAATTAATTCCCTTTGGTTTCAATAACTTTTAGCAGGCTTCGCTGCACTAAATCTCTAAAATGTTGTATGATCTCTGGAGTAATCTCTTCTCAAAGGGAAGTGACCTCAGAAATTGTCTTTTCTCGGGTTTTGTTCAACGAAACTGTTCTCTTGCGTTGTAAAAGAGACCAGACGTTCTCAATAATGTTTAAGTCTGGACTTTGAGGCATCCAGTTCAGACAGTAACGCCCGCATCCTGCAAAACATTGGTAATAATCTGGGCTTTGTGGCAGGGGGCATTATCCTACTGCAGAATAAATGACTCACCAGTGAGCCTTTCACCGGAAGGACTTCTAAATAATGTCCTTGATTCATTTAGACGGCAATAAGAACCATTGCCTATTGTATGCAACACATCCCCACAGCATAATAGAGCCTCCTCCATGGCTCAGTTTTTGGCAAACGGGCTGCCTTTTATGCTTTTGCTTCTTAGAAAAAATGTATTTTTGACAAACTTAGCTCAGCCGTTTTACCCATGTTACTTAAAAATTTTGATGGATGGTTTGGCTTCATTCGTACAGAGTAAAGTTTCTGATCGCGGTCAACTCGGCGACTGCCAGTGCGATCTCTGTCTACAAAAGATTGCAAGTTGACACACAGCCTCCTCGTGGCACCTCCTGGGTAACTATCTTAGCATCCGCTAGATAGTGAGCTAATGTGTGCAGCGGGTCACCAGGACTTTAAATGGTTGAGCGCAGGGTTTGGAACCCGCCTCGGAAAAAGAAAACCCAAAGAAAACCAAAGCGAAAGCCTCGGAAAGGATCCCCCCTTATGATGACGACCACCGCAAAACGAAAAAGGACTACGATTTAAGGATATGCACCTGGAATGTCCGAACACTTAATTGGGAAGGTGCCTCTATCCAACTGGCGGATGCCCTCGAAAAATTAAAGGCTGACATTACCGCCATCCAGGAAATGAGATGGACAGGACAAGGTTGCTCCAAGCGAGCAAATTGCGATATCTACTACAGCTGCCATGCGGAGAGGCGCGAATTTGGATGCGGATTTGTAGTAAGCCGGAGACTTCGCCACCACGTCTCCAATTTCACTCCAGTGAGTGAACGGCTGGCTACAATCCGCGTCAAAGCTAGATTTTTCAATCTTAGCATAATTTGCGCGCACGCCCCGACGGAGGAGAAGGACGATGCTGTTAAGGATGCGTTCTACGCGAGACTCGAGGATACGTACGACCGCTGCCCAAATCACGACGTGAAGATCATCCTCGGAGACTTCAACGCAAAGGTTGGGCGCGAAGGCATCTTTGACCGCACCGTCGGCCAATTCAGCCTCCATGAGACCATCTCGAACAATGGTTTCAGGCTGATTGACTTCGCCGCGGCGCGAAACATGGTAGTGAGTAGTACCAGATTTCAACACCTCGACATCCACAAGGCCACATGGCTGTCCCCTGATCAAAAAACGCGCAACCAGATTGATCACGTTGTGATAGACGGAAGGCATGCCTCAAGCGTGATGGACGTGCGTACGTTTCGTGGAGTCAATATAGACTCGGACCACTATCTTGTCGCAGCCAAGATACGCATGCGGCTATGCCGTGCGAAAAACATACGCCCCATCACGCAACGAAAGCTTGACGTCACTAAGCTGCGATCACAACGGACAGCAATGGCCTACCCCACTCACCTCTCGGAACTGCTCCTCCAACCTTCCCCTCACCCTGTTGACGCTGGCGGACTCTGGGCGCACATATCCCACTCCATGCGAGCTGCTGCTGAAACAGCCATTGGGTTCAAGCGCCCTCCCACACGGAACCAATGGTATGACGAGGAGTGTCGCGTCGCAGCTGCGGCAAAAAACGCCGCCTACAGAAAAAAGCTGCAGTCTGGCGCAACGCGAGCTACGTGTGAACGTTACAGGGAGAAAAGGAAGGAAGAGAGGCGACTTTTCAGACGGAAAAAGCGGGAGCAAGAAAAGCGAGAGTGCGAGGAACTTGAGGTGTTGCAAGACAGGAATGATGCTCGAAAATTTTACCAACAAGTCAACCGTCTGACACAAGGTTTCAAGCCCGGAGCATCTAACTGTCGAGATGATAATGGAAATCTGGTTACAGATACGCAGTGCACGCTGAGGTTATGGAGGGCGCATTTCTCCAAGCTGCTAGCAGGCGATGACGGCACCAATCCCGCCGATGGAGGAAACAGCCCGATACCACCAATCAACGACAATGTGGATATACCAGTACCTAGCCATGACGAGGTCCGAGTTGCGATTACGCGACTCAAAAACAACAAAGCAGCCGGTGCTGATGGACTGCCTGCAGAGTTGTTTAAGGCCGGCGGCGAAGAGCTGATAAGGTGCATGCATCAGCTCTTGTGCAAAATATGGCTAGAAGAAAGCATGCCCAACGATTGGAATCTCAGCGTCCTTTGTCCTGTACTGAAGAAAGGCGACCCGACGATATGTGCCAACTACCGGGGAATCAGCCTGATCACCATCTCATACAAGGTCCTGTCGAGCGTTATATGTGAACGACTGAAGCCGTATGCCAACACACTGATCGGACCTTATCAGTGCGGCTTCAGACCTGGTAAATCCACCATAGACCTGATCTTCACATTGCGCCAAATCCTGGAAAAAACCCACGAAAATGGAATTGACACACACCATCTTTTTGTCGATTACAAAGCTGCATTCGATAGCCCGACGAGGGGAAGCCTATATGCCACCATGTCTGAGTTCGGTATTCCTGCAAAGCTGATACGTCTTTGCAGGATGACATTGAGCAGCACCATCAGCTCTGTCAAGGTAGGAGCGAACCTCTCCGAACCTTTTAATACCGTTCGAGGTTTCAGACAAGGCGACCCTCTGTCGTGCAACCTCTTCAACTTCGTGATGGAAGGGGTTCTGCGGAAAGCCGGTGTTCATCGATCTGGCACTATTTTTTATAAAGGTGTCCAGCTCCTTGCTTACGCCGATGACATTGACATCATTGGCCGTAGCAAGCGTGATGTCACTGCTGCATTCTCCGCTATCGAAAAGGAGTCAGCAAAAGTGGGTTTGGCGGTAAACGAGGGCAAGACGAAGTATATGCTGTCGACAAGCAGGGAGACGCGGCGCCTAGACTCCCATGTGGTAGCCGACAGCTATAACTTCGAAGTGGTCAAGGAGTTCACGTACCTTGGCACCGCCATTAACACCAAAAATGACGTCAGCCTGGAGATCAAGCGAAGAATCACACTTGCCAATAGGTGCTACTTTGGTCTGAGTAGGCAAATGTGCAATAGAGACCTCTCTCGCCGAACAAAACTAACACTCTACAAGACACTCATCCTACCCGTGCTCTTATATGGTGCAGAAGCATGGGTAATTTCACAGACGGATGCAGCAGCGCTTGGAGTGTTCAAGAGAAAGATTCTTCGCAAGATCTTCGGTCCCGTTCGAATTGGGGACGACTTTCGCATTCGAATGAACCACGAGCTGTACGAGTTGTACGATGACGTGGACGTGGTCCGGCGCATCACGATACAACGTCTGCGCTGGCTCGGCCACGTTGTGCGTATGGATGAAGAAGCTCCAGCTCAGAAGGTATTCGAAGCGAGGGTCGACTATGGGCGACGACGAAGGGGACGACCAAATCTCCGTTGGAAGGACCAAGTAGAGAAGGACCTTAGTCTACTGGGTATTTCCAATTGGAGGAGGCGCGCGAAGAGCAGAGGCGCCTGGAGGGAGACGCTGAGGTCGGCCAAAACCCGAAACGGGTTGTAGTGTCATCTAATAATAATAACTTAAAAATTTTGAATAACTTTGAATTTTAATAACAACGTTTAATATTGAGTAAAGTTAAACACAGAAATTGTTTGATTCTCGTGTGCTTAAAAGTGTGAAAATATTTTTTTAAAGCTGCTGTTAAAATACTTGTGCCGAGCAAAAAACCGTTGTCTGCATGCATTCCTATCAGCAGAAAGAAAATGCAAAAGGTGAACGAAATAAAATTTGGCATGCACCTAGCTAAACATAGATTCTTTGTTTTGCGCCTCATTTTCGCACCGTTATTTGATTTTAAGCTAAGCTACGTTTAAAAGTCAAAACAAGGTTTCGTTAAAATAATTATGCCGACTATTGTATAAGAACTGATAAAATCTGAAGGTGGAAGCATTCGGCGCTGCGAAAACTGCAACTGCGACGACTGGACAAGTTTTTAGGCGACAACAACTTCGCCGACTTCGACTGCATTCACAACTACTTGCAGGACTTGTACAACTTCAACTGTCACTCAACTATTGCCTCGACTTGTTATCAATAAACAGCAGTGCCAGATGTGCTATTCGAGACCACTCTTTACATATTGGATAGTCGAAAAAGTCTTATCGTATTTTGTCAAAAGGTGTCTTTGGAGTTGTCCATCTTAAATGCTGTCCACCAAATAGTGTGACAATTTAAGTTTTATTTAAGGAAAAAAAATTGTTGAAAAATGAGTGAAAATAATGAAGAAGTTTTTTTTTATAAAAAAGGGAAGAATGCCACGCAAGCTATAAATGAAATTTGTCAAATTTACGGAGACGCAGTATCAGTTTGTGTAGCACAACAATGGTACGCTTGTTTCTGTTCTGGAAATTTCGATAAGAAAGATGCACTTTGCCCTAAAAGCACAACAATCGGCTAGAAAGATTATGGCCTCGGTATTGGGATGTGCGTAGGTAATATTCAACGCTATCTTGCGAAAGGAAATCCCATTAGCAGTGAATATTTTATAGCGTTATTGGAGCGTATGAAGGCCGAAATTGCAAAGAAACGATCGCATTTGAAAATTGTGTTTCAACAAGACAACGCACCGTGTCACAGCAATCAAAACAATGGCAAAACTACATGAATTGAACTTCGAATTGCCGTACTCGGCAGATTTGGCTCCCAGCGACTACTGGATTTTCGCAAATCTGAAAATAGTGATAGAACGGCGCTGGAATGATTGCATTGCTTTTGGTGGAGATTACGTTGACGAAAAAAGGCTAATTTAAAGCCAAAAAAGACCAGGGATTTTTTATAACTTTTCTATATATATAAAAATGCTCTGTGCGTATAGGATTGGCCTATGGACTCGAAAAGTGCCGAACCGATTAACACCAGAATTTGACACAACATATATTGAGGTTCTGGCGATGTTTTTATCTACTTTTTATAGCATATCTACGTTTGCAAATATTTTATTTTTTTTGCGTTTCCCAGTGCCTCAACTGTCAGTTGCCAAGGGCAACCACAGCTGTACATTTAAATCATTAAAAAATATATATCCCAGTGCCTCAACCGTCAGTTGCCAAGGGCAACCACAGCTGTACATTTAAAACATTAAAAAATATAACCACATGAATTGAAATGAGAGATTATAATTCCAACTTTCCTTCCCACTTCTGTGATAAACGGAGTCATGCCGCCCAAGAAAGAGTCCTGAATCCGCCTGCTACAACTCTGACTGCCTTCTTCACATTATGCCAAGAAGACGCTTTCGCCAGAACACTGATGTATCCAGAAGTGCCCTCTTATTACACATGGAATGTTACTAAAAAAACGTTTGTGCGACGCAAACGAGGCCTGTCGAAGACCAACCTGGCATCTTCAAAGAGAATACAATTGGAAGACTCTATACAGTGCATCCCAATCAAGATGAATGTTTCTTCCTTCACATGCTGCTGGTGAATGTGGCCGGTCCTACGTCCTTCCAGTATTTAAAAAATCTCAATGGCATCACCCATGCCACCTTCCGGAGTGCGTGCTTAGGCTTAAATTTATTGGAGAACGACCAACAGTGGGAAATCTGCATTAATGATGCGTGCCAGACTGCATGTCCGAACCAAATTCGCGCATTGTTTGCAATCATTTTTACTGCTTGCTTCCCTTCATCTCCAACAGAGTTATGGCAGAGATATCGTTCGCATATGGCTTAGAATATTTTGCACAGAGTACGTCTAGAAAATTCCAACGACCATGGAATTGACAAAAGAGATTTACAATGAAACTTTGATAAGCATTGAAAACCAGTGCTTAGCTATTGCAAATAAAGTGCTTATTCAATTGGGAATGCCAGCACCTGCCAGAACTGCGACTGCAGCATCTGATGTGGATTTGCGCAGAGAGCAGAATTACAACAGCGACGATCGCCAGTCATATGTCCAATCAAACATTACCAATTAAACCATGAACAAAAAATAGCAAATGATAAATGAGGGGGGGCTCCGGGCATCTTCTTTTTGGATGCTCCGGGAGGAACGGGAAAAACATTCCTCATTACATTGATTTTGGCTATTGTTCGAGCTAACAAGGACATTGCTTTATGTGCATGTGCATGTACGGACATTACAGTTGACAACAAATATGCGTGTACAGTTGCAGAACGATGACTCAGCCGACGCATTCTCACGACAGTTACTGGACATACCGGAGAGCTGCCAGTCAATGAGACATCGAGAAAAATACGATTGCCAGACAATTTCTGTAATTTAGTAATATCGAAGGAAGAACTAATCAGAAAAGTCTTCCCTAATATCCGAATCAATTATAGGAATCACAATCGGCTCAGTGAACGAGCCATTCTTGCCGCCAAGAACAAAGATGTCTACCAACTCAATCATGTAATCCAATCCAGCATAGAAACTCAGGAGATAACATATAAATCAATAGACACCGCTGTGAAGACAGATGGTGCTGCTAAATACCCTACGGAATTTTTGAACTCACTTGATTTGCCTGGAACACCACCACACATATTGAAATTGAAAATAAGTGTGCCAATTATCATGCTCCGGAATATCAATCAGTCAAAACCCTGCAATGGCACGCGACTCGCGGTCAAGAAATTGATGAACAACGTTGTAGAAGCAACGATCCTAGGAATCCTATGATCCCGACTGATACACCGTTTCAATTCAAGAGATTGCAGTTTCCCATTCGCTTGGCGTTCGCAATGACAATTAATAAAGCTCAAGGTGGTGTAGTGTAGATTTGGATGCAGTTTACAGTTTTCGCCATCCAGAAGCTTTTGAAAATAAACTAATGATCCAGTTTTGTTTTAAATATTGTTTAACGTCAATTGCCAAAAAGTATACATTTTTTACAAAAACCTTCAAAGTTATTCATAAAAAACATAAAAAAGGCCTTGACAAAAGTCTACGTACGTTTGCTTGGTATCGTTGTTTTTTCTATTTTTTTAGGGGGTAAAGTACCGTTTCTTTACTTTTATGATTTACTTTGTATTTTAGTTGATTTGTTTGTTTATTTTGTAATTTGAAAACATTAGCAAAAGCAAAAAATGTCTCCCCGAAATGAGAATCCTGTGGCCGTGCGAAAATTGGTTGTAAAACATCGAAAAGAAAATCTTTCACTCCAATATCTCCAACACATGTTCTAAAACACCCGTCCGGGCTTTATGGAGGTGAAAATAATTGTCGGGGAGCATAATAAAGCAGTTGCGCTATGTGTTTGGTATCTTTGTCTTATTGGAAGATTGAGCTCTGGCCAAGGCATAAGTTATCCACGGATGGCTTTAAATTTTGTTCTTATATGCTTTTATATTGGTAGCGATCTATATTTCCCTCAATAAAAGCCATGTTCCCCACTCCAGACGCTGTAACTGCTCCCCAACCATGACACTGCCACCACCATGATTCACTGTTTGAATCAGGTGATTGGGATTTATGGCAGTGTTAGGTTTTTTTCAGGCTTTAGCTTTCCCATCATATCCAAATATTTTGTATTTGGACTCATCCGTAAATAGAACCTTCTTCCAGAACTCTATGTCCTTGTTTAAATGTTTTTTGCGAGCTCAAAGCGAAGCACACGGTTTTTCTCGCTTATCATGAGCTTCTTGCGAGGAGTTCGGCAGTGGAATCCATCTATATTAAGTGTCCTTGTTGCTGTACGTGAGTTAACCATGACCATCGACCTTTCCACCAACTTTTCGGCCAACGTAGTCGCATGGACCTTCAGATTTCGTCCGACTTCCTTGCGAATGAAGGAAATGTCTCTAGACGTAACTTTGTTTGGATGGCTACTACGCCGTTTGCTCTCAAAAGAATTCGATTTCTCAAAGTTATTATAGAATGTTTGATTCGTGGAATTGCTTAAATTTTATAATTTGGCGATTTCACCTAAGGATTTTTCATGTTTTTCGATGATTTACAGCCAATTTTCGCACGGCCACAGGATTCTCTTTTAGGGGAGACATTTTTTGCTTTTGCTAATGTTTTCAAATTACAAAATAAACAAACAAATCAACTAAAATACAAAGTAAATTATAAAAATTAAGAAACGGTACTTTACCGGTATATTTTCCCTTAAAAAAATAGAAAAAACAACGATATCATGCAAACGTACACAGACTTTTGTCAAAGCCTTTTTATGTTTTTTATGAATAACTTTGAAGGTTTTTGTAAAAAATGTATAATTTTTTGGCAATTGACGCTAAATAATATTTAAAACAAAACTGCATCATTCGTTTTTCTTTAAAAGCTTCTGGATGGCCAAAACTGTAAAAAAAAGGGGGTCGTATGTAGACTTTTGTCCGCCACTGTAGGTGCTTTTCAGCCGGAATTTTACACTGGCCCACAAGTCTTTAATGGAGACGATTATGACTCTAGTGTGCTTTAACTTTGTATTTTCTCTATTAGTCAAGCTCACTATATCTCAATTCTTCACATACCTCCTTGGTTATTTGATCAAGCGCATTAGCTTCAGCGTTAACACATACATTGTTGCGCCGACGACCGGTCACATTTGTAATATCCATATCATTAAATGTTGATAGATTTTCTCAACGCAACTAAAGTTAATTAGCATACATTGTATAAGAATATCTCAATTTTCTTTATCATAACATTGTTTAATCTGCAATGAAAATTAGTTAATTAGAATGAATATATTTTGTTCTATTAATAAGTAAAAAATTAAATTTGCAAAACAGCTCGAAGTATTTATGTAGGTACATATGTACATATCTATCCTTAATTCGCATCCATATACATTTGTAATAACATATACATACATAGAAAGTCATTTTGAACTGTTTTACTTGAGATGGGAGTTAGAGGGATAAATTTTAAATCTTATGAAATAATAACACATAGACTATTTTAATTTTAAAATGAAGCAGCGAAAAACTTATTTACATACGGCTATTTCACAAATCGAGAGTTGCAGAAAATCACTTAAGATATTCGGATACATATCGATATGACTATCGATACGATATCGATATAAATATTCTAGTATAATGACATTATGAGGGAGGTCTTTAAATTAAATATACAACGTGGAAACACAAATATTTTTGTTTCGTTTATTTATTGAGACTATAATATATATATATATACATATATATTGAATGAATATAAATAAAGATAATAAGTAAATGCTATGATGAAGATAGTGACAGAAAATTTTTTTATAATACGGGAATATTTACAAGGATATGTTAACTACCACTCCTTGCGAAAATAAATTGGGTTGTTAGTAAACAAGTAATTTCGTTTGATGCCACCAGCTGATCTTACTGAGTTTTTTTCGAAGACAACTTCACACTTAACCGCTTTACCGTTGTATAGTTAAACAGCTGATACAGTAGGACATAAGTAGTTTTTTATACCATTTACCCATTGAAAATGGGTAAAAAATGGTATATTAACTTTGTGCAAATGTATGTAACAGGCAGAAGGAGGCGTGGCAGACCATACAAAGTATATATATTCTTGATCAGCATCAATAGCCGAGTCGATTTGGTCATGTCCGTCTGTCTGTCCGTCTGTCCGTCTGTCCGGCTGTCCGTCTGTCCGTCTGTCCGTCTGTATGAACACACAGATCTCAGCTATTAAAAGAGCTAGAGGCACCAGACTTGGTGGGAGTGTGCATGTATTCAATACACACAAGAAGTTTATTTCAAACTTGATGTGCCACGCCCACCGCCTCCGCAAATCGATAAATGCGTATTTCGATTTTTTCCAAATAATTCAATAACGAAAATAGATAAACGCACCAAATTTGGTAGGAGGGTGTCTTGCAACATTATGCAGAAGTTGGATTTTAGAATTTTGGATGCCACGCCCACCGCCTCTAAAAAACACATTTTTATAGTTTAAAAGAAAACTAGAAAAGCTAGAAGCGCCAAATTTGAAAGTAAGGTACCTGGTAACATTACGGAGAATGTTTGATTTTCAACTTTTGGATGCCACGCCCACCGCCCCCAAACTATTGCATTTTAAGAAAAGTAGGGAAATAACAAAACATTTTTTTTAACACTCTTGTAGCTTACCAAAGTACAGATCTACCCTATAAATTTCAATCCGATCGGATAATAAACACAGCAGTTATAGGCACGAGAAGTTTCGCTCACAGCAGTAGAGGCTCGACGCAGACGCCGACGCCGACTGCGCACGCCGACTGCGCACGCACAGTCGTCGTGTAGTCAGTGTGCAGTCGGCATGTGCCATTAGCGTCAATGCATGTGAATTTGTCCTCGAAAATATGCGATGCGTTGTTATTCGCCGAATAAAAGTAATTAATATTAAGAATTAGTTTTGAACAGCGAAAGGTAAATGGTATCTTACTGTCGAGTGCACTCGACTGTAGCTTTCTTCACTTGTTAAATTTGTTGTTTTTGTTGGGTACCTTGACGAAGATGGAAGATCGAAAAGAGTATTTCCGGCAAATTTTACGGTTTTACTATTGAAAAGGTAAAAAGCTATGCGCAAATTATGTGATGTGTACGGAGATGTGTTGACCGAACGCCAATGTCAAAATAGGTTTGCAAAGTTTCGTTCCGCCAAATTTGCTTAAATTGTACAAAAAAAAAACCAAGTTACTTAGTGTACGACCTTATATGTAGCAGATAGATGTGGTAGTGATAATGTTAAGTATATATATATAAGTTATATTAATGTCAATTAATGTGAAAATATCTAGGAATTGAATACAAAAAGTAATTACTTGGCAGCATAACAACAATTCGAGGACGGCAAGCCTTCCAGAATATATATGCGCTATAAGGGATACTACAGTGAGCAAAAAGTAAGGTAAATTTTCAATTTAAAATTCGCGGGCTTAAAATGGCGGACTAGTTTTCTTTTTCTTGAGTTGGCAGGACTGTTGATGACATTTGGCGGTAATTTCATGTCAATGTCAGTATCAGTACTATATTTACGCTTGTGTATACCAAAGATCAGGAGTGCAGACTTTCGATTTTTACAAAGTCTGATGGTTTTGCATGTCTCAGGCTGATTGACTTCGTCGCGGCGTGAAACATGGTAGTGAGTAGTACCAGATTTCAACACCTCGACATCCACAAGGCCACATGGCTGTCCCCTGATCAAAAAACGCGCAACCGAATTGATCACGTTGTGATAGACGGAAGGCATGCCTCAAGCGTGATGGACAAGCGTACGTTTCGTGGAGTCAACATAGACTCGGACCACTATCTTGTCGCAGCCAAGATACGCATGCGGCTATGCCGAGCGAAAAACATACGCCCCATCACGCAACGAAAGCTTGACGTCACTAAGCTGCGATCACAACGGACAGCAATAACCTACTCCACTCACCTCTCGGAACTGCTCCACCAACCTATCCCTCCCCCTGTTGACGCCGGCGGACTCTAGGCGCACATATCCCACTCCATGTGAGCTGCTGCTGAAACAGCCATTGGGTACAAGCGCCCACCCACACGGAACCAATGGTATGACGAGGAGTGTCGCGTCGCAGCTGCGGCAAAAAACGCTGCCTACAGAAAAACGCTTCGGTCTGGCGCAACGCGAGCTACTTGTGAGCGTTACAGGGAGAAAAGGAAGGAAGAGAGGCGACTTTTTAGACGGAAAAAACGAGAGCAAGAAAAGCGAGAGTGCGAGGAACTTGAGGTGTTGCAAGACAGGAATGATGCTCGAAAATTGTACCAACAAGTCAACCGTCTGACACAAGGTTTCAAGACCGGAGCATCTAACTGTCGAGATGATAATGGAAATCTGGTTACAGATACGCAGTGCACACTGAGGTTATGGAGGGCGCATTTCTCCAAGCTGCTAGCAGGCGATGACGGCACCAATCCCGCCGATGGAGGAAACAGCCCGATACCACCAATCAACGACAATGTGGATATTCCATGACGAGGTCCGAGTTGCGATTACGCGACTCAAAAACAACAAAGCAGCCCGTGCTGATGGACTGCCTGCAGAGTTGTTTAAGACCGGCGGCGAAGGGCTGATAAGGTGCATGCATCAGCTCTTGTGCAAAATATGGCTAGAAGAAAGCATGCCCAATGATTGGAATCTCAGCGTCCTTTGTCCTGTACTGAAGAAAGGCGACCCGACGATATGTGCCAACTACCGGGGAATCAGCCTGATCACCATCTCATACAAGGTCTTGTCGAGCGTTATATGTGAACAACTGAAGCCGTATGCCAACACACTGATCGGACCTTATCAGTGCGGCTTCAGACCTGGTAAATCCACCATAGACCAGATCTTCACATTGCGACAAATCCTGGAAAAAACCCACGAAAATGGAATTGACACACACCATCTCTTTGTCGATTACAAAGCTGCATTCGATAGCCCGACGAGGGAAAGCCTATATGCCACCATATCTGAGTTCGGTATTCCTGCAAAGCTGATACGTCTTTGCAGGATGACATTGAGCAGCACCATCAGCTCTGTCAAGGTAGGAGCGACCCTCTCCGAACCTTTTAATACCGTTCGAGGTTTCAGACAAGGCGACCCTCTGTCGTGCAACCTCTTCAACTTCGTGATGGAAGGGGTTCTGCGGAAAGCCGGTGTTCATCGATCTGACACTATTTTTTATAAAGGTGTCCAGCTCCTTGCTTATGCCGATGATATTGACATCATTGGCCGTAGCAAGCGTGATGTCACTGCTGCATTTTCCGCTATCGAAAAGGAGTCAGCAAAAGTGGGTTTTGCGGTAAACGAGGGCAAGACGAAGTATATGCTGTCGACAAGCAGGGAGACGCGGCGCCTAGACTCCCATGTGGTAGCAGATAGCTATACCTTCGAAGTGTTTAAGGAGTTCACGTACCTTGGCATCGCCATTAACACCAAAAATGACGTCAGCCTGGAGATCAAGCGAAGAATCACACTTGCCAATAGGTGCTACTTTGGTCTGAGTAGGCAAATGTGCAATAGAGACCTCTCTCGCCGAACAAAACTAACACTCTACAAGACACTCATCCTACCCGTGCTCTTATATGGCGCAGAAGCATGGGTAATTTCACAGACGGATGCAGCAGCGCTTGGAGTGTTCGAGAGAAAAATTCTTCGCAAGATCTTCGGTCCCGTTCGGATTGGGGACGACTTTCGAATTCGGATGAACCACGAGCTGTACGAGTTGTACGACGATGTGGACGTGGTCCGGCGCATCACGATACAACGTCTGCGCTGGCTCGGCCACGTTGTGCGTATGGATGAAGAAGATCCAGCTCAGAAGGTATTCGAAGCGAGGGTCGACTATGGGCGACGACGAAGGGGACGACCAAATCTTCGATGGAAGGACCAAGTAGTGAAGGACCTTACTCTACTGGGTGTTTCCAATTGGAGGAGGCGCGCGAAGACCAGAGGCGCCTGGAGGGAGACGCTGAGGTCGGCCAAAACCCGAAATGGGTTATAGTGCCACCTAATAATAATTATAATTCGATAGCCCGACGAGGGAAAGCCTATATGCCACCATGTCTGCAAAGCTGATACGTCTTTTCAGAGGATAATATATATTTATATTTATATATATTTATAAATATATATATATATACCTATTTATTTGTTTACTATATAAAAATAAGTCGGAATTTCCTTCCTAACGATTAAACTCCAGAACGTACGAACCGATTTCCACGGTTTTGCATTCGTTGGGATGGTCTCGGGCTCCGTGACGTTAATATACGCATTTGAAAGTTGTGAATGGTCACTTGGAAAAAACACAGTTCCGGCTACTACAAGGAACCTTTGACGAACACGTCAAAATATAATACAGCTATACACAGTTCACATAATAACCCGACAGTCTAATTTTTTTCCCTGAGCAGTAAGGTTCCTCCATTTATTGAAAAATCAAAAGGAAAGCGGGAAAATCATTTTATATTTAAAAAAAAAAGTTATATTGTGACGCGAGTGCCTCCAACGCTCAGCCGTTGTCGTTGTCACAGCTGCGTAGAGAAGCATTTCCACAGCGGCTGCGGCGATAAGCGCCCACAGAACGGTTGCGGCAACGGCCGTAACTAAGAGGTCCGCCATCTGGCGGCCGCAATAGACATTAAGCATAGAGAGGTTAAGGAGATCGAGATCAGCCAAATGCAGCACTGCAGTTGCGAACTCACCATGAGCTTTCGCCGTGGTGAGGACAAGAGAGGCCTCGCAAGGAACGCGGAAACGGCTGCTCGCTGGTGATGGTGGTGATAAATTGAGGAAACAAATTGGAAAAATTAAATAAAAGTGCAAGAAACTCTGTGGAAGGAATCATAAGTGAGTGCATTTCATTTCTTAATAATATTTCGACCCCTTCCCTCCCTCTCATTCGATCGGCTGGCTGGACTTAATTTTCCATATCAGGTGACTTTGTTAGTGTGTGTATGAGGAAATGGTTAGAGGCGCGGAGGTGTGCGACTCAACGGGCGACGATAGAAGTAGCAAGGGCGGCGGTGACACGCGGTGGACACCATTGGAACCCCGACCTTAGACAACGCGAATTAGGCGTCAGGGGCGAGGGCTTGGTCTCTACCGCCTTATTACCCTGACTTAGTTAGAGAGAGTTAGAAGTCGCTGGTGCAACGTGTGCTTGCGTCCGTGGAGAACCCGACGGGGAACCAGTGTAGCGCCCTGACGGCAGAGGCCAAGCGTAGGGCAGTGCAGTTTTTAGTCAGCGGGGTGCAGCGTGCGGAGACAGCACGGCCGCTGAGAGTTGCCTGCATTGAAGATGGCGGAGATAGGGTAGACAGAAGATAGGGCAGTCCCGAGGTGCTTAGTGTCGCTGGCGTCTCGGCGACTTACAAATTCTCTTGTAAGGCGGCCCTGGGCAGACTGAGCTCAGCACCTCGGCCATAGACTTCTTACGTCGGTAGGCGTGGTAGTCTGTTGGCATAAAGCCCCAACAGCTACCACCAACTCGCGAGTACCCTCTCCCCATTTGTATATATATATATATATGTAAAAAAAAAAGAGAACAAGAAAATATATACGAGGGTCGTTCAATAAGTCTTTAGAAAAAGATATAAAAACACTGTTTTTTGCAGAAATTTTTTTTTATTTTTCAACATAGTCCCCCTTTAGCTCTACACTCTTTGCCAATCGTTTTTCCAACATTTTTATCCCGTCCAAAAAATAGGATTTCGGTAGCTCTTCAAAATACTCATTTGTTTGAGCAATGATGTCTTCGTTGGAAGCGAACCGTTGTCCTCCAAGCCATTTCTTCAGATTGGGGAAAAGAAAATAGTCACTAGGGGCCAAATCTGGTGAATGAGGGGGATGCTGCAACAATTCCATTTTCAATTCCTCGATTTTGGCCATGGAAACAGCGCAGGTGTGCACACACGCATTGTTCTGATGCAAGAGGACTTTTTTCTTGTTCAGATGGGGTCGTTTTTCTTTGATTTCCTCGCTCAACCGATGCAATAACGAAGCGTAATACGCTCCTGTTATTGTTTATCCTTTTTCCAAGTAGTCAGTAAAAATTATGCCCTGCGAATCCCAAAAGACCGTGGCCATCACCTTGCCGGCCGATGGCACAGTTTTTGCCTTCTTCGGAGCCCTTTCACCCTTGAAAATCCACTGTAATGACTGTCTCTTTGTTTCTGGAGTGTAGTCATGTATCCAGGTTTCGTCTACAGTGACATATCGACGAAGAAATTCGGCCTGATTGCGATGAAAGAGCGCCAACATAACCTTAGAGTCCACTACACGATTGCGCTTATTCTCAGCTGTGAGCAAACGCGGCACCCATCTTGCCGAAATTTTTTTCACATTCAATTTTTCATTCAAAATTGAAGCGACTGTCCCTTGTGATATGCCTGAGGCCTCAACTAATTCGCGCACATTGATTCGCCAATCGCCCAAAATCAGATCGTGGATTTTGTCGATTATTTCAGGAGTAGCCACCTCAACTGGACGTCCTGAACGATGTTCATCTTTTGTGGATGAACGGCCACGTTTAAATTCGTTCAACCAGTTGTAAACCGTCGCAAACACAGGTGCAGATGTGCAATGAACTGCATCCAATTCGGCTTTGATATCCTTCGGACTTAAGCCTTTCAAATGGAGATGTTTGATGACAGCCCTGAACTCGCTTTTGTCCATTGTTACAAACACGTGTATTTAATAAACGTTGATCGACGATAAAAATTGACCTAAGTTATCGATCAAGCTGAAATTTGGACAGCTTTCCAATCGATAGTGGTACTTACAAAAAAATCTTTACCGACACTACGAGCGCCATCACTCGGATTTTCTAAGGACTTATGTAACGACCCTCGTATATACATAAAAAAATGCACTGTAAACTTCTCATTTATAAAATTTCATATATACATATATTACTCAATTACAAATATACACACCTATACACACACACATACATATATATATCCACATTCTTATTTATAACAAGTGAAGAAAGCTACATTCGAGTGCACTCGACAGTAAGATACCATTTACCTCTGGCTTATACAAAAAATTCTTAATATTAATTACTTTTATTCGCCGAACTAATACAACGCTTCGCAAATTTTCGAAGTCAAATAATACACATGCATTGACGCCGATTGTGCGTGTGCAGTCGGCGCAAGCATTGACGCCGAGCCTCTGCTCCGTCTCTGCTGCTGTATGCAAAACTTCTCGCGCCTATAATTTCTATACAACATACATACATATGTACAGTGGCGGACAAAAGTCTACGTACGACCCATTTTTCTACAGTTTTGGCCATCCAGAAACTTTTAACGAAAAACTAATGATGCAGTTTTGTTTTAAATATTATTTAACGTCAATTTCAAAAAAATTATACATTTTTTATGAATAAAAAAAAAAAATGTCTTTTGTATTAGTTTCGATGTTGATATCTACTTTTCATGACTTCAAGTCATATCAAAATTAAAAAAAAAAAAAAAAATTGTCTGCCACCAAAACAACTGAGTTTGCTTTTGTCATGGATGGTTTTTTTATGGTTTTAAATAAGAATTATTGCTGGATAAACCCTAAATAATGGCGATTTTCTTTTTCCCATACAAATTTTCCCGGCCACTTCAAGGAACCTTCGACGAACACGTCAAAGTAAAACACACCTATACACATTATTTGAAATACATTAATAGTCTACTTTTGTTTGATGGCTGACTTTTTTTTTAAATTTAGATATGACTTGAAATCATAAAAATTAGATAACATCGAAACTAATACAAAAGAAACGCGCAGGTTAGTGGCCGAGGGATTTTAAAATTTTAAAATAAATAAAACTACCTTGCTGGTCGGTGAACAAAAGTAGACTATTTATGTATTTCAAATAATGTATATAGATTTGTTTTACTTTGACGTGTTCGTCAATGGCAGACACATATTTGAAATACATAAATAGTCTACTTTTGCTCACCTAGCAGCAAGGTACTTTTATTTATTTTAAAATCCCTCGGCCACTAACCAGCGCGTTTCTTTTGTAATAGTTTCGATGTTATCAACTTTTTATGACAAAAGCAAACTCAGTACACATGTCACCTATAAGACGATGTAATTTAGGAAGAAGAACCAGAAATGCTACAAACCAAGCTAATTACAGATTTAATCGAACTTCGCAAGAGCATGACGACGAAAATGAACGAGAAAGAATTCGGATATCACAAACGCGTGAAGCGCGAGCGCGACATTCAGCTAATAATTCGGAGAGGGATTGGGAGAGGGACTGGGAGAGGGACTGGGAGAGGGACTCGGAGAGGGAGAAGGATTGGAAGAGGGACTGGGAGAGGGACTGGGAGAAGGATTGGGAGAAGGACTGGCAAAGCGACTGGGAGAGGGACTGTGAGAGCAACTGGGAGAGCAACTGGGAAAAGAATTGGGAGAGGGACTGGGGAGAGGGACTGGGGAGAGGGACTGGGAGAGGGACTGGGAGAGGGACTGGGAAAGGGACTAGAAGAGGGACTGGGAGAACGACTGGAAGAAATATAGCCATCTGGTGGCGAAACGGAGTTCGCCGGGTTTGCTAGTTTCTTATAAAAACCTTCAAAGTTATTCATAAAAAACATAAAAATGGCCTTGACAAAAGTCTACGTACGTTTGCTTGGTATTGTTGTTTTTTCTATTTTTTTAGGGGGTAAAGTACCGTTTCTTTACTTTTATGATTTACTTTGTATTTTAGTTGATTTGTTTGTTTATTTTGTAATTTGAAAACATTAGCAAAAGCAAAAAATGTCTCCCCGAAATGAGAATCCTGTGCGTTCATACAGACGGACATGACCAAATCGACTCGGCTATTGATGCTGATCAAGAATATATACACTTTGTATGGTCTGCCACGCCTCCTTCTGCCTGTTACATACATTTGAACAAAGTTAATATACCATTTTTTACCCATTTTCAATGGGTAAATGGTATAAAAAAAAATTTTTATAATAACTAGCATATATACTAAACAACATAATAAACCTAAAAGTGAAAGTGAAAAGTGCGGTCGGGTATACCCTAGCATACCCTAACGATAAAGCGATCGAAAAACACGCGGTCCGTTCCGGCAGACGCCGGAAAGTGACGGTGAAAGAAGACGCACTGATCAACTAACGGGACAGCCTTCAAAGACAAGAGCACGCGACGAGAGCGACGAGAGTCGCTGCACTCCGAAACGAACTTCGAATCGAGCGTCATGCGTGGTACAGCCCCGACAAGCGAGGTTGGGTGAGAGCGGGCGCGACTCGGAAAGTGCAGCCGAGCCTGCACAGTGGAACTAGGTCGGCCGAAGAACCGACGGACTCCAGAAAATAAATTAAAAAAATAAAATAATTAAAATAAATTAAACAAAATAAATAAAAAGAAATTAAAGTTAAATAAAATAAAATAAATTAAAGTAAAACAAATTAAAAAAATAAGTTAATAATTCGGAAGCGAATTAAAATAGTAAAACGAAATCTACTGCGAGAGATCCTGCGCTGAGTTTAAATTAAGAGAGAAAAAAGAAAGAACAAAAAGGAAAGGATCGCAGCAGACGAAAATAAACTAATAAATATAATAAAATAATTATATAAAAATGAATCGCAAAATGTGTTGGTAAGCGCATAACTGAACAACGCCTGAACCAATTTGGCCAAATTTTTTTTTAAATTGTTCGTTGAAGTTCAAGGTTTGTGTGCACGGCGAGAAAAATTAGAATTATTGCTGGGAAAACCGTTAAAATGGCCATTTTCTTTTTCCCATACAAATTTTCGGGCCACTTCAAGTAACCTTTCACGAACACGTCAAAGTAAAACACACCTAAACACATTATTTGTAATACATAAACAGTCTACTTTTGCTCACCTAGCAGCAAGGTAGTTTTATTTATTTTAAAAATTTAAAATCCCTCGGCCACTAACCTGCGCGTTTCTTTTGTATTAGTTTCGATGTTGTTATCTACTTTTTATGACTTCAAGTCATATCAAAATTAAAAAAAAAAATGCCTGCCACCAAATCAACTGAGTTTGCTTTTGTCATGGATGGTTTTTTTATGGTTTTAAATTATAATTATTTCTGGATAAACCCTAAAAATAGCCATTCTCTTTTTCCCATACAAATTTTCCCGGCCACTTCAAGGAACCTTTGACGAACACGTCAAAGTAAAACACACCTATACACAGTTTACATAATAAATAGTTAGTCTAATTTTGTTCACCGAGCAACAAGGAACTTTAATTTATCTATATATATAAAAGAAAGTCGTGTTAGTTACACCACTTATAACTCAAGAACGGCAGAACAGATTTGGCTGAAAATTGGTAGGGAGGTAGCTTAGAGCCAGGAGACGGACATAGGATACTTTTTATCCCGTTCGACAACGTTCCTCTGTGACTTGACATGAAACGTTAGTCACTATAAAACGTGGTATAACAAAAAAGAATCAGACTTGGAATAACAAAACGCAAATGACAGCTATGTAATTGACGTGAAATGACAGCTATGTAATGACGTATGGATGACAATTTGATATTTGTAAGAAATCAATATTAAAACTATTTCTATTAAATAAATAATTAACAAGTGGATTGAAGTGAAGTGAAGTTTAATTAATAATGCCGCGACCAAGACGATCGAATCTTTCCCGACAAAGCCGTAATGCAAGAAGAATACAAAATACTGCAAATGAAAGGACTGAAGAAGAACAAGAAATTGCACGTGAACAGCGCAGCAATAGTATGGCTCGACTTCGTGCTTCTCAATCACGAGAGCAAAGTGAAGCAGCCCGTGAAACAGCTCGGTTGGCAATGCAGAATCGTCGAGCGAACAACAGAAGTCAACAAATAGATAATTTGCGACGCAGAACAAGATATTTAGCTGATTTGAATCGAGCTGCGTTTCGATACGATTGCAGCAATGATTACAGCTTGCATCCTAGCGTTTGCAATGGGCAAATGGACGTTGTTTGCGAGTATTGTGGTGCATTAAAGTTTTCCGGAGAAACGCCTGGATTATGCTGCGTTAATGGTAAAGTGAAATTGCCAGTGTTGACTCCGCCACATGAGCCATTGTATTCATTGCTTTGCGGCGAAACACAAGAATCACGCCACTTTCTTGCAAATACTCGAAAATACAATAGTTGTTTCCAAATGACGTCATTTGGGGCAGACATTATCGAAGAAGGAGGTTTTAATCCGACATTTAAGGTATTTATTTTTGTACTTACATAGAATGTAGTTAAAGAATAACTTAGTTTATCTATTGGTATGTATTATACTACTCTCCTACAGAAAAAGTGTTTATAACCCAGTTAATACTGTCTGGTTTTTATTTTGTAGATACAAGGACAGATTCACCATCGAATTGGATCATTACTACCTTTCGAAGATACATAGAATAAATTTTTACAAATATATTTCATGGGCAACATGGAAGAACAACTTGATCGACGCCTAGGGATCAATGCAGGAATGAAGCGAGCAATTCTTCAAGACTTGCAGTGTCTGCTTCATGAACATCATGCGTTGGTCAGGTTGTTTAAGGGTGCTTTAGAGCACATGCCAAATGATGACTATAAAGTTGTCATCAAAGCAGATAAACGACCATCTGGAACACACGAACGCACATTTAATGCTCCAACAGTAGACGAAGTTGCCATCCTGATTGTTGGTGAACAATTGGAAAAACGCGATATTGTGCTTACACGTCGCGATACTGGGCAACTGCAACAAATATCGGAAACTCATCGATCATATGACGCATTGCAATACCCACTGATGTTTTGGCAAGGAGAAGATGGATATTATTTTAATATTAAAATGATAAATCCATTGAATGGTAAGTATCAGTATCTTAATAATGGTCAATGTCTGTATTATTTGCCTTTGAAATAGTTAATTATCAAATTTTTAATTTCAGGTGAAGAAACTACAAAGAAAGTTAGCTCAATGAATTATTATGCATATCGTTTGATGATTCGTCAAAATGCTGACAACTATTTGCTGCGGTTTCGTCGATTGTTTCAGCAGTATTGCGTTGACATGTATGTAAAAATAGAAACGGAACGTTTAACATTTATTAGGTTGAACCAAGCCAAACTGCGTTCTGAGGAGTACATCCATTTACGTGATGCAGTTAGTACTGAAGGAAATGCAGCTAATATTGGTCGATTAACTATTCTGCCGGCGACGTACATTGGTAGCCCACGTCATATGCATGAATATGCACAAGATGCAATGACATATGTTCGTCATTACGGCCGGCCAGATCTCTTTATTACTTTTACCTGTAATCCAAAATGGATAGAAATAACTCAATTGCTGCTTCCCGGACAAACATCAAATGATAGACACGACATCACAGCACGTATATTCAGGCACTCTAAGCTACCTCCCTACCAATTTTCAGCCAAATCTTTTCTGCCGTTCTTGAGTTATAAGTGGTGTAACTAACACGACTTTCTTTTATATATATAGATTTTTTCGAATAAAATAAAAAAAAAACTGCTTATTTATTGCCATTAAGGCGGAACAAAGTTCGCCGGGTCACTAGTTTTAAAATAAATAAAAGTACCTTGCTGCTTGGTGAACAAAAGTAGACTGTTTATGTATTACAAATAATGTGTTTAGGTGTGTTATACTTTGACGTGTTCGTCAAAGGTACCTTGAAAATAAAAATAAATAAATAAAATATTATAAGCAATAAATTTGATTATAAAATCTCTTAAAAAAATTATCAAAAAATTCTTTTCAAAAATGTTATATACGGGAGAGGGATTGGGAAAAGTATTGGGAGATGGACTGGCAAAGCGACTGGGAGAGCGACTGGGAGGACTGGGAGAGGGACTGGGAGAAGAACTTTGAGAGCGACTGGGAGAGGGACTGGAAGTGCGACTGGGAAAAGAATTCGGAGAGGGACTGGGAAAAGAATTCGGAGAGTTACTGGGAGAGGGAGAAGGATTGGGAGAGGGACTGGGAGAGCAACTGGCAAAGCAACTGGGAGAGCGACTGGGAGGATTGGGAGAGGGACTGGGAGAGGGACTGAGAGAGGGACTGGGAAAAGAATTGGGAGAGGGACTGGGAAAAGAATTGGGAGAGGGACTGGGAAAAGAATTGGGAGAGGGACTGGGAAAAGAATTGGGAGAGGGACTGGGGAGAGGAACTGGGGAGAGGGACTGGGGAGAGGAACTGGGGAGAGCAACTGGGGGAGGGACTGGGAAAGGGACTAGAAGAGGGACTGGGAGAACGACTGGGAGAAATATAGCCATCTGGTGGCGAAACGGAGTTCGCCGGGTTTGCTAGTAAAATAATAATAAAATCATGAAAAAAACCGAGGCGAGCGGACTGGAGAAGGAGAGGTACGACAACCCTGAAGTGGCTTCGCGGTGGATCCGCTTCTGCCGCAAAGAGGGCCTGGAAGGCGTTCTACAGGTGTTAGGACTGGGCGCCGAGGGAAAATTGGATGGAATTCGTCGCCGTCTAGCCGCCTTCATTAAAGAAGGCAAGCACAGTCCGGCTATTTGGAACAAAGTGACCGAGTGGGAGACCCGATTCACGAGAGGAGCAGCGAGAATGGAGGTTGCAGCGAGTGAGTCGCCGAAGACTGGAGCTGACGCAAAGGTTAGGCAGAGATTGTCGAGCACTGGCTCCAATACTCTGCTGCCTCCGGATTACTCTCCTGTAGGCAGAGTTCGCGCAGCAGGTGAGCTGAGGACACCCGTTGAAAGGAAGGAAAATGGATTGTGCACCCTGCAGAAAACCCTACTGGAATCGGAGAGTGCGCGTGCCTGCGTCATTCAGGAGTTGGTACGCAGATGGGGCATCCGGTTCGATGGCAAGGAGAAACGGCTGGCCTTCCTCGAGGAGATGAAGGAGCGAGCGGCGTGCTACGTCGTCGGCCTGGACCACCTGCCGAGGGCAATGAGCGAGGTGCTGACGGACCGTGCGGCACGCTGGTTCACGGTCAGTGGCCTGAGAGGAGAACCGTGGGACGCATTCCGAAAGGAATTCTTGGAGTTCTTCTTGCCCCCTCAATATTTCGACAGACTGGAAGGCGAGATCCGTGCCCGTATTCAGTATCCAGGCGAGCCATTTAAGGACTTCGTGCTGGATATGAGGACGCTGATGCACCACGCTGGATACCGGCCGGAGCAGGAGCTCCGACGTATCTACGAGAACTCCGCGCCAGAATAGCGGATCCACACCCGGCGAAGCGACTTCGTGACCCTCTCGCAGCTCGTTCAAATGGCTGCTGAGTACGAGATCGTCAGGAGTCAGGAGAGTACGTATGCTTTGAGAATTCGGCCGTTTCGTCGAGGCGACGACGAAATGATGTCTCCCCGCACAACGAACCACTTCCGTGCGCAGTACCCCTCTATGCCACCACCACGTTTGGAGCAACTGGAGGATGCTGCAGGACGAGATCGGAGCGGTACTAGAGCTCGTGCTTGGTCGTGCAACGAATGTGGCAAGGAGGGCCACTTCGTGAGGGAGTGCCCTCTACGAGGAGTAACGCAAGGAGGCGACGACCCAGGGGGCTTGGGACTTGGAGCCGGTACAAGTTGCGGCTTCGTGTGGATTGGGAGTAGACGAGTGCCGAACGGAGCAACTCTCGGACCTGAAACACCCCCTGAAGGTGCACGAAGGCCGGATCATCGCTACTGTCAGTATCGGGCAGCGGATGATCACGGAGACGGTCGACACAGGGGTGACGCGGAGTTTGGTTAGCGAGGAATTTGCGAAACTGATCGAACTGATCGCCTCGGAGGGCGAGGTGGTGAAGGCGGACGCCAGTATCAAGTTGGCAGACGGATCGGCGGTGGATGTAAGGAGTATTCTACGGATTCGGGTCGGATTGGCTGGCGACGAGGTCACCATGGACATGCTCGTCATGACCCCAATGCTGGATAAACTAATCCTAGGAATGGATTACCTAAATAAGATTGGTGCCATGATCCAGTGCGGGGCGTCGGAGATAACTTTGGGTACAGTGGATGGAATGATGGCAGCAGGGGGGTCGAGAAACCCCCGCAGGAAGCGGCGACGGCGTGGCTCGAGGGAAATGGAGGCGTCGAGGGAAAAGGAGCGGCAGCCTCTGAGGGTCCAGGAAGTACCCTCATGGCAGGCTAAGCCGACGGAATCGGGGCAGGAAAAGGAGCGAATGGAAGAAGGCATTCGGCAGCCTCTGAGGGTCCAGGAAGCACCCTCATGGCAGGCTAGGCCAGCGGAATTGCAGCAGGAGAAGGAACGAGCGGAGGGAAGCAGTCGGCAGCCTCTGAAGGCTCAAGGGACACCTTCATGGCAGGCTAAGACGACAGGCTCGAGACAGGAAGAGGCAACGGGGCGAGCCAAGGTTGATGGAGAGGTGGCCTTCGCATCAGGAAGTTGCGGAGGGAACTCCTCGGCGAGTAAGCCTCCCCAGGAGAGGAAGGTGAGGTTCGCAGGGAGGGGTGGACCATCTAAAGGTAACCCAGTGGTAGAGGCAAGGAGTGCTTCCCATGGTCGAGACCTGAAGATTGAGTCGGACACCCATCTGCAAGAAATGGCGGAGTTAGCGACGGAGACGGATGGAGGAATCGCTGGAAACGAGAAGGTATGGCCCGAGGACTTAGAGTCGGCATACCAAGAGTTTCGCGAGGAGGAGTTGCAGGAGTTGAAAATTGGAAGAAAACCACGCTTGCCGCCTTGTGTCAAGAGGCGACACCGGGATCAGCCAGCTACCCCCAGACGCCGACGGCAAGGGCGAAGAAGCACAACTCCGCCGTAGGGCTCCACAGTACTCGCGAGGATGCATCGGCTGTCCAACGCAGGCGAAGGCTTTGAGGTCAAGCTCGGTGCGAAGTATGAGAAACCTTTCTCCCCCAATATCGTACGGCTGGTGAAGGAAGGGGAGAAGAAGGGCAAAGTGGCTAACGTTGCCCAATTGAAACCTTACCACCGCCACGAAGATGACGCTGGTGACAGTGATAAAGTCAAGGCGATTGCGGAAGAGCGGCAAGACAAACGCTCCCCCCAACGGCCCCTGCGGAGGGAAGGAGCACTAAACTAACCTGTCTAACACCTAACCGTTCTCGACTAACCTTTCAATATGACGACAACTAATCTAGCTTTGACAATGGAGGACAAGATGATCTACCCTAGCAGCGAAGAAGAGTCTGGCGAGTCGAGTCAAGAGTTCGCGGAGAAATACTTGATGTCGTACTACACAGTGGAGTACGACGAGGACGCAGAGAAAGTCCCTCAACCCCCCAAACAGTGTCCCCAGGCCGCAGACGAAATTGAATTAGAAGAAGAACCGGTGGAGGGGCTTACAGGTCCCGTGAAGTCGTGCGATCCTCCAATCTCCGCCGGAGGATTCTGGTATGCGTTGGAAAATGATTTAACATCCCTCTTCGGTTCACTCACCGAGCCACGTAGGAGGCTGGAGATCGGGAGAGCTTCAGGATTCAACCCCCGGGCCATTCTAACGGGGAAGGCAAACCGTCGGGTCGCACCCCGATGGTTTCCACCCCGGAGATTGACCCGATGGCTGCTTCTCCCACATCCGTTGCGACGAGCAGCACGCCACGGCAGATGAAAGTCGGAGGGAAAGACGGAGAGGGCACCCCTGCAAAGCGTCCGAGATGGCAGGAGGTAGCCGAAAGAGCCTTCCCTAAGGAAGAGAGCGGAAGACGACTAAAGGAGCCGTCGATTCCAAGGTGGAGGGTAGTCGCGGGAGGCGAGTCCCCAGAGGTGGGCTTCGCCTTTGCGGAAGAGAACCAGGACGAGTTCGAGAGGGAAAAGGAAAAGGAGTCCGTAGAGGAATTGGTCGATGACCGGAGCCCGCATCGAGCCGTGGGCTCCGTCTCCCGAACAGGACGTTTTCGAAGGCATCGACAGATAAGAAGAAGGGCTGGAGAGAGATGTTATGGGAAGCCCAGAGTACTGGCAGCCGCCGCCCACCCAGACGGTCAGCAGGATGCCACTACATTGGACTATGGAGCCGGTACAACACGTGCCCCCAGCGTCGGTCGTGGAGGAGGTGCGTCGGATCGCAGCTAAACGATCGGCGATGAAAAGGAGGCGATTCATGGTGAAGTCCCCGGAGGGTGACTACAGGGTAACGTCGCACTCCGACGGAAGGGTCCACCTCTCTTACCGGAAGAAAGGGGGGTGGGGGTGTGACGCGAGTGCCTCCAACGCTCAGCCGTTGTCGTTGTCACAGCTGCGTCGAGAAGCGTTCCCACAGCGGCTGAGATAAGCGCCCACAGAACGGTTGCGGCAACCGCCGTAACTAAGAGGTCCGCCATCTGGCGGCCACAATAGACATTAAGCATAGTTTTGAGAGAGAGGTTCGGGAGAGCGAGATCAGCCAAATGCAGCACTGCAGTTGCGAATTCACCACATGCTTTCGCCGTGGTGAGGACAAGAGAGGCCTCGCAAGGAACGCGGAAGCGGCGGCTCGCTCTTTTGCGTTCGAACGGCCAAACGGACACACGCTTGTGACTACGAAGTGGTGATAAATTAAGGAAACAAATTGGGAAAACGAAATAAAAGTGCAAGAAACTCTGTGGAAGGAATCATAAGTGAGTGGTGGCCACCATTGGAGCCCCGACCTTAGACAACGCGAATTAGGCGTCAGGGGCGAGGGCTTGGTCTCTACCGCCTTATTACCCTGACTTAGTTAGAGAGAGTTAGAAGTCGCTGGTGCCACGTGTGCTTGCGTCCGTGGAGACCCCGACGGGGAACCAGTGTAACGCCCTGACGGCAGAGGTGAAGCGTAGGGCAGTGCAGTTTCTAGTCAGCGGGGTGCAGCGTGCGGAGACAGCACGGCCGCTGAGAGTTGCCTGCATTGAAGATGGCGGAGATAGGGTAGACAGAAGATAGGGCAGTCACGAGGTGCTTAGTGTCGCTGGCGTCTCGGCGACTTACAAATTCTCTTGTAAGGCGGCCCTGGGCAGACTGAGCTCTGCACCTCGGCCATAGACTTTTTTACAATACGTTTCCTCACATTTTAATTGGAATCAATCACGTGTATTGTGCAAATTTTCATTGAATTCAGCAGGCATTTTAGCGGGATTTGGTGGGATTTGGCGGGATTTGGAAGGATTTATTGGGATTTAGCGGGATTTGGTGGGATTTAGAGGGATTTGGTGGGATTTTGTGGGATTTGGCGGGATTTAGCGGGATTTGGTGGGATTTAGAGGGATTTGGTGGGATTTTGTGGGATTTGGCGGGATTTGGTGGGATTTGGAAAGATTTAATGGGATTTAGCGGGATTTGGTGGGATTTGGCGGGATTTGGTGGAAATAAATTTAATTTCAATGACACGGATAATTTGCGAACACGTACGATTCAGTATTCACTTCCATTAACTTAGAGGAGTTCAACTAAATAACACTTTTTTTTTGTAGTTGAAATGAATTCATTACTGTTGTGAAATGAAACAAAAAAAATTTCTTCATCTTTTAATTACCAAAAGAAATAAAGCCATGTGGTGACGAAACGGAGTTCGCCGGGTTTCCTAGTATAGGTATATAATAATAATATAATAATATATATTTATATACTACTAGCTGTACCCTGCCACGCTTCGCATAGTGTGGTTCTACGCCCACGGAATAAGTAACCCAAAAAGAATAATTTCCCAACCCCTTCAATTCTGTAATGCTTGTAGATGTACACAATTTTTCGTCTCTCCATTCTCCGCGTAAATATAAAGACTTTCTGGTTTACCGACTCGGGAACACGCAACATACAATTGCCCGTGTGAACAACAATCTGCATCCAAATCTACACCACACAAATCGAGAGATTGACCTTGAGCTTAATTAATTGTCATTGCGAACGCCATGCGAATGGGAAACTGCAATCTCTTGAATTGAAACGGTGTATCAGTCGGAATGATAGGAATTCTGGAATGAGGACGTCTTCACCTTTGAAGGGACCAGTTAGGATCATTGCTTCTACAACGTTGTTCATCATTTTCTTGACCGAGAGTCGCGCTTCCACGTTTACCAATCGATCATTTCGTCGATGGAGATCAATATCTCGAGGTTGGAATTGATCTCCGACTATGACAATTGCCACTTCGTCTATAGTTGGAGCATTATACCTCCTGGTATGTTCTCCAGCAAGCGTTTTATCTGCATGAATGACAATTTTATGTGTCTCCGAAGGCATCATATCAATCGCTGTTTTGAACAAACGCACCAAATTGTTCCGTTCGTGAATAGGCTTTTGTAGCTGCGAAATAATGGGCCTCTTCAGCGAACTATTTATTCCATAACGTGCATCAACTTCAGCTCCATCATCACCGATGAAGTACATTTGAAGGAATTTATGTGCACTGTCTGGGAGCGGAAGCAGGGAACCGGCTTTGTGATAAATTTGTCCTTTAATTTTGAAAGTTGGCATGAATTGCCCAGTTATAATTTCGGCACCAAAGGACGTCATTTGAAAGCAACAGTTTTATTTTATTATGTTCGAGAGGAAATGCTTCGATTCAGCAGTAGATCCAGCCAGTAGAGTGTGCAGAGGCTCTGGCGGTGCTTCAAGTTGAGGCAATTTTACTTTCCCGGCAGCACAACACAATCCTTTGAATTCATTTTCGAACTTAAGAGCCTGGCAGTGTGGGCAGACCTGACACATCCGGCCAATCACGACGTTGCGATTGGAGCTATAATCAACAGCTGGATTATGTAGAAATGCAAGACGGTTGTATTGCACATTGTGATGTGCTCTCAGCGCTGCGCGTGCTTCAGCTAACCTCGCCCTACTGCGTTCATTACGTTGAGAGCGAATTGCATCTGTTGTTGCAGAACGCAATTGCCTAGATCTCAATCGTGTTTCCTCAAGCCTAACTGCTCTTCTTTCTGCCGATTCCACGTTGTAGTTCTGCATTGCTCTCAGTCGTCGAGTTTCTAGCATCGACACCCGCTCTTCCTCAGTAATATCTTGAATCTGCCGTCTTTTTGCTTCTGTGCGGCGAGTACGTCGAACCAGATTCGACTTCTTGGGCGGCATGACCCCGTTTATCACTGAAGTGGGAAGGAATTTTCTCATTATAATCCATGTGGTTATATTTTTATACCATTTACCCATTGAAAATGGGTAAAAAATGGTATATTAACTTTGTGCAAATGTATGTAACAGGCAGAAGAAGGCGTGGCAGACCATACAAAGTATATTCTTGATCAGCATCAATAGCCGAGTCGATTTGGTCATGTCCGTCTGTCTGTCCGTCTGGGCGTCTGTCCGTCCGTCCGTCTGTCCGTCTGTATGAACGCACAGATCTCAGCTATTAAAAGAGCTAGAGGCACCAGACTTGGTGGGAGTGTGCGTGTATTCAATACACACAAGAAGTTTATTTTAAACTTGATGTGCCACGCCCACCGCCTCCGCAAATCGATAAATGCGTATTTCGATTTTTTCCAAATAATTCAATAACGAAAATAGATAAACGCACCAAATTTGGTAGGAAGGTGTCTTGCAACATTATGCAGAATTTGAATTTTAAACTTTTTGATGCTACGCCCACCGCCTCTAAAAAACACATTTTTATAGTTTAAAAGAACACTAGAAAAGCTAGAAGCACCAAAATCGGTAAATCAAATTATAGGAAAAGTAGAAAAATTTCCGAAATTTTTTTTAGGTATTATTGTAGATAATAATAATATTGACCAACCCTATGAATTTAAATCCGATCGGACAATAAACACAGAAGTTATAGGCACGAGAAGTTTCCCTCACAGCAGTAGAGGCCCGACGCCGACGCCGACTGAGCACGCAAAGTCGTCGTGTAGTCAGCGTGCAGTCGGCATGTGCCATTAGCGTCAATGCATTGTAAAGGAGTCTTTGGCCGGGGTACAGATCTCAGTCTGACCAGGGCCGCCTTACAAGAATATTTGTAAGTCGCCGAGACGCCAGCGACTTGAGGCACCTCGGGACTTCCCTAATCTTTATACATATAACCTGGTCAGAGTCTCGACGGGTAATGGCCCTCGTCTTGCCAACGACCCTATACTCTCCTGCCTTGGTCAGGGTATACGGGCGGGTCACACCACACCTCGTACCCGACGCCGTCCGTCCGTCTGTCCGTCTGTATGAACGCACAGATCTCAGCTATTAAAAGAGCTAGAGGCACCAGACTTGGTGGGAGTGTGCGTGTATTCAATACACACAAGAAGTTTATTTTAAACTTGATGTGCCACGCCCACCGCCTCCGCAAATCGATAAATGCGTATTTCGATTTTTTCCAAATAATTCAATAACGAAAATAGATAAACGCACCAAATTTGGTAGGAAGGTGTCTTGCAACATTATGCAGAATTTGAATTTTAAACTTTTTGATGCTACGCCCACCGCCTCTAAAAAACACATTTTTATAGTTTAAAAGAACACTAGAAAAGCTAGAAGCACCAAAATCGGTAAATCAAATTATAGGAAAAGTAGAAAAATTTCCGAAATTTTTTTTAGGTATTATTGTAGATAATAATAATATTGACCAACCCTATGAATTTAAATCCGATCGGACAATAAACACAGAAGTTATAGGCACGAGAAGTTTCCCTCACAGCAGTAGAGGCCCGACGCCGACGCCGACTGAGCACGCAAAGTCGTCGTGTAGTCAGCGTGCAGTCGGCATGTGCCATTAGCGTCAATGCATTGTAAAGGAGTCTTTGGCCGGGGTACAGATCTCAGTCTGACCAGGGCCGCCTTACAAGAATATTTGTAAGTCGCCGAGACGCCAGCGACTTGAGGCACCTCGGGACTTCCCTAATCTTTATACATATAACCTGGTCAGAGTCTCGACGGGTAATGGCCCTCGTCTTGCCAACGACCCTATACTCTCCTGCCTTGGTCAGGGTATACGGGCGGGTCACACCACACCTCGTACCCGACGCCTAACTTACACTGTCCGACACTGCACAAACAATACCCTACAAACCGTCTCCGCCGTCGAGGCGCTATTCTTCCCCCTCGCCGGTGCTTTGACGGGTAATAGTCCACGTCTCGTCCACAGCGTCTGCACTCTCCTACCTAAGTCGGAGCACTCCGGCGGGCAACTCCTCACCTTCGCTGCCGACACCTGTCGCACGCTGTCAAGGCCGGGGAATTCTGTGGTATACCACACGCCTCTGCCCTTCTTGATACTACCGTCGTCCGTCTCGTCGTCGATTCCCGCGCCTACTCCTTCCTTCGCGAAAACGGCACGTGCCGATATACCCACACGTGCTAGTGAAAACTGACGCTAGTAGAGTTCGACTCGCCGAACTCGGGAGGGGGGGGATTCAAATAATATATATACCAAAGTTAGATAAATAAAAGAACGAACACTCACTTTCACAATCCAAGAATGTCTTCTATATTTATTCTTTTCCAAATTAAGTTCCTTCGTTTCACTCCCTTTTCACTCGCGAGCTCGCGTCCATTTCGCTCGGGCACTCAAACACAAGAGAGTGAGGGTTAGCTTGCGCGTTCGTCGCGAAGCCCTTTTTGGCACTCACCACAGCGAAAGCTCGTGGTGAGTTTGCCGATCTCTCTCGCCTTACGCTTGCTCTCCCGCTTACAATACTCTTAACTATGCTTCTTAAAACTATGATACGACCGCCAGATGGCGGGCCTCATCCTAGTTGCGACGGCACCGCAGCTGGCGCTCGGGCGCTTCACCTGCTCATTGTGACGCTTGCGACGGCCTAGCGGTGCAGGCGCCTGCGTCACACCCCCCCCTTTCTTCCGAAAGGAGAGGCGCACCCTTCCGTCCAAATGCGATGTCACCCTGTACTCGCCCTCTGGTGCCCACACTTGGAACCGCACCCTCTTCTTAGACGTCTGCTGCCTAGTGACCCGGCGCACGTGAGACACCACCGACGCCGGAGGTAGATGTACCCTCGGATCGATCGTCCATTCGATCGGTATATTAATAAACACATTGGCTGATGAGGACTCCCGATGCTCAGGACTCCCCACAACCTCATCCTCGAGCCTTTCCTCCCAGCCGTCGACCCCTTCAAAGGTCTCCGGCTCGGTTGTTGGGGCCCTCGGCTCGATACGGGCTAGTGTCATCGAAGTGATCAAACTCTCGACTGATATCCTCTGCCCCTCCTTGTCCGTGCCGCCCCGGGCTCCATCCTCGAGAGCGATGCGCACCGTTGGGAACTCGCTATCGGGTAGCACCCTCCACTTCGGGGTCGGCTCCCCCGAGCGTCTTCCTCCTCGCGATGGGTCTTCCTTTTCCTTGGCGGCACCATCCAACGGCGACGTGGCGCTCTTCCTGACAGGTGGGGGGGAACAGCCGTCGTGCCAACCTCCGGGGGTGGAACCACCGGGGTACGCCCCGACGGTCTGCTTCCCCCTCTGCAGCGGTTCTTGGCACTGGTCGCCGAGAACCCTCCGGCCTCCGGCTTTCTGCGTGGCTCGGTGAGCGAACCGAACAGCTCGGTAAGATCTCGCTCCAGCGGGTCCCAGTGGTTCCCGGCGGATAGCGGGGGATTGCGCAGCCAACCCGCGTCCTTCTCCTTCTTCTTGCAGGTGCCGGTTGTCGGGCGAGGTCGCTTCGGGGACGGAGGACCCTTCCCAACAGGTGGTGACAGGAGCAGGAGCTCCTCCCCATCGTCACTCATGGCGGCGGCTGGGCGAGGCCGCTTCGGGGATGGAGGACCGCCCTCGATGGCCGGCAGTGGAAGTGGAGACAGCGGCTCCTCGAAATAGGGTGGGGATGGCGTCGGCGACCACGTTGAGTTTCCCTCGACGGTAACGTACGTCAAACTGAAATTGCTGCAATTCTAAAGCCCATCGAGCAATCCTTCCGGATGGACTCTCGATAGAATTCAGCCATTTCAGCGCTAAGTGGTCGGTGACTACCTCGAAACGATAACCTTCCAGATAGCACCTCATCTTTCGGATCGACAATACTATGGCGAGGCACTCCTTCTCCGTCGCCGAGTAGTTCTCCTCCGCTTTTATCAGCTTCCGGCTGGCATAGGCTATCACCCGCTCCTCTCCGTCGATCTGTTGGGTCAGTACTGCACCCAGACCGTGATCGCTTGCATCCGTCTGCAGCGTGAATTTTTCCGCGAAGTCAGGACAAGCGAGTACTGGCGCTGACGTCAACTTATCCTTGAGGGCATTCAGTGCTCCCTGTTGGTCTTCTCCCCAAGACCACCTTTTGCTTTTCTTCAGCAACGCCGTCATGGGCTGCACGAGAGTAGAAAAGTTCGGTACGAATCGCCGGTACCATGATGCCATACCTAGGCATTGCCGCAATTCCCTACAATTTGAGGGTGGCTTCAAGCATCTGATCGCCTCCACCTTCGCAGGGTCGGTGCGAATCCCTTCGCTGCTGACCACGTGTCCTAGATAAACGAGCTCCTTTCGAAAGAACGAGCACTCCTTTCGGTTTATCTTTAAGTTCGCCGATCTTAGCCTCCGGAATACTTCCCTCAAATTGGCCACATGTTGCTCTGCGGTTTCGCCGATGACGACTATATCATCCAGGTATGCGAACGCGTGGGGCTCCATATCCGGCCCTATGACGGTATCCAGCGCCCTCTGGAACGTAGCGCAGGCCGAATGCAGTCCGAATGGCATGACTCGCCATTGAAACAATCCTCGTCCGGGCACGGTGAACGCAGTGCACTCGCGACTGCCAACCGCTACCGGTATCTGCCAGTATCCATGCTTGAGGTCCAACGTCGAGATGAACCTGGCGTGCCTCAGGCGCTCCAAGATGTGGTTTATCCTAGGAACGGGGTACGCGTCTGGAACTGAGTGTGCGTTAAGCTGGCGGTAGTCGATACACATCCTCCATTCGCCAGTCTTCTTCTTCACCAAGACTATTGGCGCGCTGTGCGGACTCCGAGACGGCTCGATCGCGCCAGCTTGGATGAGCTCATCCACCTGCTCGTCTATCACCTGCTGCATCGCTGGGTTCTTCGGATAGTACCTTTGCTTGAGGGGCTTGTCATCCTTCATGATGATGTGGTGTTCAGCGATGTGTGACACCCCTTGCAGCCCCTCGAACAGTTTCAGTTCCTCCTCCAGAAACTCCTGGTATCTCGGCTCTAGCTCCTTGGGCCATACCTTCTCGTTTCCAGCAGTCTCCTCTTCCGCTGTCATTGCCAGCTCCGCCACTCCTAGCGAAAGGGCATCCGACGTCGCCTCTAGGTCTCTCACGAGGGGAGTACTCCTTACTTCTACCCCCGGGTCTCCTTCTGACGATCTCCTCATCGTCGCGAGTCTCACCTTCTTTCCTCGGGAAGGCTTACTCGTCGATGCGTCGGCCTTGCTCCTCACCGGACTAGAGCCCGTCTCTTCCTCGGCCCTTGCACGCCCTGGTGCCTCTCCTGGACCCTGATCCGTCGCCTTGGCCTGCTCCGAAGGTGTCTCCTGACCTTTCGGGTGCTGCCGACGGCTTCCTTTTGCTCCTTCCTCCTTATCTGGCGTCCGTGTCTCCCTCGTCGACTCCGCCGGCACAGCCTTCCCTTGACCAGTTTCCAGAGGCTTGCCTCCTCGATCCTCCGACGCGCCACGCCTCTTCCGGTACCGAATGTCTTTCTTCGTCTTCGCGAGTATCCTTCCGTCCGCCGTATCCATAATCAGCTTCGCCGACCCACACTGGATTATGGTACCCATCCTGTACAAGAAGTCCATCCCAAGGACGATCCTGTCTAGCATTGTGGTCAGGATGAGCAGATCCAAGGTGGCCTCGTCGCCAGCCAGCCCGACTCGAACCCGTAAGATGTTCTTCACCTTCACCGTCGACCCATCCGCCAATTTGATCCTGGCGTCCGCCTCTACCGTCTCACCTTCCGACGCGATTACTGCAGCGAGCTCCGCGTTTATGAAGCTCCGCGTCGCCCCGGTGTCGACTGTCGCCGTGATCATTCGCTGACCGATACTTATAGTGGCGACGATCCGGCCCTCGTACACCTAGAGGGGCTATACTAGGTCTGAGAGTTGCTCCGCACGGCACCCGTCAGCTCCCGATCCAGACGAGGCCGTTGCCCATTTCCCGCCACCTGAAGTCGGTTTCCTCCCGGGTCATCGCTCCCTTGCCTGGGTCGCGACGGGCACTCCTTCGCGAAGTGGCCTTCCTGGCCACATACAAAGCACGAGCGAGAGCGCATCCTCACTCCTCGGCGTTCTTGAACTGCGTGATCCAGTGTTCGTTCAAGCCGTGGTGGGGGCGAAGGGTGGCGTGTGCGGAAAGGGTTCGTTGAACTGGGGAATGTTCCTCCATCTCCATCACGACTGGACCGCCGGAACCTTGAAGCATACGCGTCCTCCTGATTCCTGACCATTTCGTATTCCGCAGCCATCTGGATGAGCTGCGAAAGGGTCGAGAAATCGCCTCGCCGAATGTGGATCCGATACTCCGGCGCAGAATTCTCGTAGATACGCCGGAGCTCCTGCTCCGGTCGATATCCAGCGTGGTACATAAGTGTCCTCACGTCCAGCACAAACTCCTTGAACGGCTCACCTGGGTGCTGCACGCGAGCACGGATCTCGTCCTCGCGCCGCTTGGTCCGTCAGTGCCTCGCTCATCGCCCTGGGTAGGCGGTCCAGATCGACGCCGTAGGATACCGCTCGCTCCTTCAGCTCCTCGATGAAGGCCAGCGGGTCCTCCTTGCCATCGAAGCGAATGCCCCACTTGCGTACCAACTCCGGAATTACGCAGGCACGCGCACTCACTGATTCCAGCAGGGTCGTCTGCTGGGCGCTCCATCTACTTTCTTCCATCCTGACCGGTGTCCTCAGCGTGCCCGTTGCACGCACCCTACCAGCAGGGGAGTAGTCGGGAGGCAGCAGAGTATTGGAGCCAGTGATCGGCAATCTCTGTGTAACCTTTGCGTCTGCTCCAGCGCTCGACGATTCACTCGCTGCAGCCTCCATGCTCTCTGCTCCTCTCGTGAATCGGGTCTCCCATTCGGTTATCTTGTTCTAGATAACCGGGCTGTGCTTGCCCTCCTTGACGAAGGCAGCTAATCGTTTGCGGAGTTCGTCCACCTTTCCCTCGGCGTCCAGCCCTTAGTTATCCTGCAAGGCTCCCTCCAGATCCTCCTTACGGCCGTAGTAGATCCACCTGGTCGCCGCTACCGGGTTGTCACGCCTTTCTCTCTCCAGTCCGCTCGCCTCGGATTTCTCCATAGTGTTATTATTATATATTTATTTATTATATATTATTAATTTACTTTCGACTGCGGCGATCCCTTTCCTTTTTTTTTTATTTTTATTTTATTCAAACTCAACACAGGATCTCTCACAGTCGATTTCGTATATTATTTTGGTTTATTTTATTTTATTTGATCTTATTTTATTTTATCTAATTTTATTTTATTTTATTTTATTTAAAATTTTTAATTTTAATTTTATGTTACTTTATTTTATTTTAAATTTTATTTATTTTTATTTAATTTTATTTTGATTTTATTTTATTTTGATTTATTTTATTTTGATTTATTTTATTTTAATTTATTTTGTATTTGTCCGCCGGTTTTCGACCGACCTAGTCCCACTGTGCAGGCCCCGCTGCACTCTCCGCGTCACGCGCGCTCACACCCGACCTCGCTTGTCGGGGCTGTACCTCGTGCGCGCTCACACCCGACCTCGCTTGTCGGGGCTGTACCTCGCGCGCACCGCTTACTCGAAAACATGCAATTCCGTTTCGGGGTGCAACGGCACTTCCTCGTTGCTACCCCCCCGCGCGCTCTCCGCTGACCGACGCGTGCTCTTGTGTTTGAGAGTGTTCGAGAGCGGGCCCGTTAGGTGATCGGCGTGTCCTCTTTCGCCGTCACTTTCTTTGCGCGCGGCGCCGGACCGCGTGCTTTTCTGTTCACTTTTCCGATAGGGTATCGTAGGGTATACACGACGCGCACTTTTTTTTTCCACTTTATATATATTTTTTTTCCAAAATTTTTGTGTGAGTGTGTGTGTGTGTGTTTCGATATGTGTGTATTTTAATGTGTGTGTATTTTAATATGTATGTATATATAAAAGGGTATATATAGAAATTCTTTTACCGCGTCATTTCGTACGCATTTTCATAAAGAAAAAAAAATTGGGGAGGGGTCCTCGAGTTGGTGGTGGCTGTCGGGGCTTTACTTCGACAAGCTACCACGCCTACTGACGCCTAGACGTCCCTGCTCGGGCGCCACTTGTAAAGGAGTCTTTGGCCGGGGTACAGATCTCAGTCTGACCAGGGCCGCCTTACAAGAATATTTGTAAGTCGCCGAGACGCCAGCGACTTGAGGCACCTCGGGACTTCCCTAATCTTTATACATATAACCTGGTCAGAGTCTCGACGGGTAATGGCCCTCGTCTTGCCAACGACCCTATACTCTCCTGCCTTGGTCAGGGTATACGGGCGGGTCACACCACACCTCGTACCCGACGCCTAACTTACACTGTCCGACACTGCACACACAATACCCTACAAACTGCCTCCGCCGTCGAGGCGCTATTCTTCCCCCTCGCCGGTGCTTTGACGGGTAATAGTCCACGTCTCGTCCACAGCGTCTGCACTCCCCTACCTAAGTCGGAGCACTCCGGCGGGCAACTCCTCACCTTCGCTGCCGACACCTGTCGCACGCTGTCAAGGCCGGGGAATTCTGTGGTATACCACACGCCTCTGCCCTTCTTGATACTACCGTCGTCCGTCTCGTCGTCGATTCCCGCGCCTACTCCTTCCTTCGCGAAAACGGCACGTGCCGATATACCCACACGTGCTAGTGAAAACTGACGCTAGTAGAGTTCGACTCGCCGAACTCGGGAGGGGGGGGATTCAAATAATATATATACCAAAGTTAGATAAATAAAAGAACGAACACTCACTTTCACAATCCAAGAATGTCTTCTATATTTATTCTTTTCCAAATTAAGTTCCTTCGTTTCACTCCCTTTTCACTCGCGAGCTCGCGTCCATTCCGCTCGGGCACTCAAACACAAGAGAGCGAGCGTTGGCTTGCGCGTTCGTCGCGAAGCCCTTTTTGGCACTCACCACAGCGAAAGCTCGTGGTGAGTTTGCCGATCTCTCTCGCCTTACGCTCGCTCTCCCGCTTACAATACTCTTAACTATGCTTCTTAAAACTATGATACGACCGCCAGATGGCGGGCCTCCTCCTAGTTGCGACGGCACCGCAGCTGGCGCTCGGGCGTTTCACCTGCTCATTGTGACGCTTGCGACGGCCTAGCGGTGCAGGCGCCTGCGTCACAGCATGTGTATTTGTCTTCGAAAATATGCGATGCGTTGTTATTCGCCGAATAAAGGTAATTAATATTAAGAATTTTTTTTTAACAGCGAAAGGTATATGGTATCTTACTGTCGAGTGCACTCGACTGTAGCTTTCTTCAACGTTTGAAATGTAAAGCTGTGGTTGCCCTTAACAACTGTCGGTTGAGGCACTGGGAAATGCAAAAAAAGTAAAATATTTGCAAACGTAGATATACTATGCACATAAAAAGTAGATAAAAACATCGCCAGAACCTCAATATATGTTGTGTCAAAATCTGGGGTTAATCGGTTCAGCACTTTTCGAGTCCATAGGGGAATCCTATACGCACAAAGCATTTATATATATATAGATTAGCCTTCAAAATAAAAATACATTTAAGTTAAGTAAACGGTCTGAGTTCGCTGACCGAATACGACACTGGCCAAATAGCTAAATAAGCATTTGTCCGGATGTCGTTGCATAGCCGGCAACCACGACATATTTGCGTGGCCGCTATGAAACGATCTCGTAACCATAAGTTGCGGGATTGCCTTGTTTGATTTCATGTATTAGTTCTTTGCTTGATTTGAACAGAGGCACATCGGCCCTGTAATAAACAATAATAACAAGTGAAGAAAGCTACAGTCGAGTGCACTCGACAGTAAGATACCATTTACCTTTCGCTGTTAAAAACTAATTCTTAATATTAATTACTTTTATTCGGCGAATAACAATGCATCGCATATTTTCGAGGACAAATTCACATGCTTTGACGCTAATGGCACATGCCGACTGCACACTGACTACACGACGACTGTGCGTGCGCAGTCGGCGTGCGCAGTCGGCGTCGGCGTCGGGCCTCTACTGCTGTGAGCGAAACTTCTCGTGCCTATAACTTCTGTGTTTATTGTCCGATCGGATTTAAATTTATAGGGTTGGTCAAAATTATTATTATCTACAATAATACCTAAAAAAAATTTCGGAAACTTTTCTACTTTTCCTATAATTTGATTTACCGATTTACAAAATCGATTTTTGGGGGCGGTAGGCGTGGCATCCAAAAGTTGAAATTCCGCATTCTCTGTAATGTTACCAGGCACCTTACTTCCAAATTTGGTGCTTCTAGCTTTTCTAGTGTTCTTTTAAACTATAAAAATGTGTTTTTTAGAGGCGGTGGGCGTGGCATCCAAAAGTCTAAAATCCAACTTCTGCATAATGTTGCAAGACAACCCCCTACCAAATTTGGTGCGTTTATCTCTTTTCGTTATTGAATTATTTGGAAAAAATCGAAATACGCATTTATCGATTTGCGGAGGCGGTGGGCGTGGCACATCAAGTTTGAAATAAACTTCTTGTGTGTATTGAATACACGCACACTCCCACCAAGTCTGGTGCCTCTAGCTCTTTTAATAGCTGAGATCTGTGTGTTCATACAGACGGACAGACGGACAGACGGACAGACGGACAGACGGACAGACGGACAGACAGACGGACATGACCAAATCGACTCGGCTATTGATGCTGATCAAGAATATATATACTTTGTATGGTCTGCCACGCCTCCTTCTGCCTGTTACATACATTTGCACAAAGTTAATATACCATTTTTTACCCATTTTCAATGGGTAAATGGTATAAAAAGTAAAAGACTCCGCCTTTCAATTCCATACAATATTTGGTTTTTAGGTGTAACTTTATTTAATCAAGTTGTTTGGTTAAATTAAATAAAATAATTGGCGCCCAACTAGTGGTAATTTAGATTGCCCACGCGTGTGAATATCGCGTTCATAAATTCAAACTCTAAAGTCACGGTCAACAGTGCAACGCAGTGAACACTAAGTGAACACTAATTGAATATATTTAAACCAAAACGCAGTCAATACAATAAACTGCATAGTGAAACGCTTTCACTAAGAAATAAAGTGAAGTGTTCAGTGTTTATTTATCAAGTGCTTTTGCCTTGCTCAATGTAGCAGCGGCAGTGCCACTAACTCAAATAACTTAAAAAGCATTATACACCAAAACCTCTGAAACTGTTCAGACCGCGGTGTGTCAAAGGCTAACATACAAGTTAGTTGAATAACGAGGAATGCGGCGTTGGAACATCAGACTGCTGCGCGGGAATAAACTGGCGAATTTTTTTTTTACCTTTCTTAATAGAAAAAAACGAAAAGCTGTACCCAGTTGAAACATGTAAGTGGAAACTTTTAACTAAAGCTTTTTAAAGTCTGCTAAGCAAATCAAACTAATTAAAGAGTTAAACTGCTTCATTAAATTTTGCAACTAGGAATTAAAAAATATTTTAAATAAGAACTGTGTTTATTTCTTTTTGCCACATTGCGTTTAAAAAAAAAAGTTTTAGCTTTGCATCATTCGTAATTCGACCCGCTGAAATTTTTGTTGTTTTGGCGCTCAGTCGCCTATGTAATAAGTTCAGTACATTATTATTTTAATCATGTATTTATTTATTAACACGTCTCATCAGTGTGGTGGTTGACGCTCAACTGAAGAGAGGTCGATATGTACTTATCGATATTTACTTATTATTACATGCTGTTTATACCATTTACCCATTGAAAATGGGTAAAAAATGGTATATTAACTTTGTGCAAATGTATGTAACAGGCAGAAGGAGGCGTGGCAGACCATACAAAGTATATATATTCTTGATCAGCATCAATAGCCGAGTCGATTTGGTCATGTCCGTCTGTCTGTCCGTCTGTATGAACACACAGATCTCAGCTATTAAAAGAGCTAGAGGCACCAGACTTGGTGGGAGTGTGCGTGTATTTAATACACACAAGAAGTTTATTTCAAACTTGGTGTGCCACGCCCACCGCCTCCGCAAATCGATAAATGCGTATTTCGATTTTTTCCAAATAATTCAATAACGAAAAGAGATAAACGCACCAAATTTGGTAGGAGGGTTTCTTGCAACATTATGCAGAAGTTGGATTTTAGAATTTTGAATGCCACGCCCACCGCTTCCAAAAAACACATTTTCATAGTTTAAAAGAACACTAGAAAAGCTAGAAGCACCAAATTTAGAAGTAAGGTGCCTGGTAACATTACGGAGAATGCGGAATTTCGACTTTTGGATGCCACGGCTACCGCCCCCAAAAATCGATTTTGTAAATCGGTAAATCAAATTATAGGAAAAGTAGAAAAGTTTCCGAAATTTTTTTTAGGCATTATTAATAATAATAATATTTACCAATCCTATAAATTTAAATCCGATCGGACAATAAACACAGAAGTTATAGGCACGAGAAGTTTCGCTCACAGCAGTAGAGGCCCGACGCCGACGCCGACGCCGACGCCGACTGCGCACGCCGACTGCGCACGCACAGTCGTCGTGTAGTCAGTGTGCAGTCGGCATGTGCCATTAGCGTCAATGCATGTGAATTTGTCCTCGAAATTATGCGATGCGTTGTCGCCGAATAAAAGTAATTAATATTAAGAATTAGTTTTTAACAGCGAAAGGTAAATGGTATCTTACTGTCGAGTGCACTCGACTGTAGCTTTCTTCACTTGTTTTTTTTTAAATTCTAAAATTTCTTAATTCTAAAATTTTACAGAAAATCTTAAATGTATTTCAGTTTTATAATTATTGTTATTATATTTTTATAATTGTTGAATAAGCTTAAGTCTAAGATAATAAAATAACTCTTTGATTTTATAGCCATGGACATGGACATACCTTGATTCCACCCAAATTTTTGCGGCACTTTTATGGCCCAACCACTACGAGTTTTATACTGTGTTTCAATATTTACTGTGGTATCTTAATTTTCACTTTCCCCATTTATTTCTCCTTCAGCAGTATCATATTCTTCTGACGAACTACTAGTTGTATTTAATGAATTATTTTCATCTTCTTCAAAACTACTAGAGCTTTCTGTAATATTATTTTTTATTACCGCTTCTTTGATTGGCTGTTGAATATGTATCTCTGGTAAATTACTGTGCTGTCCTATTTTAATATTTTCTTCTAACAATAAATCACTTGCGTTGAAATCTCTATTATTTGTTTTTGCAATAAAGCGTCTATTACGCCTAAAGTGATTATCAAAAGAGTCCTTTATTATATACGTATGATCGTATGATCGATCGTTGACAATGCCAACTATTGTTCCATAACACCATTCTTTCCCATTCTTTTTAAATATAACTAAATCACCCAAACTTAACGATGGCAAAGATTTTACATTTCTATCATAGTAATATTTTTGTTTTTCCTTCTTTTTATTAATTTTTTCTTGAATTATTTCTTCGTTCATGTTGTTCCTGACAAGCAATTGTTCCGACACCGGGTGTCCCGTTTTAGTTAACCTCTCAAAAAATAGCTCAGATGGCGTAAGATTCATGCGTGCTATAGGTGTAGAGTTATAATCTAATATTCTGTATTGATATTGATCGACCTTATTGTCTTCATAGCATCTTTTAAGAATATTTTTTGAAATTGCCACTCCTTTTACCGCTAAGCCATTACTCTGAGGATACCTGGGACTTGAATATTTAAACTGAATATTAAAATCTCTCGAAAATTTTTCAAATTCAGTAGAATTAAATGGGACATTATCGCATTTAATTATTGTTGGATATCCAACTATATGCTTATGCACTGTGTATAATATATTTATTATATTTCCTGAAGTTTTATTCTTGATTTTTTCAGACACTAAAAAATTTGAATAAGCATCGAAAATAGAAATAAAATCACAACCAGCATATTCAAAAAGATCAATTGACACCATATGATACGGATATTTAGGATTACTTTCCTGTAATAAAGGTTCCCGTTGATTAGAACGTGTAAATTTCTCACAAATGTCACAAGAGACTACTAGTTCCTTTATTTGTCTATTCATACCTGGCCAAAAATAAAGCTTTCTTGCTTTAGCAAGGGTTTTTTCAATTCCCAAATGTGAATCGTGTAATAGTTTTGCGATCTTTTCTTGTAATTCATTGGGTATCACTAATTTATGATTTCTGAATAAAAGTCCATTCTCAAAATGCAACTCTGATTTATATTTATGAAATATTCGAGAAAATTCATTCAAAAACCTAAACTCAGGCCACCCATTTCTCACATACTCACATAGCTTCCTAAAATCTTCATTTGAATTCATCATTTGCTTGTAATGAATGTAATTATCTTTTGATACAGAGATGGATTCTGTGACAACATGTATTATTCCAGATAATTCTTTGTTTTCCTCCATGATATCTAACTGAGCCCTAGATAAACAGTCAGCAAGAAGCATATTTTTACCAGGATTATACACTATTTTTATTCCTGGATATTTTAATAGTGCCATAAACATTCTTTGCAACGTATGATCGTATGATCGATCGTTGACAATGCCAACTATTGTTCCATAACACCATTCTTTCCCATTCTTTTTAAATATAACTAAATCACCCAAACTTAACGATGGCAAAGATTTTACATTTCTATCATAGTAATATTTTTGTTTTTCCTTCTTTTTATTAATTTTTTCTTGAATTATTTCTTCGTTCATGTTGTTCCTGACAAGCAATTGTTCCGACACCGGGTGTCCCGCTTTAGTTAACCTCCCAAAAAATAGCTCAGATGGCGTAAGATTCATGCGTGCTATAGGTGTAGAGTTATAATCTAATATTCTGTATTGATATTGATCGACGTTATTGTCTTCATAGCATCTTTTAAGAATATTTTTTGAAATTGCCACTCCTTTTACCGCTAAGCCATTACTCTGAGGATACCTGGGACTTGAATATTTAAACTGAATATTAAAATCTCTCGAAAATTTTTCAAATTCAGTAGAATTAAATGGGACATTATCGCTTTTAATTATTGTTGGATATCCAACTCTATGCTTATGCACTGTGTATAATATATTTATTATATTTCCTGAAGTTTTATTCTTGATTTTTTCAGACACTAAAAAATTTGAATAAGCATCGAAAATAGAAATAAAATCACAACCAGCATATTCAAAAAGATCAATTGACACCATATGATACGGATATTTAGGATTACTTTCCTGTAATAAAGGTTCCCGTTGATTAGAACGTGTAAATTTCTCACAAATGTCACAAGAGACTACTAGTTCCTTTATTTGTCTATTCATACCTGGCCAAAAATAAAGCTTTCTTGCTTTAGCAAGGGTTTTTTCAATTCCCAAATGTGAATCGTGTAATAGTTTTGCGATCTTTTCTTGTAATTCATTGGGTATCACTAATTTATGATTTCTGAATAAAAGTCCATTCTCAAAATGCAACTCTGATTTATATTTATGAAATATTCGAGAAAATTCATTCAAAAACCTAAACTCAGGCCACCCATTTCTCACATACTCACATAGCTTCCTAAAATCTTCATTTGAATTCATCATTTGCTTGTAATGAATGTAATTATCTTTTGATACACAGATGGATTCTGTGACAACATGTATTATTCCAGATAATTCTTTGTTTTCCTCGATGATATCTAACTGAGCCCTAGATAAACAGTCAGCAAGAAGCATATTTTTACCAGGATTATACACTATTTTTATTCCTGGATATTTTAATAGTGCCATAAACATTCTTTGCAACCTTGGGGAAACACTATCAATGTCACGCAAATTTAGCGATTCCAACGGCTTGTGATCACTTTCTACTATAAAATGATGCCCATAAATAAAATGGTGAAATCTTTGGCAGGCAAATACCACAGCTAACAGCTCTTTTTCTATTTGAGCCCATCTTTGTTCACATTTAGAAAGCGTTCTAGATGTAAAGGCCACAGGGTGTTCATTTTGGATCAATCCTGAACCCAGTCCATCCTTTGAAGCGTCAGTTTGAATAACTATTTGATTTTTAGGATCAAATGGCTTCAGAACTGGTTCTGATGTGATAATTTTCTTTAATACATCCAACTCAGCGTCTTGTTTCTCAGTCCACTCAAAAGGCACATCTTTTCGTGACAACATTCGCAACCCTGCAGTCAGTCTCGAAAGTCCTGGAATGAACTTGCCCAAATACTTAAATAGTCCTAACAGGCGTAAAACACCATGCCTATCTGTAGGTCTCTTCATTTTAAGTATTGCTTCTATATGTTTCTTAGCTGGTTTAATTTTTCCGTCAAATAAAATATGACCCATAAACTTTACTTCCGATTTTCGATATTGCATTTTTTCTACATTAAACTTTATATTATTTAAGCGAGCTCGATCAATTACCTTTCTTAATATTTTGTCATGTTCTGTCTCATCCCACTTCTGACACAATGTAATAAGTTCAGTACATTATTATTTTAATCATGTATTTATTTATTAACACGTCACATCAGTGTGGTGGTTGACGCTCAACTGAAGAGAGGTCGATATGTACTTATCGATATTTACTTATTATTACAGCCTACTTATGAGTTTGTTTGTTTTCTTTTCCACACCCATTCAACGTTTGGTCCGATGAGCTCGCCGGTTTCAAGCTACAGAACACCTCAGCAACATTGTACCGATTCAGAGTCAGACTCTGATAGCCACACTAGAGTTCTTAGGAACAGAATTTTAAAGAGCAAGAGTATTTTTGCTGCTTCTTCGCCAAACATGGACCCAGAACAACTTAGAACGGTGTTTGATGCAGCGAATTGCAACGCTTTAGCTGAGCAAGCTGTTGTCCACGACCGTGAGCAACAAGCATTAATTCAGAGAATTAATGAGTTGTCCAACCAAGTAGCTGCATTACGCCGCCCGTAGTTCAAGAATACAAGGCCGTCGAAATCAGAAGCGACATATGTACGTTGTGACGAGCCATTGGATGCCGTCAAATGTCTGCAAGAATTTGCAGGGGTCCAAGAGTCGTATGTCTCTTGGAGACAAGCGGCGTTAGCCGTCTACGAAATTTTGAAGCCATATAATGGTAGTTCACGCCATTATCAGGCAGTAATCATAATTAGGAGTAAAATTCGAGGCCCTGCCAATGCAGTTCTTGCCTCTTTCGCTACAGTTTTGAACCTTGAAGCGATCATAAATCGCCTTGACTTCACATACAGTGCCCAATGCATGTCATCGAACAGGAGCTTGGTACATTGAGGCAGGGCAACATGTCACTGCTACAATATTATGATGAGGTCAAGAAAAAGCTCACACTGTTGATAAACAAAGTCAACATGAGTTATGAGCCAGCCCTAGCTGAGGGCTTACGTGACAAATTCCGCGACGATGCGTTGCGAGTTTTTGTTTCGGGGCTTAAACGCAACCTCACAGACGTACTTTTTGCTGCGAAACCTAAAGACCTACCTACGGCTTTAGCCCTTGCTCAAGAAATCGAATCAAATCACGAAAGGTACGCTTTCGCGGCTAACTTCGCTAAAAGTTTAGAAGAAAAAGCCCACAAAGCGGAACAGAAGACTCAAGGGAAAGATCCAAAATCAAACCCGAAGCAGTTCAAGTCCCCACACTTTAAGCAACCGCAGGGTAGCAAGCAAAATGACCAGGCACAAAGCAAGCCAAATAGCTCAGACACGCCGGAGCCAATGGACGTAGACCCATCTTCGTCCAAATTTCGGCAACAAACGCCGTTTTCAAGGCCAAGCCCCTCGGGTAATAACTATACCCAAAACCAAAAACGTTCCGCTTCTCAGCGCACGTCTGGACAAGGTCAGCGACAAAGAGTTGATCACATTACACCAGACACACCACAGGCACAAACATTTCCCTCTTACAATGAGGCAGCCACGTCAGCCGTCAGCAATATAGACAGCGACGCAGATTCAGACCAAGATACGGTCAATTTTTTTAGGCGCGAGTCCCTGCTACCGTTCATTCAACGACATCGACATTCGATGGCATTATAGGCCATGACCTCCTAGCTCAAGCGGGAGTCGATTTGTGCTAAAAAGACAAGCAATTAAGGGTGGGCTCCAAATCCGAGACCATCCAATATCATAAATGCGTAAGCGTTAACCTCACGACAGCAGCAGATATAGATGCCCCGTCGTGCGTCAAAGCTAAATTCGCACAGATGCTAAAGTTCAGGGTCAATGCCTTTGCTGACCCAGACGAAGCATTACCGTTCAACACTTCGGTTGTAGCAACTATACGAACGGAGGACGAGGAACCTATATATTCTAAGCTATACCTTTACCCTATGGGTGTGGCCGATTTCGTCGATTCAGAGGTAAAAAACCTCCTTAAAGACAAAATCATACAAAAATCCAAATCACCGTATAATAACCCAATTTGGGTTGTTGACAAGAACGGTGTAGACGAAACGGGTAACAAAAAGAAACGTATGGTAATAGATTTCAGAAAACTGAACTCAAAAACCATTGCAGATAAATACCCAATGCCAAACATATCAATGATATTGGCGAACCTCGGACAAGCGAAATATTTCACTACACTAGACCTGAAGTCAGGACCTCATTTTCTGTAAACGGAGGCAAGTACGAGTTTTGTAGGCTCCCGTTCGGTCTAAAGAACGCGGGAAGTATCTTTCAAAGAGCCATCGACGATGTGCTCCGTGAAGAAATCGGCAAAACATGCTACGTCTACGTAGATGACGTTATAATTTTCTCAAAGAACGAAAGCGATCATGTCAAACACGTTGACGTGATTTTGAAAAGATTAAATGAAGCAAACATGAGGGTTGCTAAAGAGAAATCTAAGTTTTTTAAAACAAGCGTAGAATACCTTAGTTTTATAGTCACCGATCAGGGAGCTAGAACTGACCCCGAGGAAGTAAGGGCCATCCAGCATTACCCTGAGCCAAAAAACTTGTACGAGGTTAGATCCTTCTTAGGTTTAGCCAGCTGCTATAGGTGTTTTGTAAAAGACTTTGCTGTCATCGAAACCGGTGTCCGACATCTTAAGAGGTGAAACGGCACAGTCAGCAAATACAAATCAAAGAATATTCCTGTGTCCTTTAACGAAAAACAGCGCAACGCTTTTAAAAAACTGAGAAATATTCTGGCGTCGGAAAAGGTCATTCTAATGTACCCTGATAACAAACAGCCATTCGATCTGACTACCGATGCCTCGGCATACGGTATTGGGGCAGTCCTCTCACAGAATGGCCGTCCAATCACAATGATTTCTAGAACTCTCAAAGACAGAGAGGCGAACTACGCTACTTACGAGCGTGAACTCCTAGCAATTGTATGGGCCTTAGCAAAGCTTCGTCAATACATTTACGGAGCGAGAGAAATCAACATCTACACAGACTACCAACCGATTATTCTACAAACCCGGGAAAGAAAACCACGTAGCTGATGCATTATCACGGCAAAACGTGAATTCCCTTGTAGACAACTCTCCCAGCTCTGACGTCGCTACGATACATAGCGAAGCTTCTGCCACTTATGTTACACCATCGAGACCTCCGATAAGCCAATAAATTACTTTAGGAATAAGATCGTGGTTGAGGAGGCAAGGTACCCTTTAACAAGGAAAGTCATATTGTTCCAAGAAAAGACGCGGCATACACTTCATTTCATTGACAGGGAATCTTTATTTAGGGAAATTAAAATTGCAGTTAACCCTAAGGTGGTCAACACGATTCATTGCGACCTCCACAACCTCGCCCAGATTCAAGATTCCCAGCGACGAAAATCCAGCATTGTAAGAAGATAGTCGCCGACATCTTCGACATCAATGAGAGAAGGGAAATCTTGACGGATGAACATAATCGCGCCCACAGGGAAGCACAAGAGAACGTCAAGCAGGTCTTAACAGACTATTATTTCCCAAAAATCACAAAGCTCGCAAACGAGATAACGTTGAATTGTAAGGTGTATCGCAGAGCCAAATACAACAGACACCCTAAAAAACAGGAACTAGGCGAGACGCCAGTCCCTTCACATACGGGGGAGATGTTACACATAGACATCTTTTCCACTGACAAGAAATTCTTCCTCACTTGCATCGGCAAGTTCTCCAAGTTCGCTGTAGTACAGCCCATTCCGTCGAGAACCATTGAAGATCTGAAGCCAGCAATTCTTCAATTGATGAATTTCTTCCCAAAAGCTAAGACAATCTACTGTGACAATGAGCCGTCATTAAACTCACAGATAATTTCAACAATGCTGACCAACAGTTTCGGAGTCAACATTGCAAATGCTCCACCGTTGCACAGTGTTTCGAATGGGCAGGTAGAGCGCTTTCATAGTACCTTGTTAGAGCTTGCTAGGTGTCTAAAAATCGACAAAAAAATAAGTGACACAGTAGAAGTCATTTTGTTGGCGGTAATGGAGTACAATGAGTTAATCCACTCTGTTATCAACAGAAAGCCGGTCGATGTAGTTCAGACGCGTTCGGACGATCCTCAAGACCAAATCCAGAACAAGATAAGAAACACTCAAAACGCGCTAAAGAGCAGAGAGAATGCGTCGCGGCAGAATAGAGTCTTTGAGGTTGCCGAGAAAGTATTGGTTAAATCCAACAGTAGGCTGGGAAACAAGCTGACTCCATTGTGCGAAGAAAGAGCGCTAGAAGCGGACCTGGGGACCACGGTCCTGATTAAGGGGAGGGTGGTCCATAAAGACAACATAAAATGACCCCCTTTCTTCTCCTTTTTTTAGCCACTAGGCATTTATATTTTTTTTAGCCACTAGGCACTTATTTTTTTTGGCCAGTAGGCACGCTAGTATTAGTTAGTAATAGTTTTGTCAGCCACTAGGCACATTTATGTTAAGCCATCTTGGCATAAGTTTCCTTCAATCTTCCATTTGGTGCTGGGTAACCTCCCTGCAAAAAAAAAGAAAATTACTAAAGTAAAAACAAGTAAGGAAAGCTACAGTCGAGCGCGCGCGACTGTAAGAAAAAACAAACAATTTACATTAAGAAAAAAAAATCGCCCTGCGCTAGATTCGAACCCAAGAACTCTCACGAACTTTGTAACTTACGAGCCGGACCTCTAAACACTAGACCACACAAGTTTACTCCATGCGATTAATTAGGCTTTTATTGACGCGGGCCCTCTACTGCGTCGATTTAACGTTTTGGTTAGGAATCGCTAGCGCCCATAACTTTATATGGGAGACTCTAACTCCTATAACTACTTTATTTATTGTCCGATTGAAATTTATAGGGTAGATATATACTATGGTAAGCAACAAGAGTGTCAAAAAAAAAATGTTTGTTATTTCCCTACTTTTCTTATAATTCCATAATTTGGAGGCGGTGGGCGTGGCATCCAAAAGTTGAAATTCCGCATTCTCCGTAATGTTACCAGGCACCTTACTTCCAAGTTTGGTGCTTCTAGCTTTTCTAGTGTTCTTTTAAACTATAAAAATGTGTTTTTTAGAGGCGGTGGGCGTGGCACCAAAAAATTAAAAATCAAACATTCTCCGTAATGATACCAGGCACCTTACTTCCAAATTTGGTGCTTCTAGCTTTTCTAGTGTTCTTTTAAACTATCAAAATGTGTTTTTTAGAGGCGGTGGGCGTGGCATCCGAAATTCTAAAATCCAACCTCTGCATAATGTTGCAAGACACCCTCCTACCAAATTTGGTGCGTTTATCTCTTTTCGTTATTGAATTATTTGAAAAAAATCGAAATACGCATTTATCGATTTGCGGAGGCGGTGGGCGTGGCACATCAAGTTTGAAATAAACTTCTTGTGTGTATTGAATACACGCACACTCCCACCAAGTCTGGTGCCTCTAGCTCTTTTAATAGCTGAGATCTGTGTGTTCATACAGACGGACAGACGGACAGACAGACGGACATGACCAAATCGACTCGGCTATTGATGCTGATCAAGAATATATGTACTTTGTATGGTCTGCCACGCCTCCTTCTGCCTGTTACATACATTTGCACATAGTTAATATACCATTTTTTACCCATTTTCAATGGGTAAATGGTATAATAAAACAAGCATTTCACCCCACAGGTTTGAACTCATACTTGTATTTTCTTTGTCGTTGGCATCGGCGCACATTACCGACTATACGCACGCTAAGTATATCTCCATCATAGACGGACAGATCCTGGTATGGGAAGAATTTGCTTATGTCAAACATTCCGCGAACTTATCGGAGTACGAACGAGTTGTAGAAGAGGCAGTTAAACTCATCCCACAGTCTCATATGAAGAAGCTCCTTGATCGTAGATACAGGACACCTACAGGACTTGTTAGAAGCCTTAGACACACACCATAGGGTCGCGAGAAGCATAGACTTCCTAGGGTCTATACTAAAAGTTGTAGCGGGTACACCTGATGCAAGCGATTTGGAAAAAACTAGATTTACAGAAATGCAGCTAATAAATTCTAACCATAGGCAAATCGAAATAAACACCAGAGCTCAGGACCAAATAAATAAGCTGACCTCCACGGTCAACCAAATTCTAAAAGTAACCAAAAATGCACGAATCGACACAAGCCATCTCTACGAAACTCTATTGGCTAGAAACAGAATGTTGTCGAAGGAGTTGCAGAATTTAATGTTGGCTTTTTCTCTCGCTAAAGCTAACATTGTTAGCCCAAACATTCTAGACCATGCATACTTAATATCGATTTGGTTAGAGGAACCCACAAACACACCGATAAGTGACCTTATGTCTGTCTCGTCCGTAAAAGTTCTTCAGTCCATTAACTCATTGCACTTTATCATTAAATTTCCCAAAGTCAGATTTTCATGTAAAAATAACCGTTTATCATGTCGCCCATAAAAACTTCATTCTGAGAATACCGGACAACGTCATAGCCGATTGTGATGGAGAGACTCATAATCTTCAGAGCTGCACCGTCTCGCCGAGGTAGGCGAAGAGATTATCATAGTCAACGATAATCCAGCAATAATTTAAATCGACAACGGCACAGAGGTCAGAGTGCAGGGCACACACCTTATCACCTTCAACAACAGAGCCAGAATCAACGAGACTCTATTCGTTAACCACAACAACGCCCAGAATAGAGTCCCGGGATCGCCAACACTCCCGTGTTAAACATCACCGCCAGCCAGATGTCCTAAGCCTCCCATACTTTCACCGCATTTACAATGTGGCGTTCTTCGTGGCGGCTGTATGTTGCGCGCTCATCTGTGTCGGCCTCACCTGTCGACGCGTCATCACTGCGAAGAAGTCTGCGAAGCTGAAGGACGCCGTTGCGGAGATAGGGTCGGCCGAAAGCGGCCTTAAACTCGAAGGGGGGAGTAGTTAAGTAAACGGTCTGAGTTCGCTGACCGAATACGACACTGGCTGAATAGCTGAATAAGCATTTGACCGGATGTCGTTGCATAGCCGGCAACCACGACATATTTGCGAGGCCGCTTTGTAACGATCTCGTAACCATAAGTTGCGGGATTGCCTTGTTTGATTTCATGTATCATATTAGTTCTTAATTTGAACAGAGGCACATCGGCCCTGTAATAAACAATAATAAAAAGTAAAAGACTCCGCCTTTCAATTCCATACAATATTTGACTTTCAGGTGTAACTTTATTTAATCAAGTTGTTTGGTTAAATTAAATAAAATAATTTATACAAACATACAGGGTTGCCCATATTCGACGGACCCATGTTTTTTTTAAAAAAATCAAAGAAAACAAGTGAAGAAAGCTACAGTCGAGTGCACTCGACAGTAAGATACCATTTACCTTTCGCTGTTAAAAACTAATTCTTAATATTAATTACTTTTATTCGGCGAATAACAACGCATCGCATATTTTCGAGGACAAATTCACATGCATTAACGCTAATGGCACATGCCGACTGCACACTGACTACACGACGACTGTGCGTGCGCAGTCGGCGTGCGCAGTCGGCGTCGGCGTCGGCGTCGGGCCTCTACTGCTGTGAGCGAAACTTCTCGTGCCTATAACTTCTGTGTTTATTGTCCGATCGGATTGATTGAATTTATAGGGTAGATCTGTACTATGGTAAGCTACAAGAGTGTTAAAAAAAATGTTTTGTTATTTCCCTACTTTTCTTAAAATGCAATAGTGTGGGGGCGGTGGGCGTGGCATCCAAAAGTTGGAAATCAAAAATTCTCCGTAATGCTACCAGGCACCTTACTTTCAAATTTGGCGCTTCTAGCTTTTCTAGTTTTCTTTTAAGCTATAAAAATGTGTTTTTTAGAGGCGGTGGGCGTGGCATCCAAAATTCTAAAATCCAACTTCTGCATAATGTTGCAAGACACCCTCCTACCAAATTTGGTGCGTTTATCTCTTTTCGTTATTGAATTATTTGAAAAAAATCGAAATACGCATTTATCGATTTGCGGAGGCGGTGGGCGTGGCACATCAAGTTTGAAATAAACTTCTTGTGTGTATTGAATACACGCACACTCCCACCAAGTCTGGTGCCTCTAGCTCTTTTAATAGCTGAGATCTGTGTGTTCATACAGACGGACAGACAGACGGACATGACCAAATCGACTCGGCTATTGATGCTGATCAAGAATATATATACTTTGTATGGTCTGCCACGCCTCCTTCTGCCTGTTACATACATTTGCACAAAGTTAATATACCATTTTTTACCCATTTTCAATGGGTAAATGGTATAAAAATAAAAATTTGGCGGTTGGCAATCTTAATCATTTAATTTGTTCCAAGTAGATTTGTTTACATCAATTTTTGAATATTATATCTTTCAAATGGCCGCCTCTGGCGTTGATGACGTATTGTGCCCTTTTTGCAGCATTTTCCATCGTTTTCGCCAACATTTCGGCCGAAATAGCGGCTATTTCTTCACGAATGTTGTCCTTGAGCTCTTCTAGGGTCCTTGGCTTGTTAACGTAAACCTTTGACTTCAAATATCCCCACAAGAAGAAGTCAGGCGGCGTCAAATCGGGCGAACGCGGTGGCCAGTCCAAATCACCATTTTTCGACATCAAACGGCCCGGAAACAATTTCTTCAGAAAATCGATTGTTATGCGACTTGTGTGCGGTGGAGCGCCGTCTTGTTGAAACCAGAACTGCCTCATACGCTTTCGACGAATAATTGGCATCACAAAATTGGTCATCATGTCGCGATAACGCTCCTGGTTGATGGTAACAGCATGTCCATTTTCATTTTGGAAGAAAAACGGCCCAATGACCGTTTTCGAACTAACGCCGCACCAAACTGTGACTTTTTCGTCGTGAAGAGGCACTTCTTGAATCTTCTCAGGATTTTCAGTGGCGTAAATACGGCAATTTTGATTATTTACGGTCCCATTCAATGTGAAATGGGCTTCATCGGACATGATAATTTTGTTCCAAAATTGATCGTCATCTTCGGCCATTTCGATGACTCTTTGGGCCCATTCCAATCGACGAGGCTTGTCCGTAAGCAACAATCTTTGCGTCAATTGAATTTTGTACGGGAACAAATGCAAATCAACGCGAATAATCCGTTGTAAAGTGGACCGAGCCATGCCCAACTGCTGAGAACGGCGTTTTTGGGATGTTCTTGGGGACCTCTCAACACTGGCTCGTACGGCAGCGATATTCTCGTCCGATCGCCTTGGTCGACTTTTATTTGGCCTCTTCGGATTAGAAAGAGCCTCACCAGTCGTAAATTTTTCGTATAAACGCTTAATGGTGTTCTTAGAAGGCGCACTTTTCACATTTTTTAATTTTTTAAAAGCACGTTGAGTTTTCACAATTGACTTGTTCTGTTGAATGTAAATTTCAACTATTTCAGAGCGCTCGCGTGGCGTGTATTGTTCCATGGTAAAAATCTGCTTGGACTGACGCTTCAAACGCGGTATGTCATTAAGCGATCTGGCATCTCTGTCAAAAGTTATGGCGTCGTCAGATGGGCCCGTCGAATATGGGCAACCCTGTACATAAAAACAAATGCCCTACGATATTCTACAAAACTAATGTGAGAACAAACTAACGGTCTGGTCTGCGAGACAAACGCGTACACAAACAACGCTTGCAGAAACGCCAGGCGCCTCGCGTAGCGAAAAAGACGGTGAAAAGGAACGCACCGATCACCTAACGGGCCGACCGTCGAGCTCAAAAGCACGCTTTGGGAAAAGTATAAAGCGAGGGGCGGCAGTGGAAGAGAGTTCACTGCACTTCTAATGAACTGGCAACGAGCGGCGCGCGCGTGATACTGTCCCGACAAGCGGGTCGGTTAAGAATTGCAATTGCACAGTGGGATAAGGTCGACCAAGCGACCGATGAACTTTGATGGAGCTCCGTTCGTCGAGCATCAATAATAAATACAGATAAATTAATAAAATATATATGCAAAAAAAAAAAAATAATAATAATATAAATTTATGCAAATAAACTTAATCATAACAGGAATAAGTAAATAAAAATAAATTTAAATTTATTTTAGTTATGCACTGATAAAATAAAACAATAAAATTAAAGAACATTATAACTTTATTAAATCGACTGCGAGTAGAATGTTTTCTGAGATTTAATAAGAAACTAAGAAAAAAGAGTGAAAAATATTAAAGAGAATTGAATTGAGAATTGAAAGAACTAGATAAAATAAAAAGGAAATAAATTTAATAAAAATAATAAAACAATATTTATAATAATATGGAGAAACCGGATGCGAGCGGAATGGAAAAAGAGAGGTGCGACAATCCTGGAGTGGCTACACGGTGAATATACTTCTGCCGCAATGCGGATTTGGAAGACGTTCTGCAGGAGCTAGGACTGGACGCCTAGGGAAAAGTGGACGAACTTCGACAAAGTCTGTTATTTTGGAATAAAGTAACCGAGTGGAATGAAGATAACAGAACCGCCTTAACAGCCGCTATAAGCGGAATATTGTCCGAACAGCTGCCAAGGTTAATAAGACAGCATACCAATCCCGTAGAAGATTTTCTAAGTAACCGGATCATGTTATAGCCCCAGAACATCAAAAAAGTTTGACAGGTCTAGACAGGGTACCTGACATTGCGAAGGGTTAACGTGAATTTAGCGGACACCCAGAAGAATTTAGCTCATGAAGGAATAGCGTAGGTCGGGTATTACAGGCATACAGTTCATACCAAGGTACAAGGTAAATACCATAATTTCTTGCACACACTCCCAGACAGGATAACGAAAGGTGCAGACCAAGCATTAGAAGCATATAAGGTAACACTTAACTGGGGTGCCATGTGCAGATGTCTTTCGTTGCATTATGCGGATAAACGAGACATAGCCACTTTAGAATATGACATTACTACATTAGTGCAAAGCCCGAATCAATCAGTAGAAGATTTCCACAAAGAGGTATACAGACACCTGTCCCAAATCTTAAACAAAATAAGTAGCATGGATATTGACAGAAACGGGAAAGCAATGTTGACAAAATTATACAGAGACAAGGCACTAGACACTTTCATTCGAGGGTTACAAGGTGACTTGCCTTGGTTATTAGGTATGAAAGAACCAGCAGACTTACCCACTGCACTTCACTTCTGCCTAAAAATGGAAAATCCATCCTTTAGGCCAAAACATGCCACTTTTAGAGGACAAACGACACATTTTAAGAAACACTAGTGGTAAACCTATACGGGCCCCACGAAACATTAGTTTCCCAAACAGACAATCACCACCAATCCCTTTCAAACAACAGCCACGACAATACATACAATACGGACAAGAACCACCGACTCCACTACCAAGACAATATATTCCAAATTCTGGGTACCAACCAATTGCTTACCCACGGCAATACACCGTTGCCGCAACCTCTCAACAGGTTGCACTACCTAGGCCGATGGCCCCGAAACCACAACGACGTCCAGAACCAATGGATATGGATTCCAGCGTCCAAACAAAATTTGTCAATTTCATGAATAGACCTCGATTCGAAACTGAGAGTCTTTTCCCAGTTTCGAATCGAGGTCCCGGTCCTATACCAGACGGACAGAAGCGACATAAAAACTTTAACATACAGACGAACAACGACGAATTTACAGAACCTCCGACAGAAACTTACGCTACCACAACTGACTACAAATAGGCAGTTGCCGAATACGAGACTATCGCAGACGTAGAACAAACTAAAGATGAATACGTAAAACAAGTGGACCACTACGACAACAACTACGACGACGACACTTGCGAATATTATGACTACTCTGCACTTAATTTTTTAGAGTAAAGAGTTCCTCCCTCCCATACTTTACGTGTAGATTAAGGAATGGCCAAATTATTAAAATTCTCATTGACACTGGATCCAACAGAAATTACATCAAACCTAAATTTGTAGAAGCCCCCGTTCTAAAAAAAACTTTTTATGCCGTCTCAATAGGAGGCAATACACTAGTAACACAGCACAAATCTGCCAACCTATTCAACATAACAGATGTTCAGGTGAAATTTTTTTGAATTTTTTTTATTACAAAATTTAGAAACCTTTGGTGCCATTTAAGGTAATGACACCCTAAAAGAATTGAAAGCAGAAATAGTTCCAAGTAAACACCTAATGATAGCAGGATCAATATAAATATCCCCTTAAATGAACAAATCTTCGAAGCAGTAAATACAATAGTCCCAAGAACAACCCACTTGTCAGAAACACAGAAAACAAGTCTGAATCAACTCTTAAAAAAATTTCCAAACTTTTTCGCCAATCCAAACCAGAAACTGACTTAAAACAACCACAACCAATGTACAAGCAACAATAAGAACGTCATCAGAAACCCCTGTATATTCCAAGTTCTATCAGTATCCAATGACACTGAAAGACGAAGTGAATAAACATATAAAAGAGCTTTTAGAAGATGGAATAATTCGACCTTCTCTGTCCCCATACAATTGTCCTGTATGGATTGTACCCAAGAAAGCTGACGCTTCAGGGAACAAAAAATATCGCGTAGTAATAGACTACCGAAAATTAAACAAAGTAGCCATCGCAGACAAATATCCCATTCCTGAGATAGGCGAAGTAATTGCTCAGCTAGGCAACAATAAAGTATTTTCCGTTCTAGACCTCAAAAGTGGTTTCCATAAAATCCCTTTAAAACTTTCAGATATTGAGAAGACCGCGTTCTTTGTAAATAACGAAAAATTTGAGTTTACACGACTCCCCTTTGGCCTCAAAAACGCGCCCGCTATATTTCATAAAATAAAATATGATTCATTTATATAGACGATATTATCATATTTAGTAAAGATTACAGAAACTTGGAATTAATTTTTCGAACTTAAGAAGATGCCAACATGAAATATCAGTTGGACAATGCGAGTTCATGTCGAATTTATTGGCTTTGTAATCTTTAACAAAGGCATCGAAACATATCCAAGTAAAGTCGCAGTGATAGCTAACTATCCCTGCCCCAAAGCACTAAAAGAGCTGAGGTCTTTTCTTGGACTCTCCGGCTACTACCGAAGATTTATACAAAGTTATGCCAAATTAGCAAAACCCCTTACATCTCTTTTAAGAGGGGAAGATGGACACGTGTCATCAAACTTTGCAATAGGAGCAGTTCTATAACAGATCAATCAACTCATTTCTTCTCAAGAACACTTTCCAAAGCAGAAGAAAACTATGCAGCTAATGAAAAAAAATGTTGGCTATCATCTGGGCACTAAAAGCTCTCAAAAATTACTTGTATGGGAAAGCGAAAGTCAAAATATTTACCGATTATCAACTTCTAACACACTCTCTGAGCAATTGGAACGGAAATGCAAGAATCAAAGGCGGAAATCCTACCTAGAAGAATACGATTACGAAATATTTTACAAACACGGAAAAGAGAACGTTGTAGCCGATGCACTCTCAAGAATACCAGCAGTTCAAATCAATTCCATAGCCTCAACTCAATAGAGCGCGGAAAGCTCAAGCCACGCACTAATACCCAGTATGGAAGTCCCCATTAATGTTTTTAAGAACCAAATATTTCTTTACAAATCAGATAAATTCGACTGTAAATTCTCTATACCTTTCCTCACGTTCCACCGACACGAAGTATACTAAAAAGAACTTAACGAAAAATAATTAATAGAAACTCTTAAAAGATACCTCAACCCTTCGGTCATTAATTGTATGCAAACAGCTGAGGATATAATGGGGAAAATACAACTATTATATCCCCAATACTTCAAAAATATCAGAGCCCGATTCTCTCAATCATCGACCGAAGACCTCAATAACGAATCTAGACAGGAGGAGAAAATCCTCAAAATCCATAATAGAGCAAACCGTAATGCTGAGGAAAATAAAATTCAATTAGCAGAAAAATTCTACTTTCCTAGAATGAAACAAAAGATAAGCAGCATAGTAAAGCAATGCAAAATTTGTAAGGAATCCAAATATGACAGTCATCCCCCTAACCTAGAATTCAAAGGCACTTCAGTACAAGAATACCCCGGTCATATCATTCACATCGACATTTACTCAACCAAAGGCCATTTAGTTCTTACAACAATAGATAAATTCTCGAAACTAGCACAGGCGCGCCTAATCAAGTCCAAAGCAATAGAAGACATTCGAACACCACTTAGAAACATTATTTTCTACTATGGAGTTCCTAAGTTCGTTGTAATAGATAATGAGAAATCTCTCAATTCAAGGGCCATAAAATTCAGGCTTGAGGATCAATTAAATATCACAATTTACACTGCGTCACCATATAAAACAGACAAAGAAAGATTGCTTACAGAAAGAAAATCTCCATAGAACCTTTAAAAAATTATTAGATAGAGTCATATACGAATATAACTACTCCTTCCACTCCACAACCAAAAAGCGACCATTAGAATTATTCTTCGGAAGGAGAGTCACGACAAACCCAGATCAGTATGATCAGGCCAGGCAAGACAATATTGACAAACTCAAAACACAAAATAAAAACTTACAATTCCACAACAAAACAAGTGAAGAAAGCTACAGTCGAGTGCACTCGACTGTAAGATACCATTTACCTTCGGCTGTTAAAAAAAATCTTTATATTAATTACTTTTATTCGGCGAATAACAACGCATCGCATATTTTCGAAGTATAATACACATGCATTGACTCTAATGGCACATGCCGACTGCACGCTGACTGCGCATCTCACACATTGGGTCCCAGGTTCAAGTCCCAGTCAGTGCAGGTTTTTATACCATTTACCCATTGAAAATGGGTAAAAAATGGTATATTTACTTTGTGCAAATGTATGTAACAGGCAGAAGGAGGCGTGGCAGACCATACAAAGTATATATATTCTTGATCAGCATCAATAGCCGAGTCGATTTGGTCATGTCCGTCTGTCTGTCCGTCTGTCCGTCTGTATGAACACACAGATCTCAGCTATTGAAAGAGCTAGAGTCACCAGACTTGGTGGGAGTGTGCGTGTATTCAATACACACAAGAAGTTTATTTCAAACTTGATGTGCCACGCCCACCGCCTCCGCAAATCGATAAATGCGTATTTCGATTTTTTCCAAATAATTCAATAACGAAAAGAGATAAACGCACCAAATTTGGTAGGAGGGTGTCATGCAACATTATGCAAAAGTTGGCTGTTAGACTTTTAGATGCCACGCCCACCGCCTCTAAAAAATACATTTTTATAGTTAACAAGTGAAGAAAGCTACAGTCGAGTGCACTCGACAGTAAGATACCATTTACCTTTCGCTGTTAAAAACTAATTCTTAATATTAATTACTTTTATTCGGCGAATAACAACACATCGCATATTTTCGAGGACAAATTCACATGCATTGACGCTAATGGCACATGCCGACTGCACACCGACTACACGACGACTGTGCGTGCGCAGTCGGCGTCGGCGTCGGCGTCGGCGTCGGGCCTCTACTGCTGTGAGCGAAACTTCTCGTACCTATAACTTCTGTGTTTATTGTCCGATCGGATTGAAATTTATAGGGTAGATCTGTACTATGGTAAGCTACAAGAGTGTTGAAAATGTTTTGTTATTTCCCTACTTTTCTTAAAATGCAATAGTGTGGGGGCGGTGGGCGTGGCATCCAAAAGTTGAAAATCAAACATTCTCCGTAATGTTACCAGGTACCTTACTTTCAAATTTGGCGCTTCTAGCTTTTCTAGTTTTCTTTTAAACTAAAAAAAAGGTTTTTTTTAGAGGCGGTGGGCGTGGCATCCAAAATTCTAAAATCCAACTTCTGCATAATGTTGCAAGACACCCTCCTACCAAATTTGGTGCGTTTATCTCTTTTCGTTATTGAATTATTTGGAAAAAATCGAAATACGCATTTATCGATTTGCGGAGGCGGTGGGCGTGGCACATCAAGTTTGAAATAAACTTCTTGTGTGTATTGAATACACGCACACTCCCACCAAGTCTGGTGCCTCTAGCTCTTTTAATAGCTGAGATCTGTGTGTTCATACAGACGGACAGACAGACGGACATGACCAAATCGACTCGGCTATTGATGCTGATCAAGAATATATATACTTTGTATGGTCTGCCACGCCTCCTTCTGCCTGTTACATACATTTGCACAAAGTTAATATACCATTTTTTACCCATTTTCAATGGGTAAGTGGTATAAAAAGAACACTAGAAAAGCTAGAAGCGCCAAATTTGAAAGTAAGGTGCCTGGTAACATTACCGAGAATGTTTGATTTTCAACTTTTGGATGCCACGCCCACCGCCCCCAAACTATTGCATTTTAAAACAAGTAAGGAAAGCTACAGTCGAGCGCGCGCGACTGTAAGATACCATTTACCCTATTCGAAGAAATAATACAAGATAAAATAAATGGTATAAAAATAAAAAAAAAAGCAATTTACATACATTAAGAAAAAAAAATCGCCCCGCGCCAGATTCGAACCCAAGAACTCTCACGAACTTTGTAACTTACGAGTCGGACCTCTAACCACTAGACCACACAAGTTTTCGCCATGCGATCGGCAAATTAGGCTTTTATTGACGCGGGCCCTCTACTGCGTCGATTTAACGTTTTGGTTAGGAATCGCTAGCGCCCATAACTTTGTATGGGGAATTCGAACTCCTATAACTTCTTTGTTATTAAAAAAAAAAATTGAAGAAAGCTACAGTCGAGTGCACTCGACAGTAAGTTATAATTTACCTTTGGCTGCTAAAAATAATTCTTAATATTAATTACTTTTATTCGAATTAATAACAACGCATCGCATATTTCCGAAATTAAATACACATGCATTGACGCTAATGGCACATGCCGACTGCACGCCGATTGTGCGTGCGCAGTCGGCGCAAGCATTGAAGCCGAGCCTCTGCTCCGTCTCTGCTGCTGTATGCAAAACTTCTCGCGCCTAGGAACAGACCATGTGCTTCAGTGATTTGTTGTGAGAGTTGTCAGCTCTATAACTAAATGTCCCCGGTTCGAATCCCAGCGCAGTCTTCTTTTTTTTGTATTGCTTAGAAAAAGTTTTTGTTTTTATTTTTTTTTTTTGCATAATATACTTTTCATATAGCGCAAAATTATTAAAAAAAAAAAATTGCCCAGCGCAGGATTCGAACCCGCGACCTCACGCATCAGAAACTTGCGGGCCAACCATCAAGACCACACACAGTTACGCAGTGCGGTCGGCAAAAAAAAAAAAAAAAAAATTGCCCGTCGCAGGATTCGAACCCGCGACCACACGCACCAGAATCTTGCATGCAACCATCTAGACCACACACAGTTAAGCGGAGCGATCGGCAAATGAGACTTTTATTGATGCCGGCCTTCTGCTGTGTCAGTTCAACATTCTAGTTGGAATTCTAAGCGCCCACAACTTTATATGGGAGATTCAAACTCCTATAACTTCTTTGTTTATTGTCCTATCGGAAAAACATTTTTAACACTCTTGTAGCTTACCATAGTACAGATCTACCCTATAAATTTCAATCCGATCGGACAATAAACAAAGAAGTTATAGGAGTTTGAATCTCCCATATAAAGTTGTGGACGCTTAGAATTCCAACTAAAATGTTGAACTGACGCAGCAGAAGGCCGGCATCAATAAAAGTCTCATTTGCCGATCGCTCCGCGTAACTGTGTGTGGTCTAGATGGTTGCATGCAGGAATCTGGTGCGTGTGATCGCGGGTTCGAAACCTGCGCTTGGCAATTTTTTTTTTTTTTTTGCCGACCGCACTGCGTAACTGTGTGTGGTCTTGATGGTTGGCCCGCAAGTTTCTGATGCGTGAGGTCGCGGGTTCGAATCCTGCGCTGGGCAATTTTTTTTTTTTTAATAATTTTGCGCTATATGAAAAATATATTATGCAAAAAAAATAAGAAAAACCAAAAACTTTTTGTAAGCAATACAGAAAAAAGAAGACTGCGCTGGGATTCGAACCGGGGACATTTAGTTATAGAGCTGACAACTCTCACAACAAACCACTGAAGCACATTGTCTGTTCCTAGGCGCGAGAAGTTTTGCATACAGCAGCAGAGACGGAGCAGAGGCTCGGCTTCAATGCTTGCGCCGACTGCGCACGCACAATCGGCGTGCAGTCGGCATGTGCCATTAGCGTCAATGCATGTGTATTTAATTTCGGAAATATGCGATGCGTTGTTATTAATTCGAATAAAAGAAATTAATATTAAGAATTATTTTTAGCAGCCAAAGGTAAATTATAACTTACTGTCGAGTGCACTCGACTGTAGCTTTCTTCAATTTTTTTTTTTTAATAACAAAGAAGTTATAGGAGTTCGAATTCCCCATACAAAGTTATGGGCGCTAGCGATTCCTAACCAAAACGTTAAATCGAAGCAGTAGAGGGCCCGCGTCAATAAAAGCCTAATTTGCCGATCGCATGGAGTAAACTTGTGTGGTCTAGTGTTTAGAGGTCCGACTCGTAAGTTACAAAGTTCGTGAGAGTTCTTGGGTTCGAATCTGGCTCGGGGCGATTTTTTGTTCTTAATGTAAATTGCTTTCTAATTCTTAATATTAATTACTTTTATTCGGCGAATAACAACGCATCGCATATTTTCGAGGACAAATTCACATGCATTGACGCTAATAGCACATGCCGACTGCACACTGACTACACGACGACTGTGCGTGCGCAGTCGGCGTCGGCGTCGGGCCTCTACTGCTGTGAGCGAAACTTCTCGTGCCTATAACTTCTGTGTTTATTGTCCGATCGGATTTAAATTTATAGGGTTGGTCAATATTATTATTATCTACAATAATACCTAAAAAAAATTTCGGAAACTTTTCTACTTTTCCTATAATTTGATTTACCGTTTTACAAAATCGATTTTTGGGGGCGGTAGGCGTGGCATCCAAAAGTTCAAATTCCGCATTCTCTGTAATGTTACCAGGCACCTTACTTCCAAATTTGGTGCTTCTAGCTTTTCTAGTGTTCTTTTAAACTATAAAAATGTGTTTTTTAGAGGCGGTGGGCGTGGCATCCAAAATTCTAAAATCCAACTTCTGCAAAATGTTGCAAGACAACCCCCTACCAAATTTGGTGCGTTTATCTCTTTTAGGTATTGAATTATTTGGAAAAAATCGAAATACGCATTTATCGATTTGCGGAGGCGGTGGGCGTAGCACATCAAGTTTGAAATAAACTTCTTGTGTGTATTGAATACACGCACACTCCCACCAAGTCTGGTGCCTCTAGCTCTTTTAATAGCTGAGATCTGTGTGTTCATACAGACGGACAGACAGACAGACGGACAGCCGGACAGACGGACAGACAGACGGACATGACCAAATCGACTCGGCTATTGATGCTGATCAAGAATATATATACTTTGTATAGTCTGCCTCGCCTCCTTCTGCCTGTTACATACATTTGCACAAAGTTAATATACCATTTTTTACCCATTTTCAATGGGTAAATGGTATAAAAAAACAAGTGAAGAAAGCTACAGTCGAGTGCACTCGACAGTAAGATACCATTTACCTTTCGCTGTTAAAAACTAATTCTTAATTTTAATTACTTTTATTCGGCGAATAACAACGCATCGCATATTTTCGAGGACAAATTCACATGCATTGACGCTAATGGCACATGCCGACTGCACACTGACTACACGACGACTGTGCGTGCGCAGTCGGCGTGCGCAGTCGGCGTCGGCGTCGGCGTCGGGCCTCTACTGCTGTGAGCGAAACTTCTCGTGCCTATATGTCACACATTGGGTCCCAGGTTCAAGTCCCAGTCAGTGCAGGTTTTATACCATTTACCCATTGAAAATGGGTAAAAAATGGTATATTAACTTTGTGCAAATGTATGTAACAGGCAGAAGGAGGCGTGGCAGACCATACAAAGTATATATATTCTTGATCAGCATCAATAGCCGAGTCGATTTGGTCATGTCCGTCTGTCTGTCCGTCTGTATGAACACACAGATCTCAGCTATTAAAAGAGCTAGAGGCACCAGACTTGGTGGGAGTGTGCGTGTATTCAATACACACAAGAAGTTTATTTCAAACTTAATGTGCCACGCCCACCGCCTTCGCGAATCGATAAATTCGTATTTCGATTTTTTCCAAATAATTCAATAACGAAAAAAGATAAACGCACCAAATTTGGTAGGAGGGTGTCTTGCAACATTATGCAAAAGTTGGCTGTTAGACTTTTAGATGCCACACCCACCGCCTCTAAAAAACACATTTTTATAGTTAAAAAGAACACTAGAAAAGCTAGAAGCGCCAAATTTGAAAGTAAGGTGCCTGGTAACATTACGAAGAATGTTTGATTTTCAACTTTTGGATGCCACGCCCACCGCCCCCAAACTATTGAATTTTAAGAAAAGTAGGGAAATAACAAAACATTTTTAACACTCTTGTAGCTTACCATAGTACAGATCTACCCTATAAATTTCAATCCGATCGGACAATAAACAAAGAAGTTATAGGAGTGTGAATCTCCCAAATAAAGTTGTGGGCGCTTAGAATTCCAACTAGAATGTTGAACTGACACAGCAGAAGGCCGGCATCAATAAAAGTCTCATTTGCCGATCGCTCCGCGTAACTGTGTGTGGTCTAGATGGTTGCATGCAAGATTCTGGTGCGTGTGATCGCGGGTTCGAAACCTGCGCTGGGCAATTTTTTTTTTTTTTTTTTGCCGACCGCACTGCGTAACTGTGTGTGGTCTTGATGGTTGGCCCGCAAGTTTCTGATGCGTGAGGTCGCGGGTTCGAATCCTGCGCTGGGCAATTTTTTTTTTTTTTAATAATTTTGCGCTATATGAAAAATATATTATGCAAAAAAAATAAGAAAAACCAAAAACTTTTTGTAAGCAATACAGAAAAAAGAAGACTGCGCTGGGATTCGAACCGGGGACATTTAGTTATAGAGCTGACAACTCTCACAACAAACCACTGAAGCACATTGTCTGTTCCTAGGCGCGAGAAGTTTTGCATACAGCAGCAGAGACGGAGCAGAGGCTCGGCTTCAATGCTTGCGCCGACTGCGCACGCACAATCGGCGTGCAGTCGGCATGTGCCATTAGCGTCAATGCATGTGTATTTAATTTCGGAAATATGCGATGCGTTGTTATTAATTCGAATAAAAGTAATTAATATTAAGAATTATTTTTAGCAGCCAAGTTATGGGCGCTAGCGATTCCTAACCAAAACGTTAAATCGACGCAGTAGAGGGCCCGCGTCAATAAAAGCCTAATTTGCCGATCGCATGGTGTAAACTTGTGTGGTCTAGTGTTTAGAGGTCCGACTCGTAAGTTACAAAGTTCGTGAGAGTTCTTGGGTTCGAATCTGGCTCGGGGCGATTTTTTGTTCTTAATGTAAATTGCTTTCTAATTCTTAATATTAATTACTTTTATTTATTCGGCGAATAACAACGCATCGCATATTTTCGAGGACAAATTCACATGCATTGACGCTAATAGCACATGCCGACTGCACACTGACTACACGACGACTGTGCGTGCGCAGTCGGCGTCGGCGTCGGCGTCGGCGTCGGCGTCGGGCCTCTACTGCTGTGAGCGAAACTTCTCGTGCCTATAACTACTTCTGTGTTTATTGTCCGATCGGATTTAAATTTATAGGGTTGGTCAATATTATCATTATCTACAATAATACCTAAAACAAATTTCGGAAACTTTTCTACTTTTCCTATAATTTGATTTACCGTTTTACAAAATCGATTTTTGGGGGCGGTAGGCGTGGCATCCAAAAGTTGAAATTCCGCATTCTCTGTAATGTTACCAGGCACCTTACTTCCAAATTTGGTGCTTCTAGCTTTTCTAGTGTTCTTTTAAACTATAAAAATGTGTTTTTTAGAGGCGGTGGGCGTGGCATCCAAAATTCTAAAATCCAACTTCTGCAAAATGTTGCAAGACAACCCCCTACCAAATTTGGTGCGTTTATCTCTTTTAGGTATTGAATTATTTGGAAAAAATCGAAATACGCATTTATCGATTTGCGGAGGCGGTGGGCGTAGCACATCAAGTTTGAAATAAACTTCTTGTGTGTATTGAATACACGCACACTCCCACCAAGTCTGGTGCCTCTAGCTCTTTTAATAGCTGAGATCTGTGTGTTCATACAGACGGACAGACAGACAGACGGACAGCCGGACAGACGGACAGACAGACGGACATGACCAAATCGACTCGGCTATTGATGCTGATCAAGAATATATATACTTTGTATAGTCTGCCTCGCCTCCTTCTGCCTGTTACATACATTTGCACAAAGTTAATATACCATTTTTTACCCATTTTCAATGGGTAAATGGTATAAAAAAACAAGTGAAGAAAGCTACAGTCGAGTGCACTCGACAGTAAGATACCATTTACCTTTCGCTGTTAAAAACTAATTCTTAATTTTAATTACTTTTATTCGGCGAATAACAACGCATCGCATATTTTCGAGGACAAATTCACATGCATTGACGCTAATGGCACATGCCGACTGCACACTGACTACACGACGACTGTGCGTGCGCAGTCGGCGTGCGCAGTCGGCGTCGGCGTCGGCGTCGGCGTCGGGCCTCTACTGCTGTGAGCGAAACTTCTCGTGCCTATATCTCACACATTGGGTCCCAGGTTCAAGTCCCAGTCAGTGCAGGTTTTATACCATTTACCCATTGAAAATGGGTAAAAAATGGTATATTAACTTTGTGCAAATGTATGTAACAGGCAGAAGGAGGCGTGGCAGACCATACAAAGTATATATATTCTTGATCAGCATCAATAGCCGAGTCGATTTGGTCATGTCCGTCTGTCTGTCCGTCTGTATGAACACACAGATCTCAGCTATTAAAAGAGCTAGAGGCACCAGACTTGGTGGGAGTGTGCGTGTATTCAATACACACAAGAAGTTTATTTCAAACTTAATGTGCCACGCCCACCGCCTTCGCGAATCGATAAATTCGTATTTCGATTTTTTCCAAATAATTCAATAACGAAAAAAGATAAACGCACCAAATTTGGTAGGAGGGTGTCTTGCAACATTATGCAAAAGTTGGCTGTTAGACTTTTAGATGCCACACCCACCGCCTCTAAAAAACACATTTTTATAGTTAAAAAGAACACTAGAAAAGCTAGAAGCGCCAAATTTGAAAGTAAGGTGCCTGGTAACATTACGAAGAATGTTTGATTTTCAACTTTTGGATGCCACGCCCACCGCCCCCAAACTATTGAATTTTAAGAAAAGTAGGGAAATAACAAAACATTTTTAACACTCTTGTAGCTTACCATAGTACAGATCTACCCTATAAATTTCAATCCGATCGGACAATAAACAAAGAAGTTATAGGAGTGTGAATCTCCCATATAAAGTTGTGGGCGCTTAGAATTCCAACTAGAATGTTGAACTGACACAGCAGAAGGCCGGCATCAATAAAAGTCTCATTTGCCGATCGCTCCGCGTAACTGTGTGTGGTCTAGATGGTTGCATGCAAGATTCTGGTGCGTGTGATCGCGGGTTCGAAACCTGCGCTGGGCAATTTTTTTTTTTTTTTGCCGACCGCACTGCGTAACTGAGTGTGGTCTTGATGGTTGGCCCGCAAGTTTCTGATGCGTGAGGTCGCGGGTTCGAATCCTGCGCTGGGCAATTTTTTTTTTTTTAATAATTTTGCGCTATATGAAAAATATATTATGCAAAAAAAATAAGAAAAACCAAAAACTTTTTCTAAGCAATACAAAAAAAAGAAGACTGCGCTGGGATTCGAACCGGGGACATTTAGTTATAGAGCTGACAACTCTCACAACAAACCACTGAAGCACATTGTCTGTTCCTAGGCGCGAGAAGTTTTGCATACAGCAGCAGAGACGGAGCAGAGGCTCGGCTTCAATGCTTGCGCCGACTGCGCACGCACAATCGGCGTGCAGTCGGCATGTGCCATTAGCGTCAATGCATGTGTATTTAATTTCGGAAATATGCGATGCGTTGTTATTAATTCGAATAAAAGTAATTAATATTAAGAATTATTATGGGCGCTAGCGATTCCTAACCAAAACGTTAAATCGACGCAGTAGAGGGCCCGCGTCAATAAAAGCCTAATTTGCCGATCGCATGGCGTAAACTTGTGTGGTCTAGTGTTTAGAGGTCCGACTCGTAAGTTACAAAGTTCGTGAGAGTTCTTGGGTTCGAATCTGGCTCGGGGCGATTTTTTGTTCTTAATGTAAATTGCTTTCTAATTCTTAATATTAATTACTTTTATTTATTCGGCGAATAACAACGCATCGCATATTTTCGAGGACAAATTCACATGCATTGACGCTAATAGCACATGCCGACTGCACACTGACTACACGACGACTGTGCGTGCGCAGTCGGCGTCGGCGTCGGCGTCGGCGTCGGGCCTCTACTGCTGTGAGCGAAACTTCTCGTGCCTATAACTACTTCTGTGTTTATTGTCCGATCGGATTTAAATTTATAGGGTTGGTCAATATTATCATTATCTACAATAATACCTAAAACAAATTTCGGAAACTTTTCTACTTTTCCTATAATTTGATTTACCGTTTTACAAAATCGATTTTTGGGGGCGGTAGGCGTGGCATCCAAAAGTTGAAATTCCGCATTCTCTGTAATGTTACCAGGCACCTTACTTCCAAATTTGGTGCTTCTAGCTTTTCTAGTGTTCTTTTAAACTATAAAAATGTGTTTTTTAGAGGCGGTGGGCGTGGCATCCAAAATTCTAAAATCCAACTTCTGCAAAATGTTGCAAGACAACCCCCTACCAAATTTGGTGCGTTTATCTCTTTTAGGTATTGAATTATTTGGAAAAAATCGAAATACGCATTTATCGATTTGCGGAGGCGGTGGGCGTAGCACATCAAGTTTGAAATAAACTTCTTGTGTGTATTGAATACACGCACACTCCCACCAAGTCTGGTGCCTCTAGCTCTTTTAATAGCTGAGATCTGTGTGTTCATACAGACGGACAGACGGACAGCCGGACAGACGGACAGACAGACGGACATGACCAAATCGACTCGGCTATTGATGCTGATCAAGAATATATATACTTTGTATAGTCTGCCTCGCCTCCTTCTGCCTGTTACATACATTTGCACAAAGTTAATATACCATTTTTTACCCATTTTCAATGGGTAAATGGTATAAAAAAACAAGTGAAGAAAGCTACAGTCGAGTGCACTCGACAGTAAGATACCATTTACCTTTCGCTGTTAAAAACTAATTCTTAATTTTAATTACTTTTATTCGGCGAATAACAACGCATCGCATATTTTCGAGGACAAATTCACATGCATTGACGCTAATGGCACATGCCGACTGCACACTGACTACACGACGACTGTGCGTGCGCAGTCGGCGTGCGCAGTCGGCGTCGGCGTCGGCGTCGGCGTCGGCGTCGGGCCTCTACTGCTGTGAGCGAAACTTCTCGTGCCTATATCTCTCACATTGGGTCCCAGGTTCAAGTCCCAGTCAGTGCAGGTTTTATACCATTTACCCATTGAAAATGGGTAAAAAATGGTATATTAACTTTGTGCAAATGTATGTAACAGGCAGAAGGAGGCGTGGCAGACCATACAAAGTATATATATTCTTGATCAGCATCAATAGCCGAGTCGATTTGGTCATGTCCGTCTGTCTGTCCGTCTGTCCGTCTGTATGAACACACAGATCTCAGCTATTAAAAGAGCTAGAGGCACCAGACTTGGTGGGAGTGTGCGTGTATTCAATACACACAAGAAGTTTATTTCAAACTTAATGTGCCACGCCCACCGCCTTCGCGAATCGATAAATGCGTATTTCGATTTTTTCCAAATAATTCAATAACGAAAAAAGATAAACGCACCAAATTTGGTAGGAGGGTGTCTTGCAACATTATGCAAAAGTTGGCTGTTAGACTTTTAGATGCCACACCCACCGCCTCTAAAAAACACATTTTTATAGTTAAAAAGAACACTAGAAAAGCTAGAAGTGCCAAATTTGAAAGTAAGGTGCCTGGTAACATTACGAAGAATGTTTGATTTTCAACTTTTGGATGCCACGCCCACCGCCCCCAAACTATTGAATTTTAAGAAAAGTAGGGAAATAACAAAACATTTTTAACACTCTTGTAGCTTACCATAGTACAGATCTACCCTATAAATTTCAATCCGATCGGACAATAAACAAAGAAGTTATAGGAGTGTGAATCTCCCATATAAAGTTGTGGGCGCTTAGAATTCCAACTAGAATGTTGAACTGACACAGCAGAAGGCCGGCATCAATAAAAGTCTCATTTGCCGATCGCTCCGCGTAACTGTGTGTGGTCTAGATGGTTGCATGCAAGATTCTGGTGCGTGTGATCGCGGGTTCGAAACCTGCGCTGGGCAATTTTTTTTTTTTTTTTTGCCGACCGCACTGCGTAACTGTGTGTGGTCTTGATGGTTGGCCCGCAAGTTTCTGATGCGTGAGGTCGCGGGTTCGAATCCTGCGCTGGGCAATTTTTTTTTAATAATTTTGCGCTTTATGAAAAATATATTATGCAAAAAAAATAAGAAAAACCAAAATCTTTTTCTAAGCAATACAAAAAAAAGAAGACTGCGCTGGGATTCGAACCGGGGACATTTAGTTATAGAGCTGACAACTCTCACAACAAACCACTGAAGCACATTGTCTGTTCCTAGGCGCGAGAAGTTTTGCATACAGCAGCAGAGACGGAGCAGAGGCTCGGCTTCAATGCTTGCGCCGACTGCGCACGCACAATCGGCGTGCAGTCGGCATGTGCCATTAGCGTCAATGCATGTGTATTTAATTTCGGAAATATGCGATGCGTTGTTATTAATTCGAATAAAAGTAATTAATATTAAGAATTATTTTTAGCAGCCAAGTTATGGGCGCTAGCGATTCCTAACCAAAACGTTAAATCGACGCAGTAGAGGGCCCGCGTCAATAAAAGCCTAATTTGCCGATCGCATGGAGTAAACTTGTGTGGTCTAGTGTTTAGAGGTCCGACTCGTAAGTTACAAAGTTCGTGAGAGTTCTTGGGTTCGAATCTGGCTCGGGGCGATTTTTTGTTCTTAATGTAAATTGCTTTCTAATTCTTAATATTAATTACTTTTATTCGGCGAATAACAACGCATCGCATATTTTCGAGGACAAATTCACATGCATTGACGCTAATAGCACATGCCGACTGCACACTGACTACACGACGACTGTGCGTGCGCAGTCGGCGTCGGCGTCGGCGTCGGCGTCGGGCCTCTACTGCTGTGAGCGAAACTTCTCGTGCCTATAACTTCTGTGTTTATTGTCCGATCGGATTTAAATTTATAGGGTTGGTCAATATTATTATTATCTACAATAATACCTAAAAAAAATTTCGGAAACTTTTCTACTTTTCCTATAATTTGATTTACCGTTTTACAAAATCGATTTTTGGGGGCGGTAGGCGTGGCATCCAAAAGTTGAAATTCCGCATTCTCTGTAATGTTACCAGGCACCTTACTTCCAAATTTGGTGCTTCTAGCTTTTCTAGTGTTCTTTTAAACTATAAAAATGTGTTTTTTAGAGGCGGTGGGCGTGGCATCCAAAATTCTAAAATCCAACTTCTGCAAAATGTTGCAAGACAACCCCCTACCAAATTTGGTGCGTTTATCTCTTTTAGGTATTGAATTATTTGGAAAAAATCGAAATACGCATTTATCGATTTGCGGAGGCGGTGGGCGTAGCACATCAAGTTTGAAATAAACTTCTTGTGTGTATTGAATACATGCACACTCCCACCAAGTCTGGTGCCTCTAGCTCTTTTAATAGCTGAGATCTGTGTGTTCATACAGACGGACAGACGGACAGACGGACAGACGGACAGCCGGACAGACGGACAGACAGACGGACATGACCAAATCGACTCGGCTATTGATGCTGATCAAGAATATATATACTTTGTATAGTCTGCCTCGCCTCCTTCTGCCTGTTACATACATTTGCACAAAGTTAATATACCATTTTTTACCCATTTTCAATGGGTAAATGGTATAAAAAAAAAATTGCCCAGCGCAGGATTCGAACCCGCGACCTCACGCATCAGAAACTTGCGAGCCAACCATCAAGACCACACACAGTTACGCAGTGCGATCAGCAAAAAAAAAAAAAAACTGCCCGTTGCTGGATTCGAATCTTGCATGCAACCATCTAGACCACACACAGTTACGCGGAGCGATCGGCAAATGAGACTTTTATTGATGCCGGCCTTCTGCTGTGTCAGTTCAACATTCTAGTTGGAATTCTAAGCGCCCACAACTTTATATGGGAGATTCAAACTCCTATAACTTCTTTGTTTATTGTCCGATCGGATTGAAATTTATAGGGTAGATCTGTACTATGGTAAGCTACAAGAGTGTTAAAAATGTTTTGTTATTTCCCTACTTTTCTTAAAATGCAATAGTTTGGGGGCGGTGGGCGTGGCATCCAAAAGTTGAAAATCAAACATTCTCCGTAATGTTACCAGGCACCTTACTTTCAAATTTGGCGCTTCTAGCTTTTCTAGTGTTCTTTTAAACTATAAAAATGTGTTTTTTAGAGGCGGTGGGTGTGGCATCTAAAAGTCTAACAGCCAACTTTTGCATAATGTTGCAAGACACCCTCCTACCAAATTTGGTGCGTTTATCTTTTTTCGTTATTGAATTATTTGGAAAAAATCGAAATACGCATTTATCGATTTGCGAAGGCGGTGGGCGTGGCACATCAAGTTTGAAATAAACTTCTTGTGTGTATTGAATACACGCACACTCCCACCAAGTCTGGTGCCTCTAGCTCTTTTAATAGCTGAGATCTGTGTGTTCATACAGACGGACAGACAGACGGACATGACCAAATCGACTCGGCTATTGATGCTGATCAAGAATATATATACTTTGTATAGTCTGCCTCGCCTCCTTCTGCCTGTTACATACATTTGCACAAAGTTAATATACCATTTTTTACCCATTTTCAATGGGTAAATGGTATAAAAAAAAAATTGCCCAGCGCAGGATTCGAACCCGCGACCTCACGCATCAGAAACTTGCGAGCCAACCATCAAGACCACACACAGTTACGCAGTGCGATCAGCAAAAAAAAAAAAAAAAACTGCCCGTTGCTGGATTCGAATCTTGCATGCAACCATCTAGACCACACACAGTTACGCGGAGCGATCGGCAAATGAGACTTTTATTGATGCCGGCCTTCTGCTGTGTCAGTTCAACATTCTAGTTGGAATTCTAAGCGCCCACAACTTTATATGGGAGATTCAAACTCCTATAACTTCTTTGTTTATTGTCCGATCGGATTGAAATTTATAGGGTAGATCTGTACTATGGTAAGCTACAAGAGTGTTAAAAATGTTTTGTTATTTCCCTACTTTTTTTAAAATGCAATAGTTTGGGGGCGGTGGGCGTGGCATCCAAAAATTGAAAATCAAACATTCTCCGTAATGTTACCAGGCACCTTACTTTCAAATTTCTTTTAAACTATAAAAATGTGTTTTTTAGAGGCGGTGGGCGTGGCATCCAAAATTCTTAAATCCAACTTCTGCATAATGTTGCAAGACACCCTCCTACCAAATTTGGTGCGTTTATCTTTTTTCGTTATTGAATTATTTGGAAAAAATCGAAATACGCATTTATCGATTCGCGAAGGCGGTGGGCGTGGCACATCAAGTTTGAAATAAACTTCTTGTGTGTATTGAATACACGCACACTCCCACCAAGTCTGGTGCCTCTAGCTCTTTTAATAGCTGAGATCTGTGTGTTCATACAGACGGACAGACAGACGGACATGACCAAATCGACTCGGCTATTGATGCTGATCAAGAATATATATACTTTGTATAGTCTGCCTCGCCTCCTTCTGCCTGTTACATACATTTGCACAAAGTTAATATACCATTTTTTACCCATTTTCAATGGGTAAATGGTATAAAAAAAAAATTGCCCAGCGCAGGATTCGAACCCGCGACCTCACGCATCAGAAACTTGCGAGCCAACCATCAAGACCACACACAGTTACGCAGTGCGATCAGCAAAAAAAAAAAAAAAACTGCCCGTTGCTGGATTCGAATCTTGCATGCAACCATCTAGACCACACACAGTTACGCGGAGCGATCGGCAAATGAGACTTTTATTGATGCCGGCCTTCTGCTGCGTCAGTTCAACATTTTAGTTGGAATTCTAAGCGCCCACAACTTTATATGGGAGATTCAAACTCCTATAACTTCTTTGTTTATTGTCCGATCGGATTGAAATTTATAGGGTAGATCTGTACTATGGTAAGCTACAAGAGTGTTAAAAATGTTTTGTTATTTCCCTACTTTTTTTAAAATGCAATAGTTTGGGGGCGGTGGGCGTGGCATCCAAAAGTTGAAAATCAAACATTCTCCGTAATGTTACCAGGCACCTTACTTTCAAATTTGGCGCTTCTAGCTTTTCTAGTTTTCTTTTAAACTATAAAAATGTGTTTTTTAGAGGCGGTGGGCGTGGCATCCCAAATTCTAAAATCCAACTTCTGCATAATGTTGCAAGACACCCTCCTACCAAATTTGGTGCGTTTATCTCTTTTCGTTATTGAATTATTTGGAAAAAATCGAAATACGCATTTATCGATTTGCGGAGGCGGTGGGCGTGGCACATCAAGTTTGAAATAAACTTCTTGTGTGTATTGAATACACGCACACTCCCACCAAGTCTGGTGCCTCTAGCTCTTTTAATAGCTGAGATCTGTGTGTTCATACAGACGGACAGACGGACAGACGGACAGACAGACGGACATGACCAAATCGACTCGGCTATTGATGCTGATCAAGAATATACATACTTTGTATGGTCTGCCACGCCTCCTTCTGCCTGTTACATACATTTGCACAAAGTTAATATACCATTTTTTACCCATTTTCAATGGGTAAATGGTATAAAAAAAAGATTGCCCAGCGCAGGATTCGAACCCGCGACCTCACGCATCAGAAACTTGCGAGCCAACCATCAAGACCACACACAGTTACGCAGTGCGATCAGCAAAAAAAAAAAAAAAAACTGCCCGTTGCTGGATTCGAACCCGCGACCACACGCACCAGAATCTTGCATGCAACCATCTAGACCACACACAGTTACGCGGAGCGATCGGCAAATGAGACTTTTATTGATGCCGGCCTTCTGCTGTGTCAGTTCAACATTCTAGTTGGAATTCTAAGCGCCCACAACTTTATATGGGAGATTCAAACTCCTATAACTTCTTTGTTTATTGTCCGATCGGATTGAAATTTATAGGGTAGATCTGTACTATGGTAAGCTACAAGAGTGTTAAAAATGTTTTGTTATTTCCCTACTTTTCTTAAAATTCAATAGTTTGGGGGCGGTGGGCGTGGCATCCAAAAGTTGAAAATCAAACATTCTTCGTAATGTTACCAGGCACCTTACTTTCAAATTTGGCGCTTCTAGCTTTTCTAGTTTTCTTTTAAACTATAAAAATGTGTTTTTTAGAGGCGGTGGGCGTGGCATCCCAAATTTTAAAATCCAACTTCTGCATAATGTTGCAAGACACCCTCCTACCAAATTTGGTGCGTTTATCTCTTTTCGTTATTGAATTATTTGGAAAAAATCGAAATACGCATTTATCGATTTGCGGAGGCGGTGGGCGTGGCACATCAAGTTTGAAATAAACTTCTTGTGTGTATTGAATACACGCACACTCCCACCAAGTCTGGTGCCTCTAGCTCTTTTAATAGCTGAGATCTGTGTGTTCATACAGACGGACAGACGGACAGACAGACGGACATGACCAAATCGACTCGGCTATTGATGCTGATCAAGAATATATATACTTTGTATGGCCTGCCACGCCTCCTTCTGCCTGTTACATACATTTGCACAAAGTTAATATACCATTTTTTTCCCATTTTCAATGGGTAAATGGTATAACAAGTGAAGAAAGCTACAGTCGAGTGCACTCGACAGTAAGATACCATTTACCTTTCGCTGTTAAAAACTAATTCTTAATTTTAATTACTTTTATTCGGCGAATAACAACGCATCGCATATTTTCGAGGACAAATTCACATGCATTGACGCTAATGGCACATGCCGACTGCACACTGACTACACGACGACTGTGCGTGCGCAGTCGGCGTGCGCAGTCGGCGTCGGCGTCGGGCCTCTACTGCTGTGAGCGAAACTTCTCGTGCCTATATCTCACACATTGGGTCACAGGTTCAAGTCCCAGTCATTGCAGGTTTTTATACCATTTACCCATTGAAAATGGGTAAAAAATGGTATATTAACTTTGTGCAAATGTATGTAACAGGCAGAAGGAGGCGTGGCAGACCATACAAAGTATGTATATTCTTGATCAGCATCAATAGCCGAGTCGATTTGGTCATGTCCGTCTGTCTGTCCGTCTGTCCGTCTGTATGAACACACAGATCTCAGCTATTAAAAGAGCTAGAGGCACCAGACTTGGTGGGAGTGTGCGTGTATTCAATACACACAAGAAGTTTATTTCAAACTTAATGTGCCACGCCCACCGCCTTCGCGAATCGATAAATGCGTATTTCGATTTTTTCCAAATAATTCAATAACGAAAAAAGATAAACGCACCAAATTTGGTAGGAGGGTGTCTTGCAACATTATGCAAAAGTTGGCTGTTAGACTTTTAGATGCCACACCCACCGCCTCTAAAAAACACATTTTTATAGTTAAAAAGAACACTAGAAAAGCTAGAAGCGCCAAATTTGAAAGTAAGGTGCCTGGTAACATTACGGAGAATGTTTGATTTTCAATTTTTGGATGCCACGCCCACCGCCCCCAAACTATTGCATTTTAAAAAAAGTAGGGAAATAACAAAACATTTTTAACACTCTTGTATAGTACAGATCTACCCTATAAATTTCAATCCGATCGGACAATAAACAAAGAAGTTATAGGAGTTTGAATCTCCCATATAAAGTTGTGGGCGCTTAGAATTCCAACTAGAATGTTGAACTGACACAGCAGAAGGCCGGCATCAATAAAAGTCTCATTTGCCGATCGCTCCGCGTAACTGTGTGTGGTCTAGATGGTTGCATGCAAGATTCTGGTGCGTGTGATCGCGGGTTCGAAACCTGCGCTGGGCAATTTTTTTTTTTTTTTTTGCCGACCGCACTGCGTAACTGTGTGTGGTCTTGATGGTTGGCCCGCAAGTTTCTGATGCGTGAGGTCGCGGGTTCGAATCCTGCGCTGGGCAATTTTTTTTTAATAATTTTGCGCTATATGAAAAATATATTATGCAAAAAAAATAAGAAAAACCAAAATCTTTTTCTAAGCAATACAAAAAAAAGAAGACTGCGCTGGGATTCGAACCGGGGACATTTAGTTATAGAGCTGACAACTCTCACAACAAACCACTGAAGCACATTGTCTGTTCCTAGGCGCGAGAAGTTTTGCATACAGCAGCAGAGACGGAGCAGAGGCTCGGCTTCAATGCTTGCGCCGACTGCGCACGCACAATCGGCGTGCAGTCGGCATGTGCCATTAGCGTCAATGCATGTGTATTTAATTTCGGAAATATGCGATGCGTTGTTATTAATTCGAATAAAAGTAATTAATATTAAGAATTATTTTTAGCAGCCAAGTTATGGGCGCTAGCGATTCCTAACCAAAACGTTAAATCGACGCAGTAGAGGGCCCGCGTCAATAAAAGCCTAATTTGCCGATCGCATGGAGTAAACTTGTGTGGTCTAGTGTTTAGAGGTCCGACTCGTAAGTTACAAAGTTCGTGAGAGTTCTTGGGTTCGAATCTGGCTCGGGGCGATTTTTTGTTCTTAATGTAAATTGCTTTCTAATTCTTAATATTAATTACTTTTATTCGGCGAATAACAACGCATCGCATATTTTCGAGGACAAATTCACATGCATTGACGCTAATAGCACATGCCGACTGCACACTGACTACACGACGACTGTGCGTGCGCAGTCGGCGTCGGCGTCGGCGTCGGCGTCGGGCCTCTACTGCTGTGAGCGAAACTTCTCGTGCCTATAACTTCTGTGTTTATTGTCCGATCGGATTTAAATTTATAGGGTTGGTCAATATTATTATTATCTACAATAATACCTAAAAAAAATTTCGGAAACTTTTCTACTTTTCCTATAATTTGATTTACCGTTTTACAAAATCGATTTTTGGGGGCGGTAGGCGTGGCATCCAAAAGTTGAAATTCCGCATTCTCTGTAATGTTACCAGGCACCTTACTTCCAAATTTGGTGCTTCTAGCTTTTCTAGTGTTCTTTTAAACTATAAAAATGTGTTTTTTAGAGGCGGTGGGCGTGGCATCCAAAATTCTAAAATCCAACTTCTGCAAAATGTTGCAAGACAACCCCCTACCAAATTTGGTGCGTTTATCTCTTTTAGGTATTGAATTATTTGGAAAAAATCGAAATACGCATTTATCGATTTGCGGAGGCGGTGGGCGTAGCACATCAAGTTTGAAATAAACTTCTTGTGTGTATTGAATACATGCACACTCCCACCAAGTCTGGTGCCTCTAGCTCTTTTAATAGCTGAGATCTGTGTGTTCATACAGACGGACAGACGGACAGACGGACAGCCGGACAGACGGACAGACAGACGGACATGACCAAATCGACTCGGCTATTGATGCTGATCAAGAATATATATACTTTGTATAGTCTGCCTCGCCTCCTTCTGCCTGTTACATACATTTGCACAAAGTTAATATACCATTTTTTACCCATTTTCAATGGGTAAATGGTATAAAAAAAAAATTGCCCAGCGCAGGATTCGACCTCACGCATCAGAAACTTGCGAGCCAACCATCAAGACCACACACAGTTACGCAGTGCGATCAGCAAAAAAAAAAAAAAACTGCCCGTTGCTGGATTCGAATCTTGCATGCAACCATCTAGACCACACACAGTTACGCGGAGCGATCGGCAAATGAGACTTTTATTGATGCCGGCCTTCTGCTGTGTCAGTTCAACATTCTAGTTGGAATTCAAAGCGCCCACAACTTTATATGGGAGATTCAAACTCCTATAACTTCTTTGTTTATTGTCCGATCGGATTGAAATTTATAGGGTAGATCTGTACTATGGTAAGCTACAAGAGTGTTAAAAATGTTTTGTTATTTCCCTACTTTTTTTAAAATGCAATAGTTTGGGGGCGGTGGGCGTGGCATCCAAAAATTGAAAATCAAACATTCTCCGTAATGTTACCAGGCACCTTACTTTCAAATTTGGCGCTTCTAGCTTTTCTAGTGTTCTTTTTAACTATAAAAATGTGTTTTTTAGAGGCGGTGGGTGTGGCATCTAAAAGTCTAACAGCCAACTTTTGCATAATGTTGCAAGACACCCTCCTACCAAATTTGGTGCGTTTATCTTTTTTCGTTATTGAATTATTTGGAAAAAATCGAAATACGCATTTATCGATTCGCGAAGGCGGTGGGCGTGGCACATTAAGTTTGAAATAAACTTCTTGTGTGTATTGAATACACGCACACTCCCACCAAGTCTGGTGCCTCTAGCTCTTTTAATAGCTGAGATCTGTGTGTTCATACAGACGGACAGACGGACAGACAGACGGACATGACCAAATCGACTCGGCTATTGATGCTGATCAAGAATATACATACTTTGTATGGTCTGCCACGCCTCCTTCTGCCTGTTACATACATTTGCACAAAGTTAATATACCATTTTTTACCCATTTTCAATGGGTAAATGGTATAAAAAAAAAATTGCCCAGCGCAGGATTCGAACCCGCGACCTCACGCATCAGAAACTTGCGAGCCAACCATCAAGACCACACACAGTTACGCAGTGCGATCAGCAAAAAAAAAAAAAAAAACTGCCCGTTGCTGGATTCGAACCCGCGACCACACGCACCAGAATCTTGCATGCAACCATCTAGACCACACACAGTTACGCGGAGCGATCGGCAAATGAGACTTTTATTGATGCCGGCCTTCTGCTGTGTCAGTTCAACATTCTAGTTGGAATTCTAAGCGCCCACAACTTTATATGGGAGATTCAAACTCCTATAACTTCTTTGTTTATTGTCCGATCGGATTGAAATTTATAGGGTAGATCTGTACTATGGTAAGCTACAAGAGTGTTAAAAATGTTTTGTTATTTCCCTACTTTTCTTAAAATTCAATAGTTTGGGGGCGGTGGGCGTGGCATCCAAAAGTTGAAAATCAAACATTCTTCGTAATGTTACCAGGCACCTTACTTTCAAATTTGGCGCTTCTAGCTTTTCTAGTTTTCTTTTAAACTATAAAAATGTGTTTTTTAGAGGCGGTGGGCGTGGCATCCCAAATTCTAAAATCCAACTTCTGCATAATGTTGCAAGACACCCTCCTACCAAATTTGGTGCGTTTATCTCTTTTCGTTATTGAATTATTTGGAAAAAATCGAAATACGCATTTATCGATTTGCGGAGGCGGTGGGCGTGGCACATCAAGTTTGAAATAAACTTCTTGTGTGTATTGAATACACGCACACTCCCACCAAGTCTGGTGCCTCTAGCTCTTTTAATAGCTGAGATCTGTGTGTTCATACAGACGGACAGACGGACAGCCGGACAGACGGACAGACAGACCAAATCGACTCGGCTATTGATGCTGATCAAGAATATATATACTTTGTATGGTCTGCCACGCCTCCTTCTGCCTGTTACATACATTTGCACAAAGTTAATATACCATTTTTTACCCATTTTCAATGGGTAAATGGTATAAAAAGCAATTTACAAAAAAAAAAAAATTTGTCCGCACCAGCGGGATTTGAACCCGAGACCCCAGAGTCTCAAACTTGCGAGCCAACCGTCAGACCACACACAGCTTTGCAGTGCGGTCGGAAAATGAGACTTTTGTTGATGCCGGCCCTCTTCTGCGTCGGTTCAATGTGTGAGTTGGTAATTCTAGGCGCCCACAATATTATATGGGAGATTCTAACTCCTATAACTTCTTTGTTTATGGTCCGATCGGATTGTAATTTATAGGGTAGATCAGTACTATAGCCACCTACGAGAATGTCAAAATGTTTTCTTATTTCTCTACTTTTCTTATTATTCCATTTAAACGATTTATGGGAGCGGTGGGCGTGGTATCCAAAATTTGCAAATCCACATTCTGCGTAATGTTACCGGACACCTTACTACCAAATTTGGTGCTTCTAGCTTTTCTAGTGTTCTTTTAAACTATCAAAATGTGTTTTTTAGAGGCGGTGGGCGTGGCATCCAAAATTCTAAAATCCAACTTCTGCATAATGTTGCAAGACACCCTCCTACCAAATTTGGTGCGTTTATCTCTTTTCGTTATTGAATTATTTGGAAAAAATCGAAATACGCATTTATCGATTTACGGAAGCGGTGGGCGTGGCACATAAAGTTTGAAATAAACTCGGTATGCGTATTCAATACACGCACACTCCCACCAAGTCTGGTACCTCTAGCTCTTTTAATAGCTGAGATCTGTGCGTTCCTCCTTCTGCCTGTTACATACATTTTTACTTAGTTAATATACCATTTTTTACCCATTTTCAATGGGTAAATGGTATAAAAAACAGAAACGAAATAATAACTTACCAGCCAGGACAAGAAATATATGTAAAAGTAAACACTCGTTTAGGTTCGAAACTTTCCTCTAGATTCAAGAAAGAAGTTGTGAAAGAGGATAAGAATACAAACATTTTAACAGAATCTGGAAGAATCATACATAAAGCAACATAAATTCACAATATTCACAGGGTATTACTATGGACGATAGCCGAAGCCACGATGGACATTAAATACTATACGAACGCCCAGATACTGACCATCGACAGGGGACTGGGAAAGTTAGAGACATCCACGACAAAACTAGTACATGTAATAGACCTAAATCAAATCCAAGAAGCGCTAGACCTTGTGACGCAGGCGCCTGCACCGCTAGGCCGTCGCAAGCGTCACAATGAGCAGGTGAAGCGCCCGAGCGCCAGCTGCGGCAGCCGTCGCAACTAGGAGGAGGCCCGCCATCTGGCGGTCGTATCATAGTTTTAAGAAGCATAGTTAAGAGTATTGTAAGCGGGAGAGCGAGCGTAAGGCGAGAGAGATCGAGCTTTCGCTGTGGTGAGTGCCAAAAAGGGCTTCGCGACGAACGCGCAAGCCAACGCTCGCTCTCTTGTGTTTGAGTGCCCGAGTGGAATGTACGCAAGCTCGCGAGTGAAAAAGGGAGTGAAACGAAGGAATTTAATTTGAAAAATAAATATAGAAGACATTCTTGGATTTTGAAAGTGAGTGTTCGTTCTTTTATTTATCTAACTTTGATATTTATATTATTTGAATGCCCCTCCCGAGTTCGGCGAGTCGAACTCTACTAGCGTCAGTTTTCACTAGCACGTGTAGGTATATCGGCACGTGCCGTTTTCGCGAAGGAAGGAGTAGGCGCGGGAATCGACGACGAGACGGACGACGGTAGTATCAAGAAGGGCAGAGGCGTGTGGTATACCACAGAATTCCCCGGCCTTGACAGCGTGCGACAGGTGTCGGCAGCGAAGGTGAGGAGTTGCCCGCCGGAGTGCTCCGACTTAGGTAGGAGAGTGCAGACGCTGTGGACGAGACGTGGACTATTACCCGTCAAAGCACCGGCGAGGGGGAAGAATAGCGCCTCGACGGCGGAGGCGGTTTGTAGGGTATTGTTTGTGCAGTGTCGGACAGTGTAAGCTAGGCGTCGGGTACGAGGTGTGGTGTGACCCGCCCGTATACCCTGACCAAGGCAGGAGAGTATAGGGTCGTTGGCAAGACGAGGGCCATTACCCGTCGAGACTCTGACCAGGTTATATGTATAAAGATTAGGGAAGTCCCGAGGTGCCTCAAGTCGCTGGCGTCTCGGCGACTTACAAATATTCTTGTAAGGCGGCCCTGGTCAGACTGAGATCTGTACCCCGGCCAAAGACTCCTTTACAAGTGGCGCCCGAGCAGGGACGTCTAGGCGTCAGTAGGCGTGGTAGCTTGTCGAAGTAAAGCCCCGACAGCCACCACCAACTCGAGGACCCCTCCCCAATTTTTTTTTCTTTATGAAAATGCGTACGAAATGACGCGGTAAAAGAATTTCTATATATACCCTTTTATATATACATACATATTAAAATACACACACATTAAAATACACACATATCGAAACACACACACACACTCACACAAAAATTTTGGAAAAAAAATATATATAAAGTGGAAAAAAAAAGTGCGCGTCGTGTATACCCTACGATACCCTATCGGAAAAGTGAACAGAAAAGCACGCGGTCCGGCGCCGCGCGCAAAGAAAGTGACGGCGAAAGAGGACACGCCGATCACCTAACGGGCCCGCTCTCGAACGCTCTCGAACACAAGAGCACGCGTCGGTCAGCAAAGAGCGCGCGGGGGGTAGCAACGAGGAAGAGCCGTTGCACCCCGAAACGAAATTGCGTGTTTCGAGTGAGCGGCGCGCACGGGGTACAGCCCAAACAAGCGAGGTCGGGTGTGAAAGCGCACGAAGTACAGCCCCGACAACCGAGGTCGGGTGAGAGCGTGCGCGACTCGAAGAGTGCTGCCGAGTCTGCACCGTGGAACGAGGTCGGCCGAGCAGCCGACGAACTCCGTGAAATAAAATAAAATAAAATAAAAATATAAAATAAATTAAAATAAAATAATAATAAAATAAATTAAAATAAAATAAATCAAATATAAAATAAATTAAATTAAATTTAAACCATAACTAAATTAAATGAAATAAATTATATTAAATCTTAAATAAAATAAAATCAAAATAAAACAATAAATTAAAAGAAGTTAAATAAAATTAAAAATAAAACAATAAATTAAAATAAGTTAAATAAAATTAAAATAAAACAAATAAAATTTAAATTAAATAAATAAAAATTCAATAAATTAAAATAAAAAAAAAACAAAATAAATTAAATTAATAAATAACTGAAATAAAATAAACTAAAATAAAATAACAAGACTAAGTCGACTGCGAGAAGATCCTACATTTGGTTAAATAAAGAGAAAAAAAAGGAGAAAAGAAAAAAAAAGGGAGAAGGATCAAAAGTAGTCGACCTATAAAAGAAATAAAGTACAAATAAATATAACAAAATAATAATAAATGAATCATGGAGAAGTCCGAGGCGAGCGGACTGGAGAGAGAAAGGCGTGACAACTCGGGAGTGGCGACCAGGTGGGTCTATTACGGCCGTAAGGAGGATCTGGAGGGAGCCCTGCAGGAGTTAGGGCTGGACGCCGAGGGAAAGGTGGACGAACTCCGCAAACGATTAGCTGCCTTCGTCAAGGAGGGCAAGCACAGCCCGGTTATCTGGAACAAGATAACCGAATGGGAGACCCGGCTCTCGCGAGGAGTGGAGGCCAGGAGCGAGCCAGTTGCCGAGGACTGAGGGCGATGCGCGGGCCACCCCAGGGCTACCGAGCTCCGGCCCCAACGTTCTGCTGCCCCCTGAGTACTCCCCTGAGGGTAGAGTGCGTGCGGCAAGCGAACTCCGGACACCCGTCGGAGCGACAGAAAGTGCGTGGAGCACTCAACAGTCGACCTTCCTGGCGCCGGAGAGCACGCGCGCCTGCATCATTCCGGAGCAGGTGCGCAAGTGGGGCATCAGTTTCGGTGGCAAAGAGGACCCACTGGCCTTCATCGAGGAGATGAAGGAGCGAGCGGTATCCTACGGGATCGAGTTGGACCGCTTGCCGAGGGCGATGAGCGAGGCACTGACGGACCAAGCGGCGCGCTGGTTCACAGTCAGTGGCCTCAGAGGAGCGACGTGGGTACATTCCAGAGGGAATTTCTGGAATTTTTCTTACCCCCTCAATATTTCGACCGGCTCGACGACGAGATCCGTGCTCGCGTGCAGCATCCAGGTGAACCGTTCAAGGAGTTCGTACTGGACGTGAGGACCGGAGCAGGAGCTCCGGCGTATCTACGAGAATTCTGCGTCGGAGTATCGGATCCACATTCGGCGAGGCGATTTCTCGACCCTTTCGCAGCTCATCCAGATGGCTGCGGAATACGAAATGGTCAGGAATCAGGAGGACGCGTATGCTTCAAGGTTCCGGCGGTCCAGTCGTGATGGAGATGAAGGAACATTCCCCAGTTCAACGAACCCTTTCCGCACACGCCACCCTTCGCCCCCACCACGGCTTGAACGGACACTGGATCACGCAGCTCAAGAACGCCGAGGAGTGAGAATTCGCTCTCGCTCGTGCTTCGTATGTGGTCAGGAAGGCCACTTCGCAAAGGAGTGCCAGTCGCGACCTAGGCAAGGGAGCGATGACCCGGGAGGAAACCGACTTCAGGTGGCGGGAAATGGGCAACGGTCTCGTCTGGATCGGGAGCTGACGGGTGCCGTGCGGAACAACTCCCAGACCTAGTATACCCCCTCAAGGTGTACGAGGGCCGGATCGTCGCTACCATAAGTATCGGTCAGCGAATGATCACGGCGACAGTCGACACCGGGGCGACGCTGAGCTTCATAAATGCTGAGCTCGCTGCAGCAATCGCTTCGGAAGGCGAGACGGTAGAGGCGGACGCCAGGATCAGATTGGCGGATGGGTCGACGGTGAATGTGAAGAACATCTTGCGGGTTCGAGTCGGGCTGGCTGGCGACGAGGCCACCTTGGATCTGCTCATCCTGACCACAATGTTAGACAGGATCATCCTTGGGATGGACTTCTTGTACAGGATGGGCACCATAATCCAGTGTGGGTCGGCGAAGCTGATTATGGATACGGCGGACGGGAGGATACTCGCGAAGATGAAGAAAGACATTCGGTACCGGAAGAGGCGTGGCGCGTCGGAGGATCGAAGAGGCAAGCCTCTGGAATCTGGTCAAGGGAAGTCTCCAGGGAAGGCTGTGCCGGTGGAGTCGACGAGGGAGACACGGTCGCCAGATAAGGAGGAAGGAGCAAGAGGAAGCCGTCGACCGCTCCCGAAAGGTCAGGAGACACCTTCGGAGCAGGCCAAGGTGACGGATCAGGGTCCGGGAGAGGCACCAGGGCGTGCAAGGGCCAATGGAGAGACGGGCTCCAGTCCGGTGAGGGACAGAGCCGACGCATCGACGAGTAAGCCTTCCCGAGAAAAGAAGGTGAGACTCGCGGCGATGAGGAGATCGTCAGAAGGTGACCCGGAGGTGGAAGTAAGGAGTACTCCCCTCGGGAGAGACCTAGAGGCGACATCGGATGCCCTTCCGCTAGGAGTAGCGGAGTTGGCGATGACAGCGGAAGAGGAGACGGCCGGAAACGAGAAGGTATGGCCCAAGGAGCTAGAGCCGATATACCAAAAGTTTCTGGAAGAGGAGCTGAAACTGTTCGAGGGGCTGCAAGGGGTGTCACACATCGCCGAACACCACATCATCATGAAGGATGACAAGCCTCTCAAGCAAGCAGGTGATAGACGAGCAGGTGGATGAGCTCATCCAAGCTGGCGCGATCGAGCCGTCTCGGAGTCCGCATAGCGCGCCAATAGTCTTGGTGAAGAAGAAGACTGGCGAATGGCGGATGTGTATCGACTACCGCCAGCTCAACGCACACTCATTTTCAGACGCGTACCCCGTTCCCAGGATAAACCACATCTTGGAGCGCCTGAGGCACGCCAGGTTCATCTCGACGTTGGACCTCAAGCATGGATACTGGCAGATACCGGTAGCTGTTGACAGTCGCGAGTGCACTGCGTTCACCGTGCCCGGACGAGGATTGTTTCAATGGCGAGTCATGCCATTCGGACTGCATTCGGCCTGCGCTACGTTCCAGAGGGCGTTGGATACCGTCATAGGACCGGATATGGAACCACACGCGTTCGCATACCTGGATGACATAGTCGTCATCGGCGAGACCGCAGAGCAACATGTGGCCAATTTGAGGGAAGTATTCCGGAGGCTAAGATCGGCGAACTTGAAGATAAACCGAAAGAAGTGCTCGTTCTTTCGAAAGAAGCTCGTTTATCTAGGACACGTGGTCAGCAGCGAAGGGATTCGCACCGACCCTGCGAAGGTGGAGGCGATCAGTTGCTTGAAGCCACCCTCAAATTGTAGGGAATTGCGGCAATGCCTAGGCATGGCATCATGGTACCGGCGATTCGTATCGAACTTCGCCACCCTCGTACAGCCTATGACGGCACTGCTGAAGAAAGGAAAAAGGTGGTCTTGGGGAGAAGACCAACAGGGAGCACTGAATGCCCCCAAGGATAAGTTGACGTCGGCGCTAGTACTCGCTTGTCCTGACTTCACGGAAAAATTCACGCTGCAGACGGATGCAAGCGATCACGGTCTGGGTGCAGTACTGACCCAACAGATCGACGGAGAGGAGCGGGTGATAGCCTATGCCAGCCGGAAGCTGATAAAAGCGGAGGAGAACTACTCGGCGACGGAGAAGGAGTGCCTCGCCATAGTATTGTCGATCCGAAAGATGAGGTGCTATCTGGAAGGTTATCGTTTCGAGGTAGTCACCGACCACTTAGCGCTGAAATGGCTGAATTCTATCGAGAGTCCATCCGGAAGGATTGCTCGATGGGCTTTAGAATTGCAGCAATTTCAGTTTGACGTACGTTACCGTCGAGGGAAACTCAACGTGGTCGCCGACGCCATCCCCACCCTATGTCGAGGAGCCGCTGTCTCCACTTCCACTGCCGGCCATCGAGGGCGGTCCTCCATCCCCGAAGCGGCCTCGCCCAGCCGCCGCCATGAGTGACGATGGGGAGGAGCTCCTGCTCCTGTCACCACCTGTTGGGAAGGGTCCTCCGTCCCCGAAGCGACCTCGCCCGACAACCGGCACCTGCAAGAAGAAGGAGAAGGACGCGGGTTGGCTGCGCAATCCCCCGCTATCCGCCGGGAACCACTGGGACCCGCTGGAGCGAGATCTTACCGAGCTGTTCGGTTCGCTCACCGAGCCACGCAGAAAGCCGGAGGCCGGAGGGTTCTCGGCGACCAGTGCCAAGAACCGCTGCAGAGGGGGAAGCAGACCGTCGGGGCGTACCCCGGTGGTTCCACCCCCGGAGGTTGGCACGACGGCTGTTCCCCCCCACCTGTCAGGAAGAGCGCCACGTCGCCGTTGGATGGTGCCGCCAAGGAAAAGGAAGACCCATCGCGAGGAGGAAGACGCTCGGGGGAGCCGACCCCGAAGTGGAGGGTGCTACCCGATAGCGAGTTCCCAACGGTGCGCATCGCTCTCGAGGATGGAGCCCGGGGCGGCACGGACAAGGAGGGGCAGAGGATATCAGTCGAGAGTTTGATCACTTCGATGACACTAGCCCGTATCGAGCCGAGGGCCCCAACCACCGAGCCGGAGACCTTTGAAGGGGTCGACGGTTGGGAGGAAAGGCTCGAGGATGAGGTTGTGGGGAGTCCTGAGCATCGGGAGTCCTCATCAGCCAATGTGTTTATTAATATACCGATCGAATGGACGATCGATCCGAGGGTACATCTACCTCCGGCGTCGGTGGTGTCTCACGTGCGCCGGGTCACTAGGCAGCAGACGTCTAAGAAGAGGGTGCGGTTCCAAGTGTGGGCACCAGAGGGCGAGTACAGGGTGACATCGCACTTGGACGGAAGGGCAAGTGCCTGCACCGCTAGGCCGTCGCAAGCGTCACAATGAGCAGGTGAAGCGCCCGAGCGCCAGCTGCGGCAGCCGTCGCAACTAGGAGGAGGCCCGCCATCTGGCGGTCGTATCATAGTTTTAAGAAGCATAGTTAAGAGTATTGTAAGCGGAAGAGCGAGCGTAAGGCGAGAGAGATCGGCAAACTCACCACGAGCTTTCGCTGTGGTGAGTGCCAAAAAGGGCTTCGCGACGAACGCGCAAGCCAACGCTCGCTCTCTTGTGTTTGAGTGCCCGAGTGGAATGTACGCAAGCTCGCGAGTGAAAAAGGGAGTGAAACGAAGGAATTTAATTTGAAAAATAAATATAGAAGACATTCTTGGATTTTGAAAGTGAGTGTTCGTTCTTTTATTTATCTAACTTTGATATATATAATAACAATTCTCGAACAGCAACTTTGTAAAAAAATATAAATTTCTTTATTAACAAACAAGTCTGAACGTGAACTGGGAGAGATAGGTCTGCTCCTTACAAGATTCAACTTAAAACTCAAACTTAGAAACTACGCTGACGCTTGGCAAACCTTCGATTGGGAGAGAGAACGCAATTCAGAAATTGAGAGTGTCAAAAATGAGAGCGATCTTGGTTTGAGCTGCGTCTGCGATTTTACAGTATTGGGGCATTTGTTTATGTTTACTTTAAGTGGGCCCTCGATGTTTATGTTTACGTTAAGTGGCCACTCGTGAGAGAAATGGGTATGAGAGCGATTTTGTTTTGATCTGCATCTCTAATATATTAAGTAGATTTAGATTATAACGCAAGGAAATCTTTACATTAGCTGGCCACTCATGGGAGCTGATAATTGAGGAGATGTTTACATTAGTTGGCCTCTCGTAGAGGCTGATATTTTAGGGTTCTCTGTTTTCTGTGACAAATGCGTAGAGTGTATGTGTTTATGTGGTAGATATGTGGGTGTAGATATGCTACTTCCCCATCCATTAGAAAAGAGCCTGTCCTCAGGCGGGCACATTAGGGTATATGTGAGTAGGTATATTAGTTTGTATAATATTTTCATTTAATTGTAGGGTATTTTCGTTTGATGCAGTATTGTTTAATTCTGTTATATTTTCTGAGTTCTTAATATTGTTTTTCTGTTGATTTTTAAATTTAATTACAATGTTTTTTGGAATGCTCTTAAATTTATAAATGAAGTAAAACATTAAAATTATAATTATTACAATTAAAATAGTAAGGATTATAATTTGAAATGTATGATTTCTTCTCGTATGTATTTCTATTATATCTTTTGCTTCAATTTTTGATATTGACTCTAACATTGTTACATTATTGTTTACATAAATAGTTTGGGTATAATCTATTATAGTATTTGTTATTTGAATTTCTTCGATTTGTACTGCACAATTAATTGCTTTTATGAATTTATTCCCTTCGACAACTATTGTTTTATTTATACATGATTGATTTAAAATTGTTTTCGGTAGACTCCAAGTAATTATAATATTTGGTTCTATATAGTTTGTTTCATATTGTTTATACATTTTTGTAAATCTGCATTCGACATTGGCTTGGTTTAGTATTCCTATAATGCATTTATTTGTAATTTTTTCTTTTGTATTAAATGAGAATACTTGATTAAACTGAACATAATATTTGTCCTCTAAGGGTTCTGATAATATGTTGTTAAATTCATTTGGGTAAGGCAAGATTTTAAATATAGGAGTTTCCATAATGTCTCTTGGGATATGAGAAATTATCAATATTTGATTAGTATTGGTTTGTAACCAAGTAGAAGTTTTTATTATTAGTAGTTTCTCTGAATTAACGTGTGTTAAGGTGTCATGCTTAAGTAGTTTAGGGTTAAAAATGCCTAATCTAGTAAGTTGCATGCCTAGTTCTATGTCTTCTATGTATTCGGTGAATTCCTGTAGATTGAAAATAAGTATTGCTAGCCTTTCGTCTGCTTCATTTGCTAAGCTTAAATGATTTATTCTTTCAATGCCTTTATTTACTGCATCTATTATTGTATTAAGTTCGTTAACTTGAATTGTGTTTTGTGATAAATTTTCAATTTTATTCATTAATTCTTCCTTATCTTGTTCATCTAGTGTTCCAAATAGATATTTGTATGTTGTGCCTATGAAATTCATAAGACCTCTTCTACTACGTTTTGCAATTCTGATTCCATTCATTTCTCTGTTCAATTTTTCTGTTAAATAGGCAATTTGTTTTAGACCTGAAAATTCTTCTGATTGTTTCATTAAATTAGTATATGTTATTTCAGTTTTTGTTAGATTGACGGTTAAACAATGATATTCATAATTAATTGGTAAGTTCAAGGTTCCTGTTTTGAATATTAAATAACCATTCTTGGCTTGAACGGGATTGATTTCCATATTTTGGCCACTTGTAAGTTTTGCCAAAAGTATTAAAATTAATATGATGTCGATAATGTTGATCAACAGGTTAGGTTTGATTTTCATTCGGCATGCACCTGGAATTATCGTATTTATTTTTGTTAATTTTCTTTGCTCTCTTATATTTAGACTTATAATGTATTATTTTTCTTCCCCTGTTAACTTCCTCGTAATGATTATCATCTATTTTTGTTATCTTTCCTGTCTTTTTGAACGGATTGGTCGTTTTTGACTTTATTAGTGGAGCTTGTCGATATCTAGTATCAATTTCAAATTTATTTCGTGATTTATTCAATTTTCCTATTTTATCAATTTTTTCTGATTGTGTATTATATTTTGGGGTTCCTGCGAAGAGGAAAATATCTGCAGGAGTTCTGCCTGTAGTATTATGTTTTGTTCTATGATTATAAACATAAAGAATGGTTTCAAATTTTGTTAGCTTATTTTCTATGTCTGTTTCACTGTTTATAATTCTTAATTTTTCGTTTACTGTTTTATGAAATCTCTCAACATCAGAAATTCCATTTTTGCTTGTTGTTATATCAATAACGACATTTTCAGATTTTAACCAAAGTTGCAATGCTGCACACATGAAAGCTGAATCTTTGTCCGCTTTAATTTGATTTGGTTTACCCATTTCATTGAAAACTTTGAGTAATGCTCTTTTTGCTTCTAACCAATCTCTACTGTTTACTTCTACTAAAGTGGCAAATTTTGAATAAATATCTATACAAGATAAATATTGTTTATTATCTATCATATAGAAATCGATGACATATTTTTCTCTTGGGTTGAAAATTTCTGGGGTTGTTTGGAATTCTAGCTTGGTATTTCTGTGTTCTGTTTTTGCGATGTTGCACACTTCGCATTCGTTAATAAAATTTTGAATTAATTTTTGATGATCGGGAAAATAATATTTTTCTTTAAACAATTCTGTTTGTTTTTCTATTCCTGGATGTAAGAGTTCTCTATGTGTTTTAATAATAATTTCTTTGAATTCTGCGTATGTATTAATGTCTATCAATTTACTACTAGTTTTCATCGTTTTAGTTGAGTTATTTGGATTAATAATTTCAACATATGCTCTTTGAAAAATTAAAAAGTCTGTATCAATTGGGAAATATATTACGCTTTTCTTGGTAGATAAGTATTCGATTATTAATTGTTTTGCGTACTCGATTGTCATTTCTTTATACGTTATTATAATTTTTCTTTTATGAAAGTAATTTATTGTTTCGATTCCATTTGAATCTCCTCTTATAAATTCTAATTGTCTGTAATAATTAAGTGGTCTTTCTGTTATTGAAATATAACTTTGATTATCTTCTTGTGCACTATGCACTGTAGCTACTGTTGATATTGTAGTTGAATTACTGGAAGTCTCTCCTAAATAAGCTTCCTCTACTCTTATTCTAGATAAGGCGTCTGCCACATGGTTCTCTTTTCCTGGCAAATATTTTATTTCGTAATCAAACTCGTTGAAAACGGCAGAAATGAAGTACGCGACACGAGTTCCAAAACAGACTGATGAGCCGCTTTCTCGGCTCCTTTATTTATATCAAAATCTTATTCTAACTTATCTCTATATTAAGCTAAGGGGGGTTACATGAGCGCCCTAAGCGATAAGTGTGTATTTATATTTAGGGTCACAATGTGTAATGTTGCATTGCGTGGGTCCAGCTGCTGTCATATGCATATGCTGCGGACTCCTACACGCTGCTTTGGTCAGGCCTATCTCAAGTGTTGGACTGATTTATATTTAACCTTTTGAACTCATCTGCTTGACAAAGTATTTATTCGATTTAGAAAGTTCATTGCCTTCTAAGCATATGTACGCTACTCAGAGAGTTCATTGCCTTCTAAGCATGCTTACTCTAATCAGAAAGTTCATTGCCTTCTAAACGTTGCTGGTGTCAAAAACTTATTTCTAGTGCATTGTTTATGAGTTGACAACGGCAAGAAACTAATCTTAGCATTCTAAACTTCATCTCAACTGCAGTGTTCAATCCATGTGTACTCTATAGGATTGAACATCCTGGCCCTGTTGAAAGGTGTACCTTTCAAAAAAATACATTCTTTATGTCTTGTTTTCTGGCCCTGCTAGATGGCCGTTGTTTACATAAGTCATATATTTCTTATGTCTTAATATATCTGGCCCTGCTAAACGACCGTTACTTATAAAATGACATTTCTTCTAAATATCTTAAATTGTATATCATTATTCTAAGCTATGCGGGGCAGGGCAATTGTGGCTGGCAAGAATTGTGACGGCATGCGGCATACTCGCTGGATGAGGATGATAAGTCCCACGACGACCCCAGCGATCAAGATCATTGCTGTGATGCTAAGAGAATAGTGAGCTGCATGGTGCCACTCCAGTTCGACCGGAAAACCCATAATCCGACCTTGGCGGGGAAGCTCTGGAATCTTGAATGCCTGGATACCTCCTTTTACCTCGATATGGTTCATCGCTGGAAGCTGGTCCGTTAGGTTTATCCTTGGTATCCAAAATGATACATCTGACGTCCGGTCCTCGAAAGCCCATAGACTGACATGCTCAGAATGCAGGTAACATCCGGCCTGAAGCTGCAGTATTCCTACGCCAGTGAGTTCCAATGTGCTTGTTTTGTCTGCACAGAACACATCCGCAATTATTTTGGTTGAGGCGGAGAATAACCAAGAGTTCGGTTGATGTAGTTGGTGCCAGGTTGTCTCAGGCATCATTACGTTTACATAGCATTCTTCGATAATGGGTGACCTTTTCGCAAGTAGAAGGACTTCACACTTGGTCGCCTTGTTACAATTGAAGAGAGGGTGACGCTGCTCGCAAATGGTTAGTTCCTCCATCTTCTGGCAGTGCTCCCAATTGTCTTCAGACATGCCATAATAAACAGTCCTCGCTTCATCCACTAGTATATATTTATACACGGGATTTATGCTGACGAAGCGCCCACTGTGTACCACAGGCAGCTGATATACTTGATATGCTCGCAAAATGTTTTGGCTGATCAGCGGAATCTTTACGTGGAACAGAATGGCTGACTTTGTTGTCCGGGCCTTCACTTTAGCAGTCCTTCCAAGCTCTAATGGATCCAAAGTAGGTAGCTGTAGTCCAGATGGCATGTTGAGCGTAATCTCCTGAATGTGCTTCTGGAACTGGGTAACGGGTAATAGGCTGTCCAGGAAATTTCCCTTCTTGTTCCACATCAGGTTGATGATGCCCTGCTGGAGATGTTCGAAGGCATCCATAGCCTGATTCAGCGTTTCGAAAGCTTGTAGAAACAATTGCTCATCGCCTACTCTGTCCGTGGCGTCTTTGATTTTCAATATGTTGTCGTCTATCCTCTGGAAATTTCCCCAGATTGCCTTGTTCTGCTTGTCGAGCACCTCCAGAGTAGCGTCTAGTACGGAGGACCGGTTGCGCAGTAGGTCCAGAAGGTATCCTTCATTTTCCCTGCCTTGGTCCACCCTCCGCATTAACTCTTCGGCCTGCTCTTCATCCATTAGACCGAAGACCGCACTATAGATGGACCCAAGTATCTGCAACGGCGCCCTTGGTAGACGCTGCTTGCCCGGTGTCCTTATGTGTTTAATGATATCGTCATGTTGTAACAGCCTCTTTGCTTTGCTGTCCAATGTCGATATCATTGAATTCACTTGTGCATCGTTTTTCAGTGTTTCGCCAATGTCCTGTGTCGCTGCCAACGCTTCGTCCACTCGGTATTTGAACGCGTCATAGTCCTCCATGTCCGCATGTATAATTATGTCCCACGATGTTCTTGACAGGCCGACAATTCCCTGATCTTCGTAAAATATCCCTGCCTTATCTCTGATTTGTGTTACATTTTGACAATTTGTGTTCTTAAAAATACTTAGAAATGCTAAGATACAAAGTATTAAATTTTTATTCTTAACCTTTCTTGGATTTGTTTGTCTACTTGCGGATACCTTATGTGGTATCTCGTTTCGATTATTGTTTTTATTTGAAATGTTTTTCTCATTTTCTTCCGTAGGAAAAGGACAAACATTGTGTGTGGATCTCATAACCACTCCATTGCTTGTCCTTACTTCTACCATTCGACAAAGTCCATCCTTTCCTATGATGGACTTTGTCACCCTGCCCCTCCTCCAATTGGTTTGAACCAAATTATCATCTTTTAAGAGAACTAGGGTGCCAGGTTCGATGTTCATTTTTGGATTTGCCCATTTGTACCTTTTTTGTAACTCGGACAAGTATTCCACGGACCATCGCTTCCAAAATTCTTCCGAATTTGCTTGGACTGCCTTCCAGTGGTCTCGGAACCCCTTATAACTTTTATTATTATCTGCGTCAACTATCGTTGACATAGCTTCTCCTAAGATAAAATGGGCAGGTGTTAACACTTGCAAATCATTCGGATTGTCGGACAACGGTGTTAAAGGTCTAGAATTCAAAATAGCTTCAATTTGTGTCATTAACGTAGTGAGTTCTTCGAACGTCATTACACCGTTTGACACCTTATCAAAATGCTTTTTTACTGATTTAACACATGCTTCCCATAATCCTCCTACATGTGGAGATCGAACTGGTATGTTCACCCATTCGATCTGTTGTTGTGTACAAAATTGTTCTATGTCTCCCTGCTGCTGCTTGAAACATTCATAAATCTCCTTCAGTGAGTTTGCTGCCCCAATAAAATTTGTGCCATTGTCGCTATATATTTTCCTCGGGCAACTTCGTCTACCTATAAAACGCTTTAGTGCGCCTATGAACGCGGCTGCTGACAGATCCGAGACCACTTCTAAATGTGCAGCTTTAGTTGCAAAACAAACAAACACGCATACATAAGCTTTATCTATTCTTTTGCCCTTTATTTTATGATGAACCATTATGGGGCCAAGAAAATCAATTCCTACATTTAGAAATGGTCTGGTCTGTATTACCCTATCTTCCGGTAGATTACCCATCATCTGATGAATCGACCTGGGCTGTGCCTTAAAACATCGGTAGCAACGTTTCACAACTTGAGTCGTTAGCTGCTTACCTCGCAGTGGCCAAAATTGTTGTCGCATTATTGCTAACAACCCTTGAGGTCCTATATGTAAATGTTTCCCGTGCAAATGCACAGTGAGAAGGTATACCCATTCATCGCTATATGGTAATAAAATAGGGTGTTTCGCGTCAAAACTCAGATGAGCATTCTGAATTCTCCCTCCCACACGAATAATATTGTTATGATCTAAAATGGGAGCTAATGATTTTATGTTTATTGATCCGGGCAAACATTCTCCTTTTTTCAAGAGTTTGTATTCACTGTGAAAATGTTCTTTTTGAATAATTTTCACAATAGTAACTAATGCTCTTTTTTTTAATTCCACCCAATTGGTTGTGTCAATTTTTCTACATTTAGCTATAAATTTTAGCACATTGGCTAAAACATTTTGTAGAAACTCAAAACTATTTTTGTGGTCAATTTTCCGGAACATTGAAGCTGAGTTGCTTACCAATGCCTTTAAATTTCCCTTTCTTTCGGGTACATCAAATGTTTCATCAAACTTTAATGCTGCCCTTGGGAGGTTAAGCCGTAAAAAGTCTGGCCCTTCAAACCAAAACTTATTCCCTACTAGCTCTTTTGGGAAAGCGCCTCTTGATATTATGTCAGCTGGATTATGTTTTGTATCCACATAATTCTAGTTTGACACTTCGGAATTGACTTGAATATAATTTACCCTATGGCAAACAAATGTTTTAAGTGTTGCTGGTTCAAGTTTTAACCAGCATAGGACAATCTTGGAGTCAGAGTAATATTGTATGGTGTCGAACTCCATTTTTAAGCTTTCCTTCACCTTTATTATTAATTCAGTCAATAATGTTGCCGCACATAGTTCTAAGCGAGGCAAAGATAAGACTTTTGTGGGGGCGACTCTCGATTTTGAGGTCGCTATATTAATAAAAGTTCTTCCGTCTGCACTACACGATTTTACGTATATGACGGCTCCATACGCTTTGGTGGATGCGTCACAAAAACCGTGTAGCTCAATACGGTCCACATTATCCCCAATTAGTCTTCTTGGTACCATTATCTTATTAAGTGTGGGTAGATCAGATCGTAACCTACCCCATGTTTCTAGTATATCTCCGGAAATCTCTTCATCCCAATCCTTTTTTTCCTTCCATAGCTCTTGGATTAAAATCTTGGCAGTTACTGTAACTGGGTTGACTAATCCTAATGGATCAAAAAGTCTTGAGATATCGGACAATATATTTCGCTTAGTTGGCTTTAGCTTGCATTCCCAATTGCATTTTATTGCAAACTTGTCAATATCTGGCATCCAAGCTACTCCCAGAGCTTTAATGCTATCTGCCTGCTCCTTATCAAACTCTAGGCGCATGCCTCTGTCGACTTTTGGAATATTTTCTAAGACTTGTGCGCTGTTGGAACACCATTTTCGCAAATGGAATCCTCTTTTTCTTAGCTCACTGGAAATATATTTTTGGATTTCCTGTGCTTGTGAGACACTATTCGCACCTGTCATTAGATCATCCATATAAAAATCGTTTTTGACAATGCTAGCCATTTTAGGAGCTTCATCCTCTATCTCTTCTGCTGCCTGTTGTAAGCATTTTACTGCTAAATATGGTGCAGCAGCTGTGCCATATGTCACTGTTTTTAGTGCATATGTTTTTAGAGGGTCATTTCGGTCCCATCGCCAGAAAATCAACTGAAACTTTTGGTGCTCCTTCTGTACCCAAATCTGTCTATACATCTTTTCAATATCCGCAGAGATAGCAAATTTATATTTGCGAAATCTCAGCAGTATATTGAAAAGATCCTCTTGCAGTTTAGGTCCAGTAAGGAGCACGTCATTAAGGGCTAAGTTATTCGATGTCTTACAAGATGCATCAAAAACTACCCTTAATTTCGTAGTCGTACTATCTGGCTTTAAAACACAGTGATGAGGGAGATAATATTTACTGTTTATTTTTTCTGGGCTCTGAACCTCAACCATGTGTCCTAAATCGATATATTCTTTTAAGAATAGAACATATTGTTCTTTCAGCTTCGAATTTTTCTCTAGCTTTCGCTCTAAGGTCAAAAACCTCCGTTTGGCTTGTGACTCAGAGCTACCTAATTGCATCATATTAGACTTAAAGGGCAATTTAACTAAGAACTTCCCATCCGAGCCTTTGCTTACATTATTCGCAAAGATATCCTCGCATAGGATTTCTTCCTTAGTAAATTTCGGAGCCTTTATATTGACTTCTTCAACTTGCCAAAATCTCTGAAGTTGCTCGTCTAAGCTGTCTAACCTTTCGGTTACTGTGCCACAAACTGCTGGTGATTCCTTTATCACCAACGGACCAGTGGCTACCCATCCAAACTCTGTTTTATTTAGTCTTATTTGACCATTATTCAGAGTTGTTGTACCTTCTAACAAGGTCTCATAGAATTGCTCAACTCCCAACAGCATATCTATTCTTTTTGGAATATTAAATGATGGATCAGCTAAGCCTAAGTCTGAAGCCACTTCTCCTATTTCAAACCGGCGAGCCGGTAGCTCAGAGACAATATTTTTCATTACTAACGTTTCAATTTGTGTATTGAAACTGGAATTTTTGGATCTTATGTGAACTTCTAAGCACTCTTTTATATGTGCTGTTCCTCCAGAAATTCCTTCAATGGAAGTTTGAATTTTACTTCCTTTAATGCCCAGTTTCTTCTGCATAGCTGCAGTAAGAAAATTCACCTGCGAGCCGCTATCAAGCAGAGCTCGACAGTCATGCCAATTTCCGTCCTTATCTTTTACTTGAACTATGGCTGTGGCCAGTAAAATATACTTTTTTTTATCTAAATTACTGGACTTACTGACTGTGGCATTTTTCGCATTTTTGTTAGAAGGCTTATGCAGTAAGACATGATGGGACATTTTACAATCAGAACACACCTTTTTACAATTTTTGTATTGGTGGTCTCTGCCTAAACAGCGGCCGCATACCTTATGCTTAACCACCGTTTCCCATCTGTCTTGGCTATTTAAAGCCTTGAATTTATAGCAATTCTCCAAAGGATGAGCACCTTTGCATTTCAGTATGCATGCTTCGTCCTTTCGGAGTTTATTATTGCTACTGGGCCTTATTTGACTCGCTTCTAGAGCGAAAAATTCGTGCTCCAGGAATTTGAGCAGCGGCTCTAGCGACTGAATTTCCCTAGAGTTGCTGAGACCGCTCTCATATTTTGACCTCAATGGGTCACTTAATTTCCGTAGAAAGAGGAAATTAAATAGGCTCTGAAGAATATCTTCATTCTTCAAGCCCATGGCTTTTATAGCCTGGACATTTTCTTGGATCGTGTCCAAAAGAGCCTTAATGGTCGATGCTGAATCCCCGACATGGGGTGCATCGACCAAATTTTTCAAGTGCACACTCAGCACTGCTCTTTTGTTGTTGAATTTAGCATCCAACAAGGACCATGCAAGTTTGTAATTTGCGTCAGTCGGCGCCAAACTTGCTATGGTGGCAGCTGCGTCACCGTGTACCTTTGTTTTTAGGACGCACATTTTTTGTGCGTCCGGAATCATAGTTGATCCTATCAGTTGTTGGAATAACTCTTTGAAAGTCTTCCATTCCTCATATTTGCCAGAGAACGACGGAATATCGACTCTAGGCAGAGTGAATGGAAGACTCTCGCTTCTTGACCTAGAGGCAAGTTCCTCATAGGCCTCGTTAAGCGAGAAAAAAGTTTCTGTCAGATCATCATCATCGTACTCATCCATGTACGTGATGAAAATTTCCTGACAGTTTTTCTTTGCTTGTCTCACTTCGCTCATGGGTTCATGTCCAGCCTTAACTCTATTTAAGGCTGACCGATATTCACCCAGCAAATATGAGAATTTTTTACACACATTTTTCGTGCGTTTATCACCCTTAGAGTCAGGCTTCACGGCCTTCCCTAAGGGGTTAATGGAACTTAATAGTACATGTGTTTTATAAATTAAACCACGTACCTGCTCGCCGTACTTCTCCTTGAAGTACGGCGTCTTTTTTGCCTCTGCTGAGAGTTCGAGCAACCTCTTGTCGTTGAGCTCGAACTGCTCAGTGATGGCAGTTAGCTCCTCCTTGTACAGCCCTAGCTGTACCGAGTCTGTCCGACTCGCTTCTGCCGCCGCGGTGTTGTAGAGGATTTCCAGGGCTCCTCCTAGAGCCTTCTGGGTTTCTATTAACTCCATAGTTGTCTCCATTTTTCCACAACACGCACGAAAATTTTTTTTTTTTTTTTTTTTTTTTTTAAATATATTTTATTTATATATATTTAAAAAAAACAAACACACGGGTTTTTTTTTTTTTTAAACACACGCGTACCGAAATTGTTTATAAAATTTAAATTTTACTTCACAATGTTCACTGTTCATGTCGGGGTCACCAAAATGAAAACGGCAGAAATGAAGTACGCGACACGAGTTCCAAAACAGACTGATGAGCCGCTTTCACGGCTCCTTTATTTATATCAAAATCTTATTCTAACTTATCTCTATATTAAGCTAAGGGGGGTTACATGAGCGCCCTAAGCGATAAGTGTGTATTTATATTTAGGGTCACAATGTGTAATGTTGCATTGCGTGGGTCCAGCTGCTGTCATATGCATATGCTGCGGACTCCTACACGCTGCTTTGGTCAGGCCTATCTCAAGTGTTGGACTGATTTATATTTAACCTTTTGAACTCATCTGCTTGACAAAGTATTTATTCGATTTAGAAAGTTCATTGCCTTCTAAGCATATGTACGCTACTCAGAGAGTTCATTGCCTTCTAAGCATGCTTACTCTAATCAGAAAGTTCATTGCCTTCTAAACGTTGCTGGTGTCAAAAACTTATTTCTAGTGCATTGTTTATGAGTTGACAACGGCAAGAAACTAATCTTAGCATTCTAAACTTCATCTCAACTGCAGTGTTCAATCCATGTGTACTCTATAGGATTGAACACTCGTTTAGTTTGATTTTCCAACGCTGTAATTTCATATTTGGCTCTTTAATATTATTGAGCCATACTAGAGGCCTGTGATCACTTAAGATCAGAAATTTTCTGCCAAAAAGATAGGACCTGAAATATTTGGTGGCCCAAACAATAGCTAAGAGTTCTTTTTCTATTGCTGAATAATTGATTTCGTGTTCATTAAGGGTTCTGCTAGCATAGCAAATTGGTTTATGATTTTGTGATAATACTGCTCCTATCGCAATATTACTCGCATCTGTTGTTAAGGAAAATGGCTTTTCGAAATCTGGGTATATAAGTATTAGATCGGACATTATTAGTAATTTAAGTTTTTCGAACGCTTGTATATAGTCATGGTCTTTTATGTTTAATGTTACGCCTTTTTTAAGTTTGCTTGTCATTGGTTTTGCTATTTTAGCAAAATTTGGGATAAATTTCCTATAAAAACCACAAAGACCTAGAAATGATTTTATTTCTTTTGGGGATTTGGGTATTGGAAAATTTTGTATTGCCTGTATTTTGAGGGGATTTGGTTTTATACCGGTTGTTGTTATAATATGTCCAAGGAATTCTGTTTCCTTCTTCATGAACTCGCATTTGTCGAGTTGAAGCTTGAGATTGGCTTCTCGTAATTTTTCAAATACCTTTCGCAAAGATAGTACATGTTCCTCCAATGAAGTGGAGTATACAATAATATCGTCCATATAGACCAAACAATTCTTGTAGATCAAATCTTCTAAGAGATTGTTCATGCACCTTTGAAAGGTAGCAGGAGCATTTTTCAATCCAAAGGGCATTCGAGTGTATTCGTAATGACCATTTTTGGTAGAAAACGCTGTCTTTGGAATAGAATTTTCATCCATTTGTATTTGGTGAAAACCTTTCGCGAGGTCAATAGTGGTGAAGTATTGACATCTACCTAGTTTGTCTAATATTTCATCCATTACCGGGATTGGGTATTTGTCATCTACAGTAACTTCATTTAAATTACGATAGTCAATTACGATACGGAACTTTTTTGTTCCTGATGCATCACCCTTTTTTGGTACTATCCAAATAGGTGAGCAATAAGGGGAATTCGACTTTCGAATTATACCCTGTTTGAGCATATCTTTTATTTGCAAATCGACTTCTTGATCGTAAGATTGAGGATATTTATATGGTTTTCTATAAACCGCTTGTTCTGTTTTTGTATGAATAACATGCTTGATAGTACTAGTGAAATCAAATTGTCACTTTCTTTATACTGCAAGTCACTAAATTCATATAAAATTCTTTTTAGATTATCTTTTTCCTCGTCATTAAGGTGTTCTAATCTAAATTTATTAGTTTCTTGCAACTCATTATTTATTGCAAAGTTAAATATTGTATCTGTTGTAAGTGGGGGATCGCAGCAATCAATTTCTGCTTCTCCTTTCCCGAAATCATTATAATTATATCTCGTTCTAAATTGATAACCATTTAAATTAACCACTTGTGATTCATAATCAATAATTGCATTACATGCTTCGAGATATTCTCTTCCTAGGAGCATGTCATATCTATCGGAAAAATTATGGACCCAAAATGTTTGTTCGGTCGGACAAAGCTTACTTGCGCGGTAAGCCACGGCTTCATTTAAGTGAATATTACCATTTATGGTGTGAACTTTTAGGGGTATATTTCTGATCGGAAAATGAAAGTAATTCTCTTTAATTAGATTAATGGAAAGCCTGTGTCTAAAACACAGCGAAACTTTTCATCATTCATGATGATTCGTATGTAGGGGTTTCCATTTCTGGTTTTGTGTCCGAGGCTTGCTGATGAAAATTTTCCGTGTCCATTCTCATATGGCCACTTGTACTTTCACGATTTCTTTTTATTGGTTTACTGGGTACATTAGTCCTATTCTGCTGTAATTGATTATTGAAAGGATTCTTATTCTGATTGTAGTTTAAGTTCTCCTGAAATTCCTGTTTCGTTGCCTGATATAATGGATGATTCTCGTATAAAGTTTCATTGTTATCATAATGTGGCTTATATTGGCCCTGCGATGTACTAGCCTGTTGGTTGTACTGATTTTTGTATTGGTTTTGGGTATTGTAATTTTGTTGATTATTAGTATTGTTAGTATTTTTTTTGGATTGATAATTTCTTTTATCTACATTTGGACTTGGATAAAATGTTTCGTAGCAACCTTCTTGTTGCGCTACGCATTTTAACTTACTAGCATTGGTAATATCATACCTAGCCAATGTCATGAATAATCTATCTGGCAATTTTTTCATAATTACATCTTTGACAGTATTGTTTAGAGCGTTTGTGTATAGAATAGTATTCGCGGTATTATTTTCTAAGGCTAACTTATTTAAAATTATGAATGATTTGGATTCGATGTCCTCAACAAACTTACGTATACACCCAGGAAAAGGGGTGTTATATAGTCGTCTGAGAAGTTCCTCACAAGGCGTCTGGGTTTTATATTCGTTGATGAGAGCGTTCCTTAAGTCTCTCCAGCATCTGGCTGCTGACAATTGCGATACCCTCTGGGCATCTCCACAAAGCTGCATCTCGATGGCGCTGAAGAATACGCTTGACTGGCGTATGCATGTTGTATGATACAACTCCAGAATGAAATCCATCCTTCTAATAAATGGGCTGAGTTCGAGGGTGTTGCCTCCAAATTGCGGCACTTGCCTGATCTGGCTCAGGGCTTGATTAAGGTGGTTTTCCGATAGTAGTACCACTGGTTCCGTCATGTTGATTTTGTTCAATTGTTTCTTTTTTTTTTATAAAAAATTTTCACAAATTTAACAGTTTATTTATTTTGGAATTTAGTTTGTTAATTTAGTTTTGTTAATTTATACCTCGTCTCTTACCACTGGTGGGGGAGAACTAAGGTTTTTATTTTTTAGTAACCTTTGTGTTCGATCAAAGGCACTAACTTTTACGATACTTGGATTAAACGGGTTTTTACAAAGATTTTATTTATTATTTTTTTTTTTTTTAATATTTCACAGTCACTTGGGAAAACAACATTTGATTTAGTTTTGTTCTCATAAACCTTGCAACCTGAGCTTCGATAGCGTGTTGCTAAAGTTTAAGTGTGCACTTGATATGAAACTAGAGTTCGTAGTTGACTTAGCTTTCAATATCTGTTATGCACTTTATACGTTTTGACTCACTGTGTACAGTACTAAGTTCTTAATCGACTTGACTGGGTACACTTCGCGAATGCACGTAGTTCTTTGGCGGATCAATTTATAGTGAACTATTATTCTCGAACGTTTATATCACTAGACCCTTTTGACAATGTGAGAGTCAGGTCTTTCACCGATACTTTCCGATATTAGTCACTTATTGATCCTACCGGCTGCGCCAATAACAATTCTCGAACAGCAACTTTGTAAAAAAATATAAATTTCTTTATTAACAAACAAGTCTGAACGTGAACTGGGAGAGATAGGTCTGCTCCTTACAAGATTCAACTTAAAACTCAAACTTAGAAACTACGCTGACGCTTGGCAAACCTTCGATTGGGAGAGAGAACGCAATTCAGAAATTGAGAGTGTCAAAAATGAGAGCGATCTTGGTTTGAGCTGCGTCTGCGATTTTACAGTATTGGGGCATTTGTTTATGTTTACTTTAAGTGGGCCCTCGATGTTTATGTTTACGTTAAGTGGCCACTCGTGAGAGAAATGGGTATGAGAGCGATTTTGTTTTGATCTGCATCTCTAATATATAAAGTAGATTTAGATTATAACGCAAGGAAATCTTTACATTAGCTGGCCACTCATGGGAGCTGATAATTGAGGAGATGTTTACATTAGTTGGCCTCTCGTAGAGGCTGATATTTTAGGGTTCTCAGTTTACTGTGACAAATGCGTAGAGTGTATGTGTTTATGTGGTAGATATGTGGGTGTAGATATGCTACTATATATTATTTGAATGCCCCTCCCGAGTTCGGCGAGTCGAACTCTACTAGCGTCAGTTTTCACTAGCACGTGTAGGTATATCGGTACGTGCCGTTTTCGCGAAGGAAGGAGTAGGCGCGGGAATCGACGACGAGACGGACGACGGTAGTATCAAGAAGGGCAGAGGCGTGTGGTATACCACAAAATTCCCCGGCCTTTACAGCGTGCGACAGGTGTCGACAGCGAAGGTGAGGGGCTGCCCGCCGGAGTGCTCCGACTTAGGTAGGGGAGTGTAGACGCTGCGGACGAGACGTGGACTCTTACCCGTCAAAGCACCGGCGAGGGGGAAGAATAGCGCCTCGACGGTGGAGGCAGTTTGTAGGGTATTGTGTGTGCAGTGTCGGACAGTGTAAGTTAGGCGTCGGGCACGAGGCGTGGTGTGACCCGCCCGTATACCCTGACCAAGGCAAGAGAGTATAGGGTCGTTGGCGAGACAAGGGCCATTACCCGTCGAGACTCTGACCAGGTTATATATATAAAGATTAGGGAAGTCCCGAGGTGCCTCAAGTCGCTGGCGTCTCGGTGACTTACAAATTTCTTGTAAGGCGGCCCTGGGCAGACTGAGTGCTGCACCCCGGCCAAAGACTCCTTTACAACCTACTCAACAGAAAAACTGAAGAGGGTTTAAAGCGTAGCACATTATATTCGCCAATACATCATGAGAAAATCGCGACCACCAACGCGTTCAAAACAATAACAGATTCCCCAAACAAACGAAAATCAAGGTCCCTAAACTGGTTAGGTTCAGGCTGAAAGTATATAGCAGGCCACCCGGATCATGACGATCTCGTCATGTTAAAAGAAAATCTTAATAATCTCATCAGTAACAATAATCAGCAGGTCATAGTTAATACACAAATGGAGCTGAGAATTAATAAACTTACGTCTATATCAAACTCCCTAACGAATTCAATACAAAGAAGTAGTTCTCTCAGTAACGAGGTGGTAAGTCTTCGCAATGAAAATAAAACTACACTTTTGTACATCGTCAAAATTCCTAACCTAGAAGAAACTGAATATCAAGATATTTTGTTAAAACCAATAGTCAAAAATAACGTAATTGTACTTTTGGACATAAGTCAAATATTTTTGTATAATGATATAGTATATGGCATACCAAAAAACTGTAGAACGTACTTAGACATAAAAATTTGCAAAAAAAAATAATGTCATCAATATAAGCCAAACACATTGTATTCCGAAATTAGTTGGGCGAGATAGAGCACTGTGTAGTTTCAGCAACGCGGATCACTTCCTGGAGATAGAGGAAATTGACAATGGCCTAATTTTTCTCAATAACTTCGATGGCAATTTGGTTTGGAATGGAACCAGAAACCATCTGGAAGGAACATTCCTAATCCACCTAATCAACGACCCCATGCATATCAAAGAGCGGCATTCAATAATATGAAGTCGGTCATAATGCAACCAGATGCGCCAGTCTCACAAATAACACCAGAGGAGACTGAACATCTACGGATTCTATTCCTTGAGGCACTGGAAGCGCTTTACCTTAACAACACCAACAAGCTGCAATACATCCAGACGCCCTCCACGATTAACAGCATTACACTGTTAACACTCTTCGGCATCATCTTGATAACGGCGTTAGGTCTTCACGCCTGCAGCAGGAAAAAGAACACCATTACCCTCCAACTTGGACCAACACCAGCTCCGTCAGAAACATTCGAGTCATCACCCTGCAATCAAGAGGGCTCACAGAATACTCCGCCGCCTCAATTCAACAACATCCCGTACTTTTGAAGAAAAAGATGGCTTGAGGACAAGCACAAATTAGAGGTCTATATATATAAAAATTCTCTGTGCGTATAGCATTCGCCTATGGACTCGAAAAGTGCTAAACCGATTAACCCCGGATTTTGACACAACATATATTGAGGTTCTGGCGATGTTTTTATCTACTTTTTATGTGCATAGCATATCTACGTTTGCAAATATCTTACTTTTTTTGAGTTTCCCAGTGCCTCAACCGACAGTTGCCAAGGGCAACCACAATCGTTAATAAACCATTTGACAGAGGCACCACCTGCTCCCGATTGCATTTTTAGTGGAGATGTTATTTATTTAACCAACACAAACAAAAGTGCAGTTTTTTTCAGGTTATGCAAATGATAAATGAGGGGGCTCCGGGCATCTTCTTTTTGGATGCTCCGGGAGGAACGGGAAAAACATTCCTCATTACATTGATTCTGGCTACTGTTCGAGCTAACAAGGACATAGCTTTAGCTCTTGCTTCATCTGGAATCGCAGCGACATTGTTACCCGGTGGAAGGACTGGTTATTCAGCGCTGAAGTTGCCGTTGAACATGCAAATCATCGAGACTCCTACGTGCAACATGTCCAGAGCATCTGGTATGGGGAAGGCATTGCAAAGATGTAAACTCATTGTATGGCATGAATGCACGATGGCACACAAAAAAACGCTAGAGGCTCTCGATTGATCATTGCGGGATTTGCGTGGAGCCGTTCAACCATTTGGGAATGCTTTTATATTGCTCGCAGGAGATTTCAGACAAATGTCGCCTGTAATTTCTCGATCGACACCAGCGGACGAAATAAATGCTTGCCTGAAATATTCTACATTGTGGCGACATGTACGGACATTACAATTGACTACAAATATGCGGGTACAGTTGCAGAACGATGACTCAGCCGACGCATTCTCACGACAGTTACTGGACTTTGGGAACGGAAAGCTGCCAGTCAATGAGACGTCGAGAAATATACGATTGCCAGACAATTTCTGTAATTTAGTAATATCGAAAAAAGAACTAATCAGAAAAGTCTTCCCTAATATCCGAATCAATTATAGGAATCACAATTGGCTCAGTGAACGAGCCATTCTTGCCGCCAAGAACAGAGATGTCTACCAACTCAATCATGTAATCCAATCCAGCATAAAAACTCAGGAGATAACATATAAAACAATAGACACCGTTGTGAATGCAGATGATACTGTTAACATGATTTGCATGGAACGCCACCACACATATTGAAATTGAAAATAGGTGTGCCAATTATCATGCTCCGGGATATCAATCAGCCAAATCCCTGCAATGGCACGCGACTCGCGGTCAAGAAATTGATGAACAACGTTGTAGAAGCAACGATCCGAACTGGTCCCTTCAAAGGTGAAGACGTCCTCATTCCTAGAATTCCTATGATCCCGACTGATACATCGTTTCAATTCAAGAGATTGCAGTTTCCCATTCGCTTGGCGTTCGCAATGACAATTAGTAAAGCTCAAGGTCAATCTCTCGATTTGTGTGGTGTAGATTTGGATGCAGATTGTTTTTCCAGATAGTCTTTATATTTACGCGGAGAATGAAGAAACGAAAAATATTGTATACCCACAAGCATTACAGAATTGAAGGGATTGGGAAATTATTCTTTTTGTGTTACTTATTTTGTGGTCGTAGAACCACACTATGCCACAGCGATGCGTGACAGGGTACAGCTAGTATTCTATATATATATATATATTATTATATTATTATTATAATTTTTGTTAAGTTAAATAGATTAAATGACCGGGTGATAAACCTTATGTCAACCTTAAGTAATTATAATTTTTTATTGTTTTGAGTCGACTAAATGATCGGGCAATAAGCCTATGGTCAACACTGAAACTTAAGTTAAATAACTTTACACAGTTCACTTAAGTTCTTTATTGTTTAAATTCTTTTCCTTCTACAGCATGTGTTTTCGGTTCAATCATCAGTTAAAGACTGCCCTACAGTTTTCGGGACATTTGCGCGTGTAAAATTCGTTCTTATGCTATGTACACTTTTCGTGCAGTTTTCGGCTTATGGCTCTTGCCGTTTTGCTGTCATGTATTCGTTTTTATGCTATGTGAGCTTTTCGTGTAGTTTTCGGGAATTTGCTGCTCTTTTTTCTGTGTAGCTAGTGCAGCAAAGGTTGCAATCATGGAACCATGGGTCAGTGGATTTGGAATGTCTGCTGTGTATATAAGGTATAATACTGGTCCCAATACGCTGCCTTGGGGTACACCCGCTGCCACAGGCATCAGATCTAAACATTAATCGTCGCATTTGATACAGAATTATCTGTTAGTCATATAACTTTTTAGTATACTGAATAAGTTAAGTGGTAGGATGTTGTGTATGGAGTAGTCCTGTATGCCATACTTTGTTAAGCGCCTTTGCAATGCCCATATATACTGTCACGCAAACTTTCTTGTTGTCGAAGTCTTTTAATATTTTGTTGACAACTCTGTGCAATTGCTTGTTTTTTGCGAAATCTATTAGGATAGGGTTGATTCTGTCAAGAAAAATTTTTTCAAAATTGTTCGATAGGAATGCTAACAAGCTGATTGGTCTATAAGAGCTAACAAAAGCTGCACTCTGCAAGTTTTGGGATTGCTGTGATCTAACCTATTTTCCATGTAGAATGAAAGAACTTCTTATTACTGCATTCAAAATGTCTCTTAAAGGCCAAATCGTATTGTTTGGCAGCTTTTTTAATGTTTTGGTCATAGCCCAGTATTTTCTTGTCTTTGACTTTAAATATTTGTACTCTTATTTCGTTTATTGTCGTTTTTCTGATTGCACAATTGGGTTTGGGTTAATGTGATGGGAGCTCAATGTTTTGTTTGTCCATACTGTTTGTAAAACTTTCCCCAAAGTGTTCGGCCAGTGTGTCAGTTTTCTCCTTATTTGTTCTTGCTTTTTCTTTGTCCTTATTGGATGTTTATGTAAGTTAATTATTTTTTTTTAAATAATCCAGATTCTGTTAAAATGTTTGTATTCTTATCCTCTTTCACAACTTCTTTCTTGAATCTAGAGGAAAGTTTCGAACCTAAACAAGTGTTTACTTTTACATATATTTCTTGTCCTGGCTGGTAAGTTATTATTTCGTTTCTGTTTTTATTGTGGAATTGTAAGTTTTTATTATACCATTTACCCATTGAAAATGGGTAAAAAATGGTATATTAACTTTGTGCAAATGTATGTAACAGGCAGAAGGAGGCGTGGCAGACCATACAAAGTATATATATTCTTGATCAACATCAATAGCCGAGTCGATTTGGTCATGTCCGTCTGTCTGTCCGTCTGTATGAACACACAGATCTCAGCTATTAACAAGTGAAGAAAGCTACAGTCGAGTGCACTCGACAGTAAGATACCATTTACCTTTCGCTGTTTAAAAGTAATTCTTAATATTAATTACTTTTATTTGGCGAATAACAACGCATCGCATACTTTCGAGGACAAATTCACATGCATTGACGCTAATGGCACATGCCGATTGCACACTGACTACACGACGACTGAGCGTGCGCAGTCGGCGTGCGCAGTCGGCGTCGGCGTCGGGCCTCAACTGCTGTGAGCGAAACTTCTCGTGCCTATAACTTCTGTGTTTATTGTCCAATCGTATTTAAATTTATAGGGTTGGTCAATATTATTATTATCTACAATAATACCTAAAAAAAATTTCGGAAACTTTTCTACTTTTCCTATAATTTGATTTACCGATTTACAAAATCGATTTTTGGGGGCGGTAGGCGTGGCATCCAAAAGTTGAAATTCCGCATTCTCCGTAATGTTACCAGGCACCTTACTTCCAAATTTGGTGCTTCTAGCTTTTCTAGTGTTCTTTTAAACTATAAAAATGTGTTTTTAGAGGCGGTGGGCGTGGCATCCAAAAGTCTAAAATCCAACTTCTGCATAATGTTGCAAGACAACCCCCTACCAAATTTGGTGCGTTTATCTCTTTTCGTTATTGAATTATTTGGAAAAAATCGAAATACGCATTTATCGATTTGCGGAGGCGTAGGGCGTGGCACATCAAGTTTGAAATAAACTTCTTGTGTGTATTGAATACACGCACACTCCCAGCAAGTCTGGTGCCTCTAGCTCTTTTAATAGCTGAGATCTGTGTGTTCATACAGACGGACAGACGGACAGCCGGACAGACGGACAGACAAACGGACATGACCAAATCGACTCGGCTATTGATGCTGATCAAGAATATATATACTTTGTATGGTCTGCCACGCCTCCTTCTGCCTGTTACATACATTTGCACAAAGTTAATATACCATTTTTTACCCATTTTCAATGGGTAAATGGTATAAAAATGCTAGAGGCACCAGACTTGGTGGGAGTGTGCGTGTATTCAATACACACAAGAAGTTTATTTCAAACTTGATGTGCCACGCCCACCGCCTCCGCAAATCGATAAATGCGTTTTTCGATGTTTTGCAAGTAATTTAATAACGAAAAGAGATAAACGCACCAAATTTGGAAGGGGGTTGTCTTGCAACATTATGCAGAAGTTGGATTTTAGACTTTTGGATGCCACGCCCACCGCCTCTAAAAAACACATTTTGATAGTTTAAAAGAACACTAGAAAAGCTAGAAGCACCAAATTTGGAAGTAAGGTGCCTGGTAACATTACAGAGAATGCAGAATTTCAACTTTTGGATGCCACGCCTACCGCCCCCAAAAATCGATTTTGTAAATCGGTAAATCAAATTATAGGAAAAGTAGAAAAGTTTCCGAAATTTTTTTTAGGTATTATTGTAGATAATAATAATATTGACCAACCCTATAAATTTAAATCCGATCGGACAATAAACACAGAAGTTATAGGCACGAGAAGTTTCGCTCACAGCAGTAGAGGCCCGACGCCGACGCCGACGCCGACTGCGCACGCCGACTGCGCACGCACAGTCGTCGTGTAGTTAGTGTGCAGTCGGCATGTGCCATTAGCGTCAATGCATGTGAATTTGTCCTCGAAAATATGCGATGCGTTGTTATTCGCCGAATATAAGTAATTAATATTAAGAATTAGTTTTTAACAGCGAAAGGTAAATGGTATCTTACTGTCGAGTGCACTCGACTGTAGCTTTCTTCACTTGTTTATTTTGTGTTTTGAGTTTGTCGATATTGTCTTGCCTGGCCTGTTTATACTGATCTGGGTTTGTCGTGACTCTCCTTCCGAAGAATAATTCTAATGGCCGCTTTTTGGTTGTGGAGTGGAAGGAGTAGTTATATTCGTATATGACTCTATCTAATAATTCTTTAAAGGTTCTATGGAGATTTTCTTTCTGTAAGCAATCTTTCTACTTGTCAGTTAACTGTACTTTTATATGGTGACGCAGTGTAAATTGTGATATTTAATTGATCCTCAAGCCTGAATTTTATGGCCCTTGAATTAATAGATTTCTCATTATCTATTACAACGAACTTAGGAACTCCATAGTAGAAAATAATGTTTCTAAGTGCTGTTCGAATATCTTCTATTTCTTGTAACGTGCAACGAAAGAAAAGCACTAAGGCAAGGGGACTGTTGCATTTGCGGGGCACGCTTAGGAATCCGTTTTCCCACTAGTTAAGTGGATGCTAAGCCCTCCCATCCTGTTCACACCTCAGAAATGATTCTGGTGATCCCTTTACGTCACCCTACGACAGTGGAGTCGCGGCATGATTCGGCAATAATAAGATATCATTACTCCATAATTATTAGATATTTAATTCTCTTATTGAAATTCTTCATGAGCATTACAAGATAGTACAATTTTTAATAAAAAAAAAATAATTTAAATTATACAAAAGAGTTAAGTAAAAAAATTTTTTCATTTTACGACAATTTTTTTAATTTGTTGTTTTGCTTGTTTTGGTTTGTTGTTTTATTACTTGAAAAATTTGGATTTTTTTTATTTTTTTTATAAGTGTGGACCTTGCGATCGCTATAAGCGTACAAAGAGAAACAATGTGCAAAAATGTGGAAAAAAAATAATAAAGAAAAATAATACAAAAATTAAAAAAATAGTAAACTCACTCTTTCTCCAAGCGGCGGTAGATCGATCTTCCGTGGTGCTTGCTGTGCGCAAAAAAAATATTGCTCTAATAAAAAAAATAAAAAAATATCTAATCGATTAAGCACACCATTATTTCTCACCACAAAAACCACAACAACAGAACCAAATGCAATGAAAATTTAACCTACAAAAAAAATATATATATAAACTATAAAAAACTTTTTTTTTTCCATTACTTTTTTCTGTTTTAACAATTGTTGTGATTCATTTGAATTCTATTCATTCGTTATTCATTTATTTTTTATATATAGCACCTCGTGGTTTCTAATTATTTTTATTATTATTTTTATTGTTGTACATGTACATTAAACAATTGTTAATTGGAATTTCCCACTTCACTGTTTTACTTCATATCTTGGAATTGGTTCACATGTAAATATTTTTTGTTTTATAAACTTTCAAACTTTTCTTGAATTTAAATCATTTGTGTTTTATTTCACTTAGATTTGGTTTGTTTTAGCCTATTGGCTCACTGGCGAAGTAGTGGGAATTATGGGCTGAGCTGGTCAGCCGTGCGAATGGCCAAAGAGACCGGTGGTCAAGGACGGGTGCTTCAGTGGTCAAGGAGGGGTGCTCCACTGCCAAAGAAGGGTGCTCCGGTGGCCAAGAAGCGGTGCTCCGCTGGCCAAGGAGGCGTGCTCCGCTGCCAAGGAGGAGTGCTCCGCTGGCCAAGGAGGGGTGCTCCGCTGGTCAAGGAGGGGTGCTCCGCTGCCAAGAAGGGGTGATCTGCTGATCGCGGAGGGGTTCTCCGCTGCCAAGGAGGGGTGCTCCGCTGACGAAGGAGGGGTGCTCCGTTAGCCAAGGAGAGGTGCTCCGCTGGTCAAGGAGGGGTGCTCCGTTGCCAAGGAGGGGTGCTCCGCTGCCAAGGAGGCGTGCTTAGCTGGCGAAGGAGGGGTGCTCCGCTGTCCAAGGAGGGGTGCTCCGCTGTCCAAGGAGGGGTGCTCCGCTGCTAAGGAGAGGTGCTCCGCTGGCCAAGGACGGGTGCTCCGCTGGTCAAGGAGGGGTGCTCTGCAGCCAAGGAGGGGTGCTCCGCTGGTCAAGGAGGGGTGCTCCGCTGCCAAGGAGGGGTGCTCCACTGGCGAAGGAGGGGTGCTCCGTTGCTAAGGAGGGGTGCTCCGCTGCCAAGGAGGGCCCACAGGATGACGATAGAGTAGCGTTAGATACGCCTGCCTGCGAGGAAGCAGGCTGTGCGGCGCTTCAGTGGCCTCCGTTTGCGCAGCAAACAGGCGCTACAGCAACTAAATAAAGGGCTGCTTTAGCGACAAAGGCACACAGTAAATAGGTTTGGAAATGCGACCTGCGACAAAAACTTTGTTTTTTTGATAAAAATTGTTTTAATTCCAAAAATATTTTAGTTTTTGCTCACCAATTGTGATAAAAACAATGAGATGGTGATAATGGATGCAAAAAGTTTAAATTTTCTTCCTCCAGGGTCTTGCCTGTTCAGTTGATCGGTCTCAAAGAAAAGAACGAGACCGGAACCGGGACAAATAAAGTTGGCTGCACATGCGCATTCTGCAGCTGGTGTGCACGGCACGTGCGAAAGCTCAGCTTTTAATGAACCTCTGTGTCAGCTGACACCCGAAAGCTCGCACTGCAATTGTCTACGTGGCAACGATGTTGAGCCTCGTTTTTGGATAGCATACTTTCGAGGGAAACTGCAAGCCCAGTCGGGCCCATAGTCTATAGCAGACTGGTAGGCGGAGAAATTATAATGGAACATTTGCTTCAGGCGCCGTTACACAACCCCCCCGCTACAATCAGACTGGGGTATTCCATTCAAGTAGATACCCTAGGCTGATACCGCCTGAAGCGACATTGCTGCCGAATGTCCTTGGTGTGGTAATTGCCTAATAAACGCCCTTGAAAATCTTCTAGCTCGCAATACGAATTGCCTACGTTTTTCCGAACTCGGGCCTTTACGAAAGCTGGAGCAAACTTGGCATTGTAACCAGTTTGGAAGCAACTTTGTTTAAAATTGCGACGGAACACTTCTTGTCCTGGTGCAAAAGTCACTACTCTTGACCATAAATTGTATCGCCTTTCGTTTTCATCATGCTTTCTTTGCATTTGCTTACACGCCTCCTTTCTAACAATGTCGAACGAAGCGGCCCGATCAAACGTTAAGGACCGATCATCGAGCATGTTCAACTTTCTGAGCAATGAGTAAGTTGACGCAGATGTGACCATGTATTTGCCGAAAGCCACATAATAAAGCGAGGTTCCAAGGCTTGAGTGTACCGAAGACCTCAAAGCACAGCATATTCGATTAAAACACTCGTCCCAATCCTTCTGATCCGGACGTACATAAGCTCAAATCCCCGCTATGACAGAACGATTTCTTTCGGAAGCGTTTGCTTGAGGCGCATGAATAGCAGTCAATGTGTGATTAATGGCGTATTGTCGCGTCAACTTTTTGAACGCTTCTGAACGAAACTGCGATCCATTGTCAGAAACTATTGTTTCAGGAACGCCGAAAGTCATGAATAGCTCTTCTTCGAGATACTTGGTTATCAGGGAAGCGCTTATCCTTTTGACCGGTTTTAAGAACACATATTTTGAAAAATGGTCAAGGACGATAAATATTCCAATATTTCCGCTTCTTGAGCGCGGATAGGGCCCAAGAAAGTCAATGAAAAGACGCTGGAAAAACCGCAGACTCTCTGGAGCCTTCCCCAATGGCGGTCTAAGAGAACTATTAGGCGACTTTGTAGTCTTGCATACCTCACAAGCGTTAATGTACGCTTTAACGTCGGACACAAGGCCAGGCCAAAAATAATATTTTCTCACCCTTTCAATGGTCTTGTGTATGCCGCCATGCGAACTCAGAGGGCTATCGTGTGCTTGGAAAAGGATTTCGGGAACCAACTCTTTGGTGGGAGTGTGCGTGTATTCAATACACACAAGAAGTTTATTTCAAACTTGATGTGCCACGCCCACCGCCTCCGCAAATCGATAAATGCGTATTTCAATTTTTTCCAAATAATTTAATAACGAAAAGAGATAAACGCACCAAATTTGGTAGGAGGGTGTCTTGCAACATTATGCAGAAGTTGGATTTTAGAATTTTGATGCCACGCCTACCGCCTCTAAAAAACACATTTTTATAGTTTAAAAGAAAACTAGAAAAGCTAGAAGCACCAAATTTCAAAGTAAGGTGCCTGGTAACATTACGGAGAATGTTTGATTTTCAACTTTTGGATGCCACGCCCACCGCCCCCAAACTATTGCATTTTAAGAAAAGTAGGGAAATAACAAAACACTTTTTTTAACACTCTTGTAGCTTACCATAGTACAGATCTACCCTATAAATTTCAAACCGATCGGACAATAAACAAAGAAGTTATAGGAGTTTGAATCTCCCATATAAAGTTGTGGGCGCTTAGAATTCCAACTAAAATGTTGAACTGACGCAGCAGAAGGCCGGCATCAATAAAAGTCTCATTTGCCGATCGCTCCGCGTAACTGTGTGTGGTCTAGATGGTTGCATGCAAGATTCTGGTTCGTGTGGTCGCGGGTTCAAATCCTGCGACGGGCAATTTTTTTTTTTTTTTGCCGATCGCACTGCGTAACTGTGTGTGGTCTTGATGGTTGGCTCGCAAGTTTCTGATGCGTGAGGTCGCGGGTTCGAATCCTGCGCTGGGAAATTTTTTTTTTTTTAATAATTTTGCGCTATATGAAAAATATATTATGCAAAAAAAAATAAGAAAAACCAAAAACTGTTTCTAAGCAATACAAAAAAAAAGAAGACTGCGCTGGGATTCGAACCGGGGACATTTAGTTATAGAGCTGACAACTCTCACAACAAACCACTGAAGCACATGGTCTGTTCCTAGGCGCGAGAAGTTTTGCATACAGCAGCAGAGACGGAGCAGAGGCTCGGCTTCAATGCTTGCGCCGACTGCGCACGCACAATCGGCGTGCAGTCGGCATGTGCCATTAGCGTCAATGCATGGGTATTTAATTTCGGAAATATGCGATGCGTTGTTATTAATTCGAATAAAAGTAATTAATATTAAGAATTATTTTTAGCAGCCAAAGGTAAATTATAACTTACTGTCGAGTGCACTCGACTGTAGCTTTCTTCAATTTTTTTTTTAATAACAACAAAGTTATAGGAGTTCGAATTCCCCATACAAAGTGATGGGCGCTAGCGATTCCTAACCAAAACGTTAAATCGACGCAGTAGAGGGCCCGCGTCAATAAAAGCCTAATTTGCCAATCGCATGGCGAAAACTTGTGTGGTATAGTGGTTAGAGGTCCGACTCGTAAGTTACAAAGTTCGTGAGAGTTCTTGGGTTCGAATCTGGCGCGGGGCGATTTTTTTTTCTTAATGTAAATTGCTTTTTTTTTTTTTATACCATTTATTTTATTTTGTATTATTTCTTCGAATAGGGTAAATGGTATCTTACAGTCGCGCGCGCTCGACTGAGCTTTCTTTACTTGTTTTATTTATGTTTTATAAATTTTCAAACTTTTCTTGAATTCAATTCAATTTGTGTTTTATTTCACTTTGATTTGGTTTGTTTTAGCCTATTGGCTCACAGGCGAAGTTGTGGGAATTATGGGCTCAGCTGGTCAGCCGTGCGGATGGCCAAAGAGACCGGTGGTCAAGGAGGGGTGCTCCGCTGGTCAAGGAGGGGTACTCCGCTGGTCAAGAAGGGGTGCTCCGCTGGTCAAGGAGGGGTGCTCCGCTGGTCAAGGAGGGGTGCTCCGCTGCCAAGGCGGGGTGCTCTGCTGGTCAAGGAGGGGTGCTCCGCTGCCAAGGAGGGATGCTCCGCTGCCAAGGAGGGGTGCTCCACTAGTCAAGGAGGCGTGCTCCGCTGCCAAGGAGGGCCCACAGGATGGCGATCGAGTAGCGTTAGATACGCCTGCCTGCAAGGAAGCAGGCTGTGCGGCGCTTTAGTGGCCTCCATTTGCGCAGCAAACAGGCGCTATAGCAACTAAATAAAGGGCTGCTTTAGCGACAAAGGCACACAGGAAATAGGATTGAAAATGCGAACTGCGACAAAAACTTTGTTTTTTTGATAAAAATTGTTTTAATTCCAAAAATATTTTAGTTTTTGCTCACCAATTGTGATAAAAACAATGAGATGGTGTACTCCGTATAATGGATGCAAAAAGTTTAGGTTTTCTTCCTCCAGGGTCTCGCCTTTTCATTTGATCGGTCTCAAAGAAAAGAACGAGACCGGAACCGGGACAAATAAAGTTGGCTGCACATGCGCATTCTGCAGCTGGTGTCCACGGCACGTGCGAAAGCTCAGCTTTTAATGCACCTCTGTGTCAGCTGACACCCGAAAGCTCGCATTGCAATTGTCTACGTGGCAACGATGTTGAGCCTTGTTTTTGGACAGCATATTTTCGAGGGAAACTGCAAGCCCAGTCGGGCCCATAGTCTATAGCAGACTGGTAGGCGGAGAAATTATTATTATTATTAGGTTGCACTACAACCCATATCGGGTTTTGGCCGACCTCAGCGTCTCCCTCCAGGCGCCTCTGCTCTTCGCGCGCCTCCTCCAATTGGAAATACCCAGTAGAGTAAGGTCCTTCTCTACTTGGTCCTTCCATCGAAGATTTGGTCGTCCCCTTCGTCATCGCCCATAGTCGACCCTCGCTTCGAACACCTTCTGAGCTGGAGCTTCTTCATCCATACGCACAACGTGGCCGAGCCAGCGCAGACGTTTTATCATGATGCGCCGGACCACGTCCACGTCGTCGTACAACTCGTACAGCTCGTGGTTCATCCGAATGCGAAAGTCGTCCCCAATCCGAACGGGATCGAAGATCTTGCGAAGAATTTTTCTCTCGAACACTCCAAGCGCTGCTGCATCCGTCTGTGAAATTACCCATGCTTCTGCGCCATATAAGAGCACGTGTAGGATGAGTGTCTTGTAGAGTGTTAGTTTTGTTCGGCGAGAGAGGTCTCTATTGCACATTTGCCTACTCAGACCAAAGTAGCACCTATTGGCAAGTGTGATTCTTCGCTTGATCTCCAGGCTGACATCATTTTTGGTGTTAATGGCGGTGCTTCAAAGTTATAGCTGTCGGCTACCACATGGGAGTCTAGGCGCCGCGTCTCCCTGCTTGTCGACAGCATATACTTCGTCTTGCCCTCGTTTACCTCCAAACCCACTTTTGCTGACTCCTTTTCGATAGTGGAAAATGCTGCAGTGACATAACGCTTGCTGCGGCCAATGATGTCAATATCATCGGCATAAGCAAGGAGCTGGACACCTTTATACAAAATAGTGCCAGATCGATGTACACCGGCTTTCCGCAGAACCCCTTCCATCACGAAGTTGAAGAGGTTGCACGACAGAGGGTCGCCTTGTCTGAAACCTCGAACGGTATTAAAAGGTTCGGAGAGGTTCGCTCCTACCTTGACAAAGCTGATGGTGCTGCTCAATGTCATCCTGCAAAGACGTATCAGCTTTGCAGGAATACCGAACTCAGACATGGTGGCATATAGGCTTTCCCTCGTCGGGTTATCGAATGCAGCTTTGTAATCGACAAAGAGATGGTGTGTGTCAATTCCATTTTCGTGGGTTTTTTCCAGGATTTGGCGCAATGTGAAGATCTGGTCTATGGTGGATTTACCAGGTCTGAAGCCGCACTGATAAGGTCCGATCAGTGTGTTGGCATACGGCTTCAGTCGTTCACATATAACGCTCGACAGGACCTTGTATGAGATGGCGATCAGGCTGATTCCCCGATAGTTGGCACATATCGTCGGGTCGCCTATCTTCAGTACAGGACAAAGGACGCTGAGATTCCAATCGTTGGGCATGCTTTCTTCTAGCCATATTTTGCACAAGAGCTGATGCATGCACCTTATCAGCCCTTCGCTGCAGGCAGTCCATCAGCACCGGCTGCTTTGTTGTTTTTGAGTCGCGTAATCGCAACTCGGACCTCGTCATGGCTAGCTAGTGGTATATCCACATTGTCGTTGATTGGTGGTATCGGGCTGTTTCCTCCATCGGCGGGATTGGTGCCGTCACCGCCTGCTAGCAGCTTGGAGAAATGCGCCCTCCATAACCTCAGCGAGCACTGCGTATCTGTAACCAGATTTCCATTATCATCTCGACAGTTAGATGTTCCGGTCTTGAAACCTTGTGTCAGACGGTTGACTTGTTGGTAACATGTTCGAGCATCATTCCTGTCTTGCAACACCTCAAGTTCCTCGCACTCTCGCTTTTCTTGCTCCCGTTTTTTCCGTCTGAAAAGTCGCCTCTCTTGCGCCAGACTGCAGCTTTTTCTGTAGGCGGCTTTTTTGCCGCAGCTGCGACGTGACACTCCTCGTCATACCATTGGTTCCGTGTGGGAGGGCGCTTGAACCCAATGGCTGTTTCAGCAGCAGCTCGCATGGAGTGGGATATGTGCGCCCAGAGTCCGCCAGCGTCAACAGGGAGAGGGGAAGGTTGGAGGAGCATTTCCGAGAGGTGAGTGGAGTTGACCATGATCGCAGCTTAGTGACGTCAAGCTTTCGTTGCGTGATGAGGCGTATGTTTTTCGCACGGCATAGCCGCATGCGTATCTTGGCTGCGACAAGATAGTGGTCCGAGTCTATGTTGACTCCACGAAACGTACGCACGTCCATCACACTTGAGGCATGCCTTCTGTCTATCACAACTTGATCAATCTGGTTGCGCGTTTTTTGATTAGGGGACAGCCATGTGGCCTTGTGGATGTCGAGGTGTTGAAATCTGGTACTACTCACTACCATGTTTCGCGCCGCGGCGAAGTCAATCAGCCTGAAACCATTGTTCGATGTGGTCTCATGGAGGCTGAATTGACCGACGGTGCGGTCAAAGATGCGTTCGCGCCCAACCTTTGCGTTGAAGTCCCCGAGGATGATCTTCACGTCGTGGTTTGGGCAGCGGTCGTACGTGTCCTCGAGTCTCGCGTAGAACGCATCCTTAACAGCATCGTCCTTCTCCTCCATCGGGGCGTTCGCGCAAATTATGCTAAGATTGAAAAATCTAGCTTTGATGCGGATTGTAGCCAGCCGTTCACTCACTGGGGTGAAATTGGAGACGTGGTGGCGAAGTCTCCGGCTTACTACAAATCCGCATCCAAATTCGCGCCTCTCCGCATGGCAGCTGTAGTAGATATCACAGTTTGCTCGCTTGGAGCAACCTTGTCCTGTCCATCTCATTTTCTGGATGGCGGTAATGTCAGCCTTTAATTTTTCGAGGGCATCCGCCAGTCGGATAGAGGCACCTTCCCAATTAAGAGTTCGGACATTCCAGGTGCATATCCTTAAGTCGTAGTCCTTTTTCGTTTTGCGGTGGTCGTCATCATAAGGGGGGATCCTTTTTCGAGGCTTTCGCTTTGGTTTTCTTTGGTTTTTCTTTTTTACTAGGCGGGTTCCAAACCCTGCGCCCAACCATTTACAGTCCTGGTGACACGCTGCACACATTAGCTCACTATCTAGCGGATGCTAAGATAGTTACCCAGGAGGTGCCACGAGGAGTCTGTGTGCCAACTTGCAATCATTCGTAGACAGAGATCGCACTGGCGGTCGCCAAGATGACCGCGATCAGAAACTTTACTCTGCACGAATGAAGCCAAACCAACCCAACCATCCCAACCATCCCAAGGCGGAAAAATTATAATGGAACATTTACTTCAGGCGCCGTTACAAAACCCCCCGCTACAATCAGACTAGGGTATTCCATTCAAGTAGATACCCTAGGCTGATACCGCCTGAAGCGACATTACTGCCGAATGTCCTTGGTGTGGTAATTGCCTAATAAACGCCCTTGAAAATCTTCTAGCTCGCAATACGAATTGCCTACGTTTTTCCGAACTCGGGCCTTTACGAAAGCTGGAGCAAACTTGGCATTGTAACCAGTTTGGAAGCAACTTTGTTTAAAATTGCGACGGAACACTTCTTGTCCTGGTGCAAAAGTCACTACTCTTGACCATAAATTGTATCGCCTTTCGTTTTCCTCATGCTTTCTTTGCATTTGCTTACACGCCTCCTTTCTAACAATGTCGAACGAAGCGGCCCGATCAAACGTTAAGGACCGATCATCGAGCATGTTCAACTTTCTGAGCAATGAGTAAGCTGACGAAGATGTGACCATGTGTTGGCCGAAAGCTATATAATAAGGGGAGGTTCCAAGGCTTGAGTGTACCGAAGACCTCAAAGCACAGCATATTCGATTTAAACACTCGTCCCAATCCTTCTGATCCGAATTCCCGCTATGACAGAACGATTTCTTTCGGAAGCGTTTGCTTGAGGCGCATGAATAGCAGTCAATGTGTGATTAATGGCGTATTGTCGCGTCAACTTTTTGAACGCTTCTGAACGAAACTGCGATCCATTGTCAGAAACTATTGTTTCAGGAACGCCGAAATAGTCATGAATAGCTCTTCTTCGAGATACTTGGTTATCAGGGAAGCGCTTATCCTTTTGACCGGTTTTAAGAACACATATTTTGAAAAATGGTCAAGGACGATAAATATTCCAATATTTCCGCTTCTTGAGCGCGGATAGGGCCCAAGAAAGTCAATGAAAAGACGCTGGAAAAACCGCAGACTCTCTGGAGCCTTCCCCAATGGCGGTCTAAGAGAACTATTAGGCGACTTTGTAGTCTTGCATACCTCACAAGCGTTAATGTACGCTTTAACGTCGGACACAAGGCCAGGCCAAAAATAATATTTTCTCACCCTTTCAATGGTCTTGTGTATGCCGCCATGCGAACTCAGAGGGCTATCGTGTGCTTGGAAAAGGATTTCGGGAACCAACTCTTTAGGTAAATTTGAAAAAATTTGCCTCATTGGAATTTATTCTTTCGAGAAAATCCATATATTCGACTGTCTTGAAATGTGGCGACTTTAGATCGATTATCAAACCTTTTTGTAAATCAATGGCTGCCACCATATCCTCATTAACTTAACGACAATGTTTTTATCACTTAAAAAATTTGGATTTTTTTATTTTTTTTTATAAATGTGGACCTTGCGATCGCTATAAGCGTACAAAGAGAAACAATGTGCAAAAATGTGGAAAAAAAATAATAAAGAAAAATAATACAAAAATTAAAAAAATAGTAAACTCACTCTTTCTCCAAGCGGCGGTAGATTGATCTTCCGTGGTGCTTGCTGTGCGCAAAAAAAATATTGCGCTAATAAAAAATAAAAAAATATCTAATCGATTAAGCACATCATTATTTCTCACCACAAAAACCACAAATTATTGTTTAATTTAATTTTTCAAATTAATCAACAACAGAACCAAATGCAATGAAAATTTAACCTACAAAAAAAATATAAATATAAACTATAAAAAACTATTTTTGTTTTCCATTACTTTTTTTCTGTTTTTAACATTTGTTGTGATTCATTTGAATTCTATTTATTCGTTATTCATTTATTTTTTATATATAGCACCTCGTGGTTTCTAATTATTATACAATTAACCCATTGAAAATGGGTAAAAAATGGTATATTAACTTTGTGCAAATGTATGTAACAGGCAGAAGGAGGCGTGGCAGACCATACAAAGTATATATATTCCTGATCAGCAGTCGATTTGGTCATGTCTGTCTGTCTGTCCGTCTGTATGAACGCACAGATCTCAGCTATTAAAAGAGCTAGAGTCACCAGACTTGGTGGGAGTGTGCATGTATTAAATACGCAGATCGAGTTTATTTCAAACTTGATGTGCCACGCCCATCGCTTTCACAAATCAATAAATGCGTTTTTCGATTTTTTGCAAGTAATTTAATAACGAAAAGAGATAAACGCACCAAATTTGGTAGGAGGGTGTCTTGCAACATTATGCAGAAGTTGGATTTTAAACTTTTGGATGCCACGCCTACCGCCTCTAAAAAACACATTTTTATAGTTTAAAAGAACACTAGAAAAGCTAGAAGCACCAAATTTGGAAGTAAGGTGCCTGGTAACATTACGGAGAATGTTTGATTTTTAATTTTTGGATGCCACGCCCACCGCCCCCAAATTATTGAATTTTAAGAAAAGTAGGGAAATAACAAAACATTCTTTTTGACACTCTTGTAGCTTACCATAGTACAGATCTACCCTATAAATTTCAATCTGATCGGACAACAAAGAAGTTATAGGAGTTAGAATCTCCCATATAAAGTTGTGGGCGATTAGAAATCCAACTAAAATGCTGAACTGACGCACCAGAAGGCCGGCATCAATAAAAGTCTCATTTGCCGATCGCACTGCGTAACTGTGTGTGGTCTAGATGGTTGCATGCAGGATTCTGGTGCGTGAGGTCGCGGGTTCGAATCCTGCGACGGGCAATTTTTTTTTTTTTTGCCGATCGCACTGCGTAACTGTGTGTGGTCTTGATGGTTGGCTCGCAAGTTTCTGATGCGTGACGTCGCGTGTTCGAATCCTGCGCTGGACAATTTTTTTTTTTTTTTTAATAATTTTGCGCTATACTGAAAAATATAGAATGATATTTTTAATAAAATTGACGAACATGGAAGATGCAAAAAAAAATAAAAAAAAACAAAAACTTGTTCTAAGCAATACAAAAAAAAGAAGCCTGCGCTGGGATTCGAACCGGGGACATTTAGTTATAGAGCTGACAACTCTCACAACAAACCAAAAACCAAACGAGGCACATTATCTGTTTCTGCTAAATACATATGTATGTGATCGCGTGATTTTAGTAATTCAAATGCTCTTAACGCTTAAGTCGTGACACTGAATTTCCTTTTCGTCGTCAAATCGGTCAAAGGAGAAGCAAGCGATGCGAAAGTAAGAACGAACTTTCGATACCATCCACATAACCCCATAAAACTCCTCAATCCTCGTAAGGTTTTCGGAACAGGAAAATCTCGGATGACTTTAACCTTTTCAAGGTCAGTCCGTCACCAATTATGTGGCCCAAATAGCGCACATGTCGCATGCAGAAATGACTTTTGTCAATGTTGATAGTCAGACCTGCACGCTTAATGTGAAGAGATATTTCTTTCAAAACATCTAAATGTCGTTCAAAGCTATCTGACACTATTAAAAGGTTATCCAAATACTCGAACACTTCATTTCTGAGATGTGCTGGTACATCTTTATCCATTAGTCGAGACATTGTGCTATTGGCGTTGCACAACCCGAATAGCATCACTGTAAATTGATGAAAAGGTCTGCCAGGTACTGTAAACGCCGTCTTGTCACTGGATTGGACTTCTAAGGGTACCTGCCAATAGGCATCCTTCAGGTCCAAGCTAGAGATGAACTCAGCTTTTGGCAAACGATTTAGGATTCCACTAATTTGCGGAAGTGGGTATGCATCTTTCTTAATGAAGCTGTTGACTTTACGACTATCGAGGCAAATTCTAACTTTGCCTGGCTTGGTCACCATGACAATGGGAGAAAACCACCCGCTTTCCGATTCTTCTATTACTCCAAGCTGCAACATTCTATCGATTTCAGCATACTTTGTACAGCGGGCGAGACAGGGAAGTGTCGTTGTTTTATAGGCTTAGCATTTCACACCTCTATTGAGTGTGAAATCAAGTTAGTCTTACCGAGACCTTCTTGAGAATATGAGGGAAAACATTGTATGACATTGAACAACTTGGCTTTGTCGCTATTGGACAACTCATGTTGATCGACATCAACACTGCTACTGACTGTGCCTTGAGTAGCTTCTAAGCTAGACACTTCCAAACTTTTCGGAAGAATATTATAAAGCCTCCAGAAATTTATACCCAAGTAAAGATCTTGCTTCAAGGATGGTACTATGTAAACATTTAGGGACTTCTTAATGTTGCCGTATTCCACGTCAACTGGGATGGTTTGGCTTCATTCGTACAGAGTAAAGTTTCTGATCGCGGTCAACTTGGCGACCGCCAGTGCGATCTCTGTCTACGAATGATTGCAAGTTGGCACACAGCCTCCTCGTGGCACCTCCTGGGTAACTATCTTAGCATCCGCTAGATAGTGAGCTAATGTGTGCAGCGGGTCACCAGGACTTTAAATGGTTGAGCGCAGGGTTTGGAACCCGCCTCGGAAAAAGAAAACCCAACGAAAACCAAAGCGAAAGGTTGCTCCAAGCGAGCAAACTGTGATATCTACTACAGCTGCCATGCGGAGAGGCGCGAATTTGGATGCGGATTTGTAGTAAGCCGGAGACTTCGCCACCACCGCTTCAAAGCTAGATTTTTCAATCTTAGCATAATTTGCGCGAACGCCCCGACGGAGAAGAAGGACGATGCTGTTAAGGATGCGTTCTACGCGAGACTCGAGGACACGTACGACCGCTGCCCAAACCACGACGTGAAGATCATCCTCGGGGACTTCAACGCAAAGGTTGGGCGCGAACGCATCTTTGACCGCACCGTCGGTCAATTCAGCCTCCATGAGACCACATCGAACAATGGTTTCAGGCTGATTGACTTCGCCGCGGCGCGAAACATGGTAGTGAGTAGTACCAGATTTCAACACCTCGACATCCACAAGGCCACATGGCTGTCCCCTAATCAAAAAACGCGCAACCAGATTGATCACGTTGTGATAGACGTGATGGACGTGCGTACGTTTCGTGGAGTCAATATAGACTCGGACCACTATCTTGTCGCAGCCAAGATACGCATGCGGCTATGCCGTGCGAAAAACATACGCCCCATCACGCAACGAAAGCTTGACGTCACTAAGCTGCGATCATGGTCAACTCCACTCACCTCTCGGAACTGCTCCTCCAACCTTCCCCTCTCCCTGTTGACGCTGACGGACTCTGGGCGCACATATCCCACTCCATGCGAGCTGCTGCTGAAACAGCCATTGGGTTCCAGCGCCCTCCTACACGGAACCAATGGTATGACGAGGAGTGTCGCGTCACAGCTGCGGCAAAAAACGCCGCCTACAGAAAAAAGCTGCAGTCTGGCGCAACGCGAACTACGTGTGAACGTTACAGGGAGAAAAGGAAGGAAGAGAGGCGACTTTTCAGACGGAAAAAACGGGAGCAAGAAAAGCGAGAGTGCGAGGAACTTGAGGTGTTGCAAGACAGGAATGATGCTCGAACATGTTACCAACAAGTCAACCGTCTGACACAAGGTTTCAAGACCGGAACATCTAACTGTCGAGATGATAATGGAAATCTGGTTACAGATACGCAGTGCTCGCTGAGGTTATGGAGGGCGCATTTCTCCAAGCTGCTAGCAGGCGGTGACGGCACCAATCCCGCCGATGGAGGAAACAGCCCGATACCACCAATCAACGACAATGTGGATATACCACTAGCTAGCCATGACGAGGTCCGAGTTGCGATTACGCGACTCAAAAACAACAAAGCAGCCGGTGCTGATGGACTGCCTGCAGCGAAGGGCTGATAAGGTGCATGCATCAGCTCTTGTGCAAAATATGGCTAGAAGAAAGCATGCCCAACGATTGGAATCTCAGCGTCCTTTGTCCTGTACTGAAGATAGGCGACCCGACGATATGTGCCAACTATCGGGGAATCAGCCTGATCGCCATCTCATACAAGGTCCTGTCGAGCGTTATATGTGAACGACTGAAGCCGTATGCCAACACACTGATCGGACCTTATCAGTGCGGCTTCAGACCTGGTAAATCCACCATAGACCAGATCTTCACATTGCGCCAAATCCTGGAAAAAACCCACGAAAATGGAATTGACACACACCATCTCTTTGTCGATTACAAAGCTGCATTCGATAGCCCGACGAGGGAAAGGCTATATGCCACCATGTCTGAGTTCGGTATTCCTGCAAAGCTGATACGTCTTTGCAGGATGACATTGAGCAGCACCATCAGCTCTGTCAAGGTAGGAGCGAACCTCTCCGAACCTTTTAATACCGTTCGAGGTTTCAGACAAGGCGACCCTCTGTCGTGCAACCTCTTCAACTTCGTGATGGAAGGGGTTCTGCGGAAAGCCGGTGTACATCGATCTGGCACTATTTTTTATAAAGGTGTCCAGCTCCTTGCTTATGCCGATGATATTGACATCATTGGCCGTAGCAAGCGTGATGTCACTGCTGCATTTTCCGCTATCGAAAAGGAGTCAGCAAAAGTGGGTTTGGAGGTAAACGAGGGCAAGACGAAGTATATGCTGTCGACAAGCAGGGAGACGCGGCGCCTAGACTCCCATGTGGTAGCCGACAGCTATAACTTTGAAGTGGTCAAGGAGTTCACGTACCTTGGCACCGCCATTAACACCAAAAATGACGTCAGCCTGGAGATCAAGCGAAGAATCACACTTGCCAATAGGTGCTACTTTGGTCTGAGTAGGCAAATGTGCAATAGAGACCTCTCTCGCCGAACAAAACTAACACTCTACAAGACACTCATCCTACCCGTGCTCTTATATGGCGCAGAAGCATGGGTAATTTCACAGACGGATGCAGCAGCACTTGGAGTGATCGAGAGAAAAATTCTTCGCAAAATCTTCGATCCCGTTCCGATTGGGGACGCATTCGGATGAACCACGAGCTGTACGCGTTGTACGACAACGTGGACGTGGTCCGGCGCATCACGATACAACATCTGCGCTGGCTCGGCCACGTTGTGCGTATGGATGAAGAAGCTCCAGCTCAGAAGGTGTTCGAAGCGAGGGTCGACTATGGGCGACGACGAAGGGGACGACCAAATCTTCGATGGAAGGACCAAGTAGAGAAGGACCTTACTCTACTGGGTATTTCCAATTGGAGGAGGCGCGCGAAGAGCAGAGGCGCCTGGAGGGAGACGCTGAGGTCGGCCAAAACCCGAAATGGGTTGTAGTGCCACCTAATAATAATAATAATAAATTCCACGTCAACTTTTAAACGGCCTACCACTCGTTGAGGGCATCCATCCGCAGTGGTAGCATTTTTATTTATTGTTTTGTAATCTACCTCTTTCTCCAATAATTCCTGAGTTAAATTTCCTCCAAAACAACTTATTGAAGCGCCAGAGTCAAGCAGTCCGAACACAGTACGGTCCAGTAACCGAACTGGCAAGAATGGCCGTGGATCAACAGATCCTGTGGACTGAGTACAAATATACTCTTCGCCAAACACGCATTTTTTGACTTGCTACCAAAAGGATTTAATGCGCTTTCAAAGTCTTGTGATATGTCATATCTAGATAATGGCATTTTACTTAATGTTTAAATCCGATCGGACAAAAAACACAGAAGTTATAGGCACGAAAAGTTTCGCTCACAGCAGTAGAGGCCCGACGCCGACACCGACGCCGACTGCGCACGCCGACTGCGCACGCACAGTCGTCGTGTAGTCAGTGTGCAGTCGGCATGTGCCATTAGCGTCAATGCAGGTGTATTTGTCTTCGAAAATATGCGATGCGTTATTATTCGCCGAATAAAAGTAATTAATATTAAGAATTATTTTTTAACAGCGAAAGGTAAATGGTATCTTACTGTCGAGTGCACTCGACTGTAGCTTTCTTCACTTGTTTTATTTTTATACCATTTACCCATTGAAAATGGGTAAAAAATGGTATATTAACTTTGTGAAAATGTATGTAACAGGCAGAAGGAGGCGTGGCAGACCATACAAAGTATATATATTCTTGATCAGCATCAATAGTCGAGTCGATTTGGTCATGTCCGTCTGTCTGTCCGTCTGTATGAACGCACAGATCTCAGCTATTAAAAGAGCTAGAGTCACCAGACTTGGTGGGAGTGTGCATGTATTAAATACGCAGATCGAGTTTATTTCAAACTTGATGTGCCACGCCCATCGCCTCCGCAAATCGATAAATGCGTATTTCAATTTTTTCCAAATAATTTAATAACGAAAAGAGATAAACGCACCAAATTTGGTAGGAGGGTGTCTTGCAACATTATGCAGAAGTTGGATTTTAAACTTTTGGATGCCACGCCCACCGCCTCTAAAAAACACATTTTTATAGTTTAAAAGAACACTAGAAAAGCTAGAAGCACCAAATTTGGAAGTAAGGTGCCTGGTAACATTACGGAGAATGTTTGATTTTTAATTTTTGGATGCCAGGCCCACCGCCCCCAAATTATTGAATTTTAAGAAAAGTAGGGAAATAACAAAACATTCTTTTTGACACTCTTGTAGCTTACCATAGTACAGATCTACCCTATAAATTTCAATCTGATCGGACAACAAAGAAGTTATAGGAGTTAGAATCTCCCATATAAAGTTGTGGGCGATTAGAATTCCAACTAAAATGCTGAACTGACGCAGCAGAGGGCCGGCATCAATAAAAGTCTCATTTGCCGATCGCACTGCGTAACTGTGTGTGGTTTAGATGGTTGCATGCAGGATTCTGGGGCGTGAGGTCGCGGGTTCGAATCCTGCGACGGGCAATTTTATTTTTTTTTGCCGATCGCACTGCGTAACTGTGTGTGGTCTTGATGGTTGGCTCGCAAGTTTCTGATGCGTGACGTCGCGGGTTCGAATCCTGCGCTGGGCAATTTTTTTTTTTTTAATAATTTTGCGCTATACTGAAAAATATAGAATGATATTTTTAATAAAATTGACGAACATGGAAGATGCAAAAAAAATAAGAAAAACCAAAAACTTGTTCTAAGCAATACAAAAAAAAGAAGCCTGCGCTGGGATTCGAATCGGGGACATTTAGTTATAGAGCTGACAACTCTCACAACAAACCACAAACCAAACGAGGCACATTACCTGTTTCTGCTAAATACATATGTATGTGATCGCGTGATTTTAGTAATTCAAATGCTCTTAACGCTTAAGTCGTGACACTGAATTTCCTTTTCGTCGTCAAATCGGTCAAAGGAGAAGCAAGCGATGCGAAAGTAAGAACGAACTTTCGATACCATCCACATAACCCCATAAAACTCCTCAATCCTCGTAAGGTTTTCGGAACAGGAAAATCTCGGATGACTTTAACCTTTTCAAGGTCAGTCCGTCACCAATTATGTGGCCCAAATAGCGCACATGTCGCATGCAGAAATGACTTTTGTCAATGTTGATAGTCAGACCTGCACGCTTAATGTGAAGAGATATTTCTTTCAAAACATCTAAATGTCGTTCAAAGCTATCTGACACTATTAAAAGGTTATCCAAATACTCGAACACTTCATTTCTGAGATGTGCTGGTACATCTTTATCCATTAGTCGAGACATTGTGCTATTGGCGTTGCACAACCCGAATAGCATCACTGTAAATTGATGAAAAGGTCTGCCAGGTACTGTAAACGCCGTCTTGTCACGGGATTGAACTTCTAAGGGTACCTGCCAATAGGCATCCTTCAGGTCCAAGCTAGAGATGTACTCAGCTTTTGGCAAACGACTTAGGATTCCACTAATTTGCGGAAGTGGGTATGCATCTTTCTCAGTAAAGCTGTTGACTTTACGACAATCGAGGCAAATTCGAACTTTGCCTGGCTTGGTCACCATGACAATGGGAGAAAACCACCCGCTTTCCGATTCTTCTATTACTCCAAGCTGCAACATTCTATCGATTTCAGCATACTTTGTACAGCGGGCGAGACAGGGAAGTGTCGTTGTTTTATAGGCTTAGCATTTCCCACCTCTATTGAGTGTGAAATCAAGTTAGTCTTACCGAGACCTTCTTGAGAATATGAGGGAAAACATTGTATGACGTTGAACAACTTGGCTTTGTCGCTATTGGACAACTCATGTTGATCGACAACAACACTGCTACTGACTGTGCCTTGAGTAGCTTCTAAGCTAGACACTTCCAAACTTTTCGGAAGAATATTATAAAGCCTCCAGAAATTTATACCCAAGTAAAGATCTTGCTTCAAGGATGGTACTATGTTAATATTTAGGGACTTCTTAATGTTGCCGTATTCCGCGTCAACTTTTAAACGGCCTACCACTCGTTGAGGGCTTCCATCCGCAGTGGTAGCATTTTTATTTATTGTTTTGTAATCTACCTCTTTCTCCAATAATTCCTGAGCTAAATTTCCTCCAAAACAACTTATTGAAGCGCCAGAGTCAAGCAGTCCGAACACAGTACGGTCCAGTAACCGAACTGGCAAGAATGGCCGTGGATCAACAGATCCTGTGGACTGAGTACAAATATACTCTTCGCCAAACACGCATTTTTTGACTTGCTACCAAAAGGATTTAATGCGCTTTCAAAGTCTTGTGATATGTCATATCTAGATAATGGCATTTTACTTAATGTTTAAATCCGATCGGACAAAAAACACAGAAGTTATAGGCACGAAAAGTTTCGCTCACAGCAGTAGAGGCCCGACGCCGACACCGACGCCGACTGCGCACGCCGACTGCGCACGCACAGTCGTCGTGTAGTCAGTGTGCAGTCGGCATGTGCCATTAGCGTCAATGCATGTGAATTTGTCCTCGAAAATATGCGATGCGTTATTATTCGCCGAATAAAAGTAATTAATATTAAGAATTATTTTTTAACAGCGAAAGGTAAATGGTATCTTACTGTCGAGTGCACTCGACTGTAGCTTTCTTCACTTGTTTTATATTTATACCATTTACCCATTGAAAATGGGTAAAAAATGGTATATTAACTTTGTGAAAATGTATGTAACAGGCAGAAGGAGGCGTGGCAGACCATACAAAGTATATATATTCTTGATCAGCATCAATAGTCGAGTCGATTTGGTCATGTCCGTCTGTCTGTCCGTCTGTATGAACGCACAGATCTCAGCTATTAAAAGAGCTAGAGTCACCAGACTTGGTGGGAGTGTGCATGTATTAAATACGCAGATCGAGTTTATTTCAAACTTGATGTGCCACGCCCATCGCCTCCGCAAATCGATAAATGCGTATTTCAATTTTTTCCAAATAATTTAATAACGAAAAGAGATAAACGCACCAAATTTGGTAGGAGGGTGTCTTGCAACATTATGCAGAAGTTGGATTTTAAACTTTTGGATGCCACGCCCACCGCCTCTAAAAAACACATTTTTATAGTTTAAAAGAACACTAGAAAAGCTAGAAGCACCAAATTTGGAAGTAAGGTGCCTGGTAACATTACGGAGAATGTTTGATTTTTAATTTTTGGATGCCACGCCCACCGCCCCCAAATTATTGAATTTTAAGAAAAGTAGGGAAATAACAAAACATTCTTTTTGACACTCTTGTAGCTTACCATAGTACAGATCTACCCTATAAATTTCAATCTGATCGGACAACAAAGAAGTTATAGGAGTTAGAATCTCCCATATAAAGTTGTGGGCGATTAGAATTCCAACTAAAATGCTGAACTGACGCAGCAGAGGGCCGGCATCAATAAAAGTCTCATTTGCCGATCGCACTGCGTAACTGTGTGTGGTTTAGATGGTTGCATGCAGGATTCTGGGGCGTGAGGTCGCGGGTTCGAATCCTGCGACGGGCAATTTTATTTTTTTTGGCCGATCGCACTGCGTAACTGTGTGTGGTCTTGATGGTTGGCTCGCAAGTTTCTGATGCGTGACGTCGCGGGTTCGAATCCTGCGCTGGGCAATTTTTTTTTTTTTAATAATTTTGCGCTATACTGAAAAATATAGAATGATATTTTTAATAAAATTGACGAACATGGAAGATCCAAAAAAAAATAAGAAAAACCAAAAACTTGTTCTAAGCAATACAAAAAAAAGAAGCCTGCGCTGGGATTCGAATCGGGGACATTTAGTTATAGAGCTGACAACTCTCACAACAAACCACAAACCAAACGAGGCACATTATCTGTTTCTGCTAAATACATATGTATGTGATCGCGTGATTTTAGTAATTCAAATGCTCTTAACGCTTAAGTCGTGACACTGAATTTCCTTTTCGTCGTCAAATCGGTCAAAGGAGAAGCAAGCGATGCGAAAGTAAGAACGAACTTTCGATACCATCCACATAACCCCATAAAACTCCTCAATCCTCGTAAGGTTTTCGGAACAGGAAAATCTCGGATGACTTTAACCTTTTCAAGGTCAGTCCGTCACCAATTATGTGGCCCAAATAGCGCACATGTCGCATGCAGAAATGACTTTTGTCAATGTTGATAGTCAGACCTGCACGCTTAATGTGAAGAGATATTTCTTTCAAAACATCTAAATGTCGTTCAAAGCTATCTGACACTATTAAAAGGTTATCCAAATACTCGAACACTTCATTTCTGAGATGTGCTGGTACATCTTTATCCATTAGTCGAGACATTGTGCTATTGGCGTTGCACAACCCGAATAGCATCACTGTAAATTGATGAAAAGGTCTGCCAGGTACTGTAAACGCCGTCTTGTCACGGGATTGGACTTCTAAGGGTACCTGCCAATAGGCATCCTTCAGGTCCAAGCTAGAGATGTACTCAGCTTTTGGCAAACGACTTAGGATTCCACTAATTTGCGGAAGTGGGTATGCATCTTTCTCAGTGAAGCTGTTGACTTTACGACAATCGAGGCAAATTCTAACTTTGCCTGGCTTGGTCACCATGACAATGGGAGAAAACCATCCGCTTTCCGATTCTTCTATTACTCCAAGCTGCAACATTCTATCGATTTCAGCATACATAGCCTTCTCTACAGCGGGCGAGACAGGGAAGTGTCGTTGTTTTATAGGCTTAGCATTTCCCACCTCTATTGAGTGTGAAATCAAGTTAGTCTTACCGAGACCTTCTTGAGAATATGAGGGAAAACATTGTATGACGTTGAACAACTTGGCTTTGTCGCTATTGGACAACTCATGTTGATCGACAACAACACTGCTACTGACTGTGCCTTGAGTAGCTTCTAAGCTAGACACTTCCAAACTTTTCGGAAGAATATTATAAAGCCTCCAGAAATTTATACCCAAGTAAAGATCTTGCTTCAAGGATGGTACTATGTTAATATTTAGGGACTTCTTAATGTTGCCGTATTCCGCGTCAACTTTTAAACGGCCTACCACTCGTTGAGGGCTTCCATCCGCAGTGGTAGCATTTTTATTTATTGTTTTGTAATCTACCTCTTTCTCCAATAATTCCTGAGCTAAATTTCCTCCAAAACAACTTATTGAAGCGCCAGAGTCAAGCAGTCCGAACACAGTACGGTCCAGTAACCGAACTGGCAAGAATGGCCGTGGATCAACAGATCCTGTGGACTGAGTACAAATATACTCTTCGCCAAACACACATTTTTTGACTTGCTACCAAAAGGATTTAATGCGCTTTCAAAGTCTTGTGATATGTCATATCTAGATAATGCATTTTAATTAATGTTGGGATTTTGCGATGAAGCAAAGAGCTTTCATCACTTTCTGGTAGGTCCGGAAAAGTATTTAGTGGAAACACTGCTGTATCCACTTTTAGTCTGTCATTGTCGCTTGACTGCGTGAGGCACTCGAAGTTTTCGGTTTGTTTTGCAACTTCGTGGTGCCGGGCTTTGAGTATTTTGAACACCTATTGCAACTTGGCTTGTAGGTATTGGCCGCTCCGCAGTCGTAATAAAAAACTCTTTTGTCGGACATACATTCTTGGTATCTATGCCCTTCCATTCGGCAGTTCCAGCATATCAAGGAAATAGCTTCTACATCCACATCCTTTTCAGATTCTGCCTCTCTATCATCTTGTAGCTGAACTAATTATGAAACCTCACGCTTAAAAGGCGTCGCCTTTGCGCACCCGTGAGATCTCTTCACATCTTCCAGAAAGGTTTCGCGTCTTCGACAAATTTCTCTCAATTCAGAGACTGTTTTTATTTCGACGCTTAAAATTTCATGTCGTATCTCTGGTCTCAAATTGTTTTTAATGATTCGAACAACTTTTACTGGAGACCACGGCCGTTCTAGTTGATCGATTAAAATGGATATGGCATCGCAGAAATTATCAAAGGATTCATTCTGCTTTTGTTTCCGATTCCTTATTAATTCCTCAATGTCACAATCATCCCTCTCTACTCTAAATTGTGACCTCAAGGCTGTGCCTAAATTTCCCCATCGAACTTCGGCAACTGTTTTGTGATACCGCCAATACAACTCAAGGGCCTTTCCTTTAAAAAGCACACTCACGTTCTTACAAAGGACGGTATAATTTCCGCCTAAAGTTTGATCCGTAAGAGCCTCGGCTGTATATATGAAATTTGCAACAGACATTTCTGTTCCAGAAAATTTTATCTTCCAACCATTTAATATCTGGACCACTTTATCGGGTCGGTTAATAAGATCTGAGATATGCGATACGGGTGAACCCGAGTTGGGTCTTACAAAGTCGCCATTGTTACCGAAAAGGTGCCTGCTTTCAACTCTCGACTCGATTGGAGGTGGAGTTAATCTATTTTCGCTTTGAGCTGGGGTTGCTACTAACCTTTGAACACATTCCACTTTGAATAAGTTCAGCCATCCTTTCGGAGAGTGTTGTGAGCAATCTTCGCTCCATTTCGACCAAAGACATAGGGTTTATAGTGTCCCCCTTGTCTTGGTCCCTAATCCGTATATTTAACGCGCTCTGTGATGTGCCAGCCACATCGTCCGGCGTGAATTCGACGCTCTGTTCTTCGATATGGTGGCTTTTGGATTGGGACCGAGTTTGCAACCCTTGACTATTTGCCGGCTTGTCTGCTGCTGACCGGCATACTATTTGACAAACTGGACATTTGTCGGATTTTTTAAAGTGTGCGTCGATACACTTTTTGTGAAATGCATGATGGCATGCTGTTTTGTATGTCTCTGCAACAGACTTACTTTCTGTTTTACATAATGGACAAATTTAACTTGGTTTGCCCTTATTCGGCGATCGGTCAATATAAAATTATATAAAAAAAAATATATATAAAATATATATATATTAAAAAATAATAAAAAAAACCTAAATTTATCTCAATAAAGTAAATAGATGTGATAGATAAGTATTGGTGATTCAATTAGCTGGATTGATTTAAGGACAAGGGAATGGTCTAAAATGTTCCCTTGTTTTCCTATTAAACCATCAAGGTAGAAAAGCCTCTGAGAAGGGATTGAATAAAAAAACTTTCTGTTAGTCTACGTGGTTGTGACACCATTTGAAAAAAATTGTGTCTACACTATCCGATCGTCTGAATTTAACTAACTGATTTAAATTATTCACAGATATTTTGTCAACTATATGATATCGAAAAAACCCAAGGCCAGAATATTAACCGTAGTTAAATAATTTTGTATTTCCTCGATTTGAAAGATATCCTGTTACTGACAATTTATAGTTCAAAAGTTCAAGCGCTAACTTCAAATTGTGGTCAAAAGAAACTACATTTTAATTATTTTCTTTTTTATTCCGAATCAATTCAAAGCTAGTCGAACTTTTTAGTAGAAATAAATTTATAAGAAAATATAATGGAAACAAGTAAGGAAAGCTACAGTCGAGCGCGCGCGACTGTAAGATACCATTTACCCTATTCGAAGAGATAATACAAAATAAAATAAATGGTATAAAAATAAAAAAAAGCAATTTACATTAAGAAAAAAAAATCGCCCCGCGCCAGATTCGAACCCAAGAACTCTCACGAACTTAGTAACTTACGAGTCGAACCTCTAACCACTAGACCACACAAGTTTACGCCATGCGATCGGCAAATTAGGCTTTTATTGACGCGGGCCCTCTACTGCGTCGATTTAACGTTTTGGTTAGGAATCGCTAGCGCCCATAACTTTGTATGGGGAATTCGAACTCCTATAACTTCTTTGTTATTAAAAAAAAAATTGAAGAAAGCTACAGTCGAGTGCACTCGACAGTAAGTTATAATTTACCTTTGGCTGCTAAAAATAATTCTTAATATTAATTACTTTTATTCGAATTAATAACAACGCATCGTATATTTCCGAAATTAAATACACATGCATTGACGCTAATGGCACATGCCGACTGCACGCCGATTGTGCGTGCGCAGTCGGCGCAAGCATTGAAGCCGAGCCTCTGCTCCGTCTCTGCTACTGTATGCAAAACTTCTCGCGCCTAGGAACAGACCATGTGCTTCAGTGATTTGTTGTGAGAGTTGTCAGCTCTATAACTAAATGTCCCCGGTTCGAATCCCAGCGCAGTCTTCTTTTTTTTGTATTGCTTAGAAAAAGTTTTTGTTTTTATTTTTTTTTTTTGCATAATATACTTTTCATATAGCGCAAAATTATTAAAAAACAAGTGAAGAAAGCTACAGTCGAGTGCACTCGACAGTAAGATACCATTTACCTTTCGCTGTTAAAAACTAATTCTTAATATTAATTACTTTTATTCGGCGAATAACAACGCATCGCATATTTTCGAGGACAAATTCACATGCATTGACGCTAATAGCACATGCCGACTGCACACTGACTACACGACGACTGTGCGTGCGCAGTCGGCGTCGGCGTCGGGCCTCTACTGCTGTGAGCGAAACTTCTCGTGCCTATAACTTCTGTGTTTATTGTCCGATCGGATTTAAATTTATAGAGTTGGTCAATATTATTATTATCTACAATAATACCAAAAAAAATTTCGGAAACTTTTCTACTTTTTCTATAATTTGATTTACCGTTTTACAAAATCGATTTTTGGGGGCGGTAGGCGTGGCATCCAAAAGTTGAAATTCCGCATTCTCTGTAATGTTACCAGGCACCTTACTTCCAAATTTGGTTCTTCTAGCTTTTCTAGTGTTCTTTTCAACTATAAAAATGTGTTTTTTAGAGGCGGTGGGCGTGGCATCCAAAATTCTAAAATCCAACTTCTGCATAATGTTGCAAGACAACCCCCTACCAAATTTGGTGCGTTTATCTCTTTTAGGTATTGAATTATTTGGAAAAAATCGAAATACGCATTTATCGATTCGCGAAGGCGGTGGGCGTGGCACATTAAGTTTGAAATAAACTTCTTGTGTGTATTGAATACACGCACACTCCCACCAAGTCTGGTGCCTCTAGCTTTTTTAATAGCTGAGATCTGTGTGTTCATACAGACGGACAGACGGACAGACGGACAGCCGGACAGACGGACAGACAGACGGACATGACCAAATCGACTCGGCTATTGATGCTGATCAAGAATATATATACTTTGTATGGTCTGCCTCGCCTCCTTCTGCCTGTTACATACATTTGCACAAAGTTAATATACAATTTTTTACCCATTTTCAATGGGTAAATGGTATAAAAATAGAAATTTGAAAATTAAATAGAATACACAAATCTTTGAATTTAATTATCTGGGAGTCTTAATGAGGTATAACTGTACTCACTAAGGCGCCACACGTTGGGCGCCACTTTTCTTATTAATAATAATAAATTATAACTATAACGTGCAACGAAAGAAAAGCACTAAGGCAAGGGGACTGTTGCATTTGCGGGGCACGCTTTAGAATCCGGCTCTAGCTCGTCGGCTTTGGGGGTGTTGGTCTTGATTGTGCAACGTCCTTTTTTGCGCTATTATTATCAATAAGTATAGAATTGAGCGTGCTGTGACGAGAGGAATTGTAACTAATAGCTTGTACCGGAAGAGAGATAACTTCAACCAAAGAAAAGAAGAGAAAGAAAGTCAGACAGAAAAAAGAGAGAGAGAGAGTTGATCGTTTTCCACAGCTGTTAAGTGGATGCTAAGCCCTCCCATCCTGTTCACACCTCAGAAATGATTCTGGTGATCCCTTTAAGTCACCCTACGACAGTGGAGTCGCGGCATGATTCGGCAATAATAAGATATAATTACTCCATAATTCTCTTATTGAAAATCTTCATGAGCATTACAAGATAGTACAATTTTTAACAAAAAAAAAAATAATAATTTAAATTATACAAAAGAGTTAAGTAAGAACATTTTTTATACCATTTACCCATTGAAAATGGGTAAAAAATGGTATATTAACTTTGTGCAAATGTATGTAACAGGCAGAAGGAGGCGTGGCAGACCATACAAAGTATATATATTCTTGATCAGCATCAATATCCGAGTCGATTTGGTCATGTCCGTCTGTCTGTCCGTCTGTATGAACACACAGATCTCAGCTATTAAAAGAGCTAGAGGCACCAGACTTGGTGGGAGTGTGCGTGTATTCAATACACACAAGAAGTTTATTTCAAACTTGATGTGCCACGCCCACCGCCTCCGCAAATCGATAAATGCGTATTTCGATTTTTTCCAAATAATTCAATAACGAAAAAAGATAAACGCACCAAATTTGGTAGGGGGTTGTCTTGCAACATTATGCAGAAGTTGGATTTTAGACTTTTGGATGCCACGCCCACCGCCTCTAAAAAACACATTTTTATAGTTGAAAAGAACACTAGAAAAGCTAGAAGAACCAAATTTGGAAGTAAGGTGCCTGGTAACATTACGGAGAATGCGAAATTTCAACTTTTGGATGCCACGCCTACCGCCCCCAAAAATCGATTTTGTAAATCGGTAAATCAAATTATAGGAAAAGTAGAAAAGTTTCCGAAATTTTTTTTAGGTATTATTGTAGATAATAATAATATTGACCAACCCTATAAATTTAAATCCGATCGGACAATAAACACAGAAGTTATAGGCACGAGAAGTTTCGCTCACAGCAGTAGAGGCCCGACGCCGACGCCGACGCCGACGCCAACTGCGCACGCCGACTGCGCACGCACAGTCGTCGTGTAGTCAATGTGCAGTCGGCATGTGCCATTAGCGTCAATGCATGTGAATTTGTCCTCGAAAATATGCGATGCGTTGTTAATCGCCGAATAAAAGTAATTAATATTAAGAATTAATTTTTAACAGCGAAAGGTAAATGGTATCTTACTGTCGAGTGCACTCGACTGTAGATTTCTTCACTTGTTATAAATATGGACCTTGCGATCGATATAAGCGTACAAAGAGAAATAATGTGCAAAAATGTGGAAAAAAATAATAAAGAAAAATAATACAAAAATTAAAACAATAGTAAACTCACTCTTTCTCCAAGCGGCGGTAGATCGATCTTCTGTGGTGCTTGCTGTGCGCAAAAAAAATATTGCGCTAATAAAAAATAAAAAATATCTAATCGATTATTTCATTATTTCTCACCACAAAAACCACAAATTATTGTTTAATTTAATTTTTCTAATTAATAAACAACAAAACCAAATGCAATGGAAATTTAACCTACAAAAAAATATATATATGTCGGCGGCAAGGGTATATCGATCGGCGGCAAGGGTATGTTATCCATGTTGATACTTTTGACGCAGCTGCACAGCGAGTTCCGATCGGTTCGAATACCCAAGCTCAACTAAACTGACCATCTCAGCATACGCGCTCACATCCTGAACTCACTCAAGTCGAGCGTATGCAGCCATCTCTGTCTTACTCAAGACTCTTGGTATCTTACCATCGAACCTCACTCAGCAGCAGAGCGTCTCTGCCTCTGCTGCCGTGCTTTCGCTCAATATCAGCTAGTTAAGCAGAAGCAGGGAGATCCTCCGAATTCCCAAATTACCAGAATGCTACATTTACTAGGAATCACACTGCGACACGGCCTTCCTGACCTATCACGCGTCCTCGTGTGCTACATCCATCACCCATGTCCCAGTTACATACCAGACTCTTTTAATTATGGGTTCTCTTGGTTTTAATAACATTATTTTCTTTTTCAATTTACAAACCTACAGAGCCGCTTACACAAACATTAACTGACAATTTTTCTTATCTAGGAAACACAATTTCCTTTTGTTTACAAACATAATCATTTTCAACTTCATGATCTTATTCATATCATTTGATTCCAATCAGAATTTTCCAATAATTCAGATTTTACATAACTTAGATTTGTCTCTTAGTTTCTCAGTTTAATTTGGTGTGCACTCTTACACCCAATCACCTTGACCCCCGCCAAAACACTTCTCATCCCTGTGAGACAGCTGTTATGGTGCGGTCCTCAATTCCCCTCTTGGGACACAGGCGCTTACTAACGCCTTCTATTAGTTCGTTCCCCTCCTGGGAATCACCATCCCCTCTTGGGACACAGGCGCACGCTTACTAACGCCGTCTATTAATTCGTTCCCCTCCTGGGAATCGCCATCACTTAGGCCATCGAATTCTCCTTTTAATTCGTTAATTATTTGTCTGCTTGATAGCGCTCTTAGCCACTCATGTGAATATTTATACGTTCGCTTATTAACTTATGATTTTAGTTCATATCGATCGCCGTCTAAGACTTTGATCACCTCAAATGGACCTTTAAATTTGGGGTCGAGCTTTGTCTGATGCCGTTCTTCGTTTTTCGGCAAAACATGATCACCTACGTTATGCTTCTTAATCTTTGCCTTATTTTTGTCAAATCTTTGTTTGTCATATCTTGCATTATTTTCCATGTTTTCCTTGGCTTGAATTCTAATTTGTTCTCTATCTACATCATTGTCTTCTTCGTTTATTGACAATAAACCAAAAGGCCTAGCTTCTTTTCCTATTAATAGTTCTAAAGCACTAAACTTGGTGACCCGATTTGCAGTACAATTCATGGCCAGTTGTACTTCAGCCAATGCCTCCTGCCATGATCTCTGACTCGTTTCAACTGCTGTCAGCATTGTTTTAAGAGTGCTCATCACGCGTTCAACCTGTCCGTTTGCCCTACTAGCTCCGGTAGCGATCAAATGCAGCTGAATCTTTTGAGCGGAACAGAAATTGCGAAAGCCTGAGCTAGCAAAACAACGACCTTGATCCGCTATTATTCTAGTTGGCAATCCAAATAGCGCCACAACCGATTTCACAGCTTTAATACAGGTATCTCTATCTTAGGAATTGGATGCAATTCTGCCTGGACCTTTCCATTTGGGGGTTTTGTTAGTTTGCACGAGATACAATTTTCCACAAATCTACGTACATACTTGGTCATATTCTCGATTCAGTAATATCCATACACCTTATCTAATGTTTTTTCCCATCCCAAATGCATAACCGATTCGTGTACGTGGTTGATCACTGCCCACCTAAACGCCCTTGGAATTACCGGCAAGCACCTTGTTTTACCATTCCTCTGTATTTTCCTATGCAATATACCCTTTCTTAATTCAAATGTTTTATTTAAATTTTCCGGTAACTCGTTATTGCGTAACTTGGATGAAATATTTATTATTTCAGGATCGCGCTGCTGTTCGGACACCAACCAATTGTCGGTCACTTCAGTAAGATTAATACGCTTCTCAGTTATTTTTTCCGCACACTTATTTCCTTCTGACAGTGGATTTCGGGAAAGGAAATCGACATGCGCCATTCGCTCCCCTTTTCTATATTCAAGATCGAAATCAAATGACTGTAAAAACCCCCACCATCTATGCACTCTTGGTGTTAATTCTATTTTGGTGCGACTGGCCTTTAAAGAGTTACAATCAGTGTAAACGACAAATTTACGACCTTGTAAATAATGTCTAAAATGCTTCATAGCATTGACAACTGCTAAAGTCTCGAGTTCGTACGAGTGGTATTTTGCTTCTGCCGGAGAAGTACATTTGCTATAATACTCCACTACATAGGGTTTATTTTCGATTTTATGTAACAATATCGCCCCGTAACCAATGGAGCTGGCATCTGTGTGCAATTCTACTGGATATTGTGGATCAAATATAGTTAATACTGGGGCCTGTGTCAATACACCTATTATTTTCAAACGTATTTGTTCATGTTCTGACAACCAGACAAAATTAGCATTATTCTTTGAAGTAAGCGTATACAATGGTTTTAATATTTCGGAAAATTTTGGAATGAATTGTCGAAAGTAAGAAGCTAAACCAATGAACTGTCGTAATTGAGTAACAGTTTCCGGAGGTGGCAACCCTATCAATGCCTGGATCTTTCGTGCATTTGGCCGAATTTCTCCATTCGTTATTTCAAACCCAAGGTACTCGATTTTAGTTTTAAGAAACGAACATTTCGTTATATTAAATGAAAATCCGGCTTTGCTTAAGGTGTCCAACACTATCTCTAGTCGTTCAAACGCTTCATCTTTCGTTTTAGCTACTACCATAACATCGTCAATGTAAACAATTGCGAATGTGTGTGCCAACGGACCCAGGGCTTTTATTATTGCACGCTGAAACACAGAAGGTGCGTTCTTCAGACCAAAGGGCATGGTTAAGAATTCGTACTGTCCATCAGGTGTAACGAAAGCCGTTCGCTCAATTGAAACTGGGTGTACAGGGATTTGGTAAAATCCACTTGCCATATCTATACACGAAAAGTACCTTGCACCACGAAGACGAGCTATTTGATCCGAAATAAGAGGCAAAGGATATTTATCGGCAATTGTATTGTCGTTTAAAACGCGGTAATCTACACAAAGACGATCTGTGCCATTTTTCTTCTTAACCCGCATCATGGGACTAGCGAATGGTGAGCAGCTGGGACGAATAACTTTTGATGCAAGCAATTCATCAATTTTACACCGAACGTGCTTCCTCTCATCTTCGCTAAGCCTATAAGGTCGGCGTTGCACAGTCTTTTGTGGGCCTATTAGCCTAATTTCTAATTGACCTGTTGTCACACGAGTCATTGGAATTCCGTCAATAAACCTATCAGAGTGACATCTCAACATATTGTTTAATGTCGTCTTATCAGAATCGTTTAGGTTGGTATCAGAATTTATGATTTCTTCATACTTCGCTAGACTCAGAACATTTACTCTTTTTGTCTTATAAAAGCAAAATTTATCTGCATCAATTGATACACCAAAGCCTAGGCTTAAAACTTCACGGCCAATCAACACGTCATGCTTTAAATATTTGTCCATAACTACATGTAATAAAAATTCTAAACAATATTGTTCAATATTAATATTACTCAGAACTTGCAACGTGCTACAAATTGAATCGTTGCTTATGCCATTTAAAGTTACAATATTGTGAAATCGTTTTCCGATGAATTTATCCGCAACACTCTCCTTGACCAGTGAACATTCGGCTCCTGAATCAAAACAATATGGAATCACCGGATACGGTAATTGTTCCACTTGGTGGAGCTACTGTACAAATGTCAACTCGCTTCTCGTAGCTCTTGCTGTTTCCACCAGTACGATTTTCGGGGCATGCAGAAGCCACATGTCCGTTTTTACCGCACTTAAAACATTTAATTTTTGATCGATCCTTCACTCCGGCCGTGCGGCTCACGCTATAACTCCTTTCTGTTGGGGCTGATGCTTCCTCCATTCGAGAGCGGCATTCTGCATATTTGTGGCCAGCCTTTCCACAAAAATGGCACTTCACCTGCGACTGCATTCTTGTTTTCTTCTTATCCGGACCCGTCGAATATCAGTCCTCCTCTTGGTTACGCTTCTTGAAAGCGTAAGCCTATAGCTGCTGCTGCAGCTCATTACGAGTCGTCACATTCGTTGTAAACAGCCAACGCAACAAATTATTATCAATTCGAGCCATGTGAGCTAACGCTATTGATACCGCAATCTCCTACAAATTCTTTGCCTTTCACTTAGAGAGCAATAGGGTGACAATGCGACTGCCGTACTCAGCGAAACTCTCTCCAGTTTTGGGACGTCCGTTCAAAATGTTCATCAGTATGGCAGAAGTTGTCTCAATGCCCACGAAACGTTGGATGAAGAGTTCCTTAAAATGCGGCCATGTGATGCCTGCGAAGCATATTTGGGACAGCCATTGCGATGCACTGCCTTCTAATGCTTTGCTTAACGCGATCACAAGCGCACTGCCTTCGAGAGCATTATCCGCAAAAATTAGGTCCACTGTAGTACACCAAGCTGATGCATCTGCTCCAGCGGTGTCAGGGCAAAACTTGGGTAGAGTGACGTGGAGTGCTCTCCCGTCTATTGCCGGTGCTCTTGGTGCGTGCATGGATTTTATTATTTCCATTAAATTGCGATTTTGCTCTTCTAAGGCTGCCCTATATACGCTAGAGCTGTCCTCTTTTGGCGGAGCCAATCCCACTTCTGATGTCGGCGGCAAGGGTATGTCGATCGGCGGCAAGGGTATGTTATCCATGTTGATACTTTTGACGCAGCTGCACAGCGAGTTCCGATCGGTTCGAATACCCAAGCTCAACTAAACTGACCATCTCAGCATACGCGCTCACGTCCTGAACTCACTCAAGTCGAGCGTATGCAGCCATCTCTGTCTTACTCAAGACTCTTGGTATCTTACCATCGAACCTCACTCAGCAGCAGAGCGTCTCTGCCTCTGCTGCCGTGCTTTCGCTCAATATCAGCTAGTTAAGCAGAAGCAGGGAATTCCTCCGAATTCCCAAATTACCAGAATGCTACATTTACTAGGAATCACACTGCGACATATACTTATGTTTCGAGTCGAATAAATGACCTGGCTAGATGGCCGAAGGTCAACGCTGAAGATAGGTTAGATTCCGAATAAAAACAAGAGCGTGTTTTAACTTCGTGCACTTTATTTGATGATCAGCTTAAGACTAAATACAATGAATGAGCTTTCGTTTGAACTGACTTCACTTTTGTTGCAAAAGTGCATGTAAGCTTTTTTAGTTATGCGCATGCTTTGGCTATTGAGATTTGTGTTGACAAAGTAACGATGCATAGCATGTACTTATGTCACTATATATATAAACTATAAAAACTAATTTTTTTTCCATTTCTTTTTATACCATTTACCCATTGAAAATGGGTAAAAAATGGTATATTAACTTTGTGCAAATGTATGTAACAGGCAGAAGGAGGTGTGGCAGACCATACAAAGTATATATATTCTTGATCAGCATCAATAGCCGAGTCGATTTGGTCATGTCCGTCTGTCTGTCCGTCTGTATGAACACACAGATCTCAGCTATTAAAAGAGCTAGAGGCACCAGACTTGGTGGGAGTGTGCGTGTATTGAATACGCAGATCGAGTTTTTTTCAAACTTGATGTGCCACGCCCACCGCCTCCGCAAATCGATAAATGCGTATTTCGATTTTTTCCAAATAATTCAATAACGAAAAGAGATAAACGCACCAAATTTGGTAGGAGGGTGTCTTGCAACATTATGCAGAAGTTGGATTTTAGAATTTTGGATGCCACGCCCACCGCCTCTAAAAAACACATTTTTATAATGCCTGGTAACATTACGGAGAATGTTTGATTTTCAACTTTTGGATGCCACGCCCACCGCCCCCACACTATTGCATTTTAAGAAAAGTAGGGAAATAACAAAACATTTTTTTTAACACTCTTGTAGCTTACCATAGTACAGATCTACCCTATAAATTTCAATCCGATCGGACAATAAACACAGAAGTTATAGGCACGAGAAGTTTCGCTCACAGCAGTAGAGGCCCGACACCGACGCCGACTGCGCACGCACAGTCGTCGTGTAGTCAGTGTGCAGTCGGCATGTGCCATTAGCGTCAATGCATGTGAATTTGTCCTCGAAAATATGCGATGCATTGTTATTCGCCGAATAAAAGTAATTAATATTAAGAATTAGTTTTTAACAGCGAAAGGTAAATGGTATCTTACTGTCGAGTGCACTCGACTGTAGCTTTCTTCACTTGTTTTTTGTTTTCTTTTTTAAACAAATGTTGTGATTCATTTGAATTCTATTCATTCGTTATTCATTTATTTATTTATTTATTTTGTACTAGTGACCCGGCAGACTTCGTACTGCCTCAGTCGAATAAATAAATATGAATAAGAATAAGGTTTAAATTTGATATTAACAGTTACACACTGTCATGATAAAGTTTGTTAATTAATTTAAAGCTTTCTCATAAACTATTATATATTTTTTGTTTTTTTTTTGTGGTGCGTAAATAAACAAAGAAGACGGGTTTCCGACGCGCGAACACGCGACGTATAATTGTCCATGCGCGAAACAGGGATACTCCAAATTGATTCCGAAAACCTCTAAAGACTGTCCTTGCGATTTATTTATTGTCATCGCAAAGACCAGACGTACTGGAAATTGTAAGCGTTTAAAATCGAATGGTAAATCCGTTGGAATCATCGGTATTCGCGATCAAGACATCCTCTCCTTTGTATTTTCCTTTTATGATTGTTGCCTCAATGACGTTATTCATCAGCTTTTTCACTGCCAGTCTTGCTCTATTGCATAGTCGAGGTTGATTAATGTTACGCAGCATGATGACAACTGATCCTACTTTTAACTGCAAATTGTGAGGTGGTAATCCAGGCAATTCCAGTGAATTTAAAAACTCCGTGGGATAGTTGACTACGTCATCTTGGTTCATAACGGTGTCGACTGATTTGAAAGAAACCAACTGTCCTGGAAGAAAATTCTGAATGATTGCATTGATATCCTCGACATCTTTATTTTTCGCTGCCAATATTGGTTATTGAACTTTTGCGCTATATCTGGGAAAACTCGCTGAATGAGCTCCTCTTTTGAATCTGTGATGTGACAGAAATCTGTAGGTAATGTGATGAATCCAGTCGAGGTGTCCATTGCAAATTTATTATTTCCAATGTCTAACAATTTCTTCGCAAACATATTTGCAGTTTCATCATGTTGCAAAAATACTCGCATGTTAGTTGTTAATTGGAGTGTCTTTGCGTATTGCCACAAATTCGATGATTTTAGGCATGCATTTAGTTCATCAGCAACAGTTGATCGGGGAATAACTGGAAGAGTCTGACGAAAATCACCTGACAACAGAATCATGGCCCCACCGAAAATATTTTGGTTGTCACGAAGATCTTTCAATGTTCTGTCCAGTGCCTCCAGTGACCTCTTATGGGCCATTGTGCATTCATCCCAAAACTATTAATTTGCATACCTGTAGAATCTTTGCAATTGCGCTATTTTTGTATAGGTGTATTATTATATTTTGTCGTGTTCGGCATAGGTTCCTTGCAGTAGCCGGAACTGTGTTGTTTCCAAGTGGACATTCACAGTCTTCAAATGCGCAAACGATTTTGGGCCACGTACCTTAACGACACCAAATCCCGCCAAATTCTACCAAATCCCGCTAAATTCTATAAAATCCCACCAAATTATACAAAATCCCGACAAATTCTACCAAATCCCGGTAAATCCCGCCAAATCCCGCCATATCCCGCCGAATTCTACAAAATTCCGCCAAAATGCCTGCTGTTGGAATCGAATGAAAATTTGCACAATACACCAATAGATTTGACGGGATTCTTAAATTTTTAAATAAATAGAAGAACCTTACTGCTGAGAGAACAAAATTAGACTGTCGATTTATTTTGTGAACTGTGTTTAGGTGTATTATTATAATTTGTCGTGTTCGTCATAGGTTCCTTGTAGTAGCCGGAACTGTGTTGTTTCCAAGTGGCCATTAACAGTCTTCAAATGCGCAAACGATTTTGGGCCACGTACCTTAACGACACGGAGCCCGAGACCTTTCCAACGACTGCAAAAACGTGAAAATAGGTTAATGTTTTCTGGAGTTAATATTCAGGAAGGAAATTTGGACTTCTTTTTATATAGTAGAAGATATAGAGGCCATTATACGATTTTTCTCACCTTTTATGCCTTCCCTAGACCTCCACGAACATTTTAAGACTAAGATTAGATAAATCCGTTCAGCCGTTTTCGAGTTTTTATGAGACAAACAAACAGCAATTCATTTTTATATATATAGATATATAGCAACTCGTGGATTCTAATTACTTTTATTATTATTTTTATACCATTTACCCATTGAAAATGGGTAAAAAATGGTATATTAACTTTGTGCAAATGTATGTAACAGGCAGAAGGAGGCGTGGCAGACCATACAAAGTATATATATTCTTGATCAGCATCAATAGCCGAGTCGATTTGGTCATGTCCGTCTGTCTGTCCGTCTGTCCGTCTGTATGAACACACAGATCTCAGCTATTAAAAGAGCTAGAGGCACCAGACTTGGTGGGAGTGTGCGTGTATTGAATACGCAGATCGAGTTTATTTCAAACTTGATGTGGCACGCCCATCGCCTCCGCAAATCGATAATGCGTATTTCAATTTTTTCCAAATAATTCTATAACGAAAAGAGATAAACGCATTAAATTTAGGGGGGTGTCTTGCAACATTATGCAGAAGTTGGATTTTAGACTTTTGGATGCCACGGCCACCGCCTCTAAAAACACATTTTTATAGTTTAAAAGAACACTAGAAAAGCTAGAAGCACCAAATTTGGAAGTAAGGTGCCTGGTAACATTACGGAGAATGTTTGATTTTTAATTTTTGGATGCCACGCCCACCGCCCCCAAATTATTGAATTTTAAGAAAAGTAGGGAAATAGCAAAGCATTTTTTTTGACACTCTTGTAGCTTACCATAGTACAGATCTACCCTATAAATTTCAATCTGATCGGACAACAAAGAAGTTATAGGAGTTTGAATCTCCCATATAAAGTTGTGGGCGCTTAGAATTCCAACTAAAACGTTGAACTGACGCACCAGAAGGCCGGCATCAATAAAAGTCTCATTTGCCGATCGCACTGCGTAACTGTGTGTGGTCTTGATGGTTGGCTCGCAAGTTTCTGATGCGTGAGGTCGCGGGTTCGAATCCTGCGCTGGGCAATTTTTTTTTTTTTAATAATTTTGCGCTATATGAAAAATATATTATGCAAAAAAAATAAGAAAAACCAAAATTTTTTCTAAGCAATACAAAAAAAAAAAGACTGCGCTGGGATTCGAACCGGGGACATTTAGTTATAGAGCTGACAACTCTCACAACAAACCACTGAAGCACATGGTCTGTTCCTAGGCGCGAGAAGTTTTGCATACAGCAGCAGAGACGGAGCAGAGGCTCGGCTTCAATGCTTGCGCCGACTGCGCACGCACAATCGGCGTGCAGTCGGCATGTGCCATTAGCGTCAATGCATGGGTATTTAATTTCGGAAATATGCGATGCGTTGTTATTAATTCGAATAAAAGTAATTAATATTAAGAATTATTTTTAGCAGCCAAAGGTAAATTATAACTTACTGTCGAGTGCACTCGACTGTAGCTTTCTTTTTTTTTTTTTAATAACAAAGAAGTTATAGGAGTTCGAATTCCCTATACAAAGTTATGGGCGCGAGCGATTCCTAACCAAAACGTTAAATCGACGCAGTAGAGGGCCCGCGTCAATAAAAGCCTGTGTGGTCTAGTGGTTAGAGGTCCGACTCGTAAGTTACAAAGTTCGTGAGAGTTCTTGGGTTCGAATCTGGCGCTGGGCGATTTTTTTTTCTTAATGTAAATTGTTTTTTTTTTTTATTTTTATAGCATTTATTTTATTTTGTATTATTTCTTCGAATAGGGTAAATGGTATCTTACATTCGCGCGCGCTCGACTGTAGCTTTCCTTACTTGTTAAAATTAAAGTGCCGATATTCGAAAAAGAAGTCTATACCCTAGCTCACATGGTCCCATTACCCTTAAATAATACACAGTTCGTAATACTTCCAAAGTTTTTATTGTTCAATCCAAAATTTAAATTTATGTACTTAGAATCTAAATGTCCTAAAATTCATAATTTGTACTTTTGTAATAATGCGGAGTTTGGGCGGACGAGCAATGGAGACTGCATCAGGAAAATTTTGGAGGGATGGCCTGCTACCTGCGACATGCAAGAATCGGTAAATGAAGAAAATATAATTGAGCCGGAAATTGGACACATTATCATCATGAACGCCATGAACGTTAACATCAACTCTTCATGCGGCCCTTATACCACTATCAACGGCACAGCGATTATTACCTACAAAAACTGCACCGTAGAGATAAATAATATCACCTATGACGATTCCGAAGTTAATATCCTTGAGGATGTAAAGATCTCCTTACCCAACCCAAGCTTAATACTGGTTAAGAATAACACTAGAAAACTTAACCTACGTCACCTTGAGCTGCAAAATCTGAACATCACTCAAGAAATTTTAGAAGTCAGGGAGGCAACAACAAGTCATCTAATCTCTCTGTACACATGGCTAGGAATAGCTAGTGTACTTCTAATCATCATATGTCTGCTAAAGAGAAGGACCATAATTTTCACTCCAGGCGAGACACAACAACACGTCGTTCCGACCGTCCCTTCGTTCTGGCCGTCACTATATTCCAGGGGGGGGGGGGGGGGGGGGGTGGTGGTTGTAGTTACCACCACTGCTTCTTTCCCTACCTCTGTCTCGCCGCCGCCCAACAAACCGCCACGAGCGACCCATGTGGGTCACTCGATCTGTTAACATTGTAACATTGTTGACATCCGCTGGATATGCTGATCCACGTCTGGGATATCTCGCCGACTAAGCAGAATAGCCCAACGACAGCGACCAAGCCAGCTGCCTTTCGAAATCTGCCTACGATGCAGATTCCGATTCCATTTACTATACTATACCATGTACCCTAGGGGGGGGGTGGTGGTCGTAGTTACCACCACTGCTTCTTTCCCTACCTCTGTCTCGCCGCCGCCCAACAAACCGCCACGAGCGACCCATGTGGGTCACTCGATCTGTTAACATTGTAACATTGTTGACATCCGCTGGATATGCTGATCCACGTCTGGGATATCTCGCCGACTAAGCAGAATAGCCCAACGACAGCGACCAAGCCAGCTGCCTTTCGAAATCTGCCTACGATGCAGATTCCGATTCCATTTACTATACTATACCATGTACCCTAGAAACAAAGTCTCTGCATAATAAAAATTTATTCAATAAAGACAACTCAACCGAGAAGCAACTCTGATACCATAACTCGCGCAAATATAGAATTGGCTTTGCGTTTAAAAAAATCAACTTTGTTTGTATCAAAGTTCATAGTTGAGTCCATTGGCATTTCACCGCGATTGCTTTTATATACCGTACCGACGAATTTATTTTGTTAAATGTATTTATGTGCACAAAATCTTTGCTGGGTTTTGCACAAAGCAAAGCAAGCCGATGCTCCGATTTAGCGAACTGCACTAGCAAAGAGGATGAAAGGAAACAACAACAACTTTGCTATGCATGTAACTGCTGTTATGTACATAAAGCGCGCGACAACTAAAACGGCACTTATGTGGCGCAAGCACAAATGTATATAATGTTTAATTTTATCAAATTTATTTATGTGCACAAAATGTTTGCTGGGTTGTGCACAAAGCAGAAAGGCAAAGCAAGCCGATGCTCTGATTTAGCGAACTGCACTAGCAAAGAAGATGAAAAGAAACAACAACAACTTTGCTATGCAGGTAACTGCAATTGTTTGTAATATATTAGAAATTTTAGCGCAATTTCCAGTGATTAATTTATAATCACTTTTATAATTGTTCACATCACGTCGGGGTCACCAAAATGTTGAGCTAATGAGCTTTTTCATTAGCTATGTTTGTCCAAATAAACACCCACTGAATTAATTAATTAATTCTTTATTTGGCCACTCAGGGCGATATTAACAATTTTTAGTTTTTGTTTATATGCTAGGCATGCAGGCACGACGTTGCCTGTGCAGCTCAAAGAAAACGAGATTTTTTGTATTTTCCGAATACGCTCTCGAACTAACAAACATAAGATCTCTGCACGCAGGCAGAAGGCCAAACCTAAGCAAAGGTATAAAGAGAGAGAGAGAGGGATCGTTCACTGGATTGCCTTGTATGCTGATTCGGCTGCATAACCCAACATATAAACTATAAAAAACTATTTTTTTTCCAAAACTTTTTTTCTGTTTATACCATTTACCCATTGAAAATGGGTAAAAAATGGTATATTAACTTTGTGCAAATGTATGTAACAGGCAGAAGGAGGCTTGGCAGACCATACAAAGTATATATATTCATGTCCGTCTGTCTGTCCGTCTGTCCGTCTGTATGAACACACAGATCTCAGCTATTAAAAGAGCTAGAGGCACCAGACTTGGTGGGAGTGTGCGTGTATTCAATACACACAAGAAGTTTACTTCAAACTTGATGTGCCACGCCCACCGCCTCCGCAAATCGATAAATGCGTATTTCGATTTTTTCCAAATAATTCAATAACGAAAAAAGATAAACGCACCAAATTTGGTAGGAGGGTGTCTTGCAACATTATGCAATTTATGGATTTTAGAATTTTGAATGCCACGCCCACCGCCTCCAAAAAACACATTTTTATAGTTTAAAAGAAAACTATGAAAGCTAGAAGCGCCAAATTTGAAAGTAAGGTGCCTGGTAACATTACGGAGAATGTTTGATTTTCAACTTTTGGATGCCACGCCCACCGCCCCCAAACTATTGCATTTTAAGAAAAGTAGGGAGAAATCACAAAACATTTTTTTAACACTCTTGTAGCTTACCATAGTACAGATCTAGCCTATAAATTTCAATCGGATCGGACAATAAACAAAGAAGTTATAGGAGTTTGAATCTCCCATATAAAGTTGTGGGCGCTTAGAATTCCAACTAAAATGTTGAACTGACGCAGCAGAAGGCCGGCATCAATAAAAGTCTCATTTGCCGATCGCTCCGCGTAACTGTGTGTGGTCTAGATGGTTGCATGCAAGATTCTGGTGCGTGTGGTCGCGGGTTCGAATCCAGCAACGGGCAATTTTTTTTTTTTTTGTCGATCGCACTGCGTAACTGTGTGTGGTCTTGATGGTTGGCTCGCAAGTTTCTGATGCGTGAGGTCGCGGGTTCGAATCCTGCGCTGGGCAAATTTTTTTTTTTTAATAATTTTGCGCTAAGAAAAACCAAAAACTTTTTCTAAGCAATACAAAAAAAAGAAGACTGCGCTGGGATTCGAACCGGGGACATTTAGTTATAGAGCTGACAACTCTCACAACAAACCACTGAAGCACATTGTCTGTTCCTAGGCGCGAGAAGTTTTGCATACAGCAGCAGAGACGGAGCAGAGGCTCGGCTTTAGCTTCAATGTGCCATTAGCTTCAATGCATGTGTATTTAATTTCGGAAATATGCAATGCGTTGTTATTAATTCGAATAAAAGTAATTAATATTAAGAATTATTTTTAGCAGCCAAAGGTAAATTATAACTTACTTACTCGACTGTAGCTTTCTTCAATTTTTATTTTTTAATAACAAAGAAGTTATAGAAGTTCGAATTCCCCATACAAAGTTATGGGCGCTAGCGATTCCTCACCAAAACGTTAAATCGACGCAGTAGAGGGCCCGCGTCAATAAAAGCCTAATTTGGCTATCACATGGCGTAAACTTGTGTGGTCTAGTGGTTAGAGGTCCGACTTTATTTATGTTTTATAAACTTTCAAACTTTTCTTGAATTTAAATCACTTTGTGTTTTATTTCACTTTGATTTGGTTTGTTTTAGCCTATTGGCTCACTGGCGAAGTTGTGGGAATTATGGGCTCAGCTGGTCAGTCGTGCGGATGGCCTAAGAGACCGGTGGTCAAGGACGGGTGCTCCAGTGGTCAAGGAGGGGTGCTCCGCTGCCAAAGAGGGGTGCTCCGCTGGCGAAGGAAGGGTGCTCCGCTGGCTAAGGAGGGGTGTTCCGCTGCCAAGGAGGGGTGATCTGCTGGTCAAGGAGGGGTGCTCCGCTGCCAAGGAGGGGTGCTCCGCTGGCGAAGGAGGGGTGCTCCGCTAGCCAAGGAGAGGTGCTCCGCTGGTCAAGGAGGGGTGCTCCGCTGCCAAGGAGGGGTGCTTCGCTGCCAAGGAGGCGTGCTTCACTGGCGAAGAAGGGGTGCTCCGATGTCCAAGGAGGGGTGCTCCGCTGCTAAAGAGGGGTGCTCCGCTGCCAAGGAGGGCCCACAGGATGACGATCGAGTAGCGTTAGAATACGCCTGCCTGCGAGGAAGCAGTGGCCTCCGTTTGCGCAGCAAACAGGCGCTACAGCAACTAAATAAAGGGCTGCCTTAGCGACAAAGGGCACACAGGAAATAGGTTTTGGAAATGCGAACTGCGACAAAAATTTTGTTTTTTTGATAAAAATTGTTTTAATTCCAAAAATATTTTAGTTTTTTCTCACCAATTGTGATACAAACAATGAGATGGTGTACTCCGTATAATGGATGCAAAAAGTTTAGGTTTTCTAACTCCAGGGTCTCGCCTGTTCAGTTGATCGGTCTCAGAGAAAAGAACGAGACCGGAATCGGGGCAAATAAAGTTGGCTGCACATGCGCATTCTGCAGCTGGTGTGCACGGCACGTGCGAAAGCTCAGCTTTTAATGCACCGCTGTGTCAGCTGACACCCGAAAGCTCGCACTGCAATTGTCTACGTGGCAACGATGTTGAGCCTCGTTTTTGGACAGCATACTTTCGAGGGAAACTGCAAGCCCAGTCGGGCCCATAGTCTAAAGCAGACTGGTAGGCGGAGAAATTATAAAGGAACATTTGCTTCAGGCGCCGTTACAAAACCCCCCCGCTACAATCCGACTAGGGTATTCCGTTCAAGTAGATACCCTAGGCTGATACCGCCTGAAGCGACATTACTGCCGAATGTCCTTGGCGTGGTAATTGCCTAATAAACGCACTTGTAAATCTTCTAGCTCGTAAAACGAATTTCCGAACTCGGGCCTTTACAAAATCTGGAGCAAACTTGGCATTGTAACCAGTTTGGAAGCAACTTTGTTTAAAATTGCGACGGAACACTTCTTGTCCTGGTGCAAAAGTCACTACTCCTGACCATAAATTGTATCGTCTTTCGTTTTCCTCATGCTTTCTTTGCATTTGCTTACACGCCTCCTTTCTAACAATGTCGAACGAATCGGCCCGATCAAACGTTAAGGACCGATCATCGAGCATGTTCAACTTTCTGAGCAATGAGTAAGTTGACGCAAATGTGACCATGTATTTGCCGAAAGCCATATAATAAAGCGAGGTTCCAAGGCTTGAGAGTACCGAAGACCTCAAAGCACAGCATATTCGATTTAAACACTCGTCCCAATCCTTCTGATCCGGACGTACATAAGCTCGAATCCCCGCTATGACAGAACGATTTCTTTCGGAAGCGTTTGCTTGAGGCGCATGAATAGCAGTCAATGTGTGATTAATGGCGTATTGTCGCGTCAACTTTTTGAACGCTTCTGAACGAAACTGCGATCCATTGTCAGAAACTATTGTTTCAGGAACGCCGAAAGTCATGAATAGCTCTTCTTCGAGATACTTGGTTATCAGGGAAGCGCTTATCCTTTTGACCGGTTTTAAGAACACATATTTTGAAAAATGGTCAAGGACGATAAATATTCCAATATTTCCGCTTCTTGAGCGCGGATAGGGCCCAAGAAAGTCAATGAAAAGACGCTGGAAAAACCGCAGACTCTCTGGAGCCTTCCCCAATGGCGGTCTAAGAGAACTATTAGGCGAATTTGTAGTCTTGCATACCTCACAAGCGTTAATGTACGCTTTAACGTCGGACACAAGGCCAGACCAAAAATAATATTTTCTCACCCTTTCAATGGTATTGTGTATGCCGCCATGCGAACTCAGAGGGCGGTCTAAGAGAACTATTAGGCGACTTTGTAGTCTTGCATACCTCACAAGCGTTAATGTACGCTTTAACGTCGGACACAAGGCCAGGCCAAAAATAATATTTTCTCACCCTTTCAATGGTCTTGTGTATGCCGCCATGCGAACTCAGAGGGCTATCGTGTGCTTGGAAAAGGATTTCGGGAACCAACTCTTTAGGTACCCAGAGCTTCCAAGCGTACTCATCGTGTAGCTGTTCGCCTGTCAAGTGTTCAGCTTTTCTATACTCATAACCACTATCAGTCTTAAGGTCTGGAAAATTTCACTCATTGCAATTTATTCTTTCGAGCAAATCCATATATTCGACTGTCTTGAAATGTGGAGACTTTAGATCGATTATCAAACCTTTTTGTAAATCAATGGCTGCCACCATATCCTCATTAACTTTACGACAATGTTTTTAATTTGTTGTTTTAACACTTAACAAATTTGGGCTTTTTTATTTTTTTTTTTTATAAATGTGGACCTTGCGATCGATATAAGCGTACAAAGCGAAAATGTGCAAAAAGTTGGAAAAAAAAATAATAAAGAAAAATGATACAAAAATTCAAAAAAATAGTAAACTCACTCTTTCTCCAAGCGGCGGTAGATCGATCTTCCGTGGTGCTTGCTGTGCGCAAAAAAAATATTGCGCTAATAAAAAATAAAAAAATATCTAATCGATTAAGCACATCATTATTTCTCCACTGACCACTGCTCGCTCACATACACCACCTATGAAATCTACGCGTGACGTCTTTCCCCCTAGAGCTGTTAAACCTGTAACCAATATTGAGTTCACCGACAAATCCGCAAGCTTTGCAACTGCTCTAAAATTGGGTCTTAAAAGTACCACTCCCACCAAGCCACGATCATCAGTTCCCCCTCGTCAACCAGAAGAACAGTCTACGAACAAAATTGAAGCAATGATATGTAATCTCCAACAAAGTATGATGGAGTTCATTTCATTCATGCAGACAACTATGCAAGATCTTATGCGGAACCAGAACGTTTTGATTGAGCTGCTTGTTGCTCAAAAACATACTAAGTAATCAATGGCTCCACTCCGTATTTCACTGTGGAACGCCAACGGCATCTCACAGCGCAAACTCGAGTTAACTCAATTTCTTAATAATAACCATATCGATGTAATGCTACTCGCAGAAACTCATCTCACAAATAAATATAATTTCCAAATTAGAGGCTACTTCTTCTACAACACGAATCACCCAGACGGGAAAGCACATGGAGGCACTGGGATTCTGATTAGAAATCGAATCAAGCACTGCTTCCACAATAGCTTCGCCACTAACTTCATGCAAGCTACATCTATAGATGTACAAATGGATTCCCGTTCTTTAAAGCTTGCCGCCGTATACTGTCCTCCTCGGTTTACAATATCCGAATCTCAATTCATGGACTACTTCAACTCACTGAGCGAACAATTTATAGCAGCAGGAGACTTTAATGCCAAGCATACGCACTGGGGATCTCGACTTGTGACTCCAAAGGGAAGGCAGTTGTACAATGCAATAATAAAAGCTAGCAACAAACTAGACTGTGTGTCACCAGGAACACCTACATATTGGCCAACAGATCCGAGGAAATTGCCAGACCTGATAGATTTTGCAGTCACAAAAAACATTCCACGCAATCTGATAAGTGCCAACTCCTTATCAGATCTATCGTCTGATCACTCGCCTGTACTTCTTCAACTAAATCTACATCCAGTCGCGGTGGATAAACCACTCACACTCACAACGAATAAAACCAATTGGCTTAAGTACAAAAAATATATAAGTTCGCATATTGAGTTGAATCCACGTTTGAATGACGAAGCTGATATCGACTTTTCCACAAACACTCTTGAATCCGTCTTGGTCGCAGCAGCTCGCATGTCAACTCCACAAACGCAAAAAACATCGTACAACCATAGATACACGAACGCTGAAATAGAGCAGCTTGTTCTAGCAAAGCGACGCTCACGGCGAGAATGGCAATCCAACAGATCACCATCCGCAAAACAAAGATTAAAAGACGCTACACGGAGGCTCTCAGCTGCATTACGTCTTGAAGAAGAAAGGTCCCAAAAATATTACATAGAGCAGTTATCCCCAATGAGCTCCAAGTTCCCACTTTGGAGAGCACACTCATCACTCTGCGCACCAATCGAATCAGCAATGCCAATAAGGACATCCACAGGTAACTGGGCTCGCAGTGATGAAGAAAGAGCCGGCAGATTTGCTGAGCATCTTCAAAATGTATTTCAGCCCAATACATCATCAAACGGGATCTCACTGTCAGCAACAACAGATATCGACACATCTACGTATGAACCAATTGTATTTAGGCCACATGAGTTACTCAAAATCATAAACAAACAACTCAACCCAAAAAAATCTCCAGGATGCGACCTAATATCACCAAAAATGATTATTGAACTTCCTTCCTGTGCTGTTCGAGCTATTTGTCAACTCTTCAATGCAATAACGAGACATGGATACTTCCCAGAGAGATGGAAAAAGTCGATCATTATAATGATACCAAAACCTGGCAAAGACCGCACAATTGCTTCATCATATAGACCAATTAGTTTACTAACGTGTCTATCAAAACTCTTTGAAAAATGCTTCTTGGCACATATCACCCCATACCTCAGAACACACAACAAAATCCCGACTCATCAATTCGGTTTTAGAGAAAAACACGGAACCATTGAGCAAGTCAACCGCATAACATCTGAAATCCGAAATGCATTCGAACAAAGAGAGTACTGCACTGCGATATTTCTGGACGTATCACAAGCATTCGACAGAGTATGGTTAGAAGGTTTAATGCACAAAATTACAGAAATGCTCCCAACCAACACTCACAAACTTCTGAAGTCATACCTTTACAACAGGAAATTCTCAGTAAGATGTAATTCTGCCATGTCCGACGACTACATCATTAGAGCCGGAGTTCCTCAAGGCAACGTGCTTGGACCAACACTTTACCTTATCTACACTGCGGACATCCCAACGAGCAGGCAACTAACCACATCCACTTTTGCTGATGACACAGCGATCCTAAGCCGCTCGAGATGCCCCAAGCAAGCAACGGCGCAACTAGCTATACACCTGGTGGCAGTGGAGAAATGGCTATCCGACTGGCGAATCAAAGTTAACGAACAAAAATGCAAACACGTAACGTTCACACTTAACAAGCAAGACTGCCCTCCACTCATTCTAAATAACACTGTGGTTCCGATAGCAAACGAAGTAACATATCTTGGCGTACACCTCGATAGACGACTTACTTGGCGCAGCCACATTGAAGCCAAAAGAACACATTTAAAGCTCAAAGCTAACAGCCTCCACTGGCTTATCAATAGCCGCTCGCCCCTTAGCCTGGACTATAAAGTACTTCTTTATAACACCGTCTTGAAACCAATCTGGATGTACGGATCTCAGTTGTGGGGGAATGCCAGTAACAGCAGTGTGGATAAAATCCAACGAACTCAATCAAAAATTCTCAGAACCATCACCGGGGCACCGTGGTACTTTCGGAACGAAAACCTTCACAGGGACCTTCACATACCACTCGTCAGAGAAGAGATAGCAAAAATCACAACAAAGTACTACGACAGGCTATCAGTACACCCAAATCATCTCGCGAGAGCACTCACGCGAGTTTCCAGCAGTTCTCGTCTTCGCCGCAACGACCTTCCAATCCAGCGCTAATTATTAGGACCATGTAGTCTCTATTCAGTTCAAATCAAACTGTTAGATATATTATTATTTTAAGATTTGCAAACTTATTGTTAGGCTCATAAAGAGAAGATCCAATAAAAACAAAACAAAGTTAAAAAAAAAAAAAAAAAATTATTTCTCACCACAAAAACCACAAATTATTGTTTAATTTAATTTTTCAAATTAATCAACAACAAAACCAAATGCAATGGAAATTTAACCCACAAAAAAAATATATAGATAAACTATAAAAAACTATTTTTTTTCCATTTCATTTTTTTTTTCTTTTTTAAACAATTGTTGTGATTCATTTGAATTCTATTCTATTTACACCATTTACCCATTGAAAATGGGTAAAAAATGATATATTAACTTTGTGCAAATGTATGTAACAGGCAGAAGTAGGCGTGGCAGACCATACAAAGTATATATATTCTTGATCAGCATCAATAGTCGAGTCGATTTGGTCATGTCCGTCTGTCTGTCCGTCTGTATGAACGCACAGATCTCAGCTATTAAAAGAGCTAGAGGTACTAGACTTGGTGGGAGTGTGCCTATATTTAATACGCAGATCAAGCTTATTTAAAACTTGATATGCCACGCCCACCGCCTCCATAAATCGATAAATGCGTTTTTCGATTTTTTGCAAATAATTCAATAACGGAAATAGATAAACGAACCAAATTTGGTAGGAGGGTGTCTTGCAACATTATGCAGAAGTTGGATTTTAAACTTTTGGATGCCACGCCAACCGCCTTTTTAAAACACATTTTTATTGTTTAAAAGAACACTAGAACAGCTAGAAGCACCAAAGTGTATAGTAAGGTGCTTGGTAATATTACGCAGAATGTGGACTTAAAAATTTTGGATGCCATGCCCACCGCCCCCAAAAATCGATTTTGTAAATCGGAAAATCAAATTATAGGAAAAGTAGAAAAGTTTCCGAAATCTTTTTTAGGTGTTATTGTAGGTATATAATCTCAACCATCCCTTTAAATTTAAATCGGATCGGACAATAAACACAGAAGTTATAGGCACGCGAAGTTTCCCTAACAGCAGCAAAGGCCCGACGCCGACGCCGACGTCGACGCCGACGCCGACTGAGTCGTGTAGTCAGCATACAGTCGGCATGTGCCATTAGCGTCAATGTATGTGTATTTGACTTCGAAAATATGCGATGCGTTGTTATTACTTCGCCGAATATAAGTAAATAATATTAAGAATTATTTTTTAACAGCCATAGGTAAATGGTATATTACTGTCGAGTGCACTCGACTGTGGCTTTCTTTACTTGTTATTATTATTATACCATTTACCCATTGAAAATGGGTAAAAAATGGTATATTAACTTTGTGCAAATGTATGTAACAGGCAGAAGGAGGCGTGGCAGACCATACAAAGTATATATATTCTTGATCAGCATCAATAGCCGAGTCGATTTGAGCATGTCCGTCTGTCTGTCCGTCTGTATGAACGCACAGATCTCAGCTATTAAATAACGAAAAGAGATAAACGCACCAAATTTGGTAGGGGGTTGTCTTGCAACATTATGCAATTTATGGATTTTAGACTTTTGGATGCCACGCCCACCGCCTCTAAAAAACACATTTTTATAGTTTAAAAGAACACTAGAAAAGCTAGAAGCACCAAATTTGGAAGTAAGGTACCTGGTAACATTACGGAGAGTTCAGAATTTCAACTTTTGGATGCCACGCCTACCGCCCCCAAAAATCGATTTTGTAAATCGGTAAATCAAATTATGGGAAAAGTAGAAAAGTTTCCGAAATTTTTTTAGGTATTATTGTAGATAATAATAATATTGACCAACCCTATAAAATTAAATCCGATCGGACAATAAACACAGAAGTTATAGGCACGAGAAGTTTCGCTCACAGCAGTAGAGGCCCGACTGCGCACGCCGACTGCGCACGCCGACTGCGCACGCCGACTGCGCACGCACAGTCGTCGTGTAGTCAGTGTGCAGTCGGCATGTGCCATTAGCGTCAATGCCTGTGAATTTGTCCTCGAAAATATGCGATGCGTTGTTATTCGGCGAATAAAAGTAATTAATATTAAGAATTAGTTTTTAACAGCGAAAGGTAAATGGTATCTTACTGTCGAGTGCACTCGACTGTAGCTTTCTTCACTTGTTATATAATAGATTTACCCATTGGAAATGGGTGATAAATGGTATATTAACTTTGTGTAAATTTATATAACAGGCAGAAGGAGGCGTGGCAGACCATACAAAGTATATATATTCTTGATCAGCATCAATAGCCGAGTCTATTTGGTCATGTCCGTCTGTCCGTCCGTCTGTCCGTCTGTATGAACGCAGAGATCTCAGCTATTAAAAGAGCTAGAGGTACCAGACTTGGTGGGAGTGTGCGCCTCTATAAAACACATTTTTATTGTTAGCTAGAAGCACCTAATTTGGTAGTAAGGTGCCCGGTAACATTTCGCAGAATGTGGATTTGCAAATTTTGGATGCCACGCCCACCGCCCCCATAAATCGTTTTAATTGAATAATAAGAAAAGTAGAGAAATAAGAAAACATTTTTTTTGACATTCTTGTAGGTGACAGTAGTACTGATCTACCTATAAATTACAACCCGATCGGACAATAAACAAAGAAGTTATAGGAGTTAGAATCTCTAATATAAAATTATGGGCGCTTAGAATTTCCAACTCACACGTTGAACCGACGCAGCAGAGGGCCGGCATCAACAAAAGTCTCATTTGCCGATCGCACTGCGTAACTGTGTGTGGTCTGATGGTTGGCTCGCAAGTTTCAGACTCTGGGGTCCCGGGTTCAAATCCCGCGCGGGGCGGACAATTTTTTTTTTTTTTGTAAATTGCTTTTTTTTTTAATTACTTTTTCACTTTACTGAAAATTATAGTACGATATTTTTAACCAAATTGAAGAACATGGATGATTCAAAAAAATAAGAAAGGCCAATTGTTTTTAGCATTTCCAAAAAAACAAACCTGCACTGACTAGGATTCGAACCTGGGACCCAATGTGTGAGATGCGCAGTCAGCGTGCAGTCGGCATGTGCCATTAGCGTCAATGCATGTGTATTTGACTTCAAAAATATGCGATGCGTTGTTATTAGTTCGCCGAATAAAATTAATTAATATAAAGATTTTTTAACAGCCGAAGCTTAATGTTATCTTACAGTCGAGTGCACTCGACTGTAGCTTTCTTCACTTGTTTTTGTTTTATAAACTTTCAATCTTTCCTTGAATTTAAATCATTTCGTGTTTTATTTCACTTTGATTTGGTTTGTTTTAGCCTATTGGCTCACTGGCGAAGTTGTGGGAATTATGGGCTTAGCTGGTCAGCCGTGCGGATGGCTAAAGAGACCAGTGGTCAAGGAGTGGCCAAGGAGGGGTGCTCCGCTGGCCAAGGAGGGGTGCTCCGCTGGTCAAGGAGGGGTGCTCCGCTGCCAAGGAGGGTTGCTCCGCTGGCGAAGAAGGGTTGCTCCGCTGCTCAAGGAGGGGTGCTCCGCTGGCGAAGAAGGGGTGCTCCGCTAGCCAAGGAGAGGTGCTCCGCTGGCCAAGGAGGGGTGCTCCGCTGGTCAAGGAGGGGTGCTCCGCTGCCAAGGAGGGGTGCTCCGCTGTTCAAGAAGGGGTGCTCCGCTGCCAAGGAGGGGTTCTCCCCTAGTCAAGGAGGCGTGCTCCGCTGACAAGGAGGGCCCACAGGATGACGATCGAGTAGCGTTAGATACGCCTGCCTGCGAGGAAGCAGGCTGTGCGGCGCTTTAGCGGCCTCCGTTTGCGCAGCAAACAGGCGCTACAGCAAACAAATAAAGGGCTGCTTTAGCGACAAAGGCACACAGGAAATAGGTTTGGAAATGCGAACTGCGACAAAAATTTTGTTTTTTTGATAAAAATTGTTTTAATTCCAAAAATATTTTAGTTTTTTCTCACCAATTGTGATACAAACAATGACAAACAAACAACACATTTTGTGATTCATTTTTATATAATAGATTTACCCATTGAAAATGGGTGAAAAATGGTATATTAACTTTGTGAAATTAAATATAACAGACAGAAGGAGGCGTGGCAGACCATACAAAGTAAATATATTCTTGATCAGCTTTAATAGCCGAGTCGATTTGGTCATGTCCGTCTGTCCGTCCGTCTGTCCGTCTGTATGAACGCAGAGATCTCAGCTATTAAAAGAGCTAGAGGTACCAGACTTGGTGTGAGTGTGCGCCTCTATAAAACACATTTTTATTGTTAGCTAGAAGCACCTAATTTGGTAGTAAGGTGCCCGGTAACATTTCGCAGAATGTGGATTTGCAAATTTTGGATGCCACGCCCACCCCCCCCATAAATCGTTTTAATTGAATAATAAGAAAAGTAGAGAAATAAGAAAACATTTTTGTTGACATTCTCGTAGGTGACAGTAGTACTGATCTACCTATAAATTACAACCCGATCGGACAATAAACAAAGAAGTTATAGGAGTTAGAATCTCTAATATAAAATTATGGGCGCTTAGAATTTCCAACTCACACGTTGAACCGACGCAGCAGAGGCCCGGCATCAACAAAAGTCTCATTTGCCGATCGCACTGCGTAACTGTGTGTGGTCTGATGGTTGGCTCGCAAGTTTCAGACTCTGGGGTCCCGGGTTCAAATCCCGCGCGGGGCGGACAATTTTTTTTTTTTTTGTAAATTGCTTTTTTTTTAATTACTTTTTCACTTAACTGAAAATTATAGTACGATATTTTTAACCAAATTGAAGAACATGGATGATTCAAAAAAATAAGAAAGGCCAATTGTTTTTAGCATTTCCAAAAAAACAAACCTGCACTGACTAGGATTCGAACCTGGGACCCAATGTGTGAGATGCGCAGTCAGCGTGCAGTCGGCATGTGCCATTAGCGTCAATGCATGTGTATTTGACTTCAAAAATATGCGATGCGTTGTTATTAGTTCGCCGAATAAAATTAATTAATATAAAGATTTTTTAACAGCCGAAGCTTAATGTTATCTTACAGTCGAGTGCACTCGACTGTAGCTTTCTTCACTTGTTTTTGTTTTATAAACTTTCAATCTTTCCTTGAATTTAAATCATTTCGTGTTTTATTTCACTTTGATTTGGTTTGTTTTAGCCTATTGGCTCACTGGCGAAGTTGTGGGAATTATGGGCTTAGCTGGTCAGCCGAGCGGATGGCCAAAGAGACCAGTGGTCAAGGAGTGGCCAAGGAGGGGTGCTCCGCTGGCCAAGGAGGGGTGCTCCGCTGGTCAAGGAGGGGTGCTCCGCTGCCAAGGAGGGTTGCTCCGCTGGCGAAGAAGGGTTGCTCCGCTGCTCAAGGAGGGGTGCTCCGCTGGCGAAGAAGGGGTGCTCCGCTAGCCAAGGAGAGGTGCTCCGCTGGCCAAGGAGGGGTGCTCCGCTGGTCAAGGAGGGGTGCTCCGCTGCCAAGGAGGGGTGCTCCGCTGTTCAAGAAGGGGTGCTCCGCTGCCAAGGAGGGGTTCTCCCCTAGTCAAGGAGGCGTGCTCCGCTGACAAGGAGGGCCCACAGGATGACGATCGAGTAGCGTTAGATACGCCTGCCTGCGAGGAAGCAGGCTGTGCGGCGCTTTAGCGGCCTCCGTTTGCGCAGCAAACAGGCGCTACAGCAAACAAATAAAGGGCTGCTTTAGCGACAAAGGCACACAGGAAATAGGTTTGGAAATGCGAACTGCGACAAAAATTTTGTTTTTTTGATAAAAATTGTTTTAATTCCAAAAATATTTTAGTTTTTTCTCACCAATTGTGATACAAACAATGACAAACAAACAACACATTTTGTGATTCATTTTTATATAATAGATTTACCCATTGAAAATGGGTGAAAAATGGTATATTAACTTTGTGAAAATTTATATGACAGACAGAAGGAGGCGTGGCAGACCATACAAAGTATATATATTCTTGATCAGCATCAATAGCCGAGTCGATTTGGTCATGTCCGTCTGTCCGTCCGTCTGTCCGTCCGTCTGTCCGTCTGTATGAACGCAGAGATCTCAGCTATTAAAAGAGCTAGAGGTACCAGACTTGGTGTGAGTGTGCGCCTCTATAAAACACATTTTTATTGTTAGCTAGAAGCACCTAATTTGGTAGTAAGGTGCCCGGTAACATTTCGCAGAATGTGGATTTGCAAATTTTGGATGCCACGCCCACCCCCCCCATAAATCGTTTTAATTGAATAATAAGAAAAGTAGAGAAATAAGAAAACATTTTTGTTGACATTCTCGTAGGTGACAGTAGTACTGATCTACCTATAAATTACAACCCGATCGGACAATAAACAAAGAAGTTATAGGAGTTAGAATCTCTAATATAAAATTATGGGCGCTTAGAATTTCCAACTCACACGTTGAACCGACGCAGCAGAGGCCCGGCATCAACAAAAGTCTCATTTGCCGATCGCACTGCGTAACTGTGTGTGGTCTGATGGTTGGCTCGCAAGTTTCAGACTCTGGGGTCCCGGGTTCAAATCCCGCGCGGGGCGGACAATTTTTTTTTTTTTTGTAAATTGCTTTTTTTTTAATTACTTTTTCACTTAACTGAAAATTATAGTACGATATTTTTAACCAAATTGAAGAACATGGATGATTCAAAAAAATAAGAAAGGCCAATTGTTTTTAGCATTTCCAGAAAAACAAACCTGCACTGACTAGGATTCGAACCTGGGACCCAATGTGTGAGATGCGCAGTCAGCGTGCAGTCGGCATGTGCCATTAGCGTCAATGCATGTGTATTTGACTTCAAAAATATGCGATGCGTTGTTATTAGTTCGCCGAATAAAATTAATTAATATAAAGATTTTTTAACAGCCGAAGCTTAATGTTATCTTACAGTCGAGTGCACTCGACTGTAGCTTTCTTCACTTGTTTTTGTTTTATAAACTTTCAATCTTTCCTTGAATTTAAATCATTTCGTGTTTTATTTCACTTTGATTTGGTTTGTTTTAGCCTATTGGCTCACTGGCGAAGTTGTGGGAATTATGGGCTTAGCTGGTCAGCCGAGCGGATGGCCAAAGAGACCAGTGGTCAAGGAGTGGCCAAGGAGGGGTGCTCCGCTGGCCAAGGAGGGGTGCTCCGCTGGTCAAGGAGGGGTGCTCCGCTGCCAAGGAGGGTTGCTCCGCTGGCGAAGAAGGGTTGCTCCGCTGCTCAAGGAGGGGTGCTCCGCTGGCGAAGAAGGGGTGCTCCGCTAGCCAAGGAGAGGTGCTCCGCTGGCCAAGGAGGGGTGCTCCGCTGGTCAAGGAGGGGTGCTCCGCTGCCAAGGAGGGGTGCTCCGCTGTTCAAGAAGGGGTGCTCCGCTGCCAAGGAGGGGTTCTCCCCTAGTCAAGGAGGCGTGCTCCGCTGACAAGGAGGGCCCACAGGATGACGATCGAGTAGCGTTAGATACGCCTGCCTGCGAGGAAGCAGGCTGTGCGGCGCTTTAGCGGCCTCCGTTTGCGCAGCAAACAGGCGCTACAGCAAACAAATAAAGGGCTGCTTTAGCGACAAAGGCACACAGGAAATAGGTTTGGAAATGCGAACTGCGACAAAAATTTTGTTTTTTTGATAAAAATTGTTTTAATTCCAAAAATATTTTAGTTTTTTCTCACCAATTGTGATACAAACAATGACAAACAAACAACACATTTTGTGATTCATTTTTATATAATAGATTTACCCATTGAAAATGGGTGAAAAATGGTATATTAACTTTGTGAAAATTTATATGACAGACAGAAGGAGGCGTGGCAGACCATACAAAGTATATATATTCTTGATCAGCATCAATAGCCGAGTCGATTTGGTCATGTCCGTCTGTCCGTCCGTCTGTCCGTCCGTCTGTCCGTCTGTATGAACGCAGAGATCTCAGCTATTAAAAGAGCTAGAGGTACCAGACTTGGTGTGAGTGTGCGCCTCTATAAAACACATTTTTATTGTTAGCTAGAAGCACCTAATTTGGTAGTAAGGTGCCCGGTAACATTTCGCAGAATGTGGATTTGCAAATTTTGGATGCCACGCCCACCCCCCCCCCATAAATCGTTTTAATTGAATAATAAGAAAAGTAGAGAAATAAGAAAACATTTTTGTTGACATTCTCGTAGGTGACAGTAGTACTGATCTACCTATAAATTACAACCCGATCGGACAATAAACAAAGAAGTTATAGGAGTTAGAATCTCTAATATAAAATTATGGGCGCTTAGAATTTCCAACTCACACGTTGAACCGACGCAGCAGAGGCCCGGCATCAACAAAAGTCTCATTTGCCGATCGCACTGCGTAACTGTGTGTGGTCTGATGGTTGGCTCGCAAGTTTCAGACTCTGAGGTCCCGGGTTCAAATCCCGCGCGGGGCGGACAATTTTTTTTTTTTTGTAAATTGCTTTTTTTTTAATTACTTTTTCACTTTACTGAAAATTATAGTACGATATTTTTAATCAAATTGAAGAACATGGATGATTCAAAAAAATAAGAAAGGCCAATTGTTTTTAGCATTTCCAGAAAAACAAACCTGCACTGACTAGGATTCGAACCTGGGACCCAATGTGTGAGATGCGCAGTCAGCGTGCAGTCGGCATGTGCCATTAGCGTCAATGCATGTGTATTTGACTTCAAAAATATGCGATGCGTTGTTATTAGTTCGCCGAATAAAATTAATTAATATAAAGATTTTTTAACAGCCGAAGCTTAATGTTATCTTACAGTCGAGTGCACTCGACTGTAGCTTTCTTCACTTGTTTTTGTTTTATAAACTTTCAATCTTTCCTTGAATTTAAATCATTTCGTGTTTTATTTCACTTTGATTTGGTTTGTTTTAGCCTATTGGCTCACTGGCGAAGTTGTGGGAATTATGGCCAAAGAGACCAGTGGTCCAGGAGTGGCCAAGGAGGGGTGCTCCGCTGGCCAAGGAAGGGTGCTCCGCTGGTCAAGGAGGGGTGCTCCGCTGCCAAGGAGGGTTGCTCCGCTGGCGAAGAAGGGTTGCTCCGCTGCTCGAGGAGGGGTGCTCCGCTGGCGAAGAAGGGGTGCTCCGCTAGCCAAGGAGAGGTGCTCCGCTGGCCAAGGAGGGGTGCTCCGCTGGTCAAGGAGGGGTGCTCCGCTGCCAAGGAGGGGTGCTCCGCTGTTCAAGAAGGGGTGCTCCGCTGCCAAGGAGGGGTTCTCCCCTAGTCAAGGAGGCGTGCTCCGCTGGCAAGGAGGGCCCACAGGATGACGATCGAGTAGCGTTAGATACGCCTGCCTGCGAGGAAGCAGGCTGTGCGGCGCTTTAGCGGCCTCCGTTTGCGCAGCAAACAGGCGCTACAGCAAACAAATAAAGGGCTGCTTTAGCGACAAAGGCACACAGGAAATAGGTTTGGAAATGCGAACTGCGACAAAAATTTTGTTTTTTTGATAAAAATTGTTTTAATTCCAAAAATATTTTAGTTTTTTCCCACCAATTGTGATACAAACAATGAGATGGTGTACTCCGTATAATGGATGCAAAAAGTTTAGGTTTTCTTCCTCCAGGGTCTCGCCTGTTCAGTTGATCGGTCTCAGAGAAAAGAACGAGACCGGAATCGGGGCAAATAAAGTTGGCTGCACATGCGCATTCTGCAGCTGGTGTGCACGGCACGTGCGAAAGCTCAGCTTTTAATGCACCGCTGTGTCAGCTGACACCCGAAAGCTCGCACTGCAATTGTCTACGTGGCAACGATGTTGAGCCTCGTTTTTGGACAGCATACTTTCGAGGGAAACTGCAAGCCCAGTAGGCCCATAGTCTAAAGCAGACTGGTAGGCGGAGAAATTATAATGGAACATTTGCTTCAGGCGCCGTTACAAAACCCCCCCGCTACAATCCGACTAGGGTATTCCGTTCAAGTAGATACCCTAGGCTGATACCGCCTGAAGCGACATTACTGCCGAATGTCCTTGGCGTGGTAATTGCCTAATAAACGCCCTTGTAAATCTTCTAGCTCGTAATACGAATTTCCGAACTCGGGCCTTTACGAAAGCTGGAGCAAACTTGGCATTGTAACCAGTTTGGAAGCAACTTTGTTTAAAATTGCGACGGAACACTTCTTGTCCTGGTGCAAAAGTCACTACTCTTGACCATAAATTGTATCGCCTTTCGTTTTCCTCATGCTTTCTTTGCATTTGCTTACACGCCTCCTTTCTAACAATGTCGAACGAATCGGCCCAATCAAACGTTGAGGACCGATCATCGAGCATGTTCAACTTTCTTTTTGGAACGCTTCTGAACGAAACTGCGATCCATTGTCAGAAACTATTATTTCAGGAACGCCGAAAGTCATGAATACCTCTTCTTCGAGATACTTGGTTATCAGGGAAGCGCTTATCCTTTTGACCGGTTTTAACAACACATATTTTGAAAAATGGTCAAGGACGATAAATATTCCAATATTTCCGCTTTTTGAGCGCGGATAGGGCCCAAGAAAGTCAATGAAAAGACGCTGGAAAAACCGCAGACTCTCTGGAGCCTTCCCCAATGGCGGTCTAAGAGAACTATTAGGCGACTTTGTAGTCTTGCATACCTCACAAGCGTTAATGTACGCTTTAACGTCGGACACAAGGCCAGGCCAAAAATAATATTTTCTCACCCTTTCAATGGTCTTGTGTATGCCGCCATGCGAACTCAGAGGGCTATCGTGTGCTTTTAGGTACCCAGAGCTTCCAAGCGTACTCATCGTGTAGCTGTTCGCCTGTCAAGTGTTCAGCTTTTCTATACTCATAACCACTATCAATCTTAAGGTCTGGAAAATTTGCCTCATTGGAATTTATTCTTTCGAGCAAATCCATATATTCGACTGTCTTGAAATGTGGTGACTTTAGATCGATTATCAAACCTTTTTTTAAATCAATGGCTGCCACCATATTCTCATTAACTTTACGACAATGTTTATACCATTTACCCATTGAAAATGGGTAAAAATGGTATTTTAACTTTGTGCAAATGTATGTAACAGGCAGAAAGAGGCGTGGCAGACCATACAAAGTATATATATTCTTGATCAGCATCAATAGCCGAGTCGATTTGGTCATGTCCGTCTGTCTGTCCGTCTGTCCGTCTGTATGAACACACAGATCTCAGCTATTAAAAGAGCTAGAGGCACCAGACTTGGTGGGAGTGTGCGTGTATTCAATACACACAAGAAGTTTATTTCAAACTTGATGTGCCACGCCCACCGCCTCCGCAAATCGATAAATGCGTATTTCGATTTTTTCCAAATAATTCAATAACGAAAAGAGATAAACGCACCAAATTTGGTAGGGGGTTGTCTTGCAACATTATGCAGAAGTTGGATTTTAGACTTTTGGATGCCACGCCCACCGCCTCTAAAAAACACATTTTTATAGTTTAAAAGAACACTAGAAAAGGTAGAAGCGCCAAATTTGGAAGTAAGGTGCCTGGTAACATTACGGAGAATGCGGAATTTCAACTTTTGGATGCCACACCCACCGCCCCCAAAAATCGATTTTGTAAATCGGTAAATCAAATTATAGGAAAAGTAGAAAAGTTTCCGAAATTTTTTTTAGGTATTATTGTTGATAATAGTACAGATCTACCCTATAAATTTCAATCCGATCGGACAATAAACAAAGAAGTTATAGGAGTTTGAATCTCCCATATAAAGTTGTGGGCGCTTAGAATTCCAACTAAAATGTTGGACTGACGCAGCAGAAGGCCGGCATCAATAAAAGTCTCATTTGCCGATCGCTCCGCGTAACTGTGTGTGGTCTTGATGGTTGGCTCGCAAGTTTATGATGCGTGAGGTCGCGGGTTCGAATCCTGCGCTGGGCAATTTTTTTTTTTTTAATAATTTTGCGCTATATGAAAAATATATTATGCAAAAAAAATAAGAAAAACCAAAAACTTTTTCTAAGCAATACAAAAAAAAGAAGACTGCGCTGGGATTCGAATCGGGGACATTTAGTTATAGAGCTGACAACTCTCACAACAAACCACTGAAGCACATGGTCTGTTCCTAGTCGCGAGAAGTTTTGCATACAGCAGCAGAGACGGAGCAGAGGCTCGGCTTCAATGCTTGCGCCGACTGCGCACGCACAATCGGCGTGCAGTCGGCATGTGCCATTAGCGTCAATGCATGTGTATTTAATTTCGGAAATATGCGATGCGTTGTTATTAATTCGAATAAAAGTAATTAATATTAAGAATTATTTTTAGCAGCCAAAGGTAAATTATAACTTACTGTCGAGTGCACTCGACTGTAGCTTTCTTCACTTGTTTTTTTATTTTTATACCATTTATTTTATTTTGTATTATTTCTTCGAATAGGGTAAATGGTATCTTACAGTCGCGCGCGCTCGACTGTAGCTTTCCTTACTTGTTTTTTTTTAACTTCAACGAACAATTTAAAAAAAATTTGGCCAAATTGGTCCAGGCGCTGTTGAGTTATGCGCTTCCCAACACATTTTGTGATTCATTTTTATACCATTTACCCACTGAAAATGGGTAAAAAATGGTATATTAACTTTGTGCAAATTTATGTAACAGGCAGAAGGAGGCGTGGCAGACCATACAAAGTATATATATTCTTGATCAGCATCAATAGCCGAGTCGATTTGGTCATGTCCGTCTGTCTGTCCGTCTGTCCGGCTGTCCGTCTGTCCGTCTGCCCGTCTGTCCGTCTGTATGAACACACAGATCTCAGCTATTAAAAGAGCTAGAGGCACCAGACTTGGTGGGAGTGTGCGTGTATTCAATACACACAAGAAGTTTATTTCAAACTTGATGTGCCACGCCCACCGCCTCCGCAAATCGATAAATGCGTATTTCGATTTTTTCAAAATAATTCAATAACGAAAAGAGATAAACGCACCAAATTTGGTAGGGGGTTGTCTTGCAACATTATGCAGAAGTTGGATTTTAGACTTTTGGATGCCACGCCCACCGCCTCTAAAAAACACATTTTTATAGTTTAAAAGAACACTAGAAAAGCTAGAAGCACCAAATTTGGAAGTAAGGTGCCTGGTAACATTACGGAGAATGCGGAATTTCAACTCTTGGATGCCACGCCTACCGCCCCCAAAAATCGATTTTGTAAATCGGTAAATCAAATTATGGGAAAAGTAGAAAAGTTTCCGAAATTTTTTTTAGGTATTATTGTAGATAATAATAATATTGACCAACCCTATAAATTTAAATACGATCGGACAATAAACACAGAAGTTATAGGCACGAGAAGTTTCGCTCACAGCAGTAAAGGCCCGACGCCGACGCCGACGCCGACTGCGCACGCACAGTCGTCGTGTAGTCAGTGTGCAGTCGGCATGTGCCATTAGCGTCAATGCATGTGAATTTGTCCTCGAAAATATGCGATGCGTTGTTATTCGCCGAATAAAAGTAATTAATATTAAGAATTACTTTTAAACAGCGAAAGGTAAATGGTATCTTACTGTCGAGTGCACTCGACTGTAGCTTTCTTCACTTGTTATATAATAGATTTACCCATTGAAAATGGGTGAAAAATGGTATATTAACTTTGTGAAAATTTATATAACAGGCAGAAGGAGGCGTGGCAGACCATACAAAGTATATATATTCTTGATCAGCATTAATAGCCGAGTCGATTTGGTCATGTCCGTCTGTCCGTCTGTATGAACGCAGAGATCTCAGCTATTAAAAGAGCTAGAGGTACCAGACTTGGTGGGAGTGTGCGTGTATTGAATACGCAGATCGAGTTTATTTCAAACTTGATGTGCCACGCCCACTGCTTCCGCAAATCGATAAATGCGTATTTCGATTTTTTGCAAATAATTCAATAACGAAAAGAGATAAACGAACCAAATTTGGTAGGAGGGTGTCTTGCAACATTATGCAGAAGTTGGATTTTAAACTTTTGGATGCTACGCCCACCGCCTCTATAAAACACATTTTTATTGTTAGCTAGAAGCACCTAATTTGGTAGTAAGGTGCCCGGTAACACTTCGCAGAATGTGGATTTGCAAATTTTGGATGCCACGCCCACCGCCCCCATAAATAGTTTTAATTGAATAATAAGAAAAGTAGAGAAATAAGAAAACATTTTTGTTGACATTCTCGTAGGTGACAGTAGTACTGATCTACCTATAAATTACAACCCGATCGGACAATAAACAAAGAAGTTATAGGAGTTAGAATCTCCCATATAAAGTTGTGGGCGCTTAGAATTCCAACTAAAATGTTGGACTGACGCAGCAGAAGGCCGGCATCAATAAAAGACTCATTTGCCGATCGCTCCGCGTAACTGTGTGTGGTCTTGATGGTTGGCTCGCAAGTTTCTGATGCGTGAGGTCGCGGGTTCGAATCCTGCGCGGGGCAATTTTTTTTTTTTTAATAATTTTGCGCTATATGAAAAATATATTATGCAAAAAAAATAAGAAAAACCAAAAACTTGTTCTAAGCAATACAAAAAAAAGAAGACTGCGCTGGGATTCGAATCGGGGACATTTAGTTATAGAGCTGACAACTCTCACAACAAACCACTGAAGCACATGGTCTGTTCCTAGTCGCGAGAAGTTTTGCATACAGCAGCAGAGACGGAGCAGAGGCTCGGCTTCAATGCTTGCGCCGACTGCGCACGCACAATCGGCGTGCAGTCGGCATGTGCCATTAGCGTCAATGCATGTGTATTTAATTTCGGAAATATGCGATGCGTTGTTATTAATTCGAATAAAAGTAATTAATATTAAGAATTATTTTTAGCAGCCAAAGGTAAATTATAACTTACTGTCGAGTGCACTCGACTGTAGCTTTCTTCACTAGTTTTTTTATTTTTATACCATTTATTTTATTTTGTATTATTTCTTCGAATAGGGTAAATGGTATCTTACAGTCGCGCGCGCTCGACTGTAGCTTTCCTTACTTGTTTTTTTTTAACTTCAACGAACAATTTAAAAAAAAATTTGGCCAAATTGGTCCAGGCGCTGTTGAGTTATGCGCTTCCCAACACATTTTGTGATTCATTTTTATACCATTTACCCACTGAAAATGGGTAAAAAATGGTATATTAACTTTGTGCAAATGTATGTAACAGGCAGAAGGAGGCGTGGCAGACCATACAAAGTATATATATTCTTGATCAGCATCAATAGCCGAGTCGATTTGGTCATGTCCGTCTGTCTGTCCGTCTGTCCGGCTGTCCGTCTGTCCGTCTGCCCGTCTGTCCGTCTGTATGAACACACAGATCTCAGCTATTAAAAGAGCTAGAGGCACCAGACTTGGTGGGAGTGTGCGTGTATTCAATACACACAAGAAGTTTATTTCAAACTTGATGTGCCACGCCCACCGCCTCCGCAAATCGATAAATGCGTATTTCGATTTTTTCAAAATAATTCAATAACGAAAAGAGATAAACGCACCAAATTTGGTAGGGGGTTGTCTTGCAACATTATGCAGAAGTTGGATTTTAGACTTTTGGATGCCACGCCCACCGCCTCTAAAAAACACATTTTTATAGTTTAAAAGAACACTAGAAAAGCTAGAAGCACCAAATTTGGAAGTAAGGTGCCTGGTAACATTACGGAGAATGCGGAATTTCAACTCTTGGATGCCACGCCTACCGCCCCCAAAAATCGATTTTGTAAATCGGTAAATCAAATTATGGGAAAAGTAGAAAAGTTTCCGAAATTTTGTTTAGGTATTATTGTAGATAATAATAATATTGACCAACCCTATAAATTTAAATACGATCGGACAATAAGCACAGAAGTTATAGGCACGAGAAGTTTCGCTCACAGCAGTAAAGGCCCGACGCCGACGCCGACGCCGACTGCGCACGCACAGTCGTCGTGTAGTCAGTGTGCAGTCGGCATGTGCCATTAGCGTCAATGCATGTGAATTTGTCCTCGAAAATATGCGATGCGTTGTTATTCGCCGAATAAAAGTAATTAATATTAAGAATTACTTTTAAACAGCGAAAGGTAAATGGTATCTTACTGTCGAGTGCACTCGACTGTAGCTTTCTTCACTTGTTATATAATAGATTTACCCATTGAAAATGGGTGAAAAATGGTATATTAACTTTGTGAAAATTTATATAACAGGCAGAAGGAGGCGTGGCAGACCATACAAAGTATATATATTCTTGATCAGCATTAATAGCCGAGTCGATTTGGTCATGTCCGTCTGTCCGTCTGTATGAACGCAGAGATCTCAGCTATTAAAAGAGCTAGAGGTACCAGACTTGGTGGGAGTGTGCGTGTATTGAATACGCAGATCGAGTTTATTTCAAACTTGATGTGCCACGCCCACTGCTTCCGTAAATCGATAAATGCGTTTTTCGATTTTTTGCAAATAATTCAATAACAAAAAGAGATAAACGAACCAAATTTGGTAGGAGGGTGTCTTGCAACATTATGCAGAAGTTGGATTTTAAACTTTTGGATGCTACGCCCACCGCCTCTATAAAACACATTTTTATTGTTAGCTAGAAGCACCTAATTTGGTAGTAAGGTGCCCGGTAACACTTCGCAGAATGTGGATTTGCAAATTTTGGATGCCACGCCCACCGCCCCCATAAATAGTTTTAATTGAATAATAAGAAAAGTAGAGAAATAAGAAAACATTTTTGTTGACATTCTCGTAGGTGACAGTAGTACTGATCTACCTATAAATTACAACCCGATCGGACAATAAACAAAGAAGTTATAGGAGTTAGAATCTCCCATATAAAGTTGTGGGCGCTTAGAATTCCAACTAAAATGTTGGACTGACGCAGCAGAAGGCCGGCATCAATAAAAGACTCATTTGCCGATCGCTCCGCGTAACTGTGTGTGGTCTTGATGGTTGGCTCGCAAGTTTCTGATGCGTGAGGTCGCGGGTTCGAATCCTGCGCTGGGCAATTTTTTTTTTTAATAATTTTGCGCTATATGAAAAATATATTATGCAAAAAAAATAAGAAAAACCAAAAACTTTTTCTAAGCAATACAAAAAAAAGAAGACTGCGCTGGGATTCGAATCGGGGACATTTAGTTATAGAGCTGACAACTCTCACAACAAACCACTGAAGCACATGGTCTGTTCCTAGTCGCGAGAAGTTTTGCATACAGCAGCAGAGACGGAGCAGAGGCTCGGCTTCAATGCTTGCGCCGACTGCGCACGCACAATCGGCGTGCAGTCGGCATGTGCCATTAGCGTCAATGCATGTGTATTTAATTTCGGAAATATGCGATGCGTTGTTATTAATTCGAATAAAAGTAATTAATATTAAGAATTATTTTTAGCAGCCAAAGGTAAATTATAACTTACTGTCGAGTGCACTCGACTGTAGCTTTCTTCACTAGTTTTTTTATTTTTATACCATTTATTTTATTTTGTATTATTTCTTCGAATAGGGTAAATGGTATCTTACAGTCGCGCGCGCTCGACTGTAGCTTTCCTTACTTGTTTTTTTTTAACTTCAACGAACAATTTAAAAAAAAATTTGGCCAAATTGGTCCAGGCGCTGTTGAGTTATGCGCTTCCCAACACATTTTGTGATTCATTTTTATACCATTTACCCACTGAAAATGGGTAAAAAATGGTATATTAACTTTGTGCAAATGTATGTAACAGGCAGAAGGAGGCGTGGCAGACCATACAAAGTATATATATTCTTGATCAGCATCAATAGCCGAGTCGATTTGGTCATGTCCGTCTGTCTGTCCGTCTGTCCGGCTGTCCGTCTGCCCGTCTGTCCGTCTGTATGAACACACAGATCTCAGCTATTAAAAGAGCTAGAGGCACCAGACTTGGTGGGAGTGTGCGTGTATTCAATACACACAAGAAGTTTATTTCAAACTTGATGTGCCACGCCCACCGCCTCCGCAAATCGATAAATGCGTATTTCGATTTTTTCCAAATAATTCAATAACGAAAAGAGATAAACGCACCAAATTTGGTAGGGGGTTGTCTTGCAACATTATGCAGAAGTTGGATTTTAGACTTTTGGATGCCACGCCCACCGCCTCTAAAAAACACATTTTTATTGTTTAGAAAACTAGAAAAGCTAGAAGCACCTAATTTGGAAGTAAGGTGCCTGGTAACACTTACGCAGAATGTGTGATTTGCAACTTTTGGATGCCACGCCCACCGCCCCCATAAATAGTTTGAATTGAATAATAAGAAAAGTAGAGAAATAAGAAAACATTTTTGTTGACATTCTTGTAGGTGACAATAGTACTGATCTACCTATAAATTACAACCCGATCGGACAATAAACAAAGAAGTTATAGGAGTTAGAATCTCCCATATAAAGTTGTGGGCGCTTAGAATTCCAACTAAAATGTTGGACTGACGCAGCAGAAGGCCGGCATCAATAAAAGTCTCATTTGCCGATCGCTCCGCGTAACTGTGTGTGGTCTTGATGGTTGGCTCGCAAGTTTCAGACTCTGGGGTCCCGGGTTCAAATCCCGCGCGGGGCGGACATTTTTTTTTTTTTTTGTAAATTGCTTTTTTTTTTATTTACTTTTTCACTTTACTGAAAATTATAGTACGATATTTTTAACCAAATTGAAGAACATGGATGATTCAAAAAAAATAAGAAAGGCCAATTGTTTTTAGCATTTCCAAAAAAACAAACCTGCACTGACTAGGATTCGAACCTGGGACCCAATGTGTGAGATGCGCAGTCAGCGTGCAGTCGGCATGTGCCATTAGCGTCAATGCATGTGTATTTGACTTCAAAAATATGCGATGCGTTGTTATTAGTTCGCCGAATAAAATTAATTAATATAAAGATTTTTTAACAGCCGAAGCTAAATGTTATCTTACAGTCGAGTGCACTCGACTGTAGCTTTTTATACCATTTACCCATTGAAAATGGGTAAAAAATGGTATATTAACTTTGTGCAAATGTATGTAACAGGCAGAAGGAGGCGTGGCAGACCATACAAAGTATATATATTCTTGATCAGCATCAATAGCCGAGTCGATTTGGTCATGTCCGTCTGTCTGTCCGTCTGTCCGTCTGTATGAACACACAGATCTCAGCTATTAAAAGAGCTAGAGGTACCAGACTTGGTGGGAGTGTGCGTGTATTCAATACACACAAGAAGTTTATTTCAAACTTGATGTGCCACGCCCACCGCCTCCGCAAATCGATAAATGCGTATTTCGATTTTTTCAAAATAATTCAATAACGAAAAGAGATAAACGCACCAAATTTGGTAGGGGGTTGTCTTGCAACATTATGCAGAAGTTGGATTTTAGACTTTTGGATGCCACGCCCACCGCCTCTAAAAAACACATTTTTATAGTTTAAAAGAACACTAGAAAAGCTAGAAGCACCAAATTTGGAAGTAAGGTGCCTGGTAACATTACGGAGAATGCGGAATTTCAACTCTTGGATGCCACGCCTACCGCCCCCAAAAATCGATTTTGTACATCGGTAAATCAAATTATGGGAAAAGTAGAAAAGTTTCCGAAATTTTGTTTAGGTATTATTGTAGATAATAATAATATTGACCAACCCTATAAATTTAAATACGATCGGACAATAAGCACAGAAGTTATAGGAGTTTGAATCTCCCATATAAAGTTGTGGGCGCTTAGAATTCCAACTAAAATGTTGGACTGACGCAGCAGAAGGCCGGCATCAATAAAAGTCTCATTTGCCGATCGCTCCGCGTAACTGTGTGTGGTCTTGATGGTTGGCTCGCAAGTTTCTGATGCGTGAGGTCGCGGGTTCGAATCCTGCGCTGGGCAATTTTTTTTTTTTTAATAATTTTGCGCTATATGAAAAATATCATGCGACACGAACTGAACCAAGTAGGTGCGGAGAAAAAAAAA